>CM023829.1:15178511-15778511 GCA_013266295.2 Branchiostoma floridae x Branchiostoma japonicum | reverse complement strand
TAGACTGTGACCGTTTTTTACCATAGGCCGTCATGCGTGATGACTTCACCATGGTGGATGGGTAGCAAGAAGTTGCGCAATGTCTAACCGCACGTTACGCAATGCCAAGCCAGGCCTCGAAATTAACATGTGAATGGTGGATGGGTAGCACGAAGTTGCGCAATGTCTAACCGCACGTTACGCAGTGCCAAGCCAGGCCTCGAAATTAACATGTGAATGGTGGATGTTTTGCAAGAAGTTGCGCAATATCTAATCGCACGTTACGCAATGCCAAGCCAGGCCTCGCAATTAACAATGTCCCGATGTCAAAATGACGCTAAATTTCAGCTCGGGACAATTCAAATTATGTTTCGGCAATTTCGGGGCAATTGGACAATTCTGACGTCCACGTCATTTAGGAACGCGATCCATCCGTGGGAAGCAAAGGGAAGCAACACTGTCTATTTTTCAGGTCTTTGCTACAATTCGAGCAAGGTGAGCAAGTCATTAATAGTGCACACCCAACCAGCTATTCCCATTTTGGCGGCCTATGGCCAGCTTCTTTTAAAAGCTTTCTTGTTTCAGATACCCCTGCATGGATGAAAGCTATAGCAGCAGTATGATAATAGACTATAACCTTAGCAAAGCTACTCTATGTTACACCCATCTTCCACTAGCAGCTGTAACTGCTGAGTGACCAGAGATTTTTTGACAGTCCGATAGCTCAACAAAATCCATAGACAAAGCGATTTAAAAGAAAAAGGTTTTGTGTGTTTTCCTGTCTTTTGAATCATACTTTTGCATCGTGCATCCTATCCCAGTTATGAAATCAAGGGTCACACAAATCCAGGATTTTAGGTCAAAGGTCCCAGAGAAGGTTATCTCATTTCCTGTCTTCAATTTCCAGCTACTAGTATTCGCATGGCTGTTGCCTTATGGGAGGCAGTGGAAAATGCATAGAGGGCTTTTTGTGAGGCATTTATTATAAGTTGATAATCATTGTTAACTGCTAGAATAGACAACATCCAGAGATTTAAGGGCCTGCGGCAACCTAAGATTCTGATGGGCAACCTGAATTTTGACTGAGGTTGCCCACTGGACAACCTAGTATTTCGAGTACTGGAAGAATGACCCCGAAGGACTAGAAGTCTTATCCAATCGAATCTAATCTAATCAGAATATATAATGTATGGGTTTATATAAGGCATAATACCACTTACAAACGCTTCTTTATATCCCCATTGCTTGGTTTTGTGTATGCATGTTTATTCAATGTGCCTACGCTTAATATTCTCACGATGTTCTCCATTTGACCCAGTTATATTTCCGAGATCACTTATGCCATAGTAAGTAAGGCTCTTGGATGACCACGCGTCTTTAAATTACATTTCCATTGGCCGTTCACCGACTCAATGTATGTACTTAAAGGCATCCAATGTAATTTCAGGGCGGTAATACAAAAACATTCTGGATGAGGAAATCTGTCTGATATTGACATTTACTGCCATTTCTTAGACTATTGTTGTCATCATTTCATACTTGAAGGGTTTAAAATAGCCCAAAACAAGCCACGTGAGGAGTACCTTTATTTTATGGTACATTGTACCACAAATAAATAGCTGAAACCATGCAGCCTACGGTATGAAACAAGCAACCGTTTTCCGTCAACGACATCGAATTTTTGCCGCAGAGATATCATAGTATGCTATAGGATAGGATTCAACTTACTACATTTAAAAATGACCAGCACTGCACAAAATCCTATAGCTATGTTAAACAATACCTAAAGCATGCGTAAAGGTTCAGTTTCTTCACTCGTGCTTACCTTTACATGTACGTATACTTAATAAAGATAGGATTTCGGGCAGTGCAGAAAATTGAGAATCCCATTTTGCTGCCCTGAAATCGCTTTGAGTACCTTTATCAACACTTAGTAGTACTTGTGCGTCATCAGTGGTCATCCGCGTGTGTTATACGTTGAGCACTGGGGCACGTACATGTATGCTTTTGTAATGCAACCCTCTTTATTTAAAACGTGTAACTGCATGTACTTGTACATGTAAAGGCTCGAAATGCCAATTGAATATAGGCAGGCTTAGTGCAGGTAAAACTAACCCGCACCAGTCCATGTGCTAGTCACTGTAAATCTTAAAATATTTGCGATGGTTTCATATTCGCGTTTTTGATTGTATTATCATTGTACTACATTGCGACCGCAAAATTAATCGCGAAACCTTTCCCGCTTTACTGCTAAAAAAAAGTCCTTGCAAAAATAAATGTATTTACAGTAAGTAAATTTACAGTAAGTAGATTTTTGTTTGCAGAGCTGATCGTTACCACCTGTGAAGAAATTAAAATTGATTAACAGTTACCAGTTTGGTGCATATAGAATTTGTCTGGTGCAGGTGAAGTTGTTATGTAAATTTGTAAGTTGTTATGTAAATTTGTAAGACGTGTTGAAGTCATCATGCACTTGGCAAAGTCTGCCCTGAGCCAATAATCTCCATTACAATGCTTCCGTGTAAAACAGGTGCTCACTACGCTTGCGTGTATATACTAGTAGTACAAACTACCTCAGTGTGGAATCACTCGAGCTTCTCCAAACTGGTTACATAGTGACACTACACTATATAAAGCCACACTGATTTAATTTTATGGATGACATCCTCTGGGGACCACAAAACTAATGCGAGAGGGCGAAAAAAAAAATGCTGCTTAACCACAGGAATACAAAGCCGGTATTGCGAATTGAAGCACAGGATACAGTGACTGCATCAAACAAACAAGTTTTTATTTGCAGGAGGTAGATGTAGATAGTCTTGTTCAGGTCTCATCCTCCTTCACAGATAAGCTACCCTTTTGCGGCATTTATGAGTCGGCAGTCTGTACTGTTCCAGCCCAGTTCGGAGTTCCGTGAAGCCTCGAAATACATGATTTTTTTTTCTTTGAGAACAGGCGAAAATCAATGCGCGCGCGGATGTCATCCATAAAATTAAGTCGGTGTGGCCTAAGGCTCTCCAAAAATGTATTTCGAGCCCTGATGTAGCAAGCCTCAGATAAGCTTCTCTTTGAAGACACACAAGACGCTGTATTGGAAATCCCATCGTCATCACCGGTCAGATGCAGCGTAGGCGATCGACTGTAAGTATCTTCCAGTTACTTTGAGGCAAAATGATATCTGAGGCAAAAATCCCATGTCGATGTAGGAAAATATTAAACGGCTGCTTGTCGCTATAGTCTGCCAGAAGCTGGCAGTCTTGCTTGCAGAGATTTAGGCTTCGGCTTGTTTTTGACGCATTTTAGGCATTTTTATCGGACTTTTTTATAGGTTCACCACTAGTGGTGGACCTATATTGTTTTTATAGGTTCACCACTAGTGGTGGACCTATATTGTTTTTAATCATGTTTCTTCTTCTTCTCCTCCTCCTTCTCCTGCCATTTCTTTGAATGGATTCAATTTCTTCAGTTTGGGGCCAAATGATCTGAAATTTGGTATGAAGGTACAGTGGGCAAATACCCTCGGACGTTTTTTTTCCACTTTTTTGATACAGGCTTTTAAAGTGGTTTTATTTGGTTTTTTTCCATATATTGTATGCCTGACCATATTTGGCACAAATGGCTGCATGACCATATTTGGCACACATGACCTACTTACTGATCAGGTTGAAGTAGGAGCAGGGGAGCAGGGGTGGCTCTGTTTACAGATGTGGTTGCTGATTGGCTGTCAGCTAATTGAATTATGGGCTAAAAGAACACCTGCACTTGGTGCCACATACTAATAATAGTAGTGTTTTTTTTACAAGTATTGGCCAGGAAAAAGGAATGTTTTGGGTTGTAAATCGGTGGAAACACGTGACATAACCTACATTTTCGGAAACCTTGCTATCTTTTAACCAAATCAGCTGTAGATACATTGCAGTCTTGTGGTAGGTACAATGTAAGTCATTGACCTTTTGTTGACATTTACATTGTTCCCTATGATTATGTGAGTCCTCTGTAAAAGTTTGGCATCATGTCTGGTGCAGTTTTTACGTAGCTGCAATCATACACGTACATGAGCACACATGTAACTAAATAATAATATAATTCTTCCAACTAGAGAGTGGCGTGGATCCTGTCAAAAGTACGAAAATTTGTACTAATCCTGAAAGCACCGTATGGCAATTTCGGGAATACATGCCGCAGAAATCTCCTCACACTTTTGAGACTTTTGAACTTCACTTCACGCCAAAATACATTAGATTCATTTATGTATATAAATATATAGCCTATGTATTCGTAGCTAGTCAGTGTGGCATGGTGGCACGATAAATGGACAAGCGTCGGTCTCGAAGTTCACGGGTTCGATCCCGGGGTGTGGTAAAGATTGTTTTTCAGTCTTTTTAACTGGACCATATCATAATGTGGGGTCATTAAAAGAATTTATTCTTAAAGAGGGGAGGCATGTTTTTTATTTATTTTTTAGATTAAATATTGGACAGGGCTGTGTGTGCCGGAGGGGGACAGGTCCATTTTTGGTACGGGAGATGTGGTGAACCTATATGCTACATTTGCTCCTGAGCAAATGTCTGCCTTTCTAGTTGTATTGGTATCTTTTTTTTTACGCCAGCGGGTGGCGTTATACAGATAACGTTACAGATACAGTCGCTGCCACCAAGTACAGTTGGGGCATCGTCACTAGATAGATGGGGCATCGTCACAACTCCTGCAGTTAGATGTGCAAAGATCGGGTGTAACAGGTCGTTCATAGCTAGCTGCCGCTGGTGTGTTACGCCGAAGGGCGGTTATACCAGCTATACAGATACAGATGGTGTATCGGATCCTGCCTGGCCAGTTTGATAATGTCTTGCCAATATAATTTGATACTGTACTTTGATGATGGTTCATAAGTTGTGAGATATTGGGTTTTTTTCATACTTGCTTCTAACAAAAGCTTAATATGCTCCAAATAAGGTAGGTTGAAAGATACGCTTATGTACATCAAGGCTCCGTTAGCTACATCTAGTTTCATGCATCAAAGAGCAGGATTGGAATGGACATTGATTTGCCAACAAGAGCGCGAGCTTTTGTGGCCATTGATGTTGTCAAAACAATCATCCAGGGACATAAATGACCTGTTTTTCCAATTGTTTACCGCTCCTGACTGTCTTATATAAGAACACTTCAAAGTAGTTTTTAATCTTTGCACTTTTGAAAACAAGCGGCCCAGCAGTAGACCAACCTTTCAAGACAAATCTTGAACCGAATGGTAGATCATAGATTACATTCCAAGTCAATGAAAGGGTTGACTTCACGCTTTGAGCAGCCCTTCCACTGGTCAGGCCCCTAGCCTGACAACATCGCGCTTTGAGCAGCCCTTCCATTGGTCAGGCCCCTAGCCTGACTACATCACGCTTCTAGCAGCCCTTCCACCGGTCAGGCCCCTAGCTTGACTACATCACGCTTCTAGCAGCCCTTCCACTGGTCAGGTCCCTAGCCTGACCACACCACGCTTCTAGCAGCCCTTCCACTGGTCATGTCCCTAGCCTGACTACATCAAGCTTCTAGCAGCCCTTCCACAGGTCAGGCCCCTAGCCTGACTACATCACGCTTCTGGCAGCCCTTCTATTGGTCAGGCCTCTAGCCTGACAACATCACGCTTGTAGCAGCCCTTCCACTGATCAGGCCCCTAGCCTAACTACATACAGCACGCTTCTAGCAGCCCTTCCACTGGCCAGGCCCCTAGCCTGACTACATCACTCTTCTAGCAGCCCTTCCACTGGTCAGGCCCATAGCCTGACAACATCACGCTTCTAGCAGTCCTTCCACTGGTCAGGACCCTAGCCTGACTACATCACACTTCTAGCAGCCCTTCCACTGGTCAGGTCCCTAGCCTGACAACATCACGCTTGTAGCAGCCCTTCCACTGGTCAGGCCCCTAGCCTGACAACATCACGCTTCTAGCAGTCCTTCCACTGGTCAGGCCCCTACTGCTAGTCTGACTACATCACACTTCTAGCAGCCCTTCCACTGGTCAGGCCCCTAGCCTGACTACATCACACTTCTAGCAGCCCTTCCACTGGTCAGGACCCTAGCCTGACTACATCACACTTCTAGCAGCCCTTCCACTGGTCAGGACCCTAGCCTGACTACATCACACTTCTAGCAGCCCTTCCACTGGTCAGGTCCCTAGCCTGACAACATCACGCTTGTAGCAGCCCTTCCACTGGTCAGGCCCCTAGCCTGAACAACATCACGCTTCTAACAGCCCTTCCACTGGTCATGATCAGGCCCCTAGCCTGACAACATCACGCTTCTAGCAGACCTTCAACTATTCAGGCCCACATCATGCTTCTTAGTGGATCTCGAGCCTTGCAAAATTGTTAGGCCGTGGCCTTTTAATTTACAAGAAAAGCAACACGTTGCCTTGATTTATTCCAAGGCCAGCTAGCTACATGTAAGGTCAACTGTCTCACTTCAGTAATACCCCAGACGTTGTGTGATCTTATATGTATCATGTGTATTATGTGATTGTAAACCCTGCATCAATTCAGCGCTATAAAAAGGCTGCGATTGCACGGGTAATGTTTGACCAATAAACCATTTATCATTATTATTATCATCTCGAGCTCAAAGGACGTAAAACGTGGGTCCTCTTGGACTGACGTTCTGACCTAAGAAAGATTAAGAAAAGCCAGAAAAACATGTAGACAGAGCATTAGGAAGTGGTATGACTTTTATGGTAAAACACCAGCCGAGGCGCCAAGCCGTGCAAAAGTACAAAGTCAGAACAGCAGGTCCCCTCGGGTAATGTAAAGAACTGGGTAAAGCACCCAGCAAACGTAAAAATCGCCCCGCAGAGCTTGAAGAAATTGTTTGCATCTTGGTAAGCAGCCAACAATATGACGTATTCTATGTATCCTATTCCATGTACTATATATCTGGGATTGTACAAGATTCTGAGCAAAACTAAGGACACCCTTTAGACAATGGATTAGCTGAGAGCCCCGGTGGGCGTCACTCCACTGTACGGAGAGGGAAGCCGTGTAAAGTTCCTTTCCCAAAGGCACAACATCGGGGATGTCAGGGGATAGAACATTTAAAACATTCGGCTGGCGCAGCTGAACAGTAGCCGACCTCGCCGAACAACAGCCAACTCACAGTCGGCCTACTCCTAACAATGGTTGGGGAGAGTTGGACAGTATTCGGGAGGCCATATTCGGCTATGACGGTGACAGGGGCTTGAGCTAACTGTTCTGACTATTACGCCACGCGATGCCATGACGCTAACCGAATATGGTTGTTTTTTCTGGCGGCGTTCACGCTTAATTCCCTCCCATTTCCTGCCACATTACGTGATACAGTGCGCACAGCGAGATGTGTCCAACACTTCACCACGCCTGACTTACATAAATGCCAGTGACCTCGTGCAGAGGTAAGCATAACCGTAAGTAACCTCTAAATGTTCACACTGTCCACGCAAGCTGGCTTGAAAACAACTCAAGAAGCAGGCGATGTGAATAACATAATGAAACAAGAAGTCGGAGATTTCATACCTCCGTGAAATATTTGTGAATTTCCTGTTTTGTTCATTGTTAAATTCTCTGTCTACGTCTCTATACATTTTCCTACTTGCACCCGGCCAACAGACTCGCTACCTGCTGGCTCGCTACCTAACTGGGACCTAACTACCTTGTGGGACCTAACTTCCTAGATCCTGTGTCTGACCTTTTGTGGTCTGTAGTTAAGGAATTCCCCCACGCACGTGTTGTCACTCAATTGTACGGACACACAGGCGATTACACACACACACACACACACACACACACACACACACACATACACATGCATGCACACACACACATACATACATACACACACACACACACACACACACACACACACACACACACACACACACACACACACACACACACATACATACATGCATACACACACACACACAAAACACAAACACCCCTTAAAACAATACCTCCATTTTCACGGAGTTAAACAGTACCCAAACAATATGGGGTTTAGCTCTGGATACAGCCAATGCCAGTGCCTGTTCTTCTGATGTATTGAAAAGGATAGACGCTTGTTGCTTGTCCTAGCTGGTTTGGAAAGAAAGAAGGTGAGAATCTACGAAGCAGTTACAGTAGTTGACACACGCCAAGGACATGTGTAACTGTGTAGTTACATGTCCCTGAATCACCTTTAAACCACAGATGTATGCTTGCTGTCCTTAATTTACCCTTTATAAGCTACTGAGGCCAAACGGGAATGACTAACAGCACCCTAATCATATTAATGGTACAGCCCCGAACAACGGAAAGGCTCTGAAAGGAATGTCTTGTTGTCGAATCTCTAGTTGGATTTTGACGTCATCAGTAACACTTGGACGCCCCCCCCCACTCCAAATAAATACACGTAGTTCGTACGCAATGTTATCAAACGGTAGCCCAAATAGCTCAGTAGTATAAAGGTGTAAATAGGGTACAACCCCGAACAACGGAAAGGCCATGAAAGGAATGTCTTGTTGTCGAATCTCTAGTTGGAGTTGGACGTCATCAGTACGTAACACTTGGACGCCCCCGGCCCCACTCCAAATAAATGCATGTAGTTCGTACGCAATATTACCAAACGGTAGCCCAAATAGCTAAGTAGTAAGGTGTAAATAGGGTACAACCCCGAATAACGGAAAGACTCTGAAAGGAATGTCTTGTTGTCGAATCTCTAGTTGCAGTTGGACGTCATCAGTAAACACTTGGACGCCCCCCCCCCACTCCAAATAAATACACGTAGTTTGTACGCAATATTATCAAACGGTAGCCCAAATAGCTCAGTAGTAGGGTGTAAATAGGGTTAGATGAATTAGCAATTGGAATATGTTGTTAGGGGCGAATGAAACGCCATGAAAGCTGTTTTGGTAATGGAGTTGATGTGGCCAGAAAATTCTTTTTTGCAGGGCACAGGAATATATGTATATGATGATGATGATTGATGATTGGTTTATTGAAACACACAATCTGACATAGGCAGTCAACAGACTGGATTAGTGTCAGACTTTACATTAGATTACAAGAAGTATTAAAATCAAACAATTGAGTAAAATCAATCATACATATAAGATCTAGAAACACGTTTTAAAAGATTTACATTTCACACAGTGCTATTGTCCTACGGCGATGCATAGAATCTACCACATAACTTGTTATCTACAGTTGGTTCAATAATTAGTCATTGCGGGGATGGCACTGGATGTCAGGGTAGAGACTCAGATCTGGTAGAATCGGCGATTCTACCGGTAGAGATCCCGAGTCTCTGTCAACAGAAATTCCGATTGGGTCCTCTGCCGGTAGTATATGCCGGCGATTCTACCGGGAGAGATGAACCCCCCCTCCTCCCCGTGATTTCGCCCTCCCTGGGTCGAGATCTCTAGCGATTTCGCCCTCCCCGCTAGTAATTTGTTCCCCCCCCCCACCTCGCCCCCCTTCTCCCCCCCCAAAAAAATCAATTTTTTCCTCAAAAACTTCCGTTTTAACATGTCCAAGTACACAAATTTGTTGAATAATTCTATTCATAGCACAAATGTATTTCGTTGTATTCGGGGAATTATGTTGTATGTATACACTCTCAAAATTATTTTACAATGAAACTTTAAGCATATATCAGCTCAAATCCTGTGTTGTTGAGATGCCTATGCTGTTGAGCTTAGCAACAGGGAATACTTCAACCAAGGAGGTTCTTGCTTCAACCTACCTCATAAAGATATCGTTAGAATTGTTAATCAAATTTGTGTACCTGCCATATCTGTGGTACGGTGTAAAAGAGTAGACTAACTAAGGGGCGGGAAGGGGGGGGGCGAGATCTCCGGAGACCGTCTTTTGCATTAGATAAACCCAGAACCAATGCCTTGAAGAAGTGTTTCACATACAGAGCTGTAAGAGTGTGGAACGACCTTCCACTTGTTGTGCAGTCCACACAGCCCTTGAGGTCGTTTAAGAAGGGTCTCTATGAACATTTCCAGCTGTAGTACTTGTGCAATAGGATTGTTGTTTTTAAATACTTTTTTTGTAATTGTAAATTTGTAACTGTAATATGTCATATGTTGTTGTTATTGTGACTGTTAAGTATTGTATATATATGTATATGTGTGAATGCGAGGAAGACTAGCGGTGGACCCGGTCTGGGCCCACCGCTAGCCTAATGTTAATTCGAACAAAGTTTCAAAGTTTCATGGGAGGGCGAAATCGCTAGCGATCTCACCCCCCTGGGAGGGCGAAATCGCTGGGGGCGAGATCGCCGTGACAACGGTTCTACCAGATCAGAGTTTCTACACTGACATATAAATAACATAACAGTCCCGAGATCTTCATAGTGTAAAATGAAACTTTTCAAGACGCAAGTGAAGTGCGTCATTATTGACTTCAAGACGCTCGAGGGCTCCAGAATCTGTTTAGAAGGTATTCTTTAGACAGTAATTGCGTGCAACTGTGACGCATTATACCGAAAAACGAGACCCACCTGTGAGTACTTGATCTCAGGCCGTACTGATTTGATTATATGGATGACATCTTCTAGGTTTGGTTTGGTTTGGTTTGGTTAGTAAGGATCTCCATTAGTGTGTCAATTCACACTATTCCTCCTGGAGTCCTGGTGATGATGTTAATCACCATGTGGCTTATACGAGACGGGGGTTCGCCAGGCCTCCGCCCGGGTGATCATGATTTGTAGTGAATCACCAACTCCCAGTCTGTAGTATATGAACCATCGCACACCGGGGCATGCCCCTACTCTTTTTCGAAAGGTGTGGTGGGTTCTTTAACGTGCGTGGGGTGTGGCTATCCCCAAACACGGGACCTCCATTTTACGTCCTATCCGAGGGACGTCCCAACATTTATGCGAGCGTGCGAAGAAAAAAAAGGTAGCAAAATAAAAGTTCCCTTCATTATGAAATCTAAGTGTTCAGGAAGTTGAACAAATTACTGAACGAACGCACAGAACATGGGATACCAAACAAATTCTTTATTTCTATTCTTTTACATCTTTCATTTATTTCGAAACTTTTTAGCCCTGTTAGGCTAGTCTTCCAAGGGTCAGGAAATGTACATACATTTAAATTGTCATAATCACATGGCTCAAAAAAGTACAGTACATACATTTAAAAAGACATTATTACATGTCACACAATCAACAATAAATATCTTCTCCAAAATTGGAAGAATATAAATTATTTATCCTAGTTGTACAGATACAAATGGCAAAAAAAATTATGATAGCTAAAAAGGCATTGATGACAAACACAAGGGGAACGTATTCCCGGCCAGAGGAGAAGCAAATCATAATGTCTTCAACGCCAAGGAAAGGACAAAGTACTGCAGTCAATCTTTTATGCCTTTGTCCAAGATGCAGCCCTTCTCCTTTAAAACTTCAAAGCTCTACAGTAACAGTTCAGCGCCTTTGAAGCGCTGAAATACGACTCCTTTCGTTTACGTAATGTGAACCATTACCATGATAAAGTCTCTCCCTGGCCCATTTGCGCGAAGGTTCTCAAATTTGGGCTTTTATCAGTTTTCCTGCTCACTCTTTCATCTGTGCAAACTCGGGAAAAGTAATTTTTCTTAATGGAACTGGATGATCCAGTCCTTTGTAACACTATATTATATAACATACTTGAACGTCTGACGGTAAACTTCTTACTCTTAGTATTTATATTTGGAGCGAGATTCGGAGCAAATTCTAGCGGAAGGACAGTAGTGGGTCAAACTGTGTGGGTATGGATATTTCTGAATGTTGGCCTGCAAATGTTTCTGCGCATGTCAATAGTTGTTGTGGCAAGGTAATGTTAAGCAAAAGATGTGGGGTCGTGTGGCGCAACGACAGAGTACTCGACTCGGAACCAAGAGGTCCCGGGTTCGAGTCCCGACATGCCACCGACCTTGTGCCCTTGGGAAAGGCACTTTACACGACTTTCCTCACTTGACTCAGGTGTAAATGAGTATCATGTGTTAGGTGTGCACGCTATGAGCATACTTGCTGCCTAGTGCACACTCTGTATTGTCAAGTTACAATTTCTGAATAAATAAGCAAACCAATGCCAATAAATTTAAAAAGCCTTTGTTACAAGAAGATTTTTAAAGTACCTAGCGTTGTTGTGAATTTCTTGTATTCCTCCATCATACCATCCACTTCCTCCCAGCCTGCGGGGAGACCATTTTGACCTCCAATTCAACCTTCCTGTCAGTCTGCGGTTACACTATTCTCACTTTTACTTCCTGTGACTCTACTGTTATTCAAATAACAACGAACACACAAACAAACAAGTGAGGTAAGTGATAAAAATGATGATTGGGTTGTTCCATAGTTCGAGTCGTCCAACATTCGTTCAATGACTAATAATTCGTTTTGCTGCCATGTATGTATAGTCCCAAATAATCTCTACAAATAACACCTTTGTGAGTATGAATATCACAACATTTACGTCGAACACTCTACATTGACTCTAATGTAATCACTGAGAAGTATCAAGAGAAAAACACTCTACCTAGAACCTACCATGCCACGCGCCTACAAATGAGCCGCCGTGGCAGAGTCACTGAAGGCTAGGCAAATTTGACGCTGGATGGATGTCAAGTCTGAAACTAATTCAAACACATGAGTGGATCTATCTGTCAGTGCACGTTCAAATTCCGCTCTAACACGTCGCTAGAGAGGACATCCTCGTCGTCGCAAATTAGATAGAAGGTAATCTCAAGAGGCAGCGCTGGTGATTAAGCACGCTTTCGCCGGCAGTACGCATCACAATCAAGACCACTATTTCCGCCAGATTCTTTATTTAATGTTACTGTGTCTCCGCCTTCGAGTAGATTCGCTGCGCTGGGTTTTTAGTCAAGTCTCCAAGCGTTCGAGATGATGATAATGAATGGTTTATTCAAAATATAAATCATTCGCAGCCCGAAGGCTGAATTGCTGATTCATTACAAACTTTCTAAAACCTTGTTCTAACATGAGATACAAAACATTGATATCAGCATATTCTGGTAAAAACATAGTAACAAACACTTACTTACATTGATTTCATAACATCTAAAGTTAAGCACCAAAATGAGAAATTATATCGTTATTTTAAAAACCTGGTAGTATTTACATACATGTATCGTCACGGTAAATCTTCAAGACACCGACAAGGTACACGTGAGATAGTTGTCACTAAGTCTACTAGATCACGAATTTAAAAGCCTCACTATATAAGGTATAGGAGAGAATATGAGCGAGGCAGTGCCGGATTATAGGTCCACACTAGCATTGATTATGTGGATGACATCCTCGCGCGCATGAATTAAAAAAAAAGAAGTTTGCCATCGTACAGAAAATCCTACAAAGAAGCTGCAGAGTGAACAATTATATGCTGATTATTGCACACAAAAATGTAATTGAAAAGCAGATGCTAGTGTCGTAGAATGCATATTTCTCTATCATAATTCTTTTGCCATTTGTATCAGTACAACTAGGCTGAAAGATGTATTTCGAGCCCTAAGCGAAGTCTTCCAAAAGTAATAGAAGACGTAAAAGAACAAAAGTATAGAATTCATTGTTTGGTATACCATGTTCTGTGTGTTCAGTCATTTGCTCAATCTTCCTGACCACTTTGGTTTCATAATGAAGGCAGCTGTTTTTGGCCCTACTCTTTTTCTTCAGGGAAAGGATTGACATAACAGGTGACTATCACCTCCTGAAAGGTGCTAAACTTGAGACCAGACTGTAAGGTTTGAACCACTCACACCGGGAAGGTCCCTGATAATAAGTTCATATATCCACAACTGTTTTAAGAAGCGAGAAGAAGTTGAACCTGTACATAGTAGCTAACATTAGTACCTATAGTTTTAGTAAGATACTGCTGTAATTTTTACTTAATGATATGCTTTACTCATGACCTGTACTTAGCTCGTAAGAGCATAAATGTGCAATAAATGTCTTTCATTCATTCATTCATTCATTCATTCATTCATATAATCAAATCAGTATGGCCTCAGACGATTCCCATGTACTTGTGAAAACGTGCCATTGCTTGATGGTCGAACCGCTTGAACAAATGACCCGGGCCAAATCTTTCACAAGATTCCTACATGATTTATATGAAAACGAAGGTGTCCTTGCTTGAGGTTGGACCGCTTGGCCACATAGCGTGGGCCCAATCTTTCAGAAGATTGAGGAAACGAACGTGCATTTTCTTCCGGTTGAGCCGCATGGCCAAATGAAGTGGGTCCAATCTTTTAAAATATTCCTCCATGATCGTGGAAACGAACGTGCTGTTGCCTGAGGCTGAGCCGCATGACCAAATGAAGTGGGTCCAATCTTTTAAAATATTCCTCCATGATCGTGGAAACGAACGTGCTGTTGCTTGAGGCTGAGCCGCATGACCAAATGAAGTGAGCCAAATCTTTCAGAAGATTCCTCCATGATTGTGGCAACGAACGTGTCCTTGCTTGAGGTTGGACCGCTTGGCCACATAGCGTTGGCCCAATCTTTCAGAAGATTGAGGAAACGACCGTGCATTTTCTTCAGGTTGAGCAGCATGGCCATATGGAGTGGGCCCAATCTTTCAGAAGATTCCTACATGATCGTGGAAACGAACGTGCTGTTGCCTGAGGCTGAGCCGCATGGCCAAATGAAGTGGGCCCAATCTTTCAGAAGATTCCTCCATGATTGTGACAGCGAACGTGTCCTTGCTTGAGGTTGAGCTTCGTGGCCAAATGGCGTAGTCCCAATCTTTCAAAAGATTCCTACATGATTGTGGAAGCGAACGTGTCCTAGCTTGATGATGAACTTCGTGCCCAAAGAGCGTTGGCTCAAGATTCCTAATTGATTGTGGAAAGGAACGTGTTCTTGTTTGAAGTTGAACCGCGTGGCCATGCAAATGGAGTGCATGAGCCCAATTTTTTCAAAAGATTTCTACATGATTGTTGGGACAAACATGCCGTTTCTTGAGGATAAACTTCGTGGCCAAACGGCGTGGGCCCAATCTTTCATGAGATTATATTCTAACACTATTGTGGAAACGAAGGTATCCTTGCTTGAGGTTGAAGCGCGTGGCCAAATGGCGTTGGCCCAATCTTTCAAAAGATTCCTACATGATTGCACGATCGGACGAACGTGCCATTGCTAGGAATAGAAAGTCCTCATTAGCTTCACTGTAGTAGTGGTAGTCTGAGCATTGAGGAGATGCACTGATGGTTGTTGAACCCGTCTCCTGAGGTGCCTCAAGTCCCCGGTTCGGCACCAGGTACGGCATTGTTGAAACAACAAGAACAAGAGGCGAGTAGGAACAGATAGAAACCCCTGACCCCGGGCCGGGATCGAACCCACGGCCCAACCAGAGCACCAGTCCACGACCCAAGCGCTCTAACGATTCGGCTAAAAGGTCTAGACCCCTAAGACAGATCTGTTGGTAGCGCTTATAAACCCCCCACTGTAACATTTTTTCGGTTGGCTGACTGTGGGTCAGTGTATTTTTGTCCGAACAGAGTAGGTTGGCAACACGTGTTCTAGCCATCCTGAAATTTCTTTTCCATCGTCTTAATTTTGATTGACGTAATATCATGTCGGGCACCGAAGGCAGTGGTTATGTTACTGCATCCAGCCTGGTGAGGTATACCCGAGTGATACTCAATCCCGGTGTGTCGAAAACTTGCAAAAGTTCGAAGCATGATAAACGTTACGTTGGTGAAGGTTACTTTGATAGTTACCTTTTGTTTATTTAGAACACCTTTTAGAATGTTTTTTTTAGAATCTTGTCAGTTACCTTTTGTTTATTTAGAACCTTCTTTAGAACTTTGACTGTTTTTGTTTTGTTATTTAAAATCTTATTCTTGTTCCATAAATTCCTATGTAAACATTCACGTGTACTGATGAAAGGTGTCTGAGGTACACCTGAAACGTCTACCTATTAAATATTATCCATCCAGTTTGAGAAGATTGATCTATTTTATTATCATCATGATAAACGTTAGAAGTTCACAAACAACTGTTCATATTCCCAACGGTTATAAGGATATTCGTCTGCTTCGTGAAGTACACGATTAGTGATGCGAGTATAGATAGACCGTTTTTTTTTTCAATTTTTTTTTTCATTTCTTTATTACAATGAAAGCATACATCAATTACAAAAGACACTCACATGTGATACAGTGGGAAATATCAAACATCTAGAAACGCAAACAATATTACAACATTACATCAGTTGTCCAACTCCTGGTTAAAAAAAGAAACTTGTTTCATCTCTAAATATTGTGGCAACAGATTTACCATTCGCATCTTTCTTACCCTCGGCCTCGCACCACGTCCGCCAAATTACATATTTTGCTATGTTCATTTTAAGATTAATTTTCGTAACAGTTTTAGGCATATTACATAAATGCGTACCATAGCCTAATATTATTATATTAAAGCTTATTGTGACATCACAGTGAAAGGATTTATATATAAATTCTTTAACTAATTTCCAGAGAACATTCAGCCTTCTACATGAGAAAAACATGTGATGATAATCTTCAATACAGTTACATAAGGCACAGATATTACTAGGTTTTATCTTCCATACATGAAGTAATTTGCCACATGGCAGTATGCGATGTAAAAGCTTATAATTCAATTGCATCAAATGTTTCCCAATGGGAGAATATGTTTGATTGTACAGATAGACCGTTGTTATCTTTATTCCAATCATGGCCACATTTGCTTAGCTTTTAACGTTCTCGCTAAGAATAAGGACGGCGATTGCTTACGCCAGGGATTCGATTCAACGACTGAAACGCCGTGAGGCAAGACGTGGGCGAACTTAAGTCAGGACAGATCGTTTCTTTCACGCTTCGAACTGTCAAACGTCATCTACACACCATCTACACATCATCTGCATACCATCTACACATCATAGGCACATCTTCTACACATCATCTGCACATCAGCTACACATCATTAATTGCAACATACCATTTACACATCTTCACACCATCTACACATCATCTGCACACCAATACATCATCTACACATCATTATCATAATTCATCTTCCTCTTTACAGAGACAGTTTACAATTTTCATCCTCCGTTACGCGTACACGAACCTTATGTAACCTCTAGTTACAGCGTTTGTACTAAAATTGTTACTGAATTACAATAAAACCATTTTGACAACATTGGCTAGCACTAGCTCAATTATATTTGCATGCTGATTTATGGATTTTCATTATACACGACTCTGTCAATAATCTCCAAGCAGATCCTACGGTGGCAAAAACCAGTATCCAATTGGCCAGAGGAGATCTACTAGTATACCCAGAGTAGTGTCATTCAGTCGGTGGCTGAATGACACAAGTCTGGGTATAGATCTCCTCTAGCCAATTGGATACTGTTTTTGCCACCGCAGGATCTGCTTGGAGATTATCTGTCAAGACTCTGTCAAGCAAAACATAAAACCCTCCTTACCACCGTAAAGAAACAAAGCCTAAGCGATATGGCCACGTGCCACGATCATTGGGACTAGCCAAAACCATCATGCAAGAAACAGTCTAGGGAGGAGGAAAGAGGGATAGGCCACGGACCTGATGGGAGAGTAATGTCAGAGAATAGAATGGCACCAAAACTAAATTTTGTTAACTCCACTGCAGTATAATAAATATACCACCAAGTACACTTCTTACTTGTTTTACATTAGTCCATGACAGATTAGCGTTGTTACACCATTTCAAACTCGCACCTTTAATCTAATTTAATGTGCATACATGTGGTGGCTGCACACTGACGTCACAAGGGTCAAAGGTCGTGAGACCTCACCGAATTGTCAGATCTTCTGTGGTGCCCAACGGTAAAGTAATTTATAAATAGACTGTAAGGGATAGTTGAGTTGAGATGCTTTGATTGGCCTAAATTGATGTTTTAAATCGCGTAAGTACACGGCACAATGACTGTGATACTGCCACCGTTTCTCCATACGTGCATAGACTATCTTATTTTATAATCAAAACATACGTAAGAGTGCTGACCTAGAAACATTTGAAGGAATCAATTCTCCCCCGCGGTTCAATTCTTCGGGTTAAAACATGCAGATTGTATAACGTTAAGCCACAGCAAAGGCATGGATGACACCCACACGCACGTTGAGTTTTGCCTGATCACACACACACACAAGTGACACTAGTGAGGTGGCCATGAGTGTAGTTGTAGAAGTGACACTAGTGTGGTAGCCATGAGTGTAGTTGTAGAAGTGACACTAGTGTGGTATAGCATTGAGTGTAGTTGTAGAAGTGACACTAGTGTGGTAGCCTTGAGTGTAGTTGTGGAAGTGACACTAGTGTGGTAGCAATGAGTGTATTTGTAGAAGTGACACTAGTGTGGTAGCCTTGAGTGTAGTTGTAGAAGTGACACTAGTGTGGTAGCCTTGAGTGTAGTTGTAGAAGTGACACTAGTGTGGTAGCCTTGAGTGTAGTTGTAGAAGTGACACTAGTGTGGTAGCCTTGAGTGTAGTTTTAGAAGTGACACTAGTGTGGTAGCCATGAGTGTAGTTGTAGAAGTGACACTAGTGTGGTAGCCTTGAGTGTAGTTGTAGAAGTGACACTAGTGTGGTAGCCATAAGTGTAGTTGTAGAAGTGACACTAGTGTGGTAGCCTTGTCTGTATAGTTGTAGAAGTGACACTAGTGTGGTAGCCATAAGTGTAGTTGTAGAAGTGACACTTGTGTGATAGCCTTGTCTGTATAGTTGTAGAAGTGACACTAGTGTGGTAGCCTTGAGTGTAGTTGTAGAAGTGACACTAGTGTGGTAGCCATGAGTGTAGTTGTAGAAGTGACACTAGTGTGGTAGCCTTGAGTGTAGTTGTAGAAGTGACACTAGTGTGGTAGCCATAAGTGTAGTTGTAGAAGTGACACTAGTGTGGTAGCCTTGAGTGTAGTTGTAGAAGTGACACTAGTGTGGTAGCCTTGCGTGTAGTTGTAGAAGTGACACTAGTGTGGTAGCCTTGAGTGTAGTTGTAGAAGTGACACTAGTGTGGTAGCCTTGTCTGTATAGTTGTAGAAGTGACACTAGTGTGGTAGCCTTGAGTGTAGTTGTAGAAGTGACACTAGTGTGGTAGCCATGAGTGTAGTTGTAGAAGTGACACTAGTGTGGTAGTCTTGAGTGTAGTTGTAGAAGTGACACTAGTGTGGTAGCCTTGTGTGTAGTTGTAGAAGTGACACTAGTGTGGTAGCCTTGAGTGTAGTTGTAGAAGTGACACTAGTGTGGTAGCCATGAGTGTAGTTGTAGAAGTGACACTAGTGTGGTAGCCTTGAGTGTAGTTGTAGAAGTGACACTAGTGTGGTAGCCTTGAGTGTAGTTGTAGAAGTGACACTAGTGTGGTAGCCTTGAGTGTAGTTGTAGAAGTGACACTAGTGTGGTAGCCATGAGTGTAGTTGTAGAAGTGACACTAGTGTGGTAGCCTTGAGTGTAGTCGTAGAAGTGACACTAGTGTGGTAGCCATGAGTGTAGTTGTAGAAGTGACACTAGTGTGGTAGCCTTGAGTGTAGTTGTAGAAGTGACACTAGTGTGGTAGCCTTGAGTGTAGTTGTAGAAGTGACACTAGTGTGGTAGCCTTGTGTGTATAGTTGTAGAAGTGACACTAGTGTGGTAGCCTTGAGTGTAGTTGTAGAAGTGACACTAGTGTTGTAGCCTTGATTCTGCCGTAGTTACCGTTTGCCTTTGTGACCACCAGATGTGATGTTTTCATTTTTTTTACACCACACCGCGCAACTTCTACTAAGATCTCACTGAGATTTCTATGTTTGCTCCTAGCCAGCTTTTTTCAAAAGCTTTTTGTTTTAATTTTTTAGACTCTGCAGACGATGTCATCCATAAAATTTACTTGCTGTGGCCTTGCTAGGAAACCAAATAAACAAACCACTGGGTATACCTCTGCGTCATAGCAACAGTGATCAGAAAGGTCACAGAATGTTAAAAATAATGAGTCCTTCGCCATTCATTGATTCGTCGTCAAAACAAACTCACCGCCTCTACCAGATATGAAATTAAAGGAAAACGTTCTAAAAATAGTCAAGAATCAATCACAAACATTCGCAGCATATTTTTGTAAAAAGATTCAGCAGCACTAAATCTAATACGGGTTGGCTACGATTACAGATTATTGATTCTCCTTCTTCTTCTATCCCTTAGTCTTAATTATTTGACCTTTGGGGTTTTCTCCACCCTTCTCTTTTCTGTTTTCGGTTTTCTGTTCCTCTCATGATCAAGTTAACATTTTACTTAGTGTCATGCTGGTCCATTCTGTGACATTATGTTCGCATTTTTCCGTTGCCTACCCCCCTTCCTTCCTCCCTGGACTGTTCCTTGCATGGTGGTTTTGTTCAGTCCCGATGACTGAGACACTTGGCTATACCACTTCAGTTTTAGTTTTAGTTTCTTTACTGTTTCTTTCTTCGTATGCACCTATCATTTGATATGTGATCCCTAGAATCTTCCAGAGGCATTTCGTTTCTCTGGTCTGTGTTCTTTTCTCAAGTTTTGCTGTTAGAGTCCAGGATTTGCAGGCATTTTGTATTATTTTATACCAGCGGATAATAGCTAGAGAAGTAATTTAGCCATAAATCCGCCGGGATTTCTCATCTGAAGGACTATCAAGCCGCGGAAAAGAACAAGTGAGCTTTTGTAAATCGATAATGGTTAAATTGGCCGTGTGTGCATGCCAACATGTGAGGAATGGGAAAGTCCCTGACATGTAGAGCGTCACTTCGTCTTCCGACATGCATTGGGTCTCTCCTTGGTGCTGAACATGAGACTGTAGAACCTAATGGGTTATAGAATTTTCTTCTTACACAACCAGTAAGGTTCTCACCTATAAATAGCGGCGAGTTGCAGAACTCCAGTCAGAAGCTCCGAGGAAGGTGTCTGATAGACATAGAAACGTAAGCGGGTGAGAACCTTACTGGTTGTGTAAGAAGAAAATTCAATACCCTATGTATATTCCAACCTGATGAAATTATTTACGGAAAAAAATGTAGAACCTAATGTCAGGGTAGACATTGCGATCTGGCAGGATTGGTGAATCTACCATTAGAGATCCCGATCTGTCGACAGAGACTCTAGGATGCTAGGGTGGTCTCACGTATATAGATCCTACCTTTCAAGTCAATCTATTGATCTAAAGTGACATGAATCGAAGTTGAAAAGTTCTGACTGTCTTTTGAGGGAATATCTCTAGATTTATAGACCCTGATCAGGATATCTTTCGCCAGATTGCAACCTCTTCTCTCTCCTCTGTCTGTCTGTTTGTCTGTCTGTCTGTCTGTCTGTCTCTCTCTCTCTCTCTCTCTCTCTCTCTCTCTCTCTCTCTCTCTCTCTTGACGAATTTGAAGCGTAACATTTGAGTACGAAGCGTGCTGCTTTTTTGGTAGCCGGCATTATGTACAACATTGATTTGTCCAGACAGAATTGGTATCGATCAAAAGAACTAAGCTGAAATGCATAACATAAATTTGCGTTCGCGAAGATGTAGACAAGCGTTATCCACATGATCTGATAAAGACTTTCTAAATAAAATCGAAACCTCTAGTGGTTATCCTTTCGACTTTCCTTTCAATGAAGTAGCCTTGGGTTTAGTTGAAGAAGTGACACAAGTGAGGTAATCTTGAGTGTAGTTGTAGGGAGATATTGCATCCAGAACAGTGCCTATCTAGTTCTATGCCTGAATGGGTTAGGGTTAGGATCAGGCACGGTTCTGGATAGTCCCCGCGTATCCAAGAACGTAGATTTGCCCCCGGCACGGTTCTGGATACCAGACTATCCAGAACCGTGCCTATCTGGTTTTGTGCATGAATGGTTTAGGGTTAGGATTGGGCACGGTTCTGGATTGTCTCCGCGTATCCAAGACCGTAGCTTTGCCCCGGCCCCAGGCACGGTTCTGGATACGCGTGGAATATATCCAGAACCGTACCTGAGCATGGTTCTGTACAAAGCACAATTTTGGATGCAACCGGATATCATAATATTGTTGTCAGTTGGCATTTTCAGGGACTTCCAGCGCTAGCTAACCTTTTCTTAGTTCTTGTACTAATGATGAGTAAAACCAAATACGCTTACCGCCTCATATGATAAATCGTTTCCTGCTATATATGTTAAAGGTAAATATTTCCATACGGAAGAGGGAGTATTTTTATATGCATTACACATTACACCGTGCACGGCAATTCTTGGAAAGGTTATTTTAGATAGAAGGCAGCGTTTCGAATGGCAGAAGAGTCGGTTGAATAACAAACTGCACAAGTTGAAGGTGACGGTTGCACAAGGTGAAGGTGACGGTACAGTGCACTCTTTGCGCGTACCGTTGGAAACGTTAACGTGACAAAGAAAGGAATGTCCTGAAGAAAGTATAAGGCCACACCGACTTAATTTTATGGATGACATCCGCGCGCGCATTGATTTTCGCCAGTTCTCCACACAAAAAATCATGTCTTTCGAGGCTTCACGGAACTCCGGAACTCGGCTGGAACTCAGTACAGACCGCAAAAGGGCGAGAAAACTGCTAAGGAGGAAGCTGCAAAGGAGGAAGCTGTGATGAAGGATGAGACCTGAACAAGACTATCTACATCTACAAAATTTAATGTACCTCCTGCAAATAAAAACTTGTTTGTTTGATGCAGTCACTGTGTCCTGTCAGGGTTCAGTTCGCAATACCGGCTTTGTATTCCTGTGGTTAAGCAGCATTTTTTTTTTTGCTGGATTTTTTTTTCGCCCTCTGGCATTAGTTTTGTGGTCCCCAGAGGATGTCATCCATAAAATTAAATCAGTGTGGCCTAACTGCGATACCTCGAACGTTAACATAACATGCTTTTAACGAATGAAGAATTTGCTATCGCATGGACTATCCAGAACACATTTCAACAAATCTAGCTTCAAATAGTCCCAGTGGTTCTAACTGAATTAATTGTGTTTCTGTATAGTCTCCTGTGGATTCAAGATCAAACCATAGCATACAGAAAATGTCTAACTGCGAACACACAGACAGACAGACATACAGACCAAAGGCAATAGCTCCCTGTGAATTAGTAGCCTTTTCCCTTGATCTCATGACCTGAATGTCTGTCAGAGCACGTCGGCAGAACGTACTGCGCCTGCGCGAAACCCGTAATGTATTATGCATAGCATTTCGGCAGAACGTCTCATATAAGGTCGAATTCGCGTATATAAGCTAGGGTGACATCCCGTCTGTAGTTTTCAAATGTTGTGTAGAAAAAGATATGGTCTGCAACAGGCAAAATTCTGATGCAACGTTGACCAAAAATCCAGCGAAATCCAGGTTTTGCGCAGGCGCAGTACGTTCTGCCGACGTGCTGTCTGTCAGCAGCAACAGTTCATAAATCCACTAATTCTACCACCTCTGATATATACTTCCTGTCTCTCCCGTCTGCGATTACAATTCCGTCATTTCTGAACTCTATTTCTTGTCACTTTCGTCTGCGGTTAGGTTAAAGATCCCAGAAAGGTCCCAGAAAATGTTGTCTTTGATTTCCTTCTACTATGCATGTATGTTGCCTTATTGGAGCCAGTGAGAAAATCCATAGACAGAATCAGCGAGAAATTCAAAACAAGAAGCCATAGGCGACAATTCTCCGTGAAATTTTATAATTTGCAGATTGGGAGGTGGTATTGGCACTGGCATGCCTGCAGACGACGTATAAAATTACATGCCGATTGAACAAAGGGGACCGTGGGTTTTAGCTGCGAACACGGAAAAACGGGTACCGCTCAAGTCAACTGCTTAACGAAACAACATGATCACAACAGCAACGTTGCACACGGAAAACACCGCCCTACATAACCGCTACGGTAAAAACAAAGACACGTGCACAAAGTTAACTGCGCAACTGGCGGTCAGTCTAAAACCACGTCAACAATTTTAACACTTGCCGCTCACCGGCCGGGCGACAACATTTCATACACAACAGGAAAAATAGGGGGGAGTCACAAATATGGCAATCACCACAATATAAAAAATCAGCCGATTACAACACTCCGTCCGTTGTTCCAGTCCAAACCGGTCCGACTGAACCAGTACCCACAGGCTCCTGGAATGTGCGAATGTGCGAAAAAATGACTCCAGGACTGTCTACAGGGAACACTCGCATATTAGCGCGACTGGCCATACACCGTGACTGGCCAAGCCCAGACCCTGCAATTAGTAACAGTTGCACATCAATCCGGCCGAAAGCATTGCGTAACATAGGCTACTTCTTCCTATATTCAGCGCCGTGTTTCGAGAGAATAATACCGGGAAACGATTACTTTTCTTGTTTTGAACGCATAAACATAGATGTACGCTAATCTAGTATACCTGCCATGGCCAGATTATCTAAAGATGTGTGTATTCTGTGTACAATCTACAGAAATGTACATCAGGTCCAATCATCCGATTTTCACGTTTCAGTTTTTTGGACTCGGTCATCGGTATTAACATTAAATTTTTCCTAATGTTGACCTCTGACCACCCCACATATCCGTCCCCATCAGCCCCGCCCCGACTTACTACCGGTGACATAAACGGACGACAACATTTCAACGACATGGGGATGTTTCGAAAATAACCATTTACTCCAATATCAAAACAGCTACGGTAAAAATAAAAAGACGTGCATCATCCCGGACATAATGCAACACCACATGCGAAATTACACAGAAATGCGACGTACGGAAGAATGCGTTTTGGCTGCGAACATCTTCCAAAAAACTTGGCGTCTCTTAACCATGGGCAAAAACATCTGGAACCACTTATAAAAACCACCCCGTATCTGCATGAAGTTCCACCCCCCCACTGCTATTCCAAACAACGCGTTTTTCTGGACCATTCCAATTCGCCTCAAAATTGTAGGGGTGCGTTTGCAATATTACATTGACCGCGAAAGCAGCAACGGCAAAAATACACATTCGTGCATCAACACGGGCATGCCCGCAGACTGCGTATAAAATTGCGTGCCGATTACACAAAGAGAACCCAGTGTTTTGACTGCGAACATGAAAAATCAGCCGATTACAACACTCCGTCCGGAGGTCCTGACCTCCTTCACGGAGTAATAACAAATGAAACATGAAATTCACAAAAACTCTACATATATACGAAGGTATGGGATCTGTGGCTTCTAGTTTCTCTCATGCATTTCTTATGTTGTATGTTCTACATAGTCGTGTCGCTTATATAAACGTATGACGTGAGTACGGCACCACAGGGAATTTTCATTTGAATACCTGAATAAAACAAAAAAAAATTGTTCATACGGGTTGAACTTTATTTCCAGGAATCACGGCTAAGTTCCCAGAACACAATACCCAGAAGTATATTCAATTCAATTCATTCTTTATTTCAGGCACAAGGCCCATATCACTACATAAATTAAAAAAAAATACAGGTGCACAAACATAAATATAATATAGCTACGTACAATAAAGTTAAAATACAATGGTGATGGAAATTTAAAGTGTGGACTGTTTAAATACCAGGTTGACGTAATGCTTCAAGAAATTGCTGAGAGAGAATGAATCAGAATGAATTACAAGTTTTATGAAGCCATTGTTTGAGCTGAGGAGGCGTGTGACAAAGGAGTGTGTTAATATTCTCCTGCGGGCTTCAAAAGTGTCAACTGCAGCTGTTACAAACATGTGGCTAGCACTATCATATTTACCGTAAGTAAACAAAATTCTAAAAGCATTGTTGTATGCTACTCGTAATTTACGAATTGTGCCCAGCGAGTATTGAGACCACAACTGAGCACAGTACGTATAGCGATGAAAACCTGTTGAAGACGCATACGCTCACCGTCGTTCGAGTCACAAAGTCTAAGACAATTGATTGCTTCTTAATGGCCTGAACGCTCCTCTACAATTTACTAATTAGACCCAATTTCGAAGTTTCCCCTCGAGTCGTTACCAACTGCTGTTAGTAACATTTAGCGGCGTGAATGTGATTATTGTGCGAGAGTACAGTATGGCATCTGTGAGACTTTTAGTTAGGGATGGGTGGGATGTGATTTCCGCATCCACCAACCGCTAAAAAGCATTAGTCGTCTATAGTATTCAGGACCTTTTCCTAATGATTCGTTCGTCTAATGGCGTGATTATGAAAGGACCTTCACATTCACACCGGGATGGGGTGAGGAAAGTTGCGTAGAATATCTTTCCCAAGGATACATCGTCTGGCCTAGTCCAACTTCTCGATTGAATGTTTACCAGTCTAACCACTGGGTCATCGACCTTGCCATGGCAACAAGAATTGTGTAGCGTACTTTAATCAGAACTAAGACACAAACTGTGCAGGTTGGATGGTCGCTCATGCAATTTTCGGCTTCCTAACTTCTCCAGTGTCGACCTCGTCTATCGTCTTGATTTAGTGTTTGCTAGCCTAATCACTGGACCATGGACCTTGCCATAGTAACTAGAAATCGGAGATATAGCACTGACGAGGAAGTATTTTCAGTTTTTATGAATTTATTGGACCAGCCGAGGAGATTGTATGGCGTACTTTAATCGGGACTAGGACAGAAACTTTGCAGGGTTTTAGGGTCGCTCATTCATCCCTCGGCTTCCTGAATTCCCCCATGCTGCCTCTAATTCCTGCTGGCTCCCGACCAGATTCTGGGACCTTCAAGGTGCACCCCATTACCTGTGACTGGCATTTTGACCTCTTGTTATTCTGCCTGTTAATCTTCCCCCTACCACAGGCTGTCAAGATCGCACTCTCTCCGGACAAGCATACACACAAACCCTGCACAAACCCACCCAAAACAATACTTCTGCACTCGGAGGTAACGAGTATGAAGGTTATTTGATTATAACGGTTAAAACCACACCTGAAACATCATCTTAAAGGAACGCAACAGAAAATTTCAAATTCATTATTTTCCAGTAGTCTGTAGTCTACACATTAAAAAGTTGATATATTTCAATTTTTACATCAGTCGGCCAAATAATTACCCTGTGCACGCGTTTGAACTTCGCGCTCTCCTAGCTCGCCCGCCGCGATGGCAATGATTAATGCTTTGCTCTGACGTCTTCGTTCCGAACCTGCTTATTTGCATATCACAGTCCAGTAGTGATCTCCCAGTGGCACTGCCAATATGCAAATAAGCGGGTTCGGAACGGAGACGTCAGAGCAAAGCATTAATCATTGCCATCGCGGCGGGCGAGCTAGGAGAGCGCGAAGTTCAAACGCGTGCACAGGGTAATTATTTGGCGGACTAATGTAGAAATTGAAATATATCAACTTTTTAATGTGTAGACTACTGGAAAATAACGAATTTGAAATTTTCTGTTGCGTTCCTTTAATTTATCCCAACTCTCTGACCTGATCAAACATGCACAGCGGAAGCTCAGTAGGTGAAAGATAATCTCCCCCGAGGATGTGACGTAGCGGCTTATCGACCATGATAGGAAATTCCCAAATCCCCGAAAAGACTTCTGGTCAAACGGGGATTAGCATCGGAAGCAACTGGAAATCCCACGTCAGCAGAGGTTATATATTTAGCGAACCTTTCCGCTTACTTCGTAAGGTGTCAAGGACAGAAACACCGCACGAAAAGTCGGATTTACCAGTGGTAGTAAATGCCAGTAAAGTTGGATAATGTTTACTTTGTCAACAGTACCAGCTTGTACAATTGTAGTAAATAAAAGTCAAGTCCGGTAATTTCGGACTTAACAATGGTAGTAAATGATTTACTGGACTGACTTTTATTTACTACCATACGATTGTAAAGTCCAGTACTGTTTTAAAGTAAACATTACTCGACTTTACTGGCATTTACTGCCATTGGTAAATCCAACGTTTTGTGCAGTGGAAATAATGATGATGAAAGATCTTTATTGTACATCCATGCCTGGAAGGGCTAGGCACAAGTCGTCTGTCGTACAACTTAATATCGAGGGTTAAATTACATGAACAGGGCATTTCTGAGAACGACAGATGCTTGTTTTGTAACTCTGTGGACTATGTTGAACATTTTCTTTATTATTTTGACATTGTAAAACCCATTTGGTTAGAAGTACAAAAACTTTATTGTATCAAATATGGAAACACATTATCGTTATCTGTACATGATACTATTCTCGGTTATAAACTTCACAAAATTGAAAAATTTAATTATATTAACGTATTAATATTACTTGGGAAGTTTACAATTTGCAAGTACAAGTATGGTACTTAGAATGGAAATATTGTTATTTTGTTTGAAAACGAATGTTTCTTGAGGGGTTTAATGTAAATATTGTTTGCCATTTGTAAATATGTATCATTTACTATATACTTTATTTGTCTATAAAGGATGGCTTGGTTAAAAAAGTAATAATATCGATGCATGACTGACTATAGGCTCCAGCATACAGAAAGTACAGATTTTTACCTCCACGAAATGTCATGGAGGTTATATTTTCAGTTGCGTTTGTCATTCTGTCTGTCATTCTGTCTGTTGGTCAACAAGATAACTCAAGAACGGCTGGATGGATTGGTTTCATACTTGGTGCGTTGGTAGGGTCTGACGAAAACTGGAAATGATGAGATTTTGGGCCCCCTGGTGGTTTCCCTTGGTACTGCAGCAGAACTTCCGGTTTTGATCTCTCGGGATCTGGATATGTTAGGGTCATGAATTCTGGATGGTAGGTAGCTCTTGTGCTCGGGAAGAAGTCACGTGAGTTTGGGGCCCCTAGCAGCTTGTTCTGGTACTGCAGGACGGTTTGTTTAAAAATCTTGGAGAGAGAATAACTAAACATGCAACCGATTGACGGATCGTCATGATTTTTGGTTTGTAGGTAGCTTAAGTGATGCTTGACATAATAAAATTACAATTATGCAAATCAGGATCTAATTTGCATAATTAATGAGGAAATTATATAAATCTGCTGTGTTTGATAATTGGGCTATGAAACACTTGTGACATATGTAATTGAGAAAGACAGGAACAGTGGCCATGGCAGATATGCATTATGTAAATGAAGACCTAATTCGCATAATAAATGGGAAACTGCTGCAATTTTATAGTGGTAGCTGCTGGGAATTTGATACTTGTCATATTTGAAAGTTCAGTGAAGGTGAACATCTCTAAACATAATTTATTCGAATCAGGACCTCATTTGCATAATTTATAAGGAAATGCTAGGATAGCTTTATTTCTTAAGATAAGACTGTCATTGGGTGGAGGATGTGATCAACTGATATCATTCATGCAAATGAGGCTCTTTTAATTTGCATAATTAAGGTTTAATTTGTATAATTAATTAGGTTGAACTGTTAACATGACTTGGCGAAGGTATGAGGTCGTGGAACTCTTGTTGTGTATGAAACCTGAAAATTAGGTTATAATTTGCATATAACCAACAATATCAGACCTTGTCTATGCCAAATAATAAGGATTTCAGCAGTGTGTCGCATGTTGCTAGGTAGGGGCCATGTGAATACTTTGCATAAAATTTTGCTAATGAGCAGGATTGTAAATGTAAGCCATTTACAGGTGGCCATCACCATTTCATGGAGGTATGAAGTCGCCGAACTCTAGTTTTTATTAAAAACATTAAATGCAAATACAGAAACAACATGAACGTAAAGTAACACATACATGTAGCTTCAGAACAAAGTAAACTTGTAGCTAGCATCCGTAAACAGTGGATCGAAAAAACCTAGCTTCAGTGCATAGTGAACCAGCAACATCTAGCTGTAGTATACAGAGAACCAGTACTAGTGACATCCAGTTTCAGTACACTGTAAGCTGGTATCACCAAGGAGGTTACAAATCAGGGATTTATAACCTCCTTGGTAACACCTAGCCTCAGTGCATAGTAAGTGCTTCACTAACACCTACTAGCTTAAGTACTAGCTTAAGTACTCAGTTAACCAGTAACACTTAGCTCTAGTACACAGAGGACCAGTATCACCTAGCTTTAGTGCACAGAGAAAGTACAGATGTAACAAACAAGAAATTGGAGATTTCAGACATCCGGAAAGTATATAATCCTTGGCTCTCTCAATTCCACCCACGCCTGTCAACTTTATTGAATGATCATCAGGAAATACCCCTGAATGATTTACATCATAGAATGGTTTACTACACATACGCTTGTATAACTTTACTTATATAAGCTCATGTCACACATAGCCGAATATGGCCTCCCTCCAAAACTCTCGCCAACCATGGTTAGGAGTAGGTCGGGAGCAAGGTCGGCTGGTGTTCGGGGAGGTCGGCTACTGTTCGGCTGCGCCAGCCTAATGTTTCATAATGTTTAAAACATTCGGGTGTAGATGGGAGGATGTACGGCAATGTTTGGCTGGTGGATGTCTGGTGTTCGGGAGTAGGTCGGGACGTAGTTGGCAGTGATATTTGACTAAAATTTAACTCAAATTCGATTCTATTCGTATAGAAAGGTAGTCGTGGCCTAAATCTGGTCAGACTGCTCCCGAACTTCAGCCAACCTTGTTCTGAATGTGTGAACAAGTCTACCTTGTTGTTAAATAGCATTGATATGCAAATTCCTTTTGTTATTCCTTTTGTTATTTTCCTGATTAGTTTTGCATTATTGCCATTATGAGTTGTGATTATTTTGTTTTATGACTACCTTACTGAGTTGTGGCATTATATATACTTTTACTTTAATTTGTACCTAAGTTGACTTACCATTTTGTCATACTTTGTTATTTTCTTGTATTATTTATTTATGTATGCCTGCAGGGCACATTGAAAAACGCCTTAGTGGCGAGATGTACCCCCTGGATAAATAAAATAAAACAACAACAACAACAACAACAAACGCCATGCTTCGTGCTCAGTCTGAGGTCGCCCGCTGTACCATTTTTAGTACTCCTCCTTGGTCCATACATTTTCCCACTTGTATCCACCCCATCGCTTTCATCATCAAGTAGGATCAAACCGTTACAAATCAGAATGGGCCTATGATGGCCGTTAATACAGGTCTATGATTCTCCTGGCGTCAGGGTAGTGATAAAGGCTTACACGTGGACATAATCGTTCTTTTGAGATGGCGAGGCGTCGTCGGGAGATAAAGCCTTATCGGGCATTACGCTGATTAGATTACGCCGATATGTGCTTATAAATCACGGATTAAGAGCCTGACGTCAAATGGGACTTCAGAAGCGCAATACTTCAGGCTTTATTGTAAAACCAAAGCACATCATACTCCTAAAAGATGCGTTTCAACCTACCAACCGTAACCTTTCACATACGTCTTGCGATCGTCGTACGATCACAAGCCAGGGGCCGTGGGGTCGTGTGGCGTAAACGGTAGCGTGTTCGACTCGGAACCAAGAGGTCCCAGGTTCGAACCCTGCCATGCCCCCGATCTTGTGCCCTTGGGAAAGGCACTTTACACGACTTTCCTCACCTCACCCAGGTGTATATTTGTATTGTATTGTCCTGTGTCAGTTGGTGGCGGCATTAAGATAAATTGAAAAAAACTTGAGTGTGCCGTCACCATGTCTTGTCATTACATGTTGGAATAAAAAAAAGCCAGGGGCATTCTTGGGGGGCAGAGCGTCCTCGGGTTGTGTCCACGCTGGCGCCGTGTACCCAAGTGCATTCGCCGGTGGTTTCGTGGTGGCTTTCATGAAAGCTCCTTCTTGGGACACTGGTCGTGCTTATTTCGTACAAAATTCAGTATTATTGCTACGGGAAAGGCTGTCTGAGATCCTTGCTTGGCGGTTGGTTCTGTCATAAGTACCAGAGCTATCAACCAAGGATTGAGGTGTTCAAAAACTCATTTTTTCCCCAGAACTATCGTAGAGTGGAACTCGCTGCCACAAAGTACAGTAGGGGCATCGTCACTAGATGGTTTTAAACAATGTCTAGAGTTAGACGTTCAAAGGTTAGGTGTAACAGGTAGTTCGGTGTAATGTAGACAGCTGCTGACGCGCCGCGTTCCTGCGAAGCTGGTGTGTTACGCTGAAGGGCGGTTATACATATACAGATAAGCTGCCTGGAAATTCTACGACATCAACATGGCACGACGACCTACATGTACGAGGAACGTGACTGCACCCTAAGATTGCCGAGCAACCAAAATTAGACTTGTGTGGTCATTGGCTTTATAACAATAATTGTTTATTACAAATTCACGCCTGAGGGCTATTTGCAAATACAAAAGGAACATTTGATATAAGTACAAGCAAGTAATACGTAACTAGATACAAGAAATAAAATACAATTACAATGTGGTGCACGATATAAAGGTATCATTTAAAAGACGTACAAAACATAAAGAAGATTCCCTCTTCTATGAAATTCGTCGAGCGACCTGTGAAATGCTTGGTCTAGTGGAAAGAGTGTGTTAACACATGATTGATGCACGCACTATTTGGCAAATCATTTTTTTCTCCTGACGTCTTTAGAGAACTCCCAGTTGAGCAATTTGACAGAGCGGCACCTGTTCTACCGATGATAACACGATGAGAGCAGACAGGACTTTCTTGCCAGGCTCTAGAAGTCTTCTTAATTGGCTCTTCGCAGCTGGTAGCCTTTGCTACTGACGAAGCCAACGAGGCGGTTGGTGATGAATCGTGAGCGTTGAATTTTTCATTTGACTAATCTTCACAAACAAACTTGTCCTCATGGGATCTCCACCTGCTGCCAAGAGTGTAACGAACTCGTTAGTCTGAGCTGCGTGACCGTACCGGCTCAAGACTTGATGGAAGTTTAACTCTCAAGCGTGTCTGAAAACTTGATGTAGCGTGTGGAGTCCAGTGGTTAGTGACCCCGCCTACTTTGAATCCCGACTGTCGTGACTAAAAATACAGGCGATATGTAGAGTAAATACAGGTTCATTGTCCTAGGGCTAGGAGTTTGTCTCAAAGCCGTCTGAAAACTTGATGTGTTTCACTTGGCGTGTGGAGTTCAGTAGTTAGCGACCCCGCCTAGGCAGATCAAAACTTCCAATCCCGGCTGTCGCCAATGCATTATTACGTATACGATTGTATGAAGTAACTTCCTCACACGGTTGCACGATCAGTCCAAGTTTCGAGGTCACACAGTCCTGACTACCCCCAAACCACACTACGGCCCCAAGGGCACACCGAGTTCACGACCCCATCACTCCAGTGAAACTCAACTTCACATTTTGTTCAAATGCGGACTCGACACAAACATACAAACTATAATTTAACGCGCCCAAGACAATAATGCCGTCCCTGAAGTAATTTATAGAAGGAGGCATTCGATCCTCGAGTTAGACTTTATCAGCAGTCCCTCCTGGTGCCCCGCTACAAACGATAGGAATCGTATTGGTTGCTTATTTTTACCTCCATGAAATGTCATGGAGGTTATATTTTCAGTTGCGTTTGTCATTCTGTCTGTCATTCTGTCTGTTGGTCAACAAGATAACTCAAGAACGGCTGGATGGATTGGTTTCATACTTGGTGCGTTGGTAGGGTCTTACGAAAACTGGAAATGATTAGATTTTGGGCCCCCTAGTGGCTTCCCTTGGTACTGCAGTGGAATTTCCGGTTTTGATATCTCGCGATCTGGACATGCTAGGGTCATGAATTTTGGACGGTAGGTAGCTCTTGTGCTAGGGAAGAAGTCACGTGAGTTTGGGCCTCCTAGCAGCTTGTTCTGGAACTGCAGGACGGTTTGTTTAAAAATCTTCGAGAGAGGATAACTAGACAACCGATTGACGTAATAAAATTACAATTATGCAAATCAGGATCTAATTTGCATAATTAATGGTGAAATTCTATAAATCTGCTGTGTTCGATAATAGGGCTATGAAATACTTGTGACATATGTAATTGAGAACGACAGGAACATTGGCAGATATGCATTATGTAACTCAAGACCTAATTTGCATAATTGATGGGAAAGTGCTACAATTTTATAGTGGTAACTGCTGGGAATTTAATACCTGTCGTATTTGGAAGTTCAGTGAAGGTGAACATCACTAAACATAATTTGTTCAAATCAGGACCTCATTTGCATAATTTATGAGGAAATGCTAGAATAGCTTTATTTCTGTTATTGGGTGGAGAATATGATCAACTGATATAAATCATGCAAATGAGGCTCTTATAATTTGCATAATCACCTTGAAAAATGTATACATGTAATTAGTTACTTTGAACGGTTAACATGATTTGCCGAAGGTATGAGGTCGTGGAACTCTTGTTGTGTATGAAACCTGAAAATTAGGTTATAATTTGCATATAACCAACAATATCATACGAAATGATAAGGATTTCAGCAGTGTGTCGCCTGTTACTAGGTAGGGGCCATGTGAATACTTTGCATAAAAATTTTGCTAATGAGCAGGATCGTAAATGTAAGTCATTTACAGGTGGCAATTACCATTTCATGGAGGTATGAGGTCGCCGAACTCTAGTTCTAGTTTTGCTCATTTGTTCTTCTTGAAATCAGTTTTCCCAGCTTATTTCTCCCTGTGTTTCCCCTTAGAGGTCTTTTAAGTGATATGAGTTTAAGTATCCCCATGACTTCATTTTCCCAGCGTGTTTCGACGTGTGCTTCGCCTTGCAGGTCTTCTTAGGCTAAATGAGTTTAACTTTAAACATCGCGATAACTTCATAACCCATGGCCTGACCCCCCATCAAGCTACAAGACTGGCCCTAGACCGTCAACTCCACCTCCCTGCGACGCCCCCAGGGGTACAAGCGGACGGATAAAGTAAAGTAAGTAAGTAAAGATAACTTCATTTTCACAGCGTAGTGCTTCGTGTGTTTCGCCTTGGAGGTCTCAAGCGAAATGAGCTTAAAGTACCTCGATAAATCTCAGCATATTGAGTTCTGCAGTGTTTGTTTTTGCCTGCCGGGTGCGAAGACGAAGACTATCTCCCACAGATGGTATCGATATCCATCTCTCATCTTGGCCAGAGGTGATAATTAAAACTGTCTGCTGCCTTTTTATCAACCCAGTCTGCATCATGACAAGATAAAAGGATTTACACCCAACCCCGAGGCGTACACGTTCCTTTTAAAGGGGGGCAAAACTAATTTTTTTTAGTCCACTGCAGTATAATAAATATACCACAAAGTACAATTCTTACTTGTTTTACATTAGTCCATGACAGATTAGCGTTGTTACACCATTTCAAACTCGCACCTTTAATCTAATTCAATCGGTGAGGTCTCACGTCCTTTGACCCTTGTGACGTCAGGGTGCAGCCACCACGCATCTCACAGCACTAGTATCCTGCACACTGACGTCACAAGGGTCAAAGGACGTGAGACCTCACTGATTAAATTAGATTAAAGGTGTGAGTTTGAAATGGTGTAACAACGCTAATCTGTCATGGACTAATGTAAAACAAGTAAGAATTGTACTTTGTGGTATATTTATTATACTGCAGTGGACTAAAAAAAATTAGTTTTGCCCCCTTTAACGCCAGGAAGAAGCTGTATTATTAGGTTTTAGCCCCCTAGCAGCTAGTTTTCGAACCGCAGGGGCGTTTTTGTTCATAAAAAAACTTTCAAAGAGTATAATTCAAGGCGGGAACGACAGTGACATAAGGCCTGGCTGGTTTCAGCATTGTTGCATTGATTATCGCGACACATTTTTACATTATTTGTAAAAATAACCAAAAGTGTTTTTTGTAGTGTTGTATTGTATTGTATTGTAGTTGTTGCTAAGTTACATGTTTGTATTTGTACCAACTTTCAGCATAATTGTTTCAGCTGTCATGGCAGAGGCACCATTTGTAGTTTGAAATAGCCAAGCATGCCAGAAAAATCACTTCTGGACAGAAATTGAAATGGCTCCATATCTAAAGTCCTTTTAGAGCGTGTGACAAATTTGGTGTTTTTAGACAAATTTTGGACAATTTTTCCTGGTATACCGTTGAACTAACCAGCATTTTTTAGTGTCTTTCTTTCGTATGTACCACTGTGCCGAAGGTGAAATTCACAAGTGTACACGTGGATTTTCGGTGGCCAAACAAATGACACATTTTACGCAATGTGGTTGTCTTTTCGACACTGAAGTCTCCAAAAGGTTATCCTGAAATATCATCTACTGTGCCTTTCCCTTGGTAACAAGGATTCCATAATAGATCGCTGCTTGCTTTTCCTGCTGTGAAATTTATTGCCGACTTGCAGGCTTCATTTAGCCTGGTATCCATCTTACTCTTTGCTCCGCTTCGATCCTCTGATTGCTTCCCTAGACGGATAGTCACCCGTCCCCCATTCAAACGTTTGGCCCTTACGTCATAAATTGTTTCTGATATCCAATATTCTGTCCCTCACCCGTCCCCATTCAGACGTTTGGCCCTTACGTCTTGAGTTGTTTCTGATATCCAATATTCTGTCCCTCACCCGTCCCCATTCAAACGTTTGGCCTTTACGTCATGAATTGTTTCTGATATCCAATGTTCTGTCCCTCACCCGTCCCCATTCAAACGTTTGGCCCTTACGTCATGACTTGTTTCTGATATCCAATGTTCTGTCCGTCACCCGTCCCCATTCAAACGTTTGGCCCTTACGTCATAAATTGCTTCTGATATCCAATATTCTGTCTGTCACCCGTCCCCATTCAAACGTTTGGCCCTTACGTCATGACTTGTTTCTGACATCCAATGTTCTGTCCCTCACCCGTCCCCATTCAAACGTTTGGCCCTTACGTCATTACTTGTTTCTGATATCCAATGTTCTGTCTCTCACCCGTCCCCCATTCAAACGTTTGGCCCTTACGTCATTACTTGTTTCTGATATCCAATGTTCTGTCTCTCACCCGTCCCCATTCAAACGTTTGGCCCTTACGTCATTACTTGTTTCTGATATCCAATGTTCTGTCTCTCACCCGTCGCCCATTCAAACGTTTGGCCCTTACGTCATTACTTGTTTCTGATATCCAATGTTCTGTCCATCACCCGTCCCCATTCAAACGTTTGGCCCTTACGTCATAAATTGTTTCTGATATCCAATGTTCTGTCCCTCACCCGTCCCCATTCAAACGTTTCGCCGTTACGTCATTACTTGTTTCTGATATCCAATGTTCTGTCCCTCACCCGTCCCCATTCAAACGTTTGGCCCTTACGTCATTACTTGTTTCTGACATCCAATGTTCTGTCCCTCACCCGTCCCAATTCAAACGTTTGGCCCTTACGTCATTACTTGTTTCTGACATCCAATGTTCTGTCCCTCACCCGTCCCAATTCAAACGTTTGGCCCTTACGTCATTACTTGTTTCTGATATCCAATGTTCTGTCCCTGACCCGTCTCCATTCAAACGTTTGGCCCTTACGTCATTACTTGTTTCTGATATCCAATGTTCTGTCTGTCATCCATCCCCATTCAAACGTTTGGCTCTTACGTCATGAATTGTTTCTGATATCCAATGTTCTGCCCCTCACCCGTCCCCCATTCAAACGTTTGGCTCTTACGTCATTAATTGTTACCGAAGACCGTTGAACTTGGAGCCAATCAGAGTCTCGCTTATATTTCAGAGGAACAACGCTGAACGACCCTCCATGATAATTGGTTGCCAGATTATTCTGCGGGGAAGCGATGAGAGAAGCGGACTGGAGCGAGAATGTATTTATTGAGATTTACCACTGTACATGTAGCTACCACATTTGTGGAAGGATTGACGTATGCGTAACAGGTGACAATCACCATTTCAAGATGTCAACCCGGAAACTGTAGGGTTTGAACCACTGGGAAGGATCCATAGTCTTTTCGATAAGTGTGTTGTGTTCCTTAACGTGCTTGATGTGTGGCTCTCATCAAACACGGGACCTCCAGCTTTATGTCCCATCCAAGAGGGTGTCCCTAACCGAAGCTAGGTGCTCACTTACACGCGAATTGAGCGAGGAAATAGGTGTTAAGTGCCTTCCCCAAGGGCATGGTTTTTGGGGGCCTGTCAGGGATTCGAACCAAGAACCTTTAGATTCTTAGCCACCTCATCAATGGTTGCCAGACTTTTGTGCGAGGAGGCGATCAGAGGAGCGAGAATAGGATGGATTCCCGACTTACTCCCCGCTACTGTCGGCAATGAATCCATACAAAGATGAGCCATGCTACAATCGCTGCCAAATCGCAATCCGTATAACTCCAAACATTAAGCACAACTAATGAAAGGGCAGCAACCTGACCTGCGGGGTGCCATTCCACCCACACCGCCGATTGATTTTGCTCATTACTGCCACTCCTCCGCAGTTTTGGAGGAGCCAATGCAGCTTTGTGTCAATCCCTGGCAATCCATTTAGCCGTAAACGTTCTCAAATTGGAACCATTTACTAACTAGAGGTCAACGATCTCATGCCTTCGTCAAAAGATGTTATCGTTATATAACTTAAGAAGGTAGAAGTGATATATTAGTCCCCCTAAATATGGAAGTTGGATTGTGAAAATTACCCCTGCCGATGCAGTCTGCAATCGAGCATTGGGCAAGGGAAAAAACACATGTGCAGGCTGTAAGGCAACACCGCCTGCAGCTACATGGACTATCCCCTCTGGGACTTTCTCCCTCTGGGACAGCCTGTAGCCCATGTGTCACAATGAAGGTAGAGTATCATGGAAGGTAACTGAATTATAGAATTGCTTCATTTATTATGCAAATTAGATCATAATTTGCATAATTGTCATCTAATTATGTCAAGCATCACTTAAGCTACCTACACACCAAATATCAGGACGATCCGTCGACCGGTTATTGAGTTATCCTACTTTAAACATTTTCATACAAATGCTCCTGCAGTTCCAAAGCAAGCCGCTAGGGGGCCCAAACTTATGTCACTTCTTTCCGAGCACAAGACCTATCTACCATCCAAAAATCATGACCCTAGCTCCTCCAGATCACCATATTTCAAAACCGGAAGTACCGCTGCAGTACCATAACGAGCCGCCAGGGGGCCCATATTCCTATCACTTCTAGACCTCATCAAGACCTACCCACCTACCAAATATGAAGACAATCCATTTAAGCCTTCTCGAGTTATACTGTTGACAGACTCACGCACACACGAACGCCCATGAAAACATACCCTTCTTGACGAAGGCAAAAATGCCCTCAATCAGATATCCGAGACTGCCCTCATAATGTCAAGCAAGACGTAAGGTCCAGTTTAACTCAGTATGGCTTTTCTGTTGGATAATCTATGTCATTCTTCAGGCAGAATTAGCAACAGTCTCTAGATATTCGGACGCTGATAGTGCAGACTGGAGATGACATTTCACCACTAGGCCTAATTTCAATGAATTGGTGTGTCTTTGTGTGCTTGGAACAGCCTTCCCGCTGATGTGGTGGCAGCGGAGACTGTTAACATTTTTAAGGCAAGACTGGACAGCTACTGGAAGGGGACGGAGTACACATAATTTCACATAATTTCACATTACAAACTCTGAACATTGTAAATCTAAACTTTATTAACAATCCCTGGACTATAATAACCGAAGACAATGTACATTTTTATATTTGTAATTTATCTATATATAGTTAAGGTTTCAGATATGGATCCCCATAGGCAGTTGCCTTTTTATCTATTAAAAATGTATATGTATATATATGTATATGTGTGTAAATCAGATAAGCCGTTTTAAAACCTCTATGGAGCTATCGCTTGGAGGAAGTAGATAGGAAGTTAACGTCGGGGCAGTAACCAACGTATAACTGCTCAAAACATTTGTATGTGGGTTTCTGTGTATGCTTGTCCGGACAGAGTAGGTTGACAGCACGTGAGTGGGGGGAAGATTGACTGGCAGAATGACATGAATTTTGATTTAAAAAAAAGGTCAGACACAGGAAATGGGGTGAGCAAAAAGGTCCCAGAATCAAGCTGGGAGCCAACAGGAATTAGAGGTCGGTATATGGAGGAATTCAGGAAACGTAGGATTGCATGAGCGACCCTCCAACGCTGCACAGTTTCTTCCCTAGTCCCGATTAAAGTATGTCATGCAATCTCCTCGATTGTTCCAATAAATTCACGAAAACACCAAATACTTCCCGGAAGTCTTAAATCTCTGATTTCTTGGGGGTTTTTTCAACATTATAAATGATATTGCCATAACAGTTGAGTTTTAAATGCTGGGGAACTAGGTTTTTGTCCTAGACTTACTTACTTTACTTTGGTCGAGCTGCCGCTCGAACCAATACAGAAAGCACACGCCATACCTCTCTGTCTATCATCAGAGACCGGAGCTCCCGCACCTCAGTAAGACCTGCATCTGACTTGAGGTTGTCCTAGAAATGGCAGTAAATATTTTATACTGACACACTCACGGATGCATGTTGAACCATTTGATCGATATAGAACCGATGACCTAAAAATGTCCGGGAAATTACGAAATTCTACTTGGAGATGAATTGGTATACTGGTACAAAACTGGACCCTATTGCCTCTATATATCAAGGAGGTATGAGATCTTCGATTTCTTCTTTACCATGTAACTTGTGATATTGATTTTCCAATTGAGTCATCAGGGCACGACTATCCGAACATTACACCCAATCTCAGGGCCGTGAAGCCCCTGTCACACATGCAGAACCTTCCCCCGACCACAAACCAACTAACCAAAGGTTGGATGGAGTTCGAGAGCAGTCTGACTAGATTTAGGCCACGCCTACCTTCCTATACGAATAGAATCTAATTTGAGTTAAATTTGAGTCAAATTTGTCCGCCGAACACTGCTGACCTACTCCCAACCACCAGCCAACCACCAGCCAACCATGGCCGAACCTCCCGTCCACACCAATGTTTTCAACATTATGAAACATTCGGCTGGCGCAGCCGGACAGTATCCGACTTCGCCAAACACTAGCCGATCCCCAGCCGACCTTGCTCCCGACCTACTCCTAACCATGGTTGGGGGAGTTCGGCTAGTGTTCGGGAGGCCATATTCGGCTATGTGTGACATAGACTTTACTGGTCAAGTGCCAAAGCTAGGGAACCCGGTGTCAAGCCAAATTTTTGCCCCTGCCCCCGACACTACTTGGGGGTTCCATTATGCGTGAGACGAGGGGTGGGGGTGGTCGTGTTGTGGAGCCTAAACCTAACCCGAACCCGAACCATAACTCTACTCCTAAACCGATAAATAGCCCTATCACTAACCCTATTATAACTCTAACCCTAACTCTAGTTAGATCCAACCATACATCTAACACTAACCCTAACTCTAACACCAACTCTAACTCTAACTCTAACTCTAACCCTAACACCAACTCTAACCCTAACTCTAACCCTAACACCAACTCTAACCCTAACACCAACCCTAACTCTAACTCTAACCCTAACACTAACACTAACCCTAACCCTAACACCAACCCTAACTCTAACCCGACTCCTAGCTATAGCCCTAAACTCCAGGCACGGGCACTACCCCATAGAAGAAAAATCTGGCGGACTCAGAAATTTGGCACGACGACACCGGAATAGGTCTAGATATATCAGACAATGTTCCACTGGTCAATGCACTAGTGGGAAGAGCGAAACACCCTCTATCAATGTCAAAACCTCCAAATGACTGGAAAATTGCGGGCATAAATGATGCATTAGTTACAAGCTGGCCCCGGCTATTGACCTAGATATGTCTGTAAACGTTACAATATGCCCACGCTTGAAATGAATTTTTGATCGATATGGGACCTGTTAACCTGAAAATGTCGGGAAATAACTATATTTTGTGACAAATGGTACATTGATTACGACTTGGGTGATGAAACATTGAAGGAATCAGATGGAAGATGTTGCAGGCGTGATTTGACGTTATCAAAATCGGCGTCTTCTAATGATTGTTCTATTTACCCGTGACCCGGAAAAACTAAAACACTGACAAGACAGAACAATTCAATATTCTCTCCTACCATTTTATTGCTAGTGTGTCAGAAATGAATTATATTCTACTTATAGTACGGGGGGAGGGGTTATTCCTGTATTTCACTTTTTGAAGTTGTTAGAATTTATATTCTGCTGGGATGTGACCAGAGGAGCGATCTTGAGCTAGGATGGATTCCAGGCTACTCCCAACCCAGCACCAGTCTGGTTGGAAAGTAGGTAGTGAGCAAAGTGGTGGGGTCGTGTGGCGCAACGGCAGAGCGCTCGACTCAGAACCAAGAGGTCCCGGGTTCGAGTCCTGACATGCCACCGACCTTGTGCCCTTGGGAAAGGCACTTTACACGACTTTCCTCACTTAGCTCAGGTGGAAAGTGAGCATTGTCCTGTCCTGTATTTGTCCTGTGTTGGTGGCGGCATAAAATAAGTTGAAAAAAACTTGAGTTTACCGTCACCACGTCTTGTCCTGAAATGTTGGAATAAAAAAAAATGTTGAGAAGGTCCTGAGTGTGTGACAGGGACAGCTCACTAGAACAGGGGCTAGAGCAAGATGATGGCGACAAGTTTTATATGTCACTTGTTTAATATGTAATGCGAAGATTGATTGACTTTCATCATATTCTAGTTTTTAACAAGAGGTACCTGAAAAGAAGGTAGAAATCTAGACCTGAGACTTATTTGCCTGGCTTAACAATAAAACAAAGAACTGAAACTGTTATAAAAAAAGTTTTCAGACTTTCGGGAAGTATTTTGGGTTTTTGTGACCTTCACATCCACCCCATTTCCCGTGTCTGACCTTTTAAACTTCTGCCTGCCAATGTCCCCCACCCACGTGCTATCAACCTACTCTCAAGTTCACCCTATTTCGTGTGTCTGACTCTTCCAACACCCACACGTGCTATCTGCCCGGGCAAAAAGACACACAAGTCTACTGCTCATTCACCCCAAACGATAACGGAACTCGAAGTAGATGTCGTTCTATACGTATCACATCGCCAAGAAGATTTATGTAACCAATAAGACTTAAGCTCAGATCCAAATCTTCTCCTTGACGCTTCTGAGTATTCCACCACCGACTTTAATGAGAAGAATCAGCAGTAACATCCTGAGGGAAGATGGAATAACAGCGGGAACATAAATCTAGATCGCGCTCACATATTGTACGCTATCTCTTGAACCGACGCCGTAAGGAGTACTTGAAAAAGTGCCTGCAACTTGCACGGTTTACAGGAAATTACAAAATCAAGAGGCAATTTATGGAAATGGGACAGTTATAGATAACCGGTGCAATGGCCTAATGGGTGAAGTGCTCGCCTTGCATTGAGTCCCAGGCCGAGTCGTACCAAAGACTTTGAAAAAAGGTACATACTGCTTTCTCTGCTTAGCACTCAGCATTTTGAGAAGTAATTGAACGCACACACCGCTACCAGTGGACAGGCCTCCCGCTGTAGTGATTGACAACGTTGTGTGGCCCAAGGGCCATTGAAACTGCGATGAGCGCCACCCTATGCACCATGAATGATGTGAGAAGGACTTTGACATTTTTTGGAGTTACTGTGCTGCTTGCGATGAGACCTGTTCGAATACAATTACGTTTGACTTCAGTCTCATCCCATACTACGTAGTCTCTTGTTGAGTTGATACGTTCCCTAGAATGGTTGATAAGTTACCATACGTTGTATCATATGCAAATGTTGAGTTATCATCATGATTATAAATAATTTGATAAAGACTTCAAGCAGCGTTTTGCTTATGAGGTTGCTACGATTCTAAAAGGGAAGCGTCCCTTGAGAGTTTTCATCGTCATCATCATATCATCATCATCCTTCCATACTGATGGAACCTGCTTTGAGATCTGGTATTGGACTGTAAATCATTCCTTTGATCGCTGCAAGACTTCGCCCATTTGTGTCGCCTCCAAACCGTTGGCATCGTGACCCGAGACGCCCTTACAAAGTCTACCCGACGAGATCAGGCTTCCCGAACCTCCATTTGCGTGCAAGGTTAATCCACCAGGGCAGCAAAGGTGTCGAAAACCTGCTCTAATCGATATTCCTCTGGACCAACACCAAGTCATCATGGCGGCCAGGCCTTTCCACCAGAGCAATCTCAAATCACGGTGTTCCGAATCGTTGCTGACACAATTGTAGACATAAGGCGATTTTTACGAAGCAGTTTGAACTGTAATTTCCAACACAATACCTAGTGCCAGTGACTTCTACCAACACAGATGAACTTTCAAGATAAGGCGATTTTGTTTGTGATGTGTTACGGTTTAGTCTGGCGATCTTTTGTTAGTAAGATTGCCTGTGAAAGAAGCAGGGTCACTAAACCAGAAAAAATAGGAGTTATTCTTTACCATGATACAGTTAATCCTGGCGCACACGCACAAAAGTCATAGTGATCTCGAACCAGTTTATTTCACTGACGAGCTAATCTTTCACTGGTCATGACAGGAACGGTATACAGGCTCAATGTACTGGAGGGATCCTTATCGACAATGAACAGGGGACCATGGCTTAACGTCCCATTCTATAAGGACTGCGAGCCTCTACAGTAGCGTGTATATCTGATGAGCAACACAACCGGGATTCAAACTGTTGACCTTTAGCCACTCTGGTATCAGAAACTTTATCACAATGCCTGCATGTTGTTTATCTTAGAAGGACGGGCGCGCTCTATGAAGTTTGGTATCGTGCTTTTACACCTTGAACCAGGCTAAACGGGATTGACCAATCAGCCCCCCCTCATCGCATTTGACCTGCTTCGCTCACTCGGTGGTTTATTAAGTAGTTATAGGAACCGACAAGGCCATATGTCACCAGATTCACCACGGGGCGGCCATTGACCCTTCACTAGCGCGATCTCTTGCATAGGCAGCTATTTTTTAAACATCTACCACACGCTACTGGAAGGTGCCGCAGATGGTAAATGGAACATTGATTCAGAAACAACCCTGTTAGAAGTTTCATGGGAATTGTTAATTGCTCAAACTACAGATGCCTCAAGTACAGATCACGATAAGATATAGACTTCTTTTTTCAAGACCCCTAACACCTTGTGGTCGCGTTCGAATTCGTCGTAGGTCATTGTACGATTTTGATGTAGGATTTTCAAGCAGGCTGGAACCAACCACCAACAAGGATCTAAGACAGCCTTTTCGAATTCGGTAACAAGACAGCTGAATTTTATACTCGATATATTATCCTGCGTCTGACCTTTTGTGGTTTATTGTGAGGTGATACCCCCACCCACTGTCATTCGAATACTTACGGACACAAGCCAACACACAAAGGAGGTTTGACCTTGAACTTTGTTGGTCAAGGACGTTTTCGACCTCATGATAACCGCCCAAGCGATCGTGATCCAACTAACTAAAGCTGGCGACTTTTCAAGTGGCATAAATCGCACGTTATAGCGCAATCACGGTGTTTCTTATCTCTTAGTTGCCCTTTCAGAAGAACAAAGAATACCATTTGGCAATCAGTGTTCGTGTTCTGTGGTTCTTTGGGACCCATAGTTGTTTTTTTTACACGGCCATTTAACGTTATCAATGTTAGCACTTGTCTATTGCAGAGAGATACTCTGTATGTTCGAACCTTATCTAGGCATGGGCGTCTGAATAGAAGCCGTTGCTATATCCCACGCACAAGACGGGCTTTGTAACTAGTTTTTGTCTGATAAGAAAGTCTTGCAAACATCATGTTGTATGGCATAGATAGAAGAATAGTTACGCAAGTGGACATGATATCGAGAGGTCACAGGTTCGATTCCTGTCTAGACTTTAGGAAAGGCATTTAACACGAATTTATTTTCTCACTTCACTCATGTGCAATTGGAAAATGGTGCACATATGGTGGAAGGAGAGAGATGGGCTCCACCTCCCAATACTGTTTCCAAGACACAGTAGATTAACAACCCACTGTCTTAACGGCCTCAAATTTTGGCTATGAAACCTTTACAGCACAAAATGAATTAAACTCTCGAACAAAGTCTCTAGTTTAAGTCACAAGCTCTAAGATCATTGTTTGAAAAGAAAGTTTGACTTTTCACTTTGTCTGTCAAGGACGTTTTCGAACTCATGATAACAGTCGAGGCACTCGTAATTCAACCAACTACAGCCGGCGACGAAGTGGCATAAATCGCACGTTATAGCGCAATCACGGTGTTTCTTATCTCTTAGTCGCCCTTTCAGAAGAACAAAGAATGCCATTTGCCAATCAGCGTTCGTGTTCTGTGGTCCTTTGGGACCCATCGTTGTTTTTCACAATCCCATTTCTCAATATTAGCACTTGGCTTGAACCTTATCTAGACATGGGCGTCTGCTACATCCCACGCATTAGGCGGCCTTTGTAACTAGTTTTTGTCTTATAAGAAGGTCTTGCAAACATCATGTTGTATGGCATAGATAGCAGATGGCTATGGAACCTTTACTGCACAAAATAAATCAAAGTCTTGGACAAAGTCTCTAAAGAGTCAGACATTTAAGATAGTAGTCACTATCTTCTACCGGACACTGTATATGTACTTTTACCTGTCTATAGTGAAGGATGGCAGAGGTCGAAAGGTAAAAAGGAAGATGCTATAGGAAGGGAAGCAGTGGTTGAATTACCACCTGCTTGCACTACTAAGTCTTACAAGTTCAAAGATGTAAAAGAACATGTATTTATTGTTTGGTCTATGTATTCAGTCTTTCGTGCAACCTTTCTGACCACTTACATTTCAATAATAAATGCACATTTTTTTGTTCAACTTATTTTTGTTTGCACGCTGCACACTCGGATCAATTTTGGGGTGCCGAGAGGATCTCATCAATGCTATCAAATCAGAATGGCCTCACTCATAAAAGCTAGTGCTTGCTATCTAAAACGTCTGACTCTTCAGAGACTTAATTCGGTTGTCTGATTTCCTTAGTACAATGTAATATTCTACTTGGATGTTAGGTTTTATCTACGTCTTGGGCGCATTACTTTTTCTTTTACCTCTCTACACAAACTTCTTTCAGTCGTATACGTGTGAGACGTTGCAGACGTGTCTTCCTCGCGGCGCGATGTCAGCTTTGATTAGAATTCTGCTTCGTAATCAAAGACTGCCATCCCATCTGAACAAACGAGCTGAATAACTGGCACCGACAGCGTCCAAGGCTTGTTGATTATATTGCCAATTAGAGAGGCACAACTGCGTCATGTTTTCAGGGAGAGAACTGTGTTTACACGTAATTTGTCAGATTAGTTAAAAGATGATGACTTGATCAAAGGAAGTCAAGCGTCAGTAACAGTAGCCACCCTTCCATCTCGAGAGATGAGGGTAGCACTCTAGATCTGGTGTTATGGCCGTGGATTGCATCTTGTGTGGCTTATCAGCCCAATCGCCGCATTGCAGTCTCGGTCATAGTAGGGACACAGGGCCCAGAGTACTGGCAGAGTAACGCGGAACAGTCAAAAAGTGAACCAGCCCAAAGCCAAAACAAACAGATACCTGAACTCTAGTATACCGTACCTGATCCGCCTCCTTAACCAGCACGGACTTGAATCAGCATTGTAAATACCTAGTTGTCGTTTGTAACTGTGTCTCACATTTGATTCTGGTTTGAACTGGTTTGTATATATTTTATAATATCAATCTATACTAAGAAACTGTACTTATCGTTAAAAATGACAAAATTCTTTACCATTGTAACTGTTTTTATCTATTTGTTATGATTGTAAATTTGGTTTTAATTCAGTGTTACACACTGCGAACACCAATAAAGTCATCTTGTATCTTGTACACAGCGTCAACAGTGTAGAAAGATAACCATGGCAATGGCGTTCATCAATAGGTAGTTTCGCTGTCAGTTAGATTATCTTGCCACTCCAAAGCTTCATACCAACTCGATGATATCAAACAAGGGTAAATGTTGTCTGACAGCATCCTGTTTTTAAAATGTCGCTCGCGTACGAAAAACAAGGATGAACTTCGTCATAAGGGTTGGGAGAAATCATTTTCTAATCAAACTTGTTTACTGTCTTCTTGAGAATCGGTAGTTTTAACGTCACGTTTCAAATGATGATGTCAGTGACATTAGTCTGTTTAGTGCACGGTTGCAATTATGAGTCAAAGGACAGGAGAAGTACTTTGTTAATTTCAAATCGGGCGATTGATGTGATTTTAAAAGAGTTGATTATCACCAACTATCTGTAATAGGACCTCTCCTTGGTACTGAACTGATTATCACCAACTATCTTTACATATCTGTAATAATAACTCTCCTTGTTACTGAACTGGTTATCACCAACAACTATCGCATATCTGTAACAGGACCTCTCCTTGGTACTGAACTGATTATTACCAACTATCTTTACATATATGTAATAATAACTCTCCTTGTTACTGAACTGGTTATCACCAACAACTATCACATATCTGTAACAGGACCTCTCCTTGGTACTGAACTGATTATCACCAACTGTTATTACATATCTGTAACAGGACCTCTCCTTGGTACTGAACTGATTATCACCAACCGTTGTTACATGTAAGTAACAGTAATTCTGATATTAAAGGAAAGGATAAGTTGAAATTCAAATGCCTACTACACTATGCTAAATACACCCCAAAGTCAAGTTCTCGTCGGTATTACATTGAGCCCACCATAGTATACATCTCTCCCATCCAATAGAACACCATGCGATCTTTGACTTTGGGGCTTGTTTAAAAGGAACCTCTCCCTGGCCTCTGCCTCCAATGGCCTATCACCCAGTACTACATCAGAAATAACAACCTTACATTACGCAAACTCATTTAGTTCACACGAGGTTTTATCACAGCAAGTATGTCAAGCCAACAATACAATGACGTTAGTGATTATGAGGCATACGTTTCGGAGATGTGACACAAGCACACAATCGTCACCGAGAAAGCTAAACTAATCATAACCAAATATAACGTATCTGTAACAGGGCCTTTCCTTGGTACTGAACTGATTATCACCAACTATTATTACATATCTGTAACAGGACCTCTATTTGGTACTGAACTGATAATCACCAATTGTTATTATATATCTGTATCAGGACCCCTCCTTGGTACTGAACTGATTATCACCAACTGTTATTACATATCTGTATCAGGACCTCTCCTTGGTACTGAACTAATTATCACCAACTGTTATTACATATCTGTAACAGGACCTCTCCTTGGTACTGAACTAATTATCACCAACTGTTATTACATATCTGTAACAGGACCTCTCCTTGGTATTGAACTGATTATCACCAACTGTTATTACATATCTGTAACAGGACCTCCCCTTGGTACTGAACTGATTATCACCAACTGTTATTACATATCTGTAACAGGACCTCTCCTTGGTGCTGAACTGATTATCACCAACTGTTATTGCATATCTGTAACAGGACCTCTCCTTGGTGCTGAACTGATTATCACCAACTGTTATTGCATATCTGTAACAGGACCTCTCCTTGGTGCTGAACTGATTATCACCAACTGTTATTGCATATCTGTAACAGGACCTCTCCTTGGTGCTGAACTGATTATCACCAACTGTTATTGCATATCTGTAACAGGACCTCTCCTTGGTGCTGAACTGATTATCACCAACTATTTTTACATATCTGTAACAGGACCTCGCCTTGGTGCTGAACTTATTATCACCAGACTTTACATATCTGTAACAGGACCTCTCCTTTGTGGTAAACTGATAATCACCAACTATTATTACTTATCTGTAACAGGACCTCTCCTTGGTACTGAACTGATTATCACCAAATTTTACATATCTGTAAACAGGATCTCTCCTAGGTCTAATGTGCCATTTTTTAAATCTCATAGCTTTTATCTAGCATCCTGACATGCATGATACCATAGACACAAAAATTGTGAGACCAGTGTACTGTAAAAGCATTTGGCAAAGAGAATCCTTTCCGCCTCACAATGTGACTTTGAAGGAAAGAATAAGTTGAAATTCAAATGCCTACTACACTATGCTAAATACACCCCCAACGCCAAGTTCTCATCCTGATTACATCGAGCACATCATAGTATACATCTCTTTCAGTCAATAAAAAAATGTGACCTTTCACCTTCGGGACTGTTTAAAAGTAACCTCTCCTTGGTTCCTGAACTGATGATCACCAACTATTATTACATATCTGTAATATATTTTGACCTCCTGTAATCCACACAAAGAGCTCCCAACTCTCTCATCAGGCGGTATTCAGAGTTCGATTCCTGATATTTCTGTCTAGACGTTCTGTCACTGAAGAAGGCACTTTACACGACTTTCCTCACTCCACCCAGGTGTAAAATTGGCACCTGACTTTGGTTGGGGATCGCGGTAAAAGGCGGTGGAAGGAGAGGAATTGGCTTCGCCTTTCAATATCGTGCCCTAAACACAATAGATCAAGAGCCCACTGCCCCTACGGCCTCAGAAGGGCTATGGCAATACCTTTACCTTGTGGAGAAATATTGTGATGATTTGTGGCCTAATTTCCCACCATATTACGGCATCATAGGAGTCTCTTCATCAGCTAATGATACATTTCACGACTTCTTGATTGCACATTAACGTTACATGGACTTCTTGACTGATGAACACGCGAGTGTGCATTGTTAATGAGGCAAGAAGCTAATTCATACATTGCCTGTCATGCTGATCAATGCAATCTTTTGAGTGCAGAGATTCTCTCACGACGTCGTGGGCACAACGCACGACACAGCAGGGCGTTTCATAAGCAAACATGGACCTGATTCTTAGCTTGAAAGTTCATCTGTGTGGGGAACGTCTTGATCATACGTATTCATACATATGTGCTAGCTCTCGAAGAGGAAGCCTAATTAGCCTTTGGCAGCGATAGATTGTGTCACACGTGCACAGGCTACGCTGAAGTAGTTCGTAACAGTAGTGAAGAGGGAATCATTACAGCAAGACCTACGCGCGTTTGGTACGCAAGAGATGACGGTTTTCCTTTTGACAAGACTCCAATGGCCTATCACCCAGTACTACATCAGAAATAACTAGAGGTCAACGATCTCATGCCTTCGTCAAAGGATGTTATCGTTATATAACTTAAGAAGGTAGAAGTGATATATTAGTCCCCCTAAATATTGAAGTTGGATTGTGAAAACTACCCCTGCCGATGCAATCTGCAATCGTGCATTGGGCAAGGGAAAAAACATCTGTGCAGGAAATGTAAGGCAACACCGCCTGCAGCTACATGGACTGCTTAATGAATATCCCCTCTGGGACTTTCTCCCTCTGGGACAGCCTGTAGCCCATGTGTCAAAATGAAGGTAGAGTATCATGGAAGGTAACTGAATTATAGAATTGCTTCATTTATTATGCAAATTACATCATCATTTGCATACTGGTCATCTAATTATGTCAAGCATCACTTACCCTTCCTATGCCCCAAATATCAGGATGATCCGTCGACCGGTTATTGAGTTATCCTACTTTAAACATTTTCATACAAATGCTCCTGCAGTTCCAGAGCAAGCCGCTAGGGGACCCAAACTTATGTCACTTCTTCCTGAGCACAAGACCTATCTACCATCCAGAAATCATGACCCTAGCTCCTCCAGATCACCATATTTCAAAACTAGAAGTTCCGCTGCAGTACCATAACGAGCTGCCAGGGGGCCCATATTCCTATCACTTCTAGGTCTCATCAAGACCTACCCACCTACCAAATATGAAGACAATCCATTAAAGCCTTCTCGAGTTATACTGTTGACAGACTCACGCACACACGCACGCCCATGAAAACATACCCTTCTTGACGAAGGCAAAAACCTTACATTACGCAAACTCATTTAGTGTACATGAGGTTTTATCACAGTAAATGTGTCAAGCCAACAATGCAACGACGTTAGTTAGTCATCATGAGGTACACACCATCATCACCTATTGACCTTCAACTTGAAGTCGGGGATAAGCAGAAAAATGTTTTCTTCAACGGCGATGTATATCAAATCATAGATACAAATAAACAGAATTCATAACTAGTTACCAACGATTTCACATAATAAATGAGAGAAACAAAACATCAATCGTTTCAAATACTTGTTTGAAATATGATTTTAAACAGTTGCAGATAATGCAACACAAGTATATCCAAACCCCGGCTACTAGAGCACGTCGGCAGAACGTACTGCGCCTGCGCAGAACCATGATTTTTCACGTTTTTCGTTGGATGTTTGGTCAACATTGCATGAAAATTTTGCCTGTTGCAGACGATATCTTTTCCTATACAACATCTGAAAACTACAGACAGGCTGTCAACTTTATATGCTCTAATACAACCTTATATGAGACGTTCTACCAAAGTGCTATGCACAATACATTATGGGTTTCGCGCAGGTGCACTACGTTCTGCAGCCGTGCTGGCTACTAGTATCTCCCAATCAGGATCTCCTTATATGGCTATCTCCCAATCATGATCTCCTAATATGGCTATGAGGAGTGGTATTCAAGGATTCAGCCGCCGTGATTGTAAATATAATTTTTCATCATTCTGTTAACACCTGTGAAGATCTTTATTGAAGACGATTGGAGTACCTTTCTTCTTCAGTAGAAAGGAACTAATCTTTTTCTTCTGGCTTGAATAGTATAAATAGACTATAAGCTTAACATTTTATTCTGGCTTCATTAGTTATATACATTCTATGAATACACAAATATATCCCTTATATAATCTTGCTCTCATAGAATTTCATTTATTATGCTAGCTTTTGTCGAAAATAGGTAGTAACACGTAGTAACACTGGAGTCAATTCTATTTGCCAGTTATCTGCGATTTGGATTATTTTGGAATCGCCAGCAAGTGATTGCTGTAGCTATTATTTTTTGTACCCTTACATCTTTAATATCTTAAAAATCATCCCTTCTTTGATCATAAAGTGGACGGTGTATGAAATGTTATGCCCTTAGAAACTGCCTGGCTTTAGAAAAAATAAACGTGTTTCTTTCTTTGAAGGCTGATGAGCCTTTTAAAACAGATAGCTTCGGTAGCTTGGGGGAGTAACCGTTTGAAATCTTCGGTGTCGACGGAATATGGTGAGGAGAATTAATTAGTTATCCTCTTCAGTCTAATATACGACATGGTGGCAAGGTGGTTTTGTGGTTATGGTTGTTGACTAAGAATCTAAAGGTTCCGGGTTTGAATCACTAGCAGGCCGCAATGTTGTACTTCTGGGAAAGGCACTTTGCACCTATTTTTTTCACTCGACTCAGGTAAAAATGAGTACCTAGCTTCGGTTTGGGACGTCCTCGTGGATGGGAAGTTTGATGTTTGAGGAGAACCACACTTCGAGCACGTTAAAGAACCCACCACAATGGTGTGAGTGGATCAAACCTTACAGTCCGGTCTTATACGCAGATTGTACTTGCTGTAAGAAACGGGTGTGTTGCGCCTAAAGGTGGTTTACCGATTGTGGAAAAAAACAGGATAGCGCAGACATAATATGCGGCGACGACGATAGTAATGATCTATATAAGGACTAAGTATCACCGTAGCTGGTACAGGTATCTGTATCAGTTTCTGTAGTGTAAAACTGGTATGGCTGTCCTTTGGCGTAACAAACCTGGTTGAAGTAGCCTCCATAGCATGGAGCCTTTATAACGTCCTTTTTTTCTTTCTGGCATAACCTTTCTATTTGTACTTGCCGTCAAAAGGACCCCGCGTGCACTGGGACGACAGAAGAACCCCTTTATAAATAGAAGTGATGTACAAGAAAGAAAAGAGCGCCATTTGCACCATATAACTCTACGTACATGGACTGAATATAAATAAGGATCATCGCCTGTGACATTTGCAGATGATTATTCCCATATGGCAACGGAGATTTTCTCTTTAGATAACAAGGACTATGTCAAGATTTAGCATGTTCTTGGAGAGAAGGAGGTAGTGTGATGAACAGGTGTAGCCGTCTGTGTCAGGGTTTGTAAGTTATTGGCCGAATTTCGTCGGTCGATCGACCGAATTAGAATGCCTAGGCTAGCGGACACGAGATCGAGAGGTTACGAGTTCGATCCCTGGCATTCCTGGTTAGACGTTAGACACTTTAGGCGGCTTTCATCGCTCCGCCCAGGTGTAAAATGGGTACCTGACTTTGGTTGGGGATCAAGGTAAAAGGCAGTGGAAGGAGAGGGATGGGCTCCGTCTTCCAATACCGTGCCCCAGACACAGTGAGTGGCTATGGAAATACCTTTACCTTTTATAAAATACAGGTACCCCTGCCCCTTACAGCAAATACGGCGCTTTGCCATCGAAAACATCTCGTATCCACGTTATGTAAGGTACAGGCCACCGACAAAGGTTAAAAAACAAATATGACGTCAAATGAACGTTATCACATCCTGGCCTACGAAAACATCACAGTATCATATATGTAAGATCGATCTTATGTAATTTGTTATCGAGGATACCCCCAAGTCTTTTATCTCATGATCATCACTGTCATCATCGTTCTAACTCTATAGAGGTGGAACATTTAACGAAATTTGATTGCCTGTACAGATGGTTTTTCTCCTGTCTTCCAGATCTTCCTCAATCAAGCTCGTCTCTCTCACAAGTCTCCGTATACCCCCGTTCCACTTGACGGCGCTCTCACCGCGCTCTCTTTGCGACCTGGAATTGGCCGGAGCGCGGAGAGAGCGCCGAGAGATCGCCATGGTCGCCATATAAATTACTGTTCAGACTGTTGTGCGCTCTCACGGCCCTCTGTGCGCTCGCTGCGCGCTCTCACGGCGCTCTCTCTGCGCTCATTGTTGGATCACCGTCCTCGGCTCACGGCGACGGTATGACCCGGTTCCAAACAGTCGCCGAGATGACGGCGCTCATGGCGTTCTCACCGCGCTCCCATGGCAACCTTGGCGATCTCTCGGCGCTTTCTCCGCACTCCGGCCAATGTCAGGTCGCAGAGAGAGCGCAGTGAGAGCGCCGTCCTAGTGGAACGGGGGCCTTAGAATTAAGGGACGCCCGATTCTTCTCCTCGCTTCGGGGGTGCAGCAGACTTCCTGCGGGCCCATTGTTACCTCCGTGTACGGACGTTTTGTTTTCGGTGTACTATTTTGATTGCTTGCTTGTGTTTTCCTGTACTTATTTCCACATTCTAAGCACGTCGCGGACACTGATCATGACAGGAAGTTACATGTATATAGGTCCTAGAAAAGTCACAGAAAAGGTTATTTCATTTCCTGTCTTCAATTTCCAGCTATATGCATGTCTGTTGGCTTATGGGGGCCAGTTAGCCTCTACCAGGCTTCGGGAGGTGGCTGGAAAGAATAGAAATTGGCCAGGGGAGTACATTTTGCCGCACCCGGGCTGGGGGCCAGTGGGAAAATGCATAGACAGAATAGTGAATATAAAACAAAACAAAAATTCACAAAAAAATTAGATATTTCACGGAGGTTTGAAATCTTCGGCTTCTTGTTGATTCTTGTGACATGTATGGTCAGCATACGGGTACTTTGTTGTGTCCTTGAAGTTCTATATAAGTGTAACAGTGGGGGGTTTATAAGCGCTACCAACAGATCCGTCTTCGGGGTCGTTAGAGCCGAATCGTTAGAGCGTTGGGTTGTGGGCTGGCTGCCCGGGTTAGGATTTGGCGCTCTCATTCCCGCGCGACATGGAAACCAGTGTAACAACAAGAACAAGAGGCGAGTAGGAACAGATACAAACCGCTGGCCCCGGGCCAGGAATCGAACCCACGCCAAACCCGGGCACCCAGCCCACAACCCAACGCTCTAACGATTCGGCTTAAAGGTCTAGACCCCGAAGACGGATCTGTTGGTAGCGCGTATAACCCCACCACTGTTACACAAGTTCACAGAATGGCCATGGTTAACACAACTTTTATCATCGGATATACATATGTTGTATAACGTCAGGACGACGAACTGCGCTGTCTGTCATAAACATTATGGCATTGGACATGATCATGACATGGACTTTGCGTCTAAGCTCACAGGAGCCGCACTTCCGTTTGACGCAGCTGTTCACAGAGATACTGTCATTGTAAAACTCGCTGTATTAGCGGCCATTCCCTTTAATATATAAACCAACTGTGGAATAGCCTGTCACTGAATCAACATGAGACTTTGGGGCTGGTAAAATTCATACAGGAACTGTGATGTTATGATAGTACGGAGAGGCGAAACTTTGTGAGTTTTTTTTGCTGTTATTGTCATTCTGTATCGTTTGTGATTCCGTAATATTGTATAGTCTGTTACATTGTATACCCAGCATTGCCTGAAAAACAGGTTGTTTTGTACCTGAGAGTAATTGCTGGTGAAATAAATAAACTGAAACTGAAATAAACCCAAGAGGCTAAGGATACATAAGACGCACATAGACGCAAATAGAAATGCCAACTGTGAAAATAAATTAAATTCTCCGGGTTGAAACTATCTGGGGCGAATCTGAAAGGATATTCATTTCATCTGTTTGAAACTATTTTCTTGTGGCATTGGAAGGAAATTTAATTTTCCAGTTTGTAGCTATTTTTGCAGTTAAATTGAATGTATATATTTATCTTGAGTCTTACGGGTTTCCTTACGTCTTGTAGACATATATATCAACGACAATAATAGCTGGCGTGTTACACCGAAGGGCGGTTACAGATCCAGAACGACGTCCAAGAATATACATCTATTTCATGATTATCTTTCCGCTACATTGAGGCTATACATCGTAGGTAAATGAGGGCACTGCGAGTAGATGTATATTATGCTTGAGGTGGTATTTGGAAACCGCCCGCATCCTCAAGGACTTACTCCGTGCCAAACATTCTCTCAAAATGTCATTTTGGCGAAGAGGTTGTCAAGAATGAAAGGTTCTGTAGCAGACACCTTGTGGTGTTGGATTACATTATGTAGCAAGTAAGGACAGAACTGGAGGGGCTGGTCACCATATGTATGAATGTGCTGAAGTACGAAGAGCAGTTTCTTGGGCTAGACCATCCCATGTGACTTCTTCTTCCGTATTACGTGCTAAACCTCAATAGGCTGAGGGCTCCAAGCACGGTACGTATGAAGACGTACAAGACTGCAGGGTTTTTGTTCCACTCACACCGGGAAGAACCCCTACTCTTTTCGATAAGTATGGTGGGATCTTTTACGTGCTCGAGGTGTGGCTCTCCTCAAACACGGGACCTCCATTTAACGTCCTATCCGCGGGACGTCCCTAACCAAAGCTAGGTACTCATTTTCACCTGAGTGAAGTGAGGAAAGTTGTGTAAAGTGCCTTTCCCAAGGGCACAACGTCGGGGCATGCAGGTGGTGTAGGTGGGAATCGAACCCAGGACCCATGGGTTTCGGGCCGAACGCCCTACCATTACGCCACACGACGCCACTGTGGCCGGTAAGTGAGGTTTGAATATATGGCTAGGTTGATGAATGAAAATGACATTTCTGGCAGCTGAAAATGTCAGACGGAAAGGGAAGACAAGGAAGTGGGATTTACCAATGCTGATAAATGCCAGGTAAGTCTGGTAATGGTTGCTTTAGGGGTAAACGGCGCCAGTATAGATTCCCTGTGTGTACCAACCACTATTGGCACATCTCATTTTTTGTGGAGTAGGCCCTACATACTAGTATCTAAATCCAGGTTTGATTTTGGCTGTTAGGTGATTATATATCAAGTAAGTCTGACAGGTACGTCTTAGGAATGGTTGCCTAAACAGCGATACATGTCAGCTAATCTAATAACTGTTGCTTCAGTCAGTTCATCTGTTTGTTCAATGGTATACCTATAACGTCAAATGCCAAAAGCAACCATTACCAGACCTACACTAAAAATCAGGGCGGAGGCCTGGCAAACCCCCGTCTCGTATAAGCCACATGGTGGTGTGCCATTAACAACATCAGGACTCCAGGAAGAATAGTGTGTATTGACACACTAATGGAGATCCTGAATAACCAAACCAAACCAAACCAAACCTGCCATTAACTTTGGTGATCTCTCTGTCCCTCGTGTGCTATGTGGGACAGGGGTGTTTAACATTCTAGCCTGTTGGATGCACACTTTCATGTTCATTTGCACGGCCTTTTCCACCGATGATTTATCGAGTTGTACGTGGTAAATACGATCAGCGGGCTCCATTGAGTGTTACCTCGTGCTTCGTCTTTGATTTTCGGTTTTCTTTTGATACCTGGCGATGATTAAAGAAGACTAGCATGACAACTACAGAAGCCTTCTGGATATGTATGTAACGGCTGTGATTAGTGTTAGACCATATGGGAGGCATGGCTTGCATAGTGAGCCATGTACGTACACATACAGTGAGACAGATAGACAAGGCTTACTTGACAGGCACAAGATGGAGTCCCTGATGGCCCACTGTACACAGGACTCAAATCTATTTACGTAGTACGTACCTACACATACATACATACATACATACATACATACATACATACATACATACATACATACATACATGCACAGACAGACAGACAGACAGACAAACAAGGCTTTCTTGACAGGCACAAGATGGAGTCCCTGATGACCCACTGTACACAGGACTCTGGATACTTGAGAGCGTGGTCGGCTACGTTATGGAACATTCCAAATCGTGGTCCAGACGTGCCATGTTTTGGAATTCAACGAAGTGGAATGCCTGTTGTATTCCGGATCCAAAAACGCGGTCTATTTCAAAACATGTTTTGGAATAAAACGTTTTGGAATGCAACAAGCCCGCTTGGCTTGAGTCGGTATATAAACCCCTAGACCACTGTTTTCCATCCATAACTATATCACTGTTGCCGTTTGGATATATGTGGAACTTTATTGACACAACAAAAGTACAGCGACTTTCGTAAGGTCTAGACATACTGACAGACACGTGATTACAAAAGAATTGACCTACGTACTATACAATATATGAATCAACTTATACTACTTGTCCTAAGTTCTATTTGTACACAGTAAGGGTTACTACCTACTAGGATGATATTAAATTTATCTATAGTATGTAATGTGACAAATTCCGTTGAGCATGCTGAAAGAAGGTTGAACAGCTCTGTACGTTTTACATCATATAGTGGACAATCCATAATAAAATGTTGTTCGTCTTCAATCTCATTAGGGCAGAATGGACAAAACCTCTGGTTGAAGATGCACATTTTCAATTGCAAAATTGTCTGTAGACCACACATTACAACGATGCATAGAAGAGAAATCGACAGGCTTGGCGTCTTTCTATCTCTAAGTGATCTAACTGTTAGATATATATAATAGAGTGGATTCATTCCTCAAGCTAAAGGACATCTCGTACACAGCAGTCGTCCCTCAGTGAGATATCTGGAGCCGCAATCTAACCGTTAGAGTTAGACTGTAAGGGCCATAAAAAGTTGCGTGTATGTAGTAGCGCCGGAGGTCGATTTTTTACTACCCAGTTGATGCCCTTGCCACGAGGCGTCATCTTTTTCTAATCCACATCACCACATCTTCGCACAGCATTAGTAGCGGCCACTAGAGATTAGGACGATGACAGGTAACACCGAAGAGGTCATTGATTCACATTTAAATTTCTGTCTGCCTCTAAACAGTCTCACTAGGTGGTCTGTGTGAAGTGACAGTTCTAAAGCCCCCCTCCCCCTTCCACCGTGAGATGGCGATCGCTGAGCGACCAAAATTGGACTTGTGTGACCCTTGATTTCCTAATTGGAATATGATGCAAGACGTTTAAGTATGATTTACAAGACCATAAAACATACAAACCGTGAAAAAATTGTTCAGTAATGTTTGAAATTCGCTGAGTGATCAGTCAAATATTCGGTCGCTCAGCGATGGCAGCTAGCTCCATCAGGCCTTCCTACGGGGGTACAAATCGTAGAATTCGGCAAAAAAGGGGAGAAGAATGGCCAGGAGAATCAGTGCGGCAGATTGTTATCCCTATTAGCCAGCGTAGTCAGTCTGGTAGAGACTGGTGAAAAAGGGGGTGTTAGAATGAAGGAAGACCTTTTTTGTACATTTTTGCCCCACTGGGCTAAATACAGGTCACATGTTAACAATCATATACATAAACATGTAAATATATAAACACCTAATATACACTTTCGACTTCCTCTCGCTTCTTAAAAATAGTAGAAATATAGGAGGCTGTATGATTAATAGGAATTGGTTTGTCGAAGGCTATAAGGAAAATAAATTTCTCTTTACTATTCAAGTATCTGAAGTGGGGGAATTTACTTAACACATATCCGAAAAGAATGTCTCTATCGCTAACATACAAAGGACAATCTACAATAAAATGTATCTCGTCTTCAACTTTCTCTAAGTTACAGAACTGGCAGATTCGTTGCTCTAGAGGAGTGCGGTTATGTCTTCCTGATTCGATTCTCAATTTGTGACAACTGGTACTTAGTTTTGTAATGGTGCATCTGTGACGTACATTTGCAATTTTAAGATATTCTTCTTCTTTACAAGAATGTTTTGATAATCTGTACAATCTTAGTTTGTTCTTCGCATTCGGAGCTTTGTTATCGTTGTGAATTTCGGATAGGAAGGACTGAAAATAAATGTCTTTTAAACGCTGGTAAATTGATGAAATGATATGGTACGATTGACTGGGCGTTTTGCCAGACGAAAGCATAACCACACTAGAGTTCCACGACCTCATACCTTCGCCAAATGAGGTTAACCTTTGTCAATGACGAATTATTTTCCCCATAATTATGCAAATAAGATCCTCATTTGCATGAATTACATCAGTTGATCATATTCTCCTCCCAATGACAGTGTTATCTTAACAAAGAAGGTAATTCTAGCATTTTCTCATAAATTATGCAAATGAGGTACTGATTTTAATAAGTTATGTTGAATGATGTTCACCTCCAGTCAACTTCGAAATGCACAAGTATGAAATTGACAACATCAACCACTATGGAATTATAGTATTTTCTCATTAATTATGCAAATTAGGTCTTCATTTACATAATTAATATATGGCAATGTTCCTCTCATTCTTAATTACACATGTCACAAGGTAGAATAGTCCTATCATGGAAGGTAGCTGAATTATAGCATTCCCTCATTAATTATGCAAATAAGATCCTCATTTGCATAATTGTCATCTAATCATGTCAAGCATCACTTAAGCTACCTACATACCAAATATCAAGACGATCCGTCAACCGGTTATTGAGTTATCCTACTTTAAATATTTTCATACAAATGCTCCTGCAGTTCCAGAGCAAGCCGCTAGGGGGCCCAAACTCATGTGACTTCTTCCCTAGCACAAGAGCTACCTACCATCCAAAAATCATGACCCTAGCATGTCCAGATCACGAGATATCAAAACCGGAAGTTCCGCTGCAGTACCATAACAGGCCGCCAGGGGGCCCAAAATCTAATCATTTCGAGGTCTCATCAAGACCTACCCACCTACCAAATATCAAGATAATCCATCAAAGCCTTCTCGAGTTATGCTGTTAACACACAGACACACACACACACAGATACACACACACACACACACACACACGGCCACGAAAACATAACCTTCTTGGCGAAGGTAATAAGAAACTTCTTCTGTGAGTGACGGTACGGGAGACAGTAGTCTCCAGGGTGTCTTCAAGCTAGCGACAGTAAGGTAGAGAAACGGATTTTCAGCTTTTCCGCGCGATGAGTAGTAGAAGGCTGAAAAAATCAATTAAACCATGAATACTAAGAACATTATCTTCGTGGGGCTTCATAGATCAACGATCACACAACTAGGTTATAACGATTGCACGGCACAGTAGCTTGAAGTGACGATAACTCTACTTGGGGAGAACGAATGCGACGTTTGGTGGTCTGATAAAATTATCACGAAATTCACGATTTGGCTGACGACTCTCAACAAGTTGTAAAATATATATGATATCAGCACGGACTAGCACAGATTTGGTATCAGTGCCAATCAGATTATCAGAGAGGTAACGATTTGAAGTAGATATTACGGTGAAATCAAAACGAGCCAAGATGTATCCATTTCTGGCGACAAAATACTTGATGTACTGCCAAAACAAAGATGGCGGCGATCTTTCATGGTTGATGAGCTGCCATATGATCCGAAACCGTGCGTCACTGCACGACATCCTATCTTTAAGCATATCTGAAAGTATGCGTAATGGTACACTGGAGTGAAGAAACTGAACCTTTACGCATGTTTTAAAGTAGATTTTGTGCTTTATCTCACCTTCCAACGAGATATATTGGCGAGATCTAGAGGATATATATATATATCCTTTAATTCAAGTCTGATTCGCCCATGTGCGTATATATCTCACTTTATTCTTTCCAACTACTCTACTCTTTTGGGGCGGCGGTGAGCTCACTACCCTACATGTAATTGTGTTTATGTTTGCCTATGAAATAGACGGGAAACATAGTTCTCTTCGGAGCTTGCGAAGACGAGAAGTCCGCATTTATCCTTTAATTCAAGTCTGATTCGCCCACCTACGTGTATATGTCACGTTATACTTTCCAATGACTCTTGTGGGGTTATTTTCAATGTTCGTTAGATTCTACGTCTTTAATTGTAATGTTAGGATATCTATTCCCTATGATTGTTCGAGAAGGTTGTATCCCGTTACTGCCATTACATGTGTTCTTGTCGCCGGTTGATGCAATCGAGAACCGCAGGATTTGGTCGAACGCCTGCCTAGCTTAGGACCTAAGCCGCCCTGAGTGGAGTGAATGAATCAGGTTTCAAAAAATGTCATGTAACCACGGGGGAAGGAGATTTAGAGTGGACAGGCGTCGGTTTTGTTATACGAGTCAGTGAGACGTTGGAACTAAACATGGCTCTGTGAAATCAGACAGCAAAATATCTAGTCACGTCCCAAAACTCCGTACGGGCCTCAATTACATCGAAGCTGACGCAAGGCAGGACGTCAATGTTAAAAGAACCTTTTTGATGTGAGGTACTGTATTTAAACTCGAGAGCTTCGTAATGATCACGCATGTGCATCGGCGACAAATGGAGCCAAGCGTTTATTACTCGGTAGGAACACTATATCGCCACACGAGCACATTTCTGAGAAGAGCGATCAGCTCTTCTATGTTGGGCGGTGACACCGTCGATGTAATCAACAGTCACATCTCACTACAGGCACAGACACTATCCCATTGGGACGATCCATTATCAAACACGGGGGATAGGACTGTACTGTGGTAAATTGATTTAGTCCTCTAGCAATCTTTCCCTGAAAATATTCCAAACCATCCTTCTAACTTTGATTACAATTTTCAGCTACCTCCCTCCGTTGGAGTGAAATTTTCATCGATTTTATTTTGGATTCTTGGTATTATGGGGCAGAGGTTTTCACCCACGCCTACGTATCCGTTACATTTTAGATTCTTTTCCCATCTTTTCTCGGAATGGAGACCCTTTGGGGAGGTACAGGCCATAGGTCTAGATAGCTAAAGGTTGTTTCTCTACAAATGTGCAAGCTCGGCGTTGTTATCTAAAGCTTATATACATGCTGACGGCCAGTGGCCACTAATTCTCTTACATAAACCGTTTCTGCACCAAGGGAGAAGAAAATATGCTGTGTGTGTAAAGCAAACAGAAGCCGGCTTCACTAGTATTTCAATTGAATACAGAGGAAAGATGGCATCTCAACGTAAAAGCAGATGTTGCACAATCAGCGTACCTAAAGCCCGGACTAAGAGACTTAGCAACTCTTCCCTGCATTGTGCAGTTCGTCTCTATAATAAGACAATTAATCAGTAACACCATCAGCACGTATGTTAAACCGCACTTGGTAATTGTATTCTATGTATAGTTTTTTACTGTGGTATTGTTTTGTAAATGTTTTAAGCGAGTTAAATTATGTTACGCCAGTGTACAGTCATTGTTGTAGTGATCGAGTTTGTAATAAGGACGTAATTCGGGTCATCCCGCGAGTTCCTTACTAAATAAAGATTTGATTTGAAGATTTGATTTGTTATTTTTCTGCAAGGCAGGCAGCGGCGTTTGTCTTGTGTGCGGGGCGTCTTCTTATCTTAAACACAAAACCTACCCACATACCAACAAGAAATTGGAGTTTTTAGACATCCGGGAAGTGTTGGAGAGTCTCTCATGCCATCCTCGGCTTTCTGAATTCCCCCATGTCCACCGCGGACTCCCGGTCAGTGCCATTTCTTGTGTCTGACCTTTTGACCTTCTGTCGTTCTGTCTGTCAATCTTTCCTCCACCCACGCGCTGTCAACCTACTCTGGGGACAAGCAGACGCACAAACCCAGAGTTCAGCCACCCGAAACAGTACATTGTACAAATGTACCTCCGTACCCGTAAGAAAATATCATCACAATCCATCCTTAGCTTCCTGAGTAATGCTACCCAAAGTATGCGGAAGCGTTAACAAACAAACAAACAAACAAACAAACAAACAAACAAACAGATGCACGTGCACCAAAAAGCATACTAATTTTACGGAGGTAATTAAGAATACATTTGACTACATACCAGTTTGCAGAATGGCTATGATATGAATCAAAGGTAGAATGGAAGAGTCGGGCCACCCCCATGATTCATAACGTGGTTTGGTCCATCCTGCCTTGACGGGTCTTCCTACGCATCTCTCTTCAGACCAACCAAAGTACCGGAGCCTCGCGGGCCTCCTCAGACTGGCGGCGACTCGTGGACCGAGCAACACCGGTGAACAGACGCGTCCGTACACCGTACAGCTCCCATCGTACACCTTTTCCAACTAACAGTTCCCGTGGCGATGTAGAACAGACCTGGACGGTTAGAAAACACAGACTAGTGGAGAGGATTCCACTTTTAAACGTCATCGGCGAGATCTGGTTTGACGATTTCACCCAGGAGGCTGGCAGACCGTTTCAGGTAACTCCAATTCTTTCTCTGCCGCTTTTTGCTTGTCTCCCTGTAACTACAAAAAAAAAGATGCCAACTGTTGCTCTTTGTCACAATTCTTTCATTCCCTACTGGTTTGACAGCTGCTTTGTATCTTCACTAGTAAAGTGGCGTGTGGGATACAGGTATTGTGGCGGCGCGGCGGTTGCCAGTTGTTGAAAAGGTAGCTACTTGCTGCACCGCCCAGCCCAGCGCTCTTTCTCTGTATTTTTTTTACACGTTTCATTTCATCTCGACATTGTAACACGCTATCATTTATCGCTAAAACGCAATTTTGGAAGCGGGTCGATTTTTGCAGAGGTCGGTTATAAGTCATTTGTCTATAAGCGATTTGTAAGCGAAACGACGACTAGCCCTTAAGTCGAAGCTAGAATGACGACGTACTGCAATGATGAATATGATGACTTGTAATTAAATATTAGACTCGCAAGGCTACACAACTCCTTCGTGACCGAGCATGCACAAAGCCTTCGATCTGCGTCTGCAATTTTCAAAGGAACGCACCTGTTTCAAGTCCTTAGCGGCTTGATTGACTCAGAAATGTTTGTTGATGCTTTTGATTTATGGCGTACAAAAAATCAATTTTCGGTACTGAAATTAGAGAAAACATTTGTGTATATACAGAGTGATGTAAGATGCAAGCCACCGTCTCGGTCCGTAAAAGACAAAATTTGATGTAGATAAAAGGAGTCTTATTTATTGTAAACAGGGATAAGAAGGAGGTTTGGGGGCAAGGCAAACTTCAGTTTTTCTGTCAGAGCTCATCTCCCGTGAGATTAGATCGCTAAAGGTCTCAGAACAACGTCGTAGCGCGAGCGACGCGGCGGCTTCCAACGGGAGATCCACCGCTTAGCCTCCCGCCCTCTACCCGCTCCTTGACAGCGCGTTTTCCCGAGTAACTATCTCGATCCTCCAAATCCATACACCACTTATGTTCTGTGTAGGGTCTTGGAAATGTTTGATGGGGAATTTGGAATAGATTATTCGGTGTTTGCCTTGCCGAAGTCGCTCAAGCGCTAGAGGAATGGGCTAGGATTTTGAGCTTTAAATTTGCTCACGGGCAAATACGATATAACTGTTACTTACCGTAACGCTCCAGTGGGCAGCGCATTCGCACCTGTGGGTCTGTGGCAGCCGTGTATTGTGTACATGATTGTAAAGTGCATGGTTATACAATACCTTCACGTTTGATCTTTACATTGTTATGTATGGAAGTTACGTTGCGTTGAAAACCTCCGTTGAAAAGTGTAAAATGTATCATCGTTGTCGACGCCCAAAATTCGCTGGTGCGGCGCTGGTCACGTCTCGGTTGGAATAGGAATCGAAAATCGTTTTTCAATCCTTTGCGTGCTTATTTTCTTTTGTACAGAGAGCGGGAAAGTTTAGACGTTTCGGGAATAAGATCTTTCAGAAGTATCCGGAAGAAAACATTATATTAGTGGGGTCGTGTGGCGTGTTCGACTCGGAACCAAGAGGTCCCGGGTTCGAACCCTACCATGCCCCCGATCTTGTGCCCTTGGCAAAGGCACTTTACACGACTTTCCTCACCTCACCCAGGTGTATATTTGTATTGTATTGTATTGTCCTCTGTCAGTTGGTGGCGGCATTAAAATAAGTTGAAAAAACTTGAGTGTGCCGTCACCATGTATTGTCATTACATGTTGGAATAAAATAAAAAAATTAAACAAATTAAAAAAAAACCCATTACATTTAGTATTTGGAAGAAATCGCATTTTCTGGGTGGGATCGTGTGGTGGTATAACGGCAGGGTGTATGGCCCATAGGTTCGAATAGGTTCGAATCCTTTCTTGTTACCATCTTGTGTCCTTGGGAAAGGCGCTTTACGCGACTTTTCTTACTCCACCCAGGTGTAAAAATGGGTACCTGACTTCTGTTGGGGAGGTAAAAGGCAGCAGAAGGAGAGGGATGGGCTCCGCCTTCCAATACCGTGCCCTAGACACAGTGAATTAACAACCCACTGCTCCTACGGTCTGAAAAAGACTACGGGACTGCCTTTACCTTTTACCTTTTTTTCCTTTTTCTGACAAGAAAGAAAAATTGTCGACTGAACAGTAGTAGTCTTCGTCAAAGAATGAGGGAAATTTTCATTCCTCAACAAAGAAATTCTACCAACACAGATGAACTTTCAAGCTATTACGTTAAGCCCCTGTCACACATAGTCGAATTTGGCCTCCCGAACACTGGCCGATTCCCCCCAACCATGGTTCGGAGTAGGTCGGGAGCAAGGTCGACTGTGGTTGGTTGGTGTTTGGCGAGATCGGCTACTATTCGGCTGTGCCAGGCGAATGTTTCAAAATGTTTCAAACATTCGGGGGTGGACGGAAGGTTCGGCCATGGTTGGCTGCTGGTTGGCTGGTGTTCGGGAGTAGGTCAGCAGTGGTCGGGTCGTGGTTGGCGGTCAAATTTGATCAAATTACTTCGCTGGTGTTCGGGGGAAGGTCCTGATGTGTGACAGGGACTTTAGGCTCTTGTCTTTGTCTTCGACGCAATCGTCTTCACGTATATCATCGGTAAGAAATACGATGTTACATATTAATTTGATTTGCACGCCCCTAAACCTGCCACCATATTGTACGAAACACAATCTGCCGCAAATATCAATACAAATGCCATCCGCTCTGGGCACAATTCTCAATTTGTGATATCCTAACTCCTTTCTATATAAGGTACATAAAAGTTATCTACAGATGTTGTTTGGCCCTGACATTTCATCATGTGCACGTTGCGCGCTGGGGGACGAATTTAAATTGATTTGCAAAAGTCCCTGATCATTTGTTTTTCTCTTTTGTGTCGTACCTCGCAGTTAGCGATACACAGCACGACTCCAGTGTCCCACTAGATGTTCCCCTGTGGAGTAATATTTGAACAGCGCTTTGAATTGAATGCCACGAACAGGCCTGGTGTACCATTAATCATACAAAATCAAACAACTGCAAAATGCCTGAGTCAGACGTTTCAGACAGCATATCCGCTACCTTATTACCTTCGCCAAGAAGGTTATATTTTTATGGCCGTGTGTGTGTGTGTCTGTGTGTCAACAGCATAACTTGAGAAGGCAAAGATGGATTATCTTGATATTTGGTAGATGGGTAGGTCTTGATGAGACCTCGAAATGATTAGATTTTGGGCCCCCTGGCGGCTTGTAATGGTACTGCAGCGGAACTTCCGGTTTTGATATCTCGTGATCTGGACATGCTAGGGTCATGAATTTTGGATGGTACGTAGCTCTTGTGCTCGGGAAAAAGTGACATAAGTTTGGGCCCCCTAGCGGCTTGCTCTGGAAATGCAAATTTGATAACACTGCTATTGGGAGGAGAATATGATCAAGTGATGTAATTCATGCAAACGAAGATCCTATTTACATAATTAGGGGGAAAACCTATAATTCGTCAGTCATAAAGGGTAACCTCATTTGGCGAAGGTATGAGGTCCTATAGTATATATACACGGGCGTTTCCAGAGGTTTGTGAAGTATGAGTTGCGATAGAATGAATCCGACTTAAGTACAGACTGAACAATGGTGTTAGATGTGTGGAAAAGACGGTAAACAAACAAATAGCACTGTTTACGCCATCTGGCATCAAAGGCATAAATAAATAAATAAATAGATAAATAAATAAATAAATAAATAAATAAATAAATAAATAAATAAATGGTTTATTTCGAAAGACACGTAACATTGTCTCAAACATGGCAGCCAAAACGGTTGGACATTACATAAAAATTGAGACATATTTACAAATAGAGCACGTATTTGCCGGGTTATTACAATTATACCGGGTTATTGAATAAAACAACAACTATACTGGGTTATTAAATAAAAAGTATAAGGCTGTCTCGACAAGTTAAGAAAAACATTACCAGCGCAACAATTAAGACTTATTGTGAGGCAATAACAAATGGTCAAGAGCAGTAAAATATTAATAGGTGATCAGTAATTCTATCATATATGGTAACGCACTGTTTCTATCATATATGGTAACGCACTGTTTCTATCATATATGGTAACGCACTGTTTCCATCCTATATGGTAACGCATGTTCAGTTCGGCCATATTGAGGGTTAAGTTTGTGTCATGACTGGGTTTGCCGGCCACTGATGTTTCCTCAAGTAGATGCTGACCGAAATTGCCCGGAACGAACAAGTGACTTAGCAAACGTCTCAGATTTCTACTCCGTGAGCAGAGAGTTGGTAGTCCCAGATGAGAGCAGACGGCAGCTTTCACCAGTGAACTGTGAATTACGAAGGCCCACAACGACAGTGCCATACACCTCTTCCACAGCCCTTCCACACCGCGCTTCCAAGGGCTATACCTGCCACACCGCTCTTTCGCGGCCCTTCCACACCGCGCTTCCAAGGGCTATACCTTCCATACCGCTCTTCCACAGCCCTTCCACACCGCGTTTCCAAGGGCTATACCTTCCATAGCGCTCTTCCACAGCCCTTCCACACCGCGCTTCCAAGGGGCTATACCTGCCATACCGCTCTTCCGCGGCCCTTCCACACCGCGCTTCCAAGGGCTATACCTGCCATACCGCTCTTCCCTTGGAAGCGAGGTGTGGAAGGGCCGCGGAAGAGCAGTATGGAAGATATAGCCCTTGGAAGCGCGGTGTGGAAGTGTGTATGGCACTGTCGTTGTGGGCCTTTGTAGTGAATGGGTCTCTGAGGAGATATAGTACTTCTAGTATTGAAACTGGTGTGTAAATGTCATTTGTAAAAGATGATTGTATACTATACTCGCAGTATTCTGTATAGAAAATCCTAAACTTAGGCGCACATGAGAATAGAATACTGATCTGACCCAAGGGTTCAGTTCGCACATGAGAGAGGGACATTACATTATTGACTCATTGCAGTACTGGTAATCTGCAAGCGGATCGTCTGTCGACAACCGTACTAGCTGCCGGCCAAAACCATAGGTCCACCGACTACGGCAGATCTTCCTTCACACAACAAGACAGGAGCACTTCTTTTGTGGCCGTTGGATCGACAGATATGATTATTTGCCACCAGTAGAGATCTGTTTGGAGATTGTCATACACGGTTCACTCCAGCACGTCGGCAGAACGTACTGCGCCTGCGCAAAACCTGGATTTTCGCTGGATTTTTGGTCAACGTTGCATCAGAATTTTGCCTGTTGCAGACCATATCTTTTTCTACACAACATTTGAAAACTACAGACGGGATGTCACCCTTATATACGCGAATTTGACCTTATATGAGACGTTCTGCCGAAGTGCTATGCATAATACATTACGGGTTTCGCGCAGGCGCAGTACGTTCTGCCGACGTGCTGTTCACTCCCCCGTTCGCCTGATAGAACATAGTAGAATATTCGAGTACAAAAGGGACCCGTAGACAAGGATAGGGCTCGCGGCAATGTTATTTCCCCCCACTCTTGCGTCAGGAAACCAGATTTTCCTCCCACAGGTTTTCCCCAAAACTGCTGTATCGGATTATTGTGGCTCAGCAGAAGGATGTAGTTAAAGGTTAGAATCTAGATATCCATACATACATTTCTCGGAATAATATAATGACTCATTTGTGCAATAGCTCAATTGGTAGAGTGCTCGCTTTGTAACCGGGAGGTCGTGAGTTCAAACCCCGGCCGGGTCATACCAAAGACTTTAAAAATGGTACACACTTCTTTCTCTGCTTAGCACTCAGCACATATGAGAAAGAGTGTGGGAAGGTCAAACACACAGCGCTACCAGCAGACCAGCCCCCTGCTGTAGTGCCTTGCACAACTGTGTGTCGCCCAAGGGCTACAGAAATGGAGATGGGCACCACCCCTATGGCTCTGTCAAGAGCACGGGACCTTCTTCTTCTTCTTCCTTTGTGCCGAATAAAAGCTAGGCAACATCTGGAATCTTTGTTGAAATATTTAGTAGTAAATATTGCAACGTACAGTGTAGAAGTAGCCCTTTTCACACAAGGGAGTTACTTCGGGGATGTTAACCTCCAAGCAGGTTTCTTCGAGGGCAAGACACTATAGTTGGCCTGCCCGTAACCAGGGACCCCCGTACTGGTAACGGGGTGACCAACTGTAGTGTCTTGACCTCGAAGAAGTCTGCTTGGAGAGTAGAGGGAGGAATAAATAGAGCATACAACACGGTGTATTCCGTATTGTCCGAGGTGTCGGCCCGACCGCGATCCGACTCGCGGGAGGGCCGAGACCGAGGGTGATGCGGAATATGCCGTGTTTTATGCTATTTATATCATACCCACCTTAGAAAACACGTCTTTCAAGGCGAAATGAGCGAAAATTTGGTGTCCCTGAACAAAAAAACTGCTACAACATCCATTCCAACGTCCGAATCCTGTATTCGAATTTTCGAAAGCGGCGCACACGGTTGGGGCGAAACGCGTTCGAATCGTTCTATGGAAGCCCGGTTTATACACCCGGTCGTACAGGAGAATACAACACGGCCGGGAGCACTGTATCGCCGCCCGGGTATGATATAAAGGTCCATATAAAGGTGCATCGTCGTGGTCACAGGTTGCTAAACAACACAAATGTGATGTGCACTACACACTGCTCGATGGAATTTGTTTTATAAGTGCAACAATTTTTTTATAAGTTTTTTTATAGAAAGGCAGCAATGTCTGGTTATCCACAAGGCCTAGGAGCCGCAAGCAGCGTGCGTTTAAAAATAATTTTTATTTGCAAAATCATGACCGAAGGCCAATTCCAAGTACAGTGTCAAAGTAAAGTAAAAGAGTACATACAGCTACTGTCTGATCAACTATAAGATACTACGTTTACTATTGCGGGGTTTGACTTCTTCTCTGAAGGCAGTGGATAATGAACCGTCCCACGTTCTGCATATTATTAATGAGTGGGGTTTTGTGATTTTCGTAGAAACGTAGTCTTTCGGGGATGGTAAATTTTGTGGCAACTATCTGCTTCTTTCGGTCTAGTACTCCTGTAGGTACTTGTAGCGTGCGTAGTCTAGTGGTAACGTTAGCGACCCTGCCTCTGGACCAAGAGGATGGGAGTTCGAATCCCAGATGTTGTCTCTCACCCGATATGCACGCTATTGTAAAGGGTCGCAGTCCTAGGGACAGACTGTTCAGCTGTGGTCTACTCTGTTCATTGTACTTGTCGAATAGAGCTAGGGGAATTTCCCTGGTACAATGAACCTGTAAATACTGTACATAGCGTCTGTCTTCTCTGTCACAACCAGTGGAAGAGTAGCTCTTCAGTGAGCTAAAACTGGATCGAGATCACTTCCCTTTTATGTATTGACAATGCGTCTGCTTTGTGTAATGTAGACATATGACCCAGTGGAGATCCAGGGACATGGGGTTAATAGCTGTGGGTTTTACATGTCTACAGCGGTCGCATCCGCTACTCTCCGTACCTTAGGCCACCCTGATCTTATGGCTGACCTCCGCGCGCGCATTGATTTTCTCCGGTTTTCAAAAGAAGAAGAAAGACATAAAAGAGGAAAGTATTAAACTCTCAGAACTATAAGCGATAAATGCCGTGAATAGTAAAAAAAAAAGAAACCGCAAAATAAGCAGATGTATGTTTATTGTATATGTTTATTGTAAAAAGAATGTCGGAAAACTGTCGGATAAATGCTGTTATATATGCCATGTTCAACCATTTTTGCAACCTTCGTGATTACTTGACATTCAACCATTGTTTGCAAATCTTTTTCTTCGTGCGCTCTCATTGATATTTTGAGAAGTCTTCCCTTCATACAATCAAGCCGTGTACAGGCTTTTCATTCTTGCAAGTAGTCGCAGGTGTATCATACACTAATTGCGTTGTGAGATCGGATTCTAAAATGACTGCCTCAGTACACTTGGTACTTATGTAAATGGTTAGATGGGCTTGGGAAAATATCAGATTACACTATTTACAGGCGCTTTTCCTTTATCGTGTTTGCCTTATAAATCATAGCACACGTTTGTCCATATCGCACGAAACGTTGGATTTAAAAAAAAAAATTTTATTGCATTTCAACAAAGGATACAAAACATATACAGAAAAAACATAGTTAACGAAAGAATAAAGACATGATGCACGGATCCATAAATAATAACATAACGGTGGAAAATAACTTAACTAAAAAGTAAATGTATGTAATGTCTAACATAAAGAAAAGCAGAGAACAAATGGTACGTAAAAATAACAGAATAGCAATGTCAAAACAAAATTGATAATGACAGAATCAATGCCAAACAAGGGTACTTAATCAATATCAACTGAAACATGACAAAAGGAAATATCAAAAACAGAACTAAATATGACAAAAAGTGACTAAAAGTGACGAAACGTTGGATTTACCAATGGTAGTAAATGCCTGTAAAGTCAGGTAATGTTTAGTTTGTTAACAGTACACAGTTGACAATGGTAGTAAATAAAAGTCAAGTCCGGTAATGTCATTTACTACCATTGTTAAGTCTGAAAATTACCGGACTTGACTTTTATCTACTACCGTTGTAAAGTCAGGTACTGTTTACAAAGTAAACATTACCCGACTTTACTGACATTTACTACCATTGGTAAATCCAGCATTTCGTGCAGTGCCATGTGCGGCTTGTGTATGAAAAGAATTCGAAGAAATGTGAATCAAAACAACTTCCTCTGTTCCACGAATATCTGCTCTCCAAGGGATGAAAGCCAGCTCTCGTATCGTTACAGGAAGTACTTATCCACCGAAGCGGAGTCATCAGTCATTAAATGATGTCATTCGTCATATGGTACCGGAGGTGTTGTTAGTGTGTGAGAGAACACGTTTCCTGTTTTTCAAAAACCGTACGTGGTAGAATTCCGGAGGACATGTAGCTAGCTCACTTGAAAGTGCGTGTCGTTTTCATGTAGCCTCGCTATAGCAGGCTTCCTGACTGTGGCCTGACATTTTTTTTTTGCTTTGCTTTCTATGTGCCGTTTCTTGATTTTATACTAGCCTCCTGTACAGACTTTTCTAGCAACCTGCGTTTGTTTCTATGAGCAGGGGGTTCTTTTCGGGGGGGCTGTATGCCCCTCCCCCCCCCGCCATACAGCCACCCCCCCCCCCCAGCGAAAAGAAATCGCAGCGCTCATGCAGCCCGCTGGAAAAGTCTACGCAGGAGGCTAATTGGATACCAGTTTTCTGAATGCTACTTGGGATTCTGACAGCCGTCCAGGCTAGGCCTTTAGGCTAGAAAAGAGCACATTTATATCATATATCATATAAAGCCCAAAAAAGTTCAGCCACGAAGTCTGGTAGGGTGGTTGCTTCACGCAGCTGAGGAAAGATCAGTGTTTGGAGCTGGTAGAAATACGGTACGTTTTTGCCTTCCAACGTCTGCTTGGAGATTATATGGAGGTCGTCTGTAATCACAAAAACGGGTAACTAGAAAGAAAATGGTCCTTTTTTGCCTCCCAACATCTGCTTGCAGATTAGCCCTCCCCCCCCCCCCCCCCTCCTCCTTTTCTCTGCCAGGCTGCCCCCGGCCTGTTTACTCCCCCGTACATCCCCGTGGCCTTCATGCATATTCATCCGCCGTCCGCCCCAAGGCTCACGGGGCACCTTGATGTAATGAAATGACTGGCTAATCCTGGAGGTTCTGAATGGCGCGCGCGATAAAAACAAATTAGCCGCAGCTCAAACGATAACAGCCGCATCCAACAATCGTGACAAACATGAAATTGCCTTTGCGGAGGTCAACCGGCGTGAAACCGGCGTGAAACCGACATGAAACCGACGGCCCATTTGGTATGGTCACGGTTTTCGCTAAGCCTGTCAGGAGAAACATGTCAATTTTTAGGTTGACCTATAACTTAAAGATCACAAATCTAATAGGATCTGTATCCATTTCAGATTAATTGACCAAACTGTAATTGACATGGATAATCCTTCATGATAATGATAATAAGTTTATTGCGAGGTTGATTGCAAGTAATAGGACAAAACAGTGAATGAAGAACAGTATAACATATGACTATTCTGATTTAAATGCTAACTCTAGAACTTAACTAGTTAGTTTTTACCTCTTTTTGGAAACAGTGGAAGACGGAGAAACCAACACTTGGGTTATGTAATGTTAAGAGGAGAGCAGTTTTCTGTTTAAATTTGTCTATAAACGTGGGAAAAAATTTAATGCAATTTAGTGGCTTCTATTAATAGGTCACTTTTTTCGTTATCATAGAAGGGACAGTTTGAAATAAAATGTATTTTGTCTCTTACCATATTAGTTATACTAATGATAAGCAGTACTAGTGCCTGTGTTTTCTGCAACACAGGATAGGATATATATATATATATATATATATATATATATATATATATATATATATGTAGAGAGAGAGAGAGAGAGAGAGAGAGAGAGAGAGAGAGAGAGAGGATAGAGACTCCGATTTGGTAGAATCGGCGATTCCTCTGGTAGATATCCCGGTAGATATTTGTAGACAGAGACTTCGAATTCAAACAGGATGCTGTTAATGTATTAGGGTGGTTTCCCATTTAGAAATCCTAAATTTGAAGTCAATCCATTTATCTAAAGTGACATGAATCAAAGTTTAAAAGTTTCTGTCTTTTAAGCGAATATCTTAAAATTTACAGACTCCAATCGGAATCTACCGGTAGAGATCCCAATCAGAATTTCTGTTGACAGAGACTCCGATCGGGATCTCTACCGGTAGAATCGCCGATTCAACCAGATCGGAGTCTCTACCCTGGCATATATACATACCAAGTGTACATATTGTTCGTAGGCGTAAAGATCCTTCATCATTTCCTGATGTTGTTACATGGGCTCAGATGAAAGGAAGTGCATTTTGCAAACAAAATACATGCTGTATCACACCGTTGATGCGTCATGATATCAAAGGAGGTCATATTTGTAGCAAATTGATGTTACCAATGACGCATGAGGTACATGTATGCTTAGGCCTGGAAAAAAACGCCAACCCTGTCCTTTTGGGGGGGGGGGGGCGCTGGCAATGTCATAAGATTTTCCATCTAACATCTGAATTCCAAACCCTCTGAAACCTTATTTTACGCATTTTCAAAAGCAAATTTTTATTGAGTAAATCAGGTGAAATATGTGTCCCTTCACCACAAGCAAACGGAGGGACAGGTCCTGGAGACAGCCCTGGTCCTGATGCATTTCAGTTTTACATTGTTATACTGTATTTGTTGCATTACTTCATCCGAAATTAAAAGAGAGAGAGAGAGAGAGAGAGAGAGAGAGAGAGAGAGAGAGAGAGAAAGAAAGAGAGAGAGAGAGAGAAATAAACGAGAATCACTACCTAGCGACCCTATTTTTTTAAGACTGACATTGGAAACACAACGTTTTTTCCTAGGCCTTATGACTGTAAGGTGATTTGCGAAATGGAAAGGAAATGCATTCGCCAAAATTACAGACAGGACGTCTTTGTTAGCAAAATCGTTTTACCAATGACGTCCAACGTCTGGTACAGGCTATACAGTGTCACGATTTCGAGAATCATTGAGGAAATTGTACCGCCCATACACGTAAAACCCGCCCAAATCATTGGATTCCAATTTCACCCTAATTACGTGGGAGGTCAAGTTTGGTAACGACATCATGAATGTTCGTTCTCCCACCACCGTCAACTTTAATTAGTCTGAATCTTGGACGATACATATCATGGTTTAATTCACTAACGTTAGGGAAGTCGGGGGTTACATCGAACGTAGAGTGACGCAGACTCGCAGAGCATCGGAAAGTGGACTCTTGCGTTATCCAGAAGCACGGTTCTGGATAGTCCCAGAACCGTGCCTGGGGCAACTCTACGTTCTTGGATACGCGGAGACTATCCAGAACCGTGCCTGATCCTAGCGCTATCCCACTCAGGTATAGAACTAGATAGGCACGGTTCTGGATACGATAGCTCTCTCTTCCTTGCAAAGACCGGTGCAATGGCCAAGTGGGTAGAGTGTTCGCCTTGTATTCGGTAGGTCGTCAGTTCGATCCCGGTCTAGTAACTGCTTTCTCTGCGTAGCACTCAGCATCTGGGAATTAAAGAGTATGGGATTTAAACACACACCACTAGTACCAGTCTACTAGCCCCCTGCTGTATAGTGATTGCACAAAGTTGTGTGGCTCAAGAGCTTTTGGAACGGAGATGGGCGCCGCCCTATGCACCTTCTGGTGCGGGAAGGACTTTGACTGTAAATCGTTGTAGACTTCGTCAGATATTTTGGTGAATTTGTGTGTTCGCTGAATTAGGTGCGCATGTGTATCGGGTATCTATTTTCGACCTCTGCCCTTCCGTAGTTCCACGGTAATACTTTTTATTGCCAACCTTGTTTAAACTACGCTCAGTTATTGGGTAATGATTGTTTGAATGAAAGACCTTTATTGCACGTTTATGCTCTTACGAGCTAAGTACAGGTCATGAGTAAAGCATAAGTAAAAATTACAGCAGTATCTTACTAAAACTATAACGTTACGTACTAATGTTAGCTACTATGTACAGGTTCAACTTCTTCTCGCTTCTTAAAACAGTTGTGGATATATGAACATATAGAGCTAATGATACATGTCTAGTTTCATAAGGAATCTGAATTTTTCTGTTCTATCTAAACGTCCAAAGCTAGGGAACTTGTCTTCTATACAAGTAAAAAGGATATCTCTCTCTTCTCTATAAAATGTACATTCAGCAACAAAATGAAACTCGTCTTCAATGTTATCTAAATTACAATGTTGACAAATTCTTAGCTCCAGAGGGATGTGGTTATGTCGGCCTTTTGTTTGCCAAGATCTGATGGCCGCCAGAGAGAGAAAAAACAGCACCCTTTACATAACAGAAAATGGTATATCACCAGAAACTGGTATATAATTAAAGAAAAAATGCTCGATAGGGTCTTCAACGTAGACTATCACTGCACGAAAAGTTGGATTTACCAACGGTAGTAAGTATAAATAAAAGTCAAGTCCGGTCATGTTATTTACTACCATTGTTAAGTCCGAAATTACCGGACTTGACTTTTATCTACTACCAGTAAATTAGTAAATGAGGTAGGGAATTTCCTGAGCAGCCTTTGTAACCCCTGCTTCTCCTATGTATAGCTAGTGGGTCAGTTAGTCCTGAGCACTGTATGTGAGTCGAGCTTGTCTCAATCATGATGTTTCTGAGTGAGGGAGAAGAGATGTAACAGTTACAGTCTGATTCATGTAACCCGTAACTTTGGATTGGCCTTCGGGTCTGGTAACCAATAAGTAAAAAAAAAAACATAACCCGACTTTACTGGCATTTACTACCAACTTTTCGTGCAGTGTTACGTTCCTTGCATGAAACTAGCCGGAGACAGAATTACAAAGCAAAGCTCATTTTTCTTTGAAGCGCCAGCATTCCCCAGATTATACACGTCCTGAAGCGCGGGCGGTTAGGAGTATAATGAAATCTGTCTGAGTGTTGTTCCCCATTTACATTTCCCGAAAAACGCTCCCGTAAAAGGCTTGCCAGTAGACGGCAAATGAAAATGCCGCCAGCCTCAAAGTTCTGAATGAAGCGTGATGTCAAGTTTCTCTCTGAGGAGAGATCAAGAACGACCACTCCGGGAAATTACATCTCATCTAGTTTCAAAGGGATGCTGCCAACGTTTTAACTATTTTCAGGGTGTAGTTACTCCTAGCATCATACTGCATTCATTAGGACAAAGGTAGATGTATTTCAGATACCGATGCGTTAATTAAACGATGGTTATTTGTTGATTTTGCAGATGATTTTGATTCTAAACCTGCATCGCAATGTGTACCTGATTGTAGTTACCTCTGTGTATGGAGGGTTTGTTTTCGGTGTGTCTGATTCTGTGTTTGCTTGTGTTTCCGTAGTTATTTCTACATGTTATTCACGTGGGGACGTGGACAGGAAGTTAGGTCAATGGTCCCAGAAAAGGTTATCTCTATTTCCTATTATATAAATCTCTGTTGCCTTATGGGAGCCAGTGGAAAATGCATAGACAGAATCGGCGAGAAATTCAGAAAAGAAATTCACAAAAACTCTACATATTTCACGCAGGTATATGAGATCCTCAATTTATCATTTTCTAAGCATATCTTCCTTGTACATATTCTTAGCTGGAACGGCAACTAGCAGCGGTGTTTCTATGGCAATTTTGCCACCCCCACCGTCTCGTATGGTGAATTTAAATAGACAAATAAGCAAAAATGACGTCCTGCTCAGAGTTTTGTGGAGCGAATTTTCATGAATCAGGAAGGCAATAAATCATCGCTTTACTCCTGCTGCGAAGACGAAGGAGGTCATGTTTTACAATCCACTGTTATTGTAGATTCTTGGCGGGTGGGATAAGTGGAAAAGTACTTGATGAATGTTCCTGGCTTTACTTGGTCCTAGGTAGGTCTTAGTCTCCATCAGACCGACAATGCGGGATCAAAAACAGTAATAATAGGAGTGTTTGGCCACCGTAGTTCATTTGCCCGCGCAGTTGGGAGGGGGGAATGAAACCCTAACGGCGGACCCTCTCCCCTGGCCATTGACCCTTTTTGGGGCTGAATTCTGCTATCCTAACTCCCTCAGGAAGGCCTGATGCAGGCTAGGTAGATCTAGGCACAAGTACAAAGAGGCGATATTTGGGGAGAGATCTCAATTCATATAATTTAGAGATACTTTGCTCGCATCTGGCAAACGGCATTTGGAGTGTCATATTGGCCCAATTAGGAACGCATGCCACTCAGATTGTCTGATTAACTAGATACAAAGGCTAAGGTAGCAAGCAGAAGGACACCGGGGAGGTTTAAATAAGAGCAAACTCAGCTGGAACAGACCTTGGAGAAAACACGTCTCTACGTTCGTGGAATGACAATTGTGCAACATTTAGAACCGATCATTTGAAGCAACTACACGAGAGACGGTGAAGGGCATGCGGGGACCTTGCAAAACCAGATGTTTACTCCCGGCGGGTACGGAAGTATTGTTTTGGGTGGCTGAGCTGTGGGTTTGTGTATCGGTTTGTCCGGACGGAGTAGGTTGACGACACGTGAGTGTGAGGAACATTGTCAAAAAATGACAAAGTTAGGCCAAAGGTCCAAGAAAAGGTTACCACATTTTCCTGCTATATGCATGTCTGCTGTATGCCTTATTTGGGGCCGGTGAGGAAATGCATAGAGAGAATCGGCGAGAAATTCACAATAATAAATAACCAAGAAATTCACAAAAAATCTAAATATATCTCGCAGAGGCATGAGATCTTCTATTCCTTGTTTTCATACTTTTCATGCTTCTTAACTATTGTCGGTCAAATAAGAAAGTCATGATTTTACTTTCGAGTCGGCCAGACCGTATTCTTTTAGAATACTCGCCACACCTTCCCTTTTAAACTGCACATCACTAGAATGTGAATTCTGTATAGAAACCTATACTGCCATGGCAAAGGTCTGTACCCTTGGGGTGCTTTTTCCTGTATTATACATGTAGCAGAACCGGGTAAGTAATTTACTTGCCAAGGGCATGAACCCTACCATCTTTCTCGCGTCATAATTGCTGACCAAAGACCACATGAATCCTCCAAGGACAGGCAAGGTCCATCGAGGTCTCACAAGCGAGCTGTTATGAGATTATGAAGATAGCGACTTCGGGCAAGGGGATATATTTGTATCCCTCTTTCGGTTTGGCTCAGTTTACTTCAAGGCCGATATCGATCGTTTTTGGCGACGCTCTACGACCTATCCTAGCTCAATTTAGCTCCTATTTACTGAGCTCCGGAACGGCACTGTTCCGAAGTTTTCTCAACACTGGGTGGGATTCTAAAAGCCTGACTACATCACGCTTCTAGCAGCCCTTCCACTGGTCAGGCCCCTAGCCTGACTACATCACGCTTCTAGCAGCCCTTTCACTGGTCAGGCCCCTAGCCTGACTATATCACACTTATAGCAGCCCTTCCACTGATCAGGCCCCTAGCCTGACTACATCACGCTTCTAGCAGCCCTTCCACTGGTCAGGCACCTAGTCTGACTACATCACACTTCTAGCAGCCCTTCCACTGGTCAGGCCCCTAGCCTGACTACATCACGCTTCTAGCAGCCCTTTCACTGGTCAGGCCCCTAGCCTGACTATATCACACTTATAGCAGCCCTTCCACTGATCAGGCCCCTAGCCTGACTACATCACGCTTCTAGCAGCCCTTCCACTGGTCAGGCCCCTAGCCTGACTATATCACACTTATAGCAGCCCTTCCACTGGTCAGGCCCTTAGCCTGACTACATCACGCTTCTAGCAGCCCTTCCACTGGTCAGGCACCTAGTCTGACTACATCACACTTCTAGCAGCCCTTCCACTGGTCAGGTCCCTAGCCTGACTACATTTAACAAGAGCCGACGTTTCCATAATTGCCCTGATGAAGATGACAGACGGTCATCGAAACGTCGGCTCTTGCTAAACAAGCGGTTGTGAATAAAAAAAACGTTGCTCTGCAATATGTTACACAGTTTCACATGGCCAGTCCTCTAGCATTCTAGACGCCAATTTCTACCAAATCGCGTTGTACCAATCCTATTGAGAGCAACTCGGCACCGTGCCTTCAGTTCCGGGTGAGCGGGGTTTAATTGGGGTGGGCAAGGTCTCCTCCTTGGACCATGTCCCGTGGCTGCATGGCTTCAGCCAGCATCCAATTGCAAAAGCTGATAGAAATGAGTTCGGTATTTGTAGGTTGATGCATCAGTGCCCATGTGCCAGTATCTCATTGCAAAACATAGTAGAGAAATATCTTTTTCAATTGTATAGAAGATAAGTTCCCTAGTTTTAGATATTTAGATAGCAAAGAAAAATTCATATTCATCATGCAACTAGATAAACCATGTATTATCAGCTTCATCTGTTCGTACACTTACAACTGTCTTTAGAAGCGAAAAGAAGTTGAACCTGTGCAAATTAGTATACTATAGATGTAGTAAGATACCAGACTTGTATCACTGTCATTTTACATAGAACCTTTTCACAATGACCTGTACTTAGCTTGTAATGGCATAAATGTACAATAAAGGTCTTTCATTATCATTAATAGTCCTACAACAAACATTTTACGAGACCACTTTTTAAGACATTGATAACGATCAATACTTTGTAAGGGCAGTAACGTACTTAGAATCGTTCTATTTCACAACATTATGATCCTTTTTTTACATGTTATCTTTGTATTTTTGTATCGCCCATTTGCTGTTTTCTTACTTGTTGTTTTGTTATTTGTTATTGTATGTATTCTTCTTTGTCAGTGGTGAGGCTGAAATTAGTAATTTGCTAGAGTTGCTCATCACTGTGTCTTGTACTTTTCTATGTTGTTTAATAAAATAAATAGTTTGCAGAATATTAGGCAAACGAACTTGACCTTTTCTAAACACGGCAATCTTCCGGTCAATCTTCATGAATTTTGCACCGATGCATGCTGTTGTAGATTCCTGCCGGTAACATGTATCAGTTCTGGCCCTTTGAAATGCTGCATTCACTGCATGGCAAGTGGCATTTACCAATGATGATAAATTTCATGTAAGTCTGGACATGGTTGATTTTAGCATTTGATTGTTTTAGCAAATATTATCAGACTTACCTGGCATGTATCGCTGTATTTCAAATTCATTATTTTCCAGTAGTTTACACAATAAAAAGCTGATATATTTCAATTTTTACATTAGTCCGCCAAATAATTACACAGGACAACTATACTGGTGACGTTTATCGCCAAAGGAACCATTACCAGATTTACCTGGCATTTATTATCCTTTGTAAACCCAAGGAGGTTGAATTGGAGAAGTAGGGCTTATCTCTACCTATGCCAAGCCATCTGCTCTGGCATACAAAAACGGCAATTTGACCGCTAGCAGTTAATCTAACGTTCATTCTTTTATTCTTTATTCTTTATTCAAACACTGGTCAACATGGCAGCAGTACATAAACTAAGAAGACTATGACTGCTGAATTGTATTGACCGCACATGTACATAAAAAAATAAATAAATAATAAGTGAAATACTATACAGGCACGAACAGAACATACAGATTCACGACACCAACAATATACAACTAAGTCTGCAGTTGACTGTTGTAGAGTCTGATAGTGTGGTGCAGAAACGATCTCTGCAGTCTGGAGGTTCTTGCCATGGGAACCCTGAGTCCTCCCGCATTCCTTAACGATCTCCCTGTGCTCATCAGCCCCTCAACCAAATCATGGAGGGGATGGTCTGCCTTCAGCATGGCTTTGAGCAGCTTCAATTGTACAACTTTTGTAGCAAAGTTCAATAAACTTTGATACAAATCTTCTGGAGTCCAGCGGGCAGTTCTCACCCTTTGAAATCTACGAGTTGCCTTATCTTCATCTATGGCAGACATCTTCAAGCCAAGTAATTTCGTTGGCTTCGCCTGTATCAGTTTGGGAATGCACGGTTCGCTCTGTGGTGTTGGGCCTTTTTGTTTTACCACACGTTCATTTCCTTTTGGGTAATGGGATTTAGATTCTTTTAAGTTAAGATAACGACTCGCCACATGTGCTTCTGGGGGTATTTACGACGCCTTTAAGCTGAGAAAAACTCTGCAGATAGAATTCCGGAAATTGAATAAATGAAAACTATACGTTTGATTTGGATACGTATACCTCGAAAACGATTTTTGATACACCCCTGGGGAGGCTGTACAATGCGCAATACAGTTGACACCAAAACTGGCGATCTTGGCGACATTGAGAACGCTCGCATATTAGCCACCTAGGGCTAGTTGATGGGCATTTACGACGCCTTTAAGCTGAGATATAACTCTGCAGATAGAAATCCGGAAATTAAATAGCTATCCGCACATATGAGATGACCGTTTTTATTACATTTTCATGTCCTATTGGTAATGAAAGACATTGAGAAGAGCGCCATTGGCGGAGTTTGAAAGCTCTTCCGAGAATACTACGTTTACCGGTATTATTCAAGTGCCATCCCATAATGCGGTCACTGAGCCTGTGATTAACTCTAAATCTAACCAGCACGTCGGCAGAACGTACTGTACTGCGCCTGCGGGAAACCCGGATTTTTTCACAGTTTTCGTTGGATGTTTGGTCAATGTTACATCACAATTTTACCTGTTGCAAACACAATATCTTTTCCAACACAGCATTTGAAAACTATAGACGGGATGCCATTCTTAAATACACGAATAAATGACCTTAAACGAGACGTTCTGTCGAAGTGCTATGCACAATACATTAGGGGTTAATTTCGCGCAGGTGCAGTACCTTCTGCCTTCTTGCTACCCAAACCCTTGCACCAAACTGCAGGCATACGTAACGTTACCACCGCACAGAGCCAAAATCTGGTGTAGCAGAAATTTGGCGCGACAACGAACCGCAGACAGGATGTTTTGATGCCATATCTTGACACTGACAGGGGCACAGCCCACTATTTCCAGGTCCCATTGAAAAGTATAGTAAACATCGATCTAAGAAATGAGCTGTCAAAAATCACCTCTTTGAGTGTTCAACTATTGAAAACTCACATTGACAGGATAGCTTGGCCTCCAAATTGTCCATTTAGTAAAAAAATCCAAATTTTTAATCAGCGAAATGACGTCTGCTGGACAAGTGATGACATTTGACCCCCTCCACAGCAACAAAACACAACAACATTGCATGACTTCAAGTTAGAGCTCTACCAGGCAGGCAAAACAAGCCTAAAAGCCATTTTTTCAACAAAATAGAAAGAACAATAACTCTCCAGCTGGAAAATGCCAGCATTTATCCACACATACCTAGAAAATGGCTGTTTTCGGTTGGTTTGGATGCTGTCACCAAAGGGGACTCAGAAGGCCATCTATGCGCCTGCGTGAATAGTGACTTTTGCCCACAGGAAGCTAGGTCTCGCCACATGGACAGACGCGTGTCGGAAGCTCCGTGTGTTACATGCGGATGTTTATGAGGTCGGGAGCCCACTTCTAACAGGATTTCACCCAGGAAGTGGAAAGGGGTTGAAAAGAAAACCACCGTAGATATCTAGAGTAGGCACTTAGGTCGATCCTACAGCAATTCTAGGGAGGATGTCGAGTTTGTCGAGAGTTTTAATGCGTTTGAAGAAGGAAATAATTTAGACTCTATAAGTTTATTAAAAAAGACAAGTACAACATTACTTACAAAGTGGCAGCACAAGAGTGCTTGTCTTAGTCCATAGAAGGTTTTTCTGAGAACACGATCCGGACGTGAAGAGAAACAAGAAATTTTTAAAAAGCTGGTCAGGGGGCCAAGATGGGAATAACTGGTATTTATTAACATTATATATCATATATTTTTATTTTTGTTAAGTGGCGTTGGCAAAATAAGTTGCACAACTTCAGTGCAGCGTCACATTGACTTTGATCTCGAAGCTTCGAAAACGATTTTTGATACACCCCTGGAGATGCTGTACATGTATACAATACGCAATACAGTAGAGACCAAAACTGGCGATCTTGGCGACATTGAAAACGCTCGCATATTAGCCACCTAGGGCTAGCTAGTTGATGGGCATTTGCATGAGGAAAGTGGACCCCGAGTGCTGCTGTATAATGAGTAATGCAGCGATAAATCCGTTCCAGCTAGTTAGGGAGGAACATAAGGGATCATCTTTACGACTTGGCACCTCGTACGTTGCACTTAACTAGGATTACGAGCGACGCTTGAAATGGGATTTAGGTGACAACCCCTTTCCATATTAGGGGCTGCCACCAATGAGCGACAAAATTGGACAGATCAACGGTTTTCATAGACAGACAAGAATTGTCGACAAAACATGATATCACAACTAGTGTTGTGTACATAAAACCCACGTTTAGGTCCAGGTCCGGATTCAAGTCGAGAGTTTTAGGTTCAGTTCCGGACTTGTAAGTCCGGACCTAAACCCACGGTATGTACAAAATTGCATGTTGGCAACCTTGCAATGTTGTCTGGGCGAAACTGTGGCCACATAACATGGAGGCCGACACTTGACAATACCCAATAGCAATGTTTTCTTCATTTTGCAGCACATATTTTGCGATCTATGGAAGGTTTTATGTGGTTCGGAACGAAAAGGGGTATGTGACATGTTTTTTTTCCAAGTCCGGAACTGGTTCCCGCAATTCAGTTCTTTTTGGACTTGAACCTAAACGTTTTTACAAGTCCGGAACTGAGTCCAGCGAACTGGTACACAGCACTAATCACAACCAACAGGTCTTCTATTCCTGTGTTTAACCGTATTACCTGTCCCTGCTGATGTGTATATATACATCTCAATTAACTAGAATAATTGTAGAAAAGAGCTTGACGTACCATCATGGGCAGCTACTACACTGGGTATTCATATGCGATGGAATACAGTAGACTGTCAACACTTGCCATCAAACGCAAGCAATTGTGCCTCAAGTTTGCTGGATCACTGATGGTCCTCTGAACCGATAGATTTTATTACATATTTGCCATTTTTGGCAGGTTGACTACCGTGGGAGGGCAACAAATTTTCTTTCTTTTTTTTTATCGGGCAAAAATTAATGCGCTGATGTCATCCATAAAAATACTTACTGTTGCCTTATATGATCACTCTACTGTGACAGAATCGGACAGCATGTTACGTCAGCAACCCGCTGTGTAGCAGATAGATCCATGGAGACCATGGAACGAGACTTTAAGATCACAGCAGGGATTTATTTCTCGTAATAGGGTTTTTGATTGCCTTGCTTTCGTCTCATTTCAAGTGGAACAAGACTGGCAATGAAAAGTACATTGCCATGGCGACGAAAGTTGTTGGTAGGGTTTGTGTTCAATGTATGGCACCGTCAGCACAAATATCCTCGTCAGTAGACTTCATTTAAGTGAAATCGAGGCAGAACTAACATCGGGCATAACAGTGGAATTGTGCAAAGGGAACTCGACCAGCTGGGGGCTCACATCGGTAAACGTTAATCACACCAGGACATAGGATACTTTATAATTATAACGATATACAAGTACCTGTTCAGATGCAATGAAGCTGATGACTATCGATGTTTATTCATATACTGGTACAGATGATATACAGTGTATACTATTTTATGATAAGGAAAGTATACAAGTACCATGTTACCTGTTAAGTCTAGCACAAATATCGTATCGTACAAACGGGTTTAAAGCAAAACTAGAGGTCAACGATCTCATGCCTTCGTCAAAAGATGTTATCGTTATATAACTTAAGAAGGTAGAAGTGATATATTAGTCCCCCTAAATATGGAAGTTGGATTGTGAAAATTACCCCTGCCGATGCAGTCTGCAATCGAGCATTGGGCAAGGGAAAAAACACATGTGCAGGCTGTAAGGCAACACCGCCTGCAGCTACATGGACTATCCCCTCTGGGACTTTCTCCCTCTGGGACAGCCTGTAGCCCATGTGTCACAATGAAGGTAGAGTATCATGGAAGGTAACTGAATTATAGAATTGCTTCATTTATTATGCAAATTAGATCATAATTTGCATAATTGTCATCTAATTATGTCAAGCATCACTTAAGCTACCTACACACCAAATATCAGGACGATCCGTCGACCGGTTATTGAGTTATCCTACTTTAAACATTTTCATACAAATGCTCCTGCAGTTCCAAAGCAAGCCGCTAGGGGGCCCAAACTTATGTCACTTCTTCCCGAGCACAAGACCTATCTACCATCCAAAAATCATGACCCTAGCTCCTCCAGATCACCATATTTCAAAACCGGAAGTACCGCTGCAGTACCATAACGAGCCGCCAGGGGGCCCATATTCCTATCACTTCTAGACCTCATCAAGACCTACCCACCTACCAAATATGAAGACAATCCATTTAAGCCTTCTCGAGTTATACTGTTGACAGACTCACGCACACACGAACGCCCATGAAAACATACCCTTCTTGACGAAGGCAATCATGGGCTTTTTTGGGGGTGGAGACTCTATGGTATTTTGTGATCTGCAATCCAGACAACTCCATCTTTAAAAACGTGTTCAAGCAAGGATAAAACTCAACAGACGTCTTTTTTCTAGATAAAGATACTATTGTATTTTTGAGGCCGTAAGGGCAGTGGATTGTTAATCCATTGTGTCTAGGGCACGGTATTGGAAGGTGGAGTCCATCTCTCTCCTTCCACCACCTTTAGATGCCCATTTTACACCTGGGTGGAGTGAGAAAAGATCTGTAGTGCTTTTTCCAAAGACACAACGTCTCGACAGGTGTGACCTGTGCATCCCGTATCTACCAGCCTAAGCCACTACAAAGACAGATTGAATAACTCATACCATTTTTTATTCACCACTCCTACGCTATCCCATTACCTTAATGTTGCATGCTGACCTATACGAATTTGGTATAATGGTACATTTGCTTTACAGCTAATCAGGTACGGAGTGGCCTACTTTCCTAAATGCTTCCCCGATCACAGGCTCATCTAAACAAGGATTAGAGTCATCTCAACTTGAAAGAGGAGGAAGAACTTTTCTCATTAAGGGGCTAGAGCCGCTGCCGTGACACTACGGCCTCGCGTGTACATCACAAAATGTCATTAGTGATCAGCTTTGATTGCTTTGCTCCAAGAGCAGCGTTCATTTCCGTTATGGATTTTTTTTCTTACGATCGACGCCTCGTTACGAGTTGTACATATAAATGTTGACTCAAATTAGGTCAAAAGGGAAAGCTTTGTACATGCAGCAGGTGCAATGGGTCAACTCTGTGCAACACGATTAGCAGTTCAACCAATGATAGTTTGGCAATTAGTGTCTCGACCAATGAGAGAGTAGCTGCATGCCCGTCAAATATTTGCATGTCTACGTTATGACGGAAGTGGGCGGGGCTATGGGATCAGTCTATTTACACCTGGGTGGAGTAAGGAAAGTCGTGTAAAGTGCCTTTCCCTAGGATACAACGTTTATAGCCCAGTGCATTCAGGAATCGAACCCGTGTCTGCTCCATGTCGATCTCTCTTGTCCATTAGCCTAACCACCATGTCGAACATCGAGTCTACACTGATTCAAAAGTTAAGTTCATCAGCTATTTCATTATCAAACAGTGTCTTTCTTGCTGTTATTTCTTACATTTCAGACGTTCCAAAGCAAAACAAAGACACGTTAGACAAGAATATTATCATGTAATATTGATATTGTAACTGTTGCTTTTCAGAATATCCTTGTGAACACCCTTCACAGATTTATCCCCCTCGTTATGCTTTTGTAGTTGTCGTCAATTTCACGTCTTCTTATCGATGATATCCCGGGATAATCAGAGTGTCTAAAGCCCCAGTCACACATAGCCGAATATGGCCTCCCGAACACTGCTGAACCCCCCCCCCCCCCAACCATGGTTAGGAGTAGGTCGGGAGCAAGGCCTCCTGTGCTTGGCTGGTGTTTGGCGAGGTCGGCTACTGTTCGGCTGCGCCAGCCGAATGTTTCAAAATGTTTAAAACATTTGGGTGTGGACGGGAGGTTCGGCCATGGTTGGTGGGTGGGTGGGTGGCTGGTGTTCGGGAGTAGGCGGTGCGCGGTTGGCAGTCATATTTGACTCAAACTTTACTCAAATTTGATTCGATTCGTATCGTAAGGTAGCCATGGCCTAAATCTGGTCAGACTGCTCCCAAACTTCAGTCAACTTTGGTTGTCTAGTGTTTGGGGGAAGGTTCTGAATGTGTGACAGGAACTTAGCGAGTCTTCCAACAAGTGGCATCCACTGAAGGTTTTAATATCATTCCAACAGTGCGCACACGGGCCTTCTATTCACATCCAATTTCCTGTGCCGTAAGAAGACTAAATTAAAGCAGTAAAGGAGCTAACCTTCAAAGAAATTTGATTCATAACAGCACTGAAGCTTTAACTTCTGAGATGGCCCATTTCGTGGAAGTGGAAATGCCATTAGCAGCCCTCTTGCCTAGGTCCAAGCCGACGCCATTTTGGGGCGCCTTCAGTAATCCAAACGTCACCAGAAAGTGTAGCTTACGCAAGAGGAAGATACGCACTAGCGTTGCGCTAGACCAGTGGAAATGTTCTCAAATATCTTCTGCGATCGTTTTATAACCTCCAGGGAATGAGGTATCCTTCCGCCGGAACGTATTGTTTTGATGTTCGTATGTGTGTTCACAGCTACAGCTATACCTCACGGAGGTTTTAAATTTGGCGGATTTGTTTGCTTTCGGTGTATGATCAGTTAGGCCACACCGACTTAATTTTATGGATGACATCCACGCGCGCATTGATTTTCGCCTGTCCTCCAAAAAAAAAAATCATGTCTTTCGAGGCTTCACGGAACTCCGGAACTCGGCTGGAACTCAGTACAGACTGCCGACTCATAAATGCCGCAAAAGGGCAACTTATCGTAAAACGAAGGAGGACGCTGTGAAGGAGGATGAGACCTGAACAAGACTATCTACATCTACCTTCTGCAAATAAAAACTTGTTTGTTTGATGCAGTCACTGTGTCCTGTGTTTCAATTTGCAATACCGGCTTTGTATTCCTGTGGTTAAGCAGCATTTTTTTTTTTGCTGGATTTTTTTTTCGCCCTCTCGCATTAGTTTTGTGGTCCCCAGAGGATGTCATCCATAAAATTAAATCAGTGTGGCTTTAGTTGGGTCCAGATGATGCGGGTTTTTTTCTTTGTATCTCCATTTTCGGGTATTGAAATAATTCGACACCCCTGTGCTGTATGTGATGTGGTATCGTCTATCATCAACAGCTGTTGTCCACTGTAGGAGTTTAGCTAATGGCTTATACCACACTACTTTCAGGAAGGTTTTTTAAGCTTGTATTGTGTATTATAATTGTGATATCACCCATCTTTTAAGTTATGTGACGTTACTAGTATACTGGTAACATTGTTGTTAATGTGATGTCTGAAATTGTCAGCAGTTGTTGTGTATCATATACTTCCTGGAGGTTTGGAATCTTAGATTTCTTGTTCCTAGTGGCCCTAGTCTAACACTCTTCGGTACCATGGCCTTATGGCTCACTAACATCTCTTGGAATCCAGGATAAGGAAGAAATCTGAGAATTTCGACTTGTGGGAATTATTTTTTGTTTTTGTTTTGTTTTGTTTTGTTTTGTTTTGTTCAGAAATTGTAACATGACAATACAAAGTGTGCACTAGGCAGCAAGTATGCTGGTAGCGTGCACACCTAACACATAGTACTCATTTACACCTGAGTCAAGTGAGGAAAGTCGTGTAAAGTGCCTTTCCCAAGGGCACAAGGTCGGTGGTATGTCAGGACTCGAACCCGGGACCTCTTGATTCCGAGTCGAGAACTCTGTCGTTGCGCCATACGACCCCATTATTTTTTGTTTTCATGACCTTCAAGTTTACAGATCTCCTGGAATTATTTTGGGTTTTCGTGACCTTCAAGTTTACAGATGTCCGGGAATTGTTTTGGGTTTTCGTGATCTTCAAGTTTACAGATGTCCGGGAATTTGGGGGTTTTTCACGACCTTCAAATTTACAGATCTCCGGGAAGTGTTTTAGTTTTCGTGAATGTATCGGAACTATGGAGGGATTGTATGATATCATTTTAATCATGTATTATACCACTTCATTAATTTCTCCAGATACCACCCACTTACTCCCACTCGGCGTGTGCTCAGGCGTGACCTACCTATCAAAGGACGTAATCATAGCCCCAATTCTATCGTTATCATTGACTAAAGATGGTACCTATCCTCGTCTTGACGAGACGGTTCATCAGAAGAAGTTGTTTTTAGAATCCACCTCGTCTTTACTCAACAGAATTGGCCGCCTCAGGCACGTATGAATGGCACACGACAGAAAGCGCAGCTGGCTGTTTTAGTTTATTCATAGCAAACGGTTTTTCACAGTGTCTTGCTGCGCGGTGCGTGTTCACTGTACAGGATCTGCAATGTTTGATTCAAACAAAACAACAAAAGGAACCGTATCGCCGGGTAGAGAAGCAATCAGACGGACCGTATATGGATACGCGTCGTACACAGATACTGAAATAGGACAATAGTGGCAATAAAACATCGAAGATCTCATATCTACGTAAAATAAACTTCCTAACATATGGGGCACATGGGACATATGGGAACAGATTCCTGAAACCTTCACAAACGTAACTAGAGCAATAATTTCCCTACTGGACGCATTTCTTGGTGCGTCCCTGAGGGAGTAGTAACAAGAAAGCTTTATATATATAATTAAAAAGAAGCTGTCCATAGGCCGCCAAAATGGGAATAGCTGGTTGGGTGGCATGGGTGTGCACTATTAATGACTTGCTCACCTTGCTCGAATTGTAGCAATGCTAAAAAGAGTGAATTGAAATACCTGAAAAATAAACAGTGTTGCTTCCCTTTGCTTCCCACGGATGGATCGCGTTCCTAAATGACGTAGACGTCAGAATTGTCCAATTGCCCCGAAATTGCCGAAACGTAATTTGAATTGTCCTGAACTGAAATTTAGCGTCATTTTGACATCGGGACATTGTTAATTTCGAGGCCTGGCTTGGCATTGCGTAACGTGCGGATAGACATTGCGCAACTTCTTGAGACCCATCCACCATTCACATGTTAATTTGGAGGCCTGGCTTGGCAATGCGTGACGTCCGGTTAGACATTGCGCAACTTCTTGCGACCCAACGCCCAACGCCCATCGCCCAACGACCAAGGTGATTCCGGGCACTATACGGCATGGCGCGGCCTATGGTATAGTGCCCGGAATCACCTTGGATGGCCCAATTATATCGAGTAAATAACCTGTTCATATACGAATAGGTTTCTCATTATCTTTGTAACGTGGGGGCGTAACACGTCCCATAGCGGACCTTTGGTCAAAAGCACTTCTTTTCTTACACCTATTTTAAAGCTGCATTATATAACATTAGGACGTTACAAAAAAGGAAATTTTCTGGCAATTTCCTTACAAAGTTGTGCTACTCCATTGCAAGTTGCCAGAGTGGTAGTACAGTTTCAATGCCCTAGGGACAAAGGACAGTTCATGTCTTTTGGTTTTGCTCTTAGTTGTTCGGAAGCGACCCTCTCGCCGTAGACTGTAGCGGTTGACACACGGTGGGATGAGAAACTCATTCAGGGGAGAAGAATGTCGATGTTGTCGGGTTGTCGATGTTGGTGTGGCGAGTTAGTCTAGTAAGAAAGGGTGGAGAAAAAAAATTAAAAGAAGGCAGATTTGTAGCCGCTTTTGCGCGAGTTCTATCCCTTTCCGGTACAGCCCATCTTTTTTCTAACACACAGTTGTGAATTTGAAGCAGATGGCAGTCGCGGTGTAAGATCTTACGAATACCTTAAACTTTTGCAACTTAAAGACAGCGACAGAAGGGAGGGGGGATAAAAAAAAACACGTCACTGTATGACGCAAGTCCCTGTCCCTTATGACGTAGAAGGAACCATCAACAGGAAAACTAAAAGACATGAAGTAGCCATCTTCACACCTTTAGAACACCCTCTTGGTTATAATGGTTTCTAGTCAAAGCCCTCGTGGCATTGAAGGACCGTTGATGTAGCAAGTTATAGAGTAGTTGACGTTGCCGTCGTGTTCAGGTGCTTTATCCAACAGTCTTAAATCAATAAACGTTAGACGAGGATTTACAAGTACATTAGTCGCTAAAGTAACAAATGGACATGGTAAGTACAAATAGATTTAGATGTTGTAAACTACGGTTGGGTCCCATCTGTGCACATCCATGCTCGAAAAACTTGAAGGATTTACTACCCTGGTTATGAATAATAAATAATAGAGATATTAGACTCGGCTTGGGCTTTTATGATTTCAAAATCATTGATGATGATGATTTATTACTGTTGCTGTTCGTTGATGGACGAGGATTATATGGATTTATCCGATATATAAGATGTCCAAGTTGCACATTTGTGCGTACATCAACCAATTTGCCAAGTTTCAAGACCGCAGCAGGGTCAAGACTGTTGCTTTCATTTTCGGATAGCTACATAGCTTTTTTTTTGTTCAGCACCAAGGACAGGCCTGTCGCTATGTTGTGTTCAGTACTGTTTGGTTGGTCACAGTGTTCAGTACCAAGGACAGACTTGTTGCTACGTGGTGTTCAGTACTGTGTGATTATTCAAAGTGTTCAGCACCAAGTACAGACCTATCGCTATGTAGTGTTTAGTACTGCGGAATTGGTCAAAACGTTCAGCACCAATGACAGGCCTGTCGCCTGCCTTAGGTCAGGCCTGCCTTAGTCATAGCGTTCAGCACCAAGGACAGACCTATCGCTATGTAGTGTTTAGTACTGCGGAATTGGTCAAAACGTTCAGCACCAAGGACAGGCCTGTCGCCTGCCTTAGGTCAGGCCTACCTTAGTCATAGCGTTCAGCACCAAGGACAGGCCTGTTGCTATGTAGTGTTCAGTACTGTTTGGTTGGTCACAGTGTTCAGCACCAAGGACAGGCCTGTCGCTATGTAGTGTTCAGTACTGTGTGATTGGTCACAGTGTTCAGCACCAAGGACAGGCCTGTCGCTATGTAGTGTTCTGTACTGTTTGGTTGGTCACTGTGTTCAGCACCAAGGACAGGCCTGCCTTAGTCATAGCGTTCAGCACCAAGGACAGACTTGTTGCTATGTAGTGTTCAGTACTGTTTGATTGGTCACAGTGTCCAGCACCAAGGACAGACCTATCGCTATGTGGTGTTCAGTACTGCGTGATTGGTCACAGTGTTCAGCACCAAGGACAGGCCTGTCGCTATGTAGTTTTCAGTTCTGTGTGATTAGTCATAGCTTTCAGCACCAAGGACAGACTTGTTGCGATGTAGTGTTCAGTACTGCGTGATTGGTCACAGCGTTCAGCACGAAGGACAGGCTTATCGCTATGTAGTATTCAGCACTGTGTGATTGTTCACAGCGTTCGACAATAGGGACGTCCAGGCCTGTCGTTATGCAGTGCCCAGTACTGTGTTATTCTGTGTGGCAGGCAGCGTTCAGCACCAAGGACAGGCATAGCTGTTACTATGTAGTGTCCAGTACTGTGTAATTGGCCACAAAGTTCAGCACCAAGGACAGGTCTGTCCCTATGCAGTGTCCAGTACCGTGTGATCGGCTGCAATCTCTTCTTTTCTGTGTGTGTACGTGGACTGCATTCAGCACCAAGGACTGATGTGACACACTCTGGTACATCTCCGTTCCACACTTCTGACATCTAATTCCCACATTAGATCTTTTATTAAATTCCGGCGTTGAAACAAGTGGTCCCTCAGCGCAGAAGGCTTTTAGCGGCAAGGAATATATTAGAAAAGTTGGGCGTTCACGGCAAGAGCAACGTGCGAAAACGATGGCCCTTGGCACCAATTTAGGAAAGGCCTGCCGCAACATCCCCATTCCACGTGACAGACCCACAGGGATGACTGCCCAGTTTACCACAAATCAAAAAAGCGTTCCGAATCTGATAATGCTGACGGAGAACGTCTCTGGAGGCTCAAAAATGCCATTTATCTTTCCGAACTGCCTTCACGTTGTCGTAAACGGTTTGTTGAAGGGATCCTCACGTGTGACATTGCCATTTTGAAGTTGTGTGCTCTTTTAGAAAAAAAATACCAATCCAGCGAGAAAAATCTGACCTTCCGCTCGTCGAAACTGATTGCAGTTCGGTGTTTTCAGGCGAAACGATTCAGTAATGACTACAACTGAAGCACGTAGGATGGCGGCTTACCCCCAGCTAACCTTATGAGCCTTGTAACTCAGAGACGCTCCATTACCGAAATCTACAATTTGTCACTAGCCCTACCTTATCCTGTAAACACGTAATCCTCCATCTACTTTTGACATCAATTCAGGTGGTAATGGTTTATTAAGTAGTGGTAATGGTTTATTAAGACTTCATCTTGTTAGACAATCGTGGCCCGACGGCTGAATTGATGTCATTACATTACAAATAAAACTGACTGCCAACAATAAAAATAGGGAAATACTTAAGCATCAAGATGATCGATTTAAGAGTATAACTATTTAAGATCAGATCAGCAGAGTAGATCATTATTTACAAGTGCGTTTTACAATAGAAATACATTACAATCAGACTGACGCTACTACGTTTGGCAATTGACGGCATTTAAAGGAACGCACCACAAAATTGCGGATTCTTTGCATATCACAGTCCAGTGATCTCCCAGTGGCACTGCCAATATTCAAATAAGCGGGTTCGGAACGGTGACGTCAGAGCAAAGCATTAATCATTGCCATCGCATATGAAGGGCTTACTCCACGAAAAAAAGAGATTTGCCAATAAAGGTTAATACACAGGAAATCTATACTAGTGACGTTTATCGCCTAAAGCAAACATTAGCTGACTTACCTGGCATTTATTATCATTGGTATTCACACTTTCCATGCAGTGTTAATGTTGATTGACATGTTGGCACAGGTTTTGTCGTGTATGACGCACTTAGCGTAGTTGATGCGCGTACGCACCATGACCATGCTCTATTTGTTTTATACAGCTAACCTTGCCCCCCGCCAATCTGAACGTTAACGTACCTGTCTGACTTACTTGTGATATAATCACGTAATAGCTAAAATAACGCCTGGAGTTAGATACGCAGGGCTTACTCCACAAAAAATTAGATGTATCAACAGAAGTTAATAAAAACGGGAAGTCTATACTGGCGCCACTTATCACCTAAAGCAAACATTAACTGAATTACCTGGCATTTATCATCATTGGTAAAACCCACTTTCCATGCAGTGTTAACGTTGATTGACATGTTGGCACAGGTTTTGCCGTGTATGACGCACTTGACGCGTACGCACCTTTGCCGTGCTCTATGTGTTTTATACAGCTAATAGCTAACAGCTCTTCCATGTACTGTGCTCAGTTGTGGTCTCAATACTCGCTGGGCACAATTCGTAAATTACGAGTAGCATACAACAATGCTTTTAGAATTGTGTTTGCTTACGGTAAATAAGTGCTAGCCACATGTTTGTAACAGCTGCAGTTGACACTTTTGAAGCCCGCAGGAGAATATTAACACATTCCTTTGTCACACGCCTCCTCAGCTCAAACAACGGCTTCCTAAATCTTGTCATTCATACTGATTTATTCACTCTCAGCAACTTCTGGAAACATTACGTCAACCTGGTATTCAAACAGTCCACACTTTAAACTTCCATTACCACTGTATTTTAACTTTACTTTACATAGCTGTATTTATGTTTGTACACCTGTATTCGTTTTTAAATTTTATGTTGTGATATGGGCCCTGTGCCTGAAATAAAGAATTGAATTGAATTGAATTGAATTGAATAATAACCTTGCCGGGCCTTCAATCTGAACGTAAAACTCTAGATGTGTTGGTAGGACTATATACAGTATAACGGCAGACGGGAGTTATCCTTTAATGCAAAACACTTTTACCTAGCTTTTAGGTTCCAGTCGAGATCACACCTGTGTCTCACTTTCCACGCACTAATGGTCCAAAGATGAGTCTAGTGTTCACCTTGGTTGTATCTTGGGCTTGAAGGGATTTATACAATGAGTAGTAGAGTTCATTTAACCATATGAGGAAGCCGAAAGGTTTTGTGTGTGCTTGTGTGCGTGTACATGCGTGTTTTCTGTGTGTGTGTGTGTGTGTGTGTGTGTGTGTATGTGTGTGTGTGTGTGTGTGTGTGTGTGTGTGTGTGTGTGTGTGTGTGTGTGTGCGTCTCTCTCTCTCTCTCTCTCTCTCTCTCTCTCTGTGTGTGTCTGTGAAGAATTCTATATAGGAATTATAATCCATTTATTGTTTAAATGAGTGTATATTCATAAGTTTAACGTTATATTCATTTGACTTACCAACCTGAAAGTACCAAAGGACAGTTGTTCATTTTTATTGACCTCTCCTCTTCTCAGGCCTTATTTACCAGCAAGAGGTTTTAATTACATCAACTTCAGGTACTCCTCAAGACTTGTAAAAATCTTATGACCGAGAACTAGAATCAAACGAACCAAAAATAATAATACACTTTGTCTTCATGTTTGCAGTGAGACACAGGATTGAGTTGTCCTATCACCACAAGTGAAGGCTCGTAGGACTGTTGAGTAAGCCACTGGATGCTACGGCACTAACTCGGCCGCGAGGAGACTGTTCTGTTTCAAGTCCTTGAGAAAAAAAACGTGGTGAAGACATGGATACCATGCTGGATTACTTCTTGAACGTCTCCACTACGAACGTCTCCACTGCGAACGTCTCCACTGCGAACGTCTCCACTACGAACAGCACCTGGAGTGGGCCGCCCAAGGATATGACGTCACAGTTGAAGCACGACATTCCCATAACGGGGCTCTTCATCGTCAGTTACGGGCTAGTGTTCCTCTTCTCCCTGGGAGGCAATGTTGGGCTGTGCATTGTCGTACTGAAGTACCCCCGCCTGCGCACGGTCACTAACTACTTCTTGTTGAACCTGGCTGTCGGAGACATCATGGTGACAGTGTGCTGCATGCCCTTCACACTTGTGGACAACATCCTCTATGGTAAGTATACTCTTTTTTTCTATGCTGATACACCAGTCTCCAGCCTTTATTTGATAGCAGAAGCTGGGCTTTCAGTTTCACTCTTTCTCTCGTGCAAGGTTGTTTCAAGTAATGACCGTAGCCCACAGGCTGGATAGCCGTCATCAGCCAATCACGATGCCAGCTACAGTGAAGAGGCAACGTGATTGGCTGGCGGAAGATCACAGGCCTGTACGTTAGGTTAGCATTGGTTGGCCGTCAGCCAATCAGATTCCCTCTGAAGAACTGAAGGGGGAGTATCTGATGTGGTCAGCCAGCGCTAACGTAGCGAGAAGCTTGGATCGCAGACTGGTACACCAGGGCCGTTGCTTGAGATTCACCGGCCGTTACTTGAAATGGCGAGGCAGGGGTTGTCTTGAACGTCTCTGTTTTTCTCTGATTGCCACAACTTCTTGCGGGAGGCAGTTCAACAACTTTACTGTGTCAGACAGAGAACCATTCGATTACCATCACTGTTGCGACTCATGAACACTACTGGATGAGCTGGAAGAAGTCGAGAATGGCTAATGAAATTTTAGTAGTCGTGTATAGTAATGTATAATATCTTAATGTTTTAATATCATACTGTTAACGCTTTTTAATGTGTACAGAAGGCATAATTCAGCCTTTGGCTACAACGCCTTTTTTTACAAATAAACCTAAATAAACCCAAACCTAAACCTAAATTACTAGTTGATGATGATTTTTAAATCATCATCAACTAGTAATCGGTTCTAATATTATAAGGTAGGATTCTGTGCAAGTACACTTAATAATACCAGTTCGTTATACAAGAAAAGTCAGTATTCTCATGTATGGGATTCAAAGTCTTTAGCTTTCACTCTGGCCACGACCCGCGGATGTGTAAAGGAAAAAAATCCCCGTTTTTAACTTCTCCTATTTTTCCCCAGGCTACGCCTTCTCCGAGGCCATCTGTCGACTGTCCCGTATGATCGAGGGAGTTTCCGTGGCTGCGTCCGTGCTAGGACTGAGCGCCGTTGCCTTTTACAGGTGAGATGGAGCGTCTTTGGCGACGCCTGAGTGGCGAGCCTAGTAATATAGTATGTAAGGCCCAGGAAAAAAAGGGCCTTGTTTCCGATTTCAGTCCCGAAAAAGATAGGGTCCGTAGGTAGGAATTCTTTACAAAATAACAAATAGCATTGGGTCGCGCAGTATGGGGTTTCCCTGGAATGTTACTTCTGTACCGCTGTGCTCTATTAACAAAAGAATCTTTTCGGTTTGGCAACATAAAACAGCAAAAAGAAACTGGCAAACCATACATGTGCGTGATTAGCTCAATATACGCTGCAATGTCTTCTTCTCGATCTGTGTACGTGGGCTGCATTCAGCACCAAGGACAGATGTGATACATCTCTGTTCCACACTTCTAAAATGAAATGATTTCGTAAAATTGAAATCGCCTTTTTTTTGGCTTTTCGGCAGGTACAGAGCTATCGTGCACCCACAGAAGCCAAAGATGACCCGAAAGCGTGCGTACCAGCTCATCGTGATCTCCTGGCTCGTGTCTCTCTTCATCATGCTCCCGATGGCTTTCGTCCTGGACGGGAGATACATGCAGGGCGAAGACTTCAAGGTCTACATCTGCACTGAAGAGTGGCCCACTGAAGAGTACAACCAGGCCTTCACTACCACCCTCTTCGTCTTCGTCTACTTCCTCCCTGTCATGAGCATGGCCGTTATGTACGGAGAGGTGTCGCGAAAGCTGTGGGGCCGTCAGCAGATGAGCCGGAGCTCCCAGAGGTAGCAGACTGGTTTATTTTTCCGCAGAGGGAATAAAAGTATGTTGACAGCCGGGGGGCAGAATTGCACAGCTTTAAAGCGATATTATGTAAGATATTTGCGTCAAAACTGTAAATATAAATAATTGAAATTTTCTCATCTAGATTGTCATTTTCAATAACTTTCAACATATTCGCTATTTCGCTTTTCCGATGACTCAGCGCAGCGCGAGAATAAGTTCCGCCAGGCCCGCTGTATTTTTAGGAGGCTCCTAAAAAGAATGTAAACAAACATTGACAACAAACATGGCCGCGACCCGCGCTAGCGCCGAGGAGTTGGCAGTTTCCCAACACGTTTTTGCGGCGCAACGACGATCTTTTACTCCCCAAATGTCATTATGAACCCAGGTAGGCTTATAACGCAAGAAAATGTGAAATACAACGATGTTTAAAATAGTGAAAATCTTACATAATATCGCTTTAACAAAATATGTTACAAATTAATTACATATTGATTAAAAACACGTTATATTGCAGAATGGTTAAAATACACACTATAAATTGGTCAATAATTCTTATAAAATTCGTTTGAATCAATACATAACATGTCTGGAAGGTAGGTTGATGTTATATAAAAACAAGGACAACTAGTTAAAAAGAAACTAGATTACTACTACTATTTTACAGTAAATTACAGATTTGGTTCGATTAAGATGTAGTTATAAGTACATATGTGAACACTGAAGTCAATTGCATGTAAACGTCAACATGTGTATTCGTGAATTATGTTTACAATTTCAGCAAGTGAACTGCCGTTGAGTAATCTGACAAGATAAGGTATTGGTAAGTCTCTGTATCTGTTTCTGGAAATTTCTTTCGAACAGTGACAGATACTGACCTCCAACTTTTCGATGGCTAACAGTCCATCTTGTTCACGGAGTGGCCTAATCTCGCGAGAACGCGAGACTAGGCCCGAGACTTGCACCAGTCTGTTGGGCCCTACCCTCCGTAGCCTCCTTCCGGAGTAAGGGTAAGTATGTCTTGGGGAGCTCCCAACCCTCAGTCCGGTTTAACTTGGCACCTTCCAAATGTATGTGCACCGCCTCCTTAATCTTCCTGTGTGAGTTACGAGACTCTTGGTCTATAATTTGTATAATGTCAGAGATAGGCTTGGTAGAGATGTTGTGGCCAGCCTATTAGGAGTTGGTGTTGGCTTAACGCGGATTTGCAGTCTTTCTGATGTAGTGACTATGTCACTGTTTGAAAGAAATTTCCAGTTACTGTATTTTATACGTGACAAATGAATCTCTTCAACTGTATCTGTTTGTTCTCCATTTAACAGGTACTCCGACCGAGCTCGCAAGCGGGCGCAGGTCACCAAGATGCTGATCATGATCGTGGTCCTGTTCGCGCTGTCCTGGCTGCCGCTCTGGGTTCTCCAGTTCATACAGGGGTTCGGCCACCTGCCGGACGGGATCATGGTGGACCTGCTTCTGTACGTCATGCCCGTGGCCCACTGGCTGGGTTACTGCAACTGCCTGGTCAACCCGATCGTCTACGGCTACTTCAACAGGGACATCAGGAGACAGCTGCAGTCACCGGCTTCCGTCACCATGCCAACTATGTAAGATGGCATCAACATCGTCACCATGCCTGCTAGAAAAGATGGCGTCAACATCATCACCATGCCATGCAAAACAGCTAGATATACTTGACATCAAAGACTACATACAATTCATTGGACACTGGTGGAGAAGCAAGGACCAGATCATACATAGCTGACATTGTGAGATCTCACTTAGGGGAAGAGAAGCCGTGAATGGCCAAGAAAGATCCAAAGTAACAAGAAAAAAAAACAATGGATTACTACTCATACGATTTTATGACGTAACTTGCTCCTAAGATTACGCCATCAGTCAAATTTCCGACGTCTCACATTCCTGCCCATCTCCAAACCAAGGGAACACCAACTTCAAGACCCCATCACAGCAGTGAAACCCAATCTCAAATGACTCAATTCCCTAGGTCTCATGATCAGTCCGTCCGGAATTGACACACATACACACAAACCCTCAATTAACGCGACCGAAAACAATACTTCCGTCCCGGAAGTAAGTAACTCACTCATAGAAGACACCAACGTGGGGACACTGTCGGAAAGTTATCGAGGACAGGAAGACGTGGAGAGGCATAGCCATAGAATGGTTCCGAGCGAGAGTGACGGAGTGAATGAATTAATGAATGACACCGGAAACGTTTGCCATAGCAGGTCGCTAAGAAAACTATCTTGCGTCAGCCAAGACACCTTAGTTTGCCTTCTTCGTGACATCTGGTCAATGAAGATACAAGTTGTCAAGCAAACGACGCGTTTATTATCCACATATAGTCATGAAACATTCGCCCCAAAACATTTATCCAAAAGATCAATAAAAAGGTCGTAAGGTAGGGTATATTGGACAAGCCATGACAGAGCCAACAAAACACAAGGGATTACCGGTTAGTATGCAAGCCTCGACTTCCTGAATTCCCCCATCCGGGCTTACAGCCAGATTGTGATACCTTTGACCTCCTGTCATTCTGCCTGTCATTCTTCTTCCTACCCACCCAGTTGCTATCAACTTACTATGTCCGGACAATTAAACAGATACACCTCCCCACAGCCAGCTCAGCCACTCAAAACAATACTTCCGTACCCGGAAGTGATAACGAAGTGTGACTTGTCAACCGTTTGGGATTGGCAACGCACGTGACTTCTCAATTGCGTGAGAATGCTTCTTAAGATGTGACGATTGTGAAGTGAGAGAACGTTGGCATTCGTGACATATCCTTAGACAGCACTTCTCGTGTCTCAAGGCGGCTTTGGGAACCGGCGTAATAGGTTAAGAAGTGTGAATACGTCTTGTGGTCACTCGTGATTTTACTGCAGTGCCATCCAACGTCATGTTGTTTCCTACCGGCACAAGACCTTCGTACATTCTTCAGTACTTGTATCTGACGTGTTTTTATAAGTTCAAAGACGTGATAGAACCTTGACGATAGGAATATTCTTGACAAAGGTAGTACAAGTGCCTGTTGTTGTGCAATGTGTCATAGTACGTATAGCCGTGAATACATGGTAGTTTCATCAGGTTGGTAACTCACTGGGTGTTTTAGTTGTTGTTTTTTTGACATACGGTATTCTGGCTCTTTCCGCCTTTAATGTGAAGTGGGTTTAAAAGGGCATTATGAAACATATTTGCATCAAAAATTGAAATATTTCAATTGAAAAAATCGGTGATTGCAATTTACTTCCACTTTCCAACATATTTGTGCAATTATCTCACATTTCTGACATTCATGGTTGGCACACACGAGGCACCACCACAAAATGCCAGAATGTAAACAAACATGACTGACAGCTGTGTTTCCAACTTTACAAACACTCGTAAGGCGTCATATTTTGGCACCTCCACTTCCTGAATGGCACTTATTTGCAATGGAGTAGCTAGTAGGGTTGATTCAACCTACTTTGAGAAGAAAAAAAACACAGAAAATTTACATTTTGCATCCTCCTAATGTTACATAATGCAACTTTAACGTATTGCCCCAAGGAAGGCAGCAGAAGGACAACCGAATGTTGGCAGGCAATTGGTTGTTGTTATTGTGTTCAAAGAACCTTAAAACTGAGTCTTGTAGTCTTTATGTTTGCGCGGTTATACTTTCATCTTAAATGTCCCTTTACTGGAAGTACAATACAGTATGTAGCTACAGCTGGAAACAGACAATTACAATTAGACATAAACAGTCGAAAAGTGCCTCTCGTCACAGTCTCGTAGACCCTCGTTCGTGTTATCTTTACAATTACACTGCAGCCTGCACTAGGAATTCTACCTATATGTGGTCGAAATCATCGACGGTAAGCCAAGACCACTCTTGTTTAAATATGGAGATTGTGTATGAAGAAATTCGTCTTTTGTCATGAAATTTGATGTACAAATCACTGTATTATATAAAGCACTTTCTAAACTACGTAATGAAATTTTCAACAACAAAAAAGTAACTTCTCTCAAAGGCTACAGTGTGTAAGTGAACGTTGTGCAATGCAATACATGTGGGGTGTATATTTGAGTCCAGTTGTAACCTTTATCTTACAACACTACAGTTGGGACATTTTGATCTGGGGCTTTTCCCGGTTTGTGCAGAAGTGCAAAAGAAATGTCCGAATCTTGTGTCGGCTTTTGACCCTTGGTTCCCTTTAATTGCATGCTATCGACAATCAGAGATGAAATATAAGAACTTCAGTGTTATAAAGTGTCATCAAGATGCACCTGTATATAATGGTTGGTACCTCCTTGTGTGGAGGTTTTGTTTTCGGTGTTTGCTTTGTTGTTTCCGTTTGTGTGTTTGCTTCGTTGTTTCTGTCGGAGTGTTTGCTTCGTTGTTTCTGTCTGTGTGTTTGCTTCGTTGTTTCTGTCGGAGTGTTTGCTTCGTTGTTTCTGTCGGAGTGTTTGCTTCGTTGTTTCTGTCGGTGTCTTTGCTTCGTTGTTTCTGTCGGAGTGTTTGCTTCGTTGTTTCTGTCGGAGTGTTTGCTTCGTTGTTTCTGTCGGAGTGTTTGCTTCGTTGTTTCTGTCGGTGTGTTTGCTTCGTTGTTTCTGTCGTAGTGTTTGCTTCGTTGTTTCTGTCGGAGTGTTTGCTTCGTTGTTTCTGTCGGAGTGTTTGCTTCGTTGTTTCTGTCGGTGTCTTTGCTTCGTTGTTTCTGTCGGTGTGTTTGCTTCGTTGTTTCTACGTCGGTGTGTTTGCTTGCGTTTTCATAGTCATTTCCACGTGCTTGGCACGCCAGGGACACTTACAAGAAATTAGGTCAAAGGTCCCAGAAAAGGTTATCTCATTTCCTGTCTTCATTTTCCTGCTATATACTTGTCTGTTGCCTTGTGGGGGCCAGTGGGTAAATGCATAGACGGAATCCTCGAAAAATTCACGATGACGAATAATATTTCAACAAGGTATGAGATCGTCGATTTCTTGTTACTATTTTTTCCATGTAGAGACTGTAAGATATTTGTTTCGTATTTTGAGTCCGTTCCACATAGTCAACCTATAGGTGGTATGTGCGCATGTATAAACAATAGTGAGTAATACGTACATTGCCTAATAGTAACTGTACATGAAGTACGTTGTTTTCTTGTGTTTGCAGACGTTTTTGTCAGGAAATATTATTGTATGTTGCGCTCTTAGCGCATAGGATAGCTATTTTAAACGCACGCATACATACACCAGGTGTACGTATAGCTAAGTAACTTACTTGTTATTCTAGATGGTTTCTATTTATCTTTCTGTAATTTGGATTGTATACTGAAAGTCAGGTACTGGATATGATTTGGATCTGCTTTTCTGCATTTCCCTGTACTGTATATCTTACTTGTATTGAATAAACCATCGTGTGACTCTGTTATCACGTTCGCTATAAACTACTGTGTTTTTATTGCGTTTGGATGTAATCTAACACTGACATGAAACGATCGTTTGTTGCTGTTCGATGGTTGCGTTTGTAGATTTCCAATTTCACAAGTTCTGACTTCAGTTAGGTACGTGAAAAATAGGTGCCCCAGATCAGAGCCACATATGAGACTGCCGTGGCAGGATTCTCATTACATAAGGTATAAACGACGTGTGGAGTAATGGTTAAATGGTTAGGGTCACGGTTTGGCCAAGGTCACAGAAGTACTAGGTTCGAATCCCCTGACATGCCCCAACGTTGTGTCCTTTACACGACACTTTACACGACTTTCCTCACTTCACTCATGTAGAAATGAGTACCTAGCTTCGGTTAGGGAGTCCCTCGGATAGGACGTTAAATGGAGGTCCCTTGTTTAGAAGAGCCACACCTCGAGCACGTTAAAGAACCCACTTATCGAAAAGAGTACGGGTCCTTCCCGGTGTGAGTGGTTCAAACCAGCACGTCGGCAGAACGTACTGCGCCTGCGCAAAACCCTGATTTTTCACGTTTTTCGTTGGATGTTTGGTCAACGTTGCATCAAAATTTTGCCTGTTGCAGACGATATCTTTTCCTACACAACATCTGAAAACTACAGACAGGTTGTCAACCTTATATGCTCTAATACAACCTTATATGAGACGTTCTGCCAAAGTGCTATGCACAATACATTACGAGTTTCACGCAGGTGCAGTACGTTCTGCCGACGTGCTGTTCAAACTTTACAGTCCTATGGCCACACCCGGAGTACGTATGAAGGTCACCTGAGTTAGCGCCGATGAACACAGCCGCTCCGGACCCTTGCGATTCAGCCCCACAGATTTGTAGCGCCTCACAATCCAGCCCTTGGCTGCAAGGAGAGAGTAGCCCACCCACCAAATACTAGTATCAATAATAAGATATAATGACGACCTTTATTGCACATTTTTTCCACACTGGGCTAAGTACAGGTCACAACAAAACATGATGAGCAGATACAGCTAACAGATCCAAAATAAAACTAACTATCATTAGATAAATTCAACTTCTCCTCGCTTTTCAGTGATAGTAGAGATAAAGGAACAGATTTGTTTTTCGATGGAAGGTTTGTCTAGTTGCATTAGGAATATGAACTTTTCTACAGTGCTTAAGTGTATGAAGTAGGGAAATAGGTTTTGTACAAACCTATACAGTTCATTTCTCTCTTTACTATACAATCTACATTCTATAACAAAGTGGCATTCATCCTCTATTCTATTCAAATTACAATAATTACATAATCTTTGTTCCAGAGGGGTGCGGGTATGTCTTCCAGTTTCAATATAGTAATAACAAGAAACGAGACAGGAATGGCTTAACATAGATCTATGTGTAAGAAGGGCTAATCGTATAACCCAGTGGCCTTTGACCACAGAATAACAGCGGTTCAATAGATACTTCCTTTCTGCTCACACCTTGATCCTCTTTTACAGAACTCTATGAATGCTTGAGTTTTTGGTAATCCTCAGAAATGACTAGAATGCCAGGCATCTAATTGAAAGGTACATGTATCCGTGACCGTGCATAACCCTACCTGGACCCAGGTTGGATTCCTTCAAGGAGACTGCATACTGTATTTACCTTCGCCGAGAAGGTTATGTTTTGCATAGCGTTTGTATGTGTGTGTGTGTGTATGTGTGTATGTGTGTGGTGTGTGTGTGTGTGTGTGTGTGTGTGTGTGTGTGTGTGTGTGTGTGTGTGTGTGTGTGTGTGTGTGTGTGTGTGTGTGTGTGTGTGTGTGTGTCTGTGGTGTGTGTGTGTGTGTATGTATGTGTGTGTGTGTGTGTGTGTATGTGGTTTAGCACGATAACTCAAGAAGCTTTGGATGGATCGTCATGAAACTTGGTAGGTGGGTAGGTCTTGATGAGACCTAGAAATGATTAGATTTTGGGCCCCCTGATTCGGCGAAGTATGAGGTCGTGGAACTCTTGTTAAATCGTGAAATGTTCGTTTTAGTTTCCCCGGTTTTCGCGGGGACCCTCTTATGCCTGCGTCACATTGTCGACGAGCTTCGGCCGTATTTGTTGATCGCCGAAAGGTCGCCCGATTTTAGATCGACCGAGGATCGGGCGTATTTTTGGCTTGAAAATCGTCCCCGTCACATGGAGCGAGGCTCGGGCGATCGCTTGGGAATACATCTATGACCTAAAAAATCGGGCGACTAGTCGCTGATGTTAAGAACACGTTTCTCGTGTCAGCGAGCTTCGGCCGACTCCTAAAAATCGCCGGCGATCCCTAAAATTCGCGCGATGCTCGACGAAACATCGGGAGCACTACTGCCGTAAATGTCGTTTAGAGCTCGTCGACTCGTCGGCCGATCGATTTTCACGCAATGTGACGGCCCCTTTACCGCGAAATCATAACACCACATATATATTTTAAAGTTCTACTGTACTACAGAATTGTTTCAACCGTGAACTTCAAAACTCCTTTTCCCGCCTACCACGAAATAAAACCATTTACACTATAGCTAAATAAGAAATACAATGTCACTACTGGTAGTTCAGGAGGAGAAACCTGAAAAAAAAACTCGTGACGTAGCCCACCCTGTACACAATTAGGCCAATACTATAAAAGTATATCTTGATGTCTCCTGTAAGTTTAAGGTATGATGTGGTAAGGTCTAGGAGCCTTTATGCAAATTTATACAAATTATCTGTATCTGTATCTGTATTTATATAGCCGGTATAACCGCCTTTCGGCGTAACACACCAGCTTCGCAGGCACGCTTATACAAAGATACCCAAGTTAGAAAATAAAGCAGCATAACTGGAATATTACTTGTCTAACTGATGTCAAAGTCGGAGAAAATTTTCTGAATCTAGAATCTGAATTGAAAAGGGGACCTAAGAATACACAGTCAAACCTGGTCACAGCAACCACGCATTATCAATGGACTGAGGAATACACTACCGGTACAGTACCGGCCACGAAAATCATTTAGGTACAGGCCAAGTCCAAAATACTGGAACATCAATGCACTGTAACTTAGTAGACTTACACTCAAGTATATAAGTTTTTGATTCCATTCTGTAACTAACAACGTGCTATATTCCTGTCACGTTGATGAAAACGTAGCACTGGAAAAATATGAAAGCATTGCATAAGTGACGCAGTCAGCACTATCTTTGATTCAAGATCCTCTAGAAAAGACGGGTTCGCTGAAGTCTAGATAAACTTTCTTTTAACTATTTATTCAGAGGTTTCAGTCATCATCTAAGACCATGTGTTACTTTTTCATTTTGTTCAGGTATATATAGGTACATGTCCGGACCTGTACCTAAACCTCTGTACCGGTACCTGTACCTGATGTTACATTTAGGTACGCTGCACTCTGAATATATATATATATATATAAAATCCAGCATTTGTATCAAAACCATTCTATTAGGTTTTGAAATGCCCTGCCCCCCCCCCCCCACGGGCCCCAAATCTACAGCAAAGCGTTTCCAACTAATCCATGAATTTGACATTGCGACATTATCATTGATATTGATAGCATAGAATTTGGCAGGTAAAACTTCTAACCTAACATTTAGTCTGCATCTTGCAATTATCAGGAAGCGAAGGTGCATTAATCTAGCGCAAAAGTGGTGTTTATGCACAAGTTATGTATATACCTTGTTATGCATTTCTACTCATGTAACTTTTAATAATTTGTAAAAGCTGCTCATTCAGCCTCGATCTCGGCTGCAAAAAGCTTCCAACTTACTGCACTATGTATGAAGTATGTGTTTTTTTGCAAATAAACCAGTCTATACCTTCACATTTCTTTAATTCACCTTTTACGGGAGAACCTGATACAGGGAAGCAAGCAGATTGTACGGGGCCAGAGGGCATTGCGACATTGTGGCTGATACCATACAATTTAGCAGGTAAAACCTGTAATCTAACGTTTAGTTTGCGTCTTGCCATCATCAGGAAGCGACCTTCACATTTCCTTTGCCTTTTACAGGGGAATCTGACGCAGGGATTCAAGCAGATCATTCAGGGCCAAAACATCGGGGGCGTAACTGGTCGGTTGGATAACGTTTTGCCCCCGAAAGATCTGCTTGCAGATTAGGGATTGTACACTTATTGAACTTTTACAAAGCGGCTGCGTGTAGCTGCGTATCTATATATTTATTGCGTGAAATGCCGTTGACGTTATATAAGCCCTTAGAGCGCGTCAAAGTCAAAGCTAAAGAAATATATATGTCGGTCGGCATCTCGTATTTGCGTGATAAGTGTCAAAGCGTCGTCATATCACGCTTTCAGTGAGCTATTTTTCAAAGCGCTTAAATTATCAACTTGACAGGTGATACGACAACGACAAAAGAAGACTGAGGTAGCGGTAAAGTACGCGTAAAAAAGATAAGGTAAACGCACCAAAGCCTTTTTGAGTCCGTAGGGGCATCGGTTATTTTTTTACTGGGCACGGTATCAGAAGGCGGTATTAGATATGGAATTGCAAGGCGGCCGGAGCTCATATCCCTCTTCTTCCACAGCATTTTACCTCCCACCTGAAGTAAGGTACCCATTTACACATAGGTGGAGTGAGGAAAATCGTGTAAAGTGCCCTTCCCAAGGACACAACGTTGCTGTCAGGAATCGAATCCGTGTCCATTAGCCTAGCCTGGTGACCTTCCTCTACGGGCAGGCTTTGCAATTGGAGTGTTTCGGCCCCAGTTTGTTGGCGCTGGCACTCGATCTTCCCACTTTTCTGATTACTGCTTTCCCCTAGCGTGCGCCGGGCGGGAGGCTGGGCGGGCGGGTACACTCTTAGCACCGCAGAGATCGCGGAGTCACGGCGGTCTGTTCACCAGGCTACCATTAGCCTAACCACTAGGCAACAAGTGTCATTTGTCGCGCCCCCAGAGTGCTCGTAATGCCGATGTGTCTGGATGATAAGGACACGAGCTACAATTGAACGTTACCAACCATCACGCGACATCGAGAGGCAAGACAACAAAAGCCACATTAAATATTTATCACCGTATTAACCCACGGCTTCGAGTTCGCAGCATTTTCTAGAAAACACAAGTCATTGAGAAAATTGTTGCAAAATATTATTCCACGTTTAAAATATAGACTAGTTCGGAAAAAATTGCCCAAACTTACAATACTTTGTGCAACTGTTGCGCAGTAAAGTTAATTCATACATACATTAAGAGGTAAGGACATACAATGAAACTGGTTTCCGTGTATACTAGTAGTTATCTCGGTGGTAATGTGACACATGATCGCATCTCTTTGTTCGACATCATAGGCAATGAGCAGCCTATTGCCAGGAGGACAATAGCTTCTTTAATTATTCAACAGGCACCGCCCGTCCGTCAGTAGAGTTATTTTATTGTCCTGGTTGCCACTGAGCTAGGACATTCTTGTCTCGCGTTGCTCCATTTTTTGGAAACTGAACACCTAGCACGGACAAGGGTACAACTACTTATTTCGCAGTAGTTTTGCGTAGATTAGAAGCCATGTAGAAGATTTAGATTCTTCATCCTTCAGCAATAGATGACAACTTGTCGTTTTGGAGCAGCGACAACTTGAGGAGAACCAAGCGATACAAATGGCCCCAAGGTAAGTTATGTCACTGTATACGCGCATTATATTGAATGTCTCTCGAGTTTTGCAATCGTTCACCAATCGATATTAAAAGCTGTGAGTAGCTAACAGGTTAATTATAACTTTCGTAAGCAACTAAATAAATTAGAACAATTTGTTGTATAGGTAGACATATTTTCAGCATATCTATCTAGGAAAATTAGGTATATACTGATAAAAATGTATGCATCAAGTAAAATGGTTCCCATTCTTTTAAAAAAGAGAGATATATGTAGTTAAATTTCAGTATGCATGAATTTCGACCGACTTTGTTTTTAATGTAGATTGAAACATTTGTGTCGATAGAAGATCCGGGTGTGTTGTACATATGTGGTAACATTTTCTTTCTACACTGGAGACTTCTTCTAGTACATTTGAAATTGAAAGTATCTCTTGAAAATGTAAACTTACACATATGTCTTCATTCCAAGGAACAGATCTTCAGTCTAAGATCTTAAACCGCATGACTTGTCAGACTAGGGCTTTGGTACAAGGAGGCCTTAAAGTAAAGTGGAATATTGTTCTTGAACATGGTATCTGCCAAGGCGGTGCAAACATGTCTTTCAAATGATTCTTTTATAAAGCGTCTACAAATATGTACTACAATGCCAAGGCTTAGTTCATGTTGCTGCGACGCTACAAAGAAGGTCCCGTGCTCTTGACAGAGCTTAGGGTATTGGTGCCCATTTCCATTTCTGTAGCCCTTGGGCGACACACAGTTGTGCAAGGCACTACAGCAGGGGGCTGGTCCGCTGGCAGTGCTGTGTGTTTGACCTTCCCACACTCTTTCTCATATGTGCTGAGTGCTAAGCAGAGAAAGAAATGTGTACCATTTTTAAAGTCTTTGGTATGACCCGGCCGGGGTTTGAACTCACGACCTCCCGGTTACAAAGCGAGCACTCTACCAATTGAGCTTTGCACCGGTTCAATTGCGACGCTACACCTCGTAATAATTCAAAGCCAAAAGTGTTTCTGTATTTGAGAGTGATTTACCCTTGTCCTGCTACTCCCAACATATGTTGGGAAGCAGATTCACGTCTCTAGAGCTGTGCCCAACATATGTTGGGAAGGCTCGATGTTTTTCTCATGTGTGTAATCCTGATGTTATCAGGACTTCTTAGTAACATTGTAGACTATTAAAACAAACGCAGCGCCCTCTACTCCAAGAGGGTCTGAAATCCCCAACACAGGGAGCATACAATGCACAGAATTGCCAGCAGGACAAGTGTTAAAAGATCGAAACAGTTCTTCCAGAGCGAAAGCGTACTTAGAAATTTGATACGGGCTACGCATTTAGTTCTCCATATCCCTATGAATTTTTGATGTGATGCAGTTGTCATCTAATCACCTACCGAAGCCCACCGAAGCATACCTGTTGCTTTGGCTACATGACGTCAATCGTGTTTGAACAAAACGGAGAGCCAGAAGCGAGTAGAATTGAAATTTTCCGCGTGGAGAGACATGTCTGTATAGCATAATAACATTTTGGTTACGATCTAGTCACGCCTGACCTGAGGGGCTTACAGGTGAAGCGTCTAGTAAATTTCGGAGTGCGCTTTGCACCACATCTAACGTGAATTTTCTATGTTTTGACACGTACCGTCTATAACCCCGGTAAACCACATCATGCTTCATGAACACTGAACGACCAAAGCAACTTATGGAACATTACTCAGGCGTACCTTGAGTGCGCTTTTTTCCGTATCTAACTTGAATTGTCAATGTGCAGACTCGTACCGTCATTGCCCCCCTGTACACTACATGTGCATCATGCTAGTTGAACAGTTTTAAAAATGACCAAAGCAACGTATAAGGCCACAGCAAGTATGGATGACATAATCCAATTCTAATGCGAGAGTGTGAAAAAATACACAGGATGGGCAGAACCCATAAAGGTTGCTAACCCCCCTGTTCCACTAGGACGGCGCTCTCGCTGCGACTTGAATTGAATTTGCGTAGCCCTTCATTTCATAATTTGAATATTATGTAAAGTGTAAAAGTATATAATGACTGAAAAAACAACAAAACACACAAAGCGTAAAAAGATTCGTTTCTTCATCTATGAAAGTCGTTGAGCGCTCTGTAAAAATCTTAGATCGTAGAGAGAGCGCCGTCCTAGTGGAACGGGGGTGTAATGAAAGAGTGCTGCTATTCATTTGTAACAATCCATATGCATAAATGCCGCGCCTAGACCTAAGTCAATCATACCTAAAATTGATGCAATAAGCTATCATTCTATGGTACTGGACGAAGAATATGGTTGGGCTACGGTACGAGTTTTTTTTCGGGTTTCTCCTCATTGACTAGAAACAGATAAGTATTTCTGCCAACGTATATAGTGGGTTGCAAGCCATTGAAAGCCACATTGCCCCGACGGCTGTGACATGACAGCTATGGGACTGGTGAGGTGGGGTGAGATATAGTGGGTACTTCGTTATTGTAGTGCTGGCGTAGACGTATCAAGATTTATTTATGCCCGCAAACCGTCTTTTTTTCCAGGTCGCAGTATATTTGGGGACTGCTGCTCTTTGCCATTGGATTGGCAACCGGAGGTAAGTTTGTGGCTTTAAATGTTATCATATCATTATCATCATTTATCTGCCCTCAGGGTCAAAATTAATATTCTCTGCAGAACTTGCTTCCACGTGCTTGTAGGTGAGGTGTCCATAGCAGAAGACTACAATACACGGAAGAAAATTAGGAAACTTCTTAAGCCATGGCGACTGTTGTAGGGTCTCTCTTGCTTGTAGGCTAACTAAAAAAACAAGGTGACTTTGTACTATGTTGCTACAAAGATTATCATACAATTGGAAGAAAGTGCATACAAAATAGGCCTCGACGGTAAACCACATCATCAAGGAACTGAAACTGCAAATGATGTGAAGTACCTATCATATTCAGCAAAGTATGGTATGGACTGCTCTAGTACCATGTAAAGTGTCATTGTGTTTCATTATTTTCTTGTAGTTTTTATCCAGGGGTACCTGAAATATAGGTCACAATCTAGACCTGAGATACATTATCATACAAGGATTCAAGCTGATCTGACAGACGTAATTGTCAAATATGATGTATAACCTTTACTAAAAATATGTCATTATAAATCATAAAGGACCAATGTGTTATTATGTACTGTGAACTGCTCATATCATACAAGGATTCAAGCTGATCTGACACACGTAATCGTCAAATATGATATATAACCTTTACTAAAAATATGTCATTATAAATCATAAGGACCAATGTGTTGTTTATTATGTACTGTTAACTGCTCATATCATACACGGATTCAAGCTGGCTGCATCTGGGAGAAGTAATAATTATTGTCAGATATGATATATAACCTTGACTAATTATGAATCATAAAGAACCAAGGTCTTCTCTATTAGGTACTGTTAACTGTTTATATCATCCAGGGATTCAAGCTGGGCGCCGTGAGAGACTTGTGATTGATATAACCTTTACTAAAAATATGTAATTATAAATATCAAAGGACCAAGCAATGTGTTGTCTATTATGTACTATTAACTGCTTGAATCATCCAGTGATTCAAGCGCTGTGCATGTATATAAGAGTTTAGTCACCCTTGCTAAGAAGATATCATCGTAAAGAATTAAGGGCCAACATCATGTCTATTATGTACTGTTAACTATTTAAAACTATCCGGGGAGTTAGACTGTGTGCATGTGGGATTTCAGTAACCTTCAACGAGAATATGTCACGATTATAAATCACAAAGAATCGATGTCCCAGAGCCTATTACGTACAGAAAACTGTTCAAATACCAGCACTACGCTTGGCAAATTAAAGAGCCAATAAGTCTCAACCCCACAGAGCTATTACACTATCATTATTGAAATGTCAGGTACATCAACGTGACAGAAATGTATCTTTGTAACTTCAATATGTTGTGAAAGAGTTCAACCTTTTTCAACACAAAGACACGCGGAGTGTTCAATATGGTATGGATATTGAGTCCATGATGTTTAAAGATTTGTAATTGTTACACAGATCTTCAGGCATGCATTTTTTCTACGTTGGGAGTGGTTGGCTGCTTTCTGTAATTATACAAGAAAATACTGTTGTGGTAAAACTTTTATTGATGTTTTATTCAAAGAGGGTCACTGTACAACATTCAAATGCTGTACCAATTCAATGTTCACTAAAGCAGCATATATTTCAACACCACTCACTTAAACTTTGTCTATGGCTATGTAACGGTACGTATTGGACTGTCTATAGTTCACATATTGGATGTACATAAAAGAAACCAACACACTTATCAAGAAGAGAGTAGCAGTGATCCAGTATGCTTGGCTGAAAAATACGAGCTTGAATGCTCGTTATGATGTTTTACATTAACGTTGCACAAAAAATTTGTGGTACGGTTGAACCTTTTAAAGTTTTTAATTAAAAAAGGTCACTGTACAACATTGTACCCAACACTGTACCCATTCAACGTTCACTAAAGCAGCATATCAATCACTCATTTAAACTTTGATTCTAACTATGTAACGTTATTTAATGTTACATGATTGTCACTAAAGCAGCATATCATTATCAGCCAATCACTTAGCCGCGGCGACTGTTGTAGGGCTTCTCTTGCTTGCAGTCTTTTACATTAGCCCTAACAAGATAAAAGACTGCAAGCAAGAGAAGCCCTACAACAGTCGCCGCGGCTACCACTCACTTAAACTTTTATGATGGCTATATGTAACGTTATGTAACATTACATGATTGTCACTAACTCAGGAAATGGCGCTATTGGCCATTTTGGTCCGCGGAGCCGGGGCCTAAAACCCATGATGTAACGTTATGTAACGTTTTAACGCTGATGATCTTCGAAACTTAAATGTGAATTTTCTATAAATGAACTGTTTTTATATAAATGTTCTGTAAAATCAGCACAATTTAGTCTTGATGACTACAAAGTTGATTGCACAATAAAGTTTGAAAGTAAGTTCATTATTCAATCAAGATTATTGTTTGTATCGTCTTCACCCCAGCTGAAGATGTGAAGGTTGTAGATGCCGATCTGCCCTCAGTAGTCAATGAGAACAGCTACCAGGACTACCGCTACTCGGTACAGGCCCTGCCGACGGGGGTTACCCTCACTCAGGGCAGGTACAAGGTCGGCTTCTACCTGTCTGAGGACAACAACATCAACAGTACCACTGATAAAAAGGTAAGTCAAACAATCTGGATCTAGAAGTTATAAATCAAAGTTTGTTTATCATATAGCCAGATGACGTCGGCCAATGAGAAGTCCCTATTTCACATTGGGTACGTGACCGTACCATTATTTTGGGGGAGCGGATTCTTTTTTTCTTTTTGCTAACATTTGTAGCACGTTTCTTTTTTGAGTGAAAAAAATGTTTACGGTCTTGACATAACTCTTCGAGGAATACATAACAAAATAAAAACCATAACATATACAAGTGAGTGAAAGGACAGAAAACATAGTTCCCTCACTGTAAGTAGAATCGTCCAAATCCTTTCAAGATTTCAGACGACTTTTTTTTTTTCGCTGCCCGCCATTTTTAAATTTGCTTGTCACGATGGACAACGCGGTGCCTGAATTTTCTCTGACTCGGTTTTTGGGTTCTGGGAATCGGGGGAAGACGCACAGGAACAACAATCAGCGGCTGGGGGACATTTCTATTTGCGGAGAGAACGAAAGAGCCACGGCAGCTAAAAATATAGTTGTGGTAACCAGGCTAGTAGGGAAGATAGTGACGGGCGGGAAGCTCACCAACTTGCCCCGCGCTTTGCAACTCTAAACGTCACGGCTGAGGAGAGTTATTGTCCGTATTCGTTGAGCAGGTTACACATGTAAGGGATAGAGGAGTGACTGTAACGGTTTATCACTCTTAACCGTGTCAGTTTGGGTGGGCTATATGACAAAAGATAACCGTAAACGTGATCATGAATGACCTGTTTAGAAAGATGTGCGAGTGTTAAACGAGTGCTTGCTTGTGTGTGTGTACATGTGTGGCCATGTGTGTGTGTGTGTACATGTGTGTGTCTGTGTGTGTGTGTGTGTGTGTGTGTGTGTGTATGAACAGCATAACTCGAGAAGGCTTAGATGGATTATCTTGATATTTTAGAGAGCTCGAAATTATTAGAATTTGTGCCCCCTGGCAGCTTGTTATGGTACTGCAGCGGAACTTTCGGTTTTGATATCTCGTGATCTGGACATGCTAGCTCTATAGGGTCATGATTTTTCGATGGTCGGTAGCTCGACTTGTGCTTGGGAAGACTCAGTATATGGTGTGATAAGGCTCTTTCACTTCAGTTGCTATAAGCACCCCCTAATAAAACCGTTTTATTTGATGGTTATAGCCATATAGCCACCTCGGGCAGGTCATTCATGGTACTTTTTGTCATTTTTGCCGATCCAAACCCTGGATCCAAACTTACAGACAGTTTGGATGGACAAATTGTTGTCCAGGGCAAATTTACTTGAAGTTACAGGAAAAGGACGGACATACAATGAAGCACAATACATACTAGTACACGTGACTACTTCTATTAAGTTCTAGTCTAAAAGCTAGCTCTAAATTGTAACTTGTTTGGTTTGACATATCTTTTTTGCTGTAAGTGGACTGAGGATCTTCAAAATAAATCAGGTTCACCATGATTGAAATATGACATTGCAGCCCAATTTTCATGTAGATACACACTCTCCTGATATCCAAAAATCATTGAAATTTTAATTCATGCCAAAAGGCAATAGTGTTGGGTTTACTGATAGTAACCCCAGGTATCATTTATCAATTTTATGCAGCCAAACTTGTACTAGTGAACACCTGTGCATAAGGACCACCTGTCTATTATGATCATCACTTTTTGATTGTCCCTTACATTATTTTCCCCATTGACTCAAGCATTAAGAATCCTGTCTATAGTGACCACCTGTGAGTGTGACCACTTTCTTCCTGTCCCTTGAGTGGTGACTATAGACTGTACTGTGATGTTACCTGCTGCCTCCTGCACATAGCGTTTGTCATATGTAAGTTTAACCTTTTTTATTGTATTTCAAAGTGCGAACAAATAAACAAACAAACAAACAAATACCTGTGGTACGTACAGGTGTTCGAGGTGCCAGGTGTGGCTGTTGAGAATGTCTTCGCCGAGGGGAAAGGGTCGGACTTCCACATCGCCCCCGGTACGCTGACTCAGCAGGACAGGGACCAGTACTGTGGGAGCACCTTCCTGGGACTCATGCCTAGTCAGCTGAACGACCTAGGTAGGTGGTCAAATATCTTAAAGACATCCCCATGTTGTTCGTAAGGCATCCCCCGATCTTAATCCATCACCGTGTTGTTCTTAAGATACCGCCTGCTCTTAAGACATAATTTATGTTGTTCTAAACATATCACCATCCTCTGTAGACATCACCATGTTGTTCCTAAAACATCCCCATGATTTTAAGACATTGATTGTTATTCTTAAGACACCCCCATGCTCTTAAGATATCATTATCATAATGTTGCTCTTAAGATACTCCCATTTTCTAAAGACATCATCATGTTGTTCTTAAGACACCCCCTATATATAATTTGGTTATTATGAAATGAGACTGTGTGTTTAGAGAGTCAGTTTTTTTGTTTGTCAAAATATCAAAGGCGAATTTGGCATGATGGCATTTGATGTTTGTATATTAGCACATGTACGTGTGTCATGCCTGTCCATCCACGATGTACGTTACCATAGCTGGCATATGCGATGCTGGCGGCCAAGACGGAAACACCTGCTATGCTCTCTTCAACGAGCTGAAAACCTACCAGGAAGCCAAACAGGCCTGCATTAACAAGGGAGGGGCACTGGCACTGGCAGACAAGAACACCATCCAGGCCTTCACCAACCAGCTGAGTTCGTATCTGCAAAGTCGCTGGTTACAGTGGGAGTACTGGATTGGGGTGGACAACCTCAACGGCACGCTAGAATTTGTCGAGTGGAATGACATGACAACTGCGGTCGAGGACGGTACCAATGACGGTTGGCATGGCAGCGGTTGGGGACACGACAGCTCCGTCCAGCCCATGTGTGTGAGCCTGGTGTCTTCATGGCACACGTACGTGTGGAAGGCGACAGACTGCACAAGCCGTGCCGCCTACATGTGCCAGTTTGGTAAGGGCATGTGCCAGTCGGGTGTGGCTCAAAGACACGAGCACGGATTGTTATAATTACTGGGTTACCTGGCATGCTCTATCTGGCCACTATCAATCAGTTTCCAAACAGGAATTTTGCGGTGAAAGCTGATAAAATGCTGCATGGTGCTTTTTTGTATTCTTGGCTAGGAATTTGCTTCTGTTTCTGTTCAATAAAATTATGCTTTCTTAATCTGTTGGTGATACAATGCAAGGGAGGAACTTTGCAGTGCAAGTGAATGGAGTGCTGCATGATGCATTTTATCTAATTTTCTGTCTTCAATCAAGAATGCTTTGAAATTTATTTCTGGTGCAGATATGATACATACAGTCTAAGAGCCAGAAATCTTTATTGCCTTTCTTAACTCATGATTTCATCACTTTTGAATGATCAGCCAATGTAACAGACTTCTGAATTCAAGCATGGCTACAAATCCTATAAAGTTGAGATTAGGTAATGTTGGTGTAAGGTTTTACATACATCAATATAGAACTGTCTCTCAGGGCCTAGATTGTTTTTTATGGAAAAAAATCTGAGACACAAAACTCTAGGAGGTGACATTGGTTAATATACATTTATCATTATACTAAGGATTAAACCTAAAAACTATTTATTAAATCTAATAAAAGGGTATAGTGGACCACTTTCTTTTATTGTGAGAAGCTGGGGATTTTTTTTATTCTGGAAAGCTGGAGTTGCTTTTTTTATTCTGGAAAATTGAAGTTTTTTTTTTTTATTCTGGGAAGCTGGAGTTGCCTTTGTTTTAATTCTTAGAAGCTGGAGTTTTTTTTATTCTGGAAAGCTGGAGTTTTTTTTTTATTCTGGGAAGCTGGAGTTTTTTTTTTTATTCTCGGAAGCTGGATTTTGTTTTATTTCTTAGAAGCTGGAGTTTTTTTTTATTTCTGGGAAGCCGGATTTTGTTTTATTCTGGGAAGCTGGAGTTTTTTTACTCTTACTAGGAAGTTGGACTTGCTTTTTCTATTCTGGAAAATTGAAGTTTTTTTTTTATTCTGGGAAGCTGGAGTTCCTTTTTTTTATTCTGGAAAGCTGGAGTTGCTTTTTTTATTCTGGAAAATTGAAGTTGTTTTTTTTATGCTGGGAAGCTGGAGTTGCTTTTGTTTTAATTCTTAGAAGCTGGAGTTTTTTTTATTCTGGAAAGCTGGAGTTTTTTTTTTTTATTCTGGGAAGCTGGATTTTGTTTTATTCTAGGAAGCTGGAGTTTTTTTACTATTACTAGGAAGTTGGACTTTTTTTATTCGGGGAAACAAGAGTGCTGAATCTTAAGAACGTTTTTTACACATCACTTATTACAACATTAGCACAGTGCCAACCTTGAGTGTGCCTAAAATGCTTTTAGTCTCCGATAAGGAAAGTACCTGTCGTAACGTTAATAGCAGGCGACATTTACCAATGGGTACTTCAGGTGTAATAGCATTGAAGACACTCTGCATCGTCAATAAAATTCAGGGTCGGCTTGCTGCAATTATTTGTAATGTCAGCGACATTTTATGCATCCCTAGTTTAAGCTGGGTGATAAATATTTAGGGAAGGATTGGCAGGTAGTGGAAAAGTGCACTTGGAAAATGGTCTTTAAAAGATCGGGTCTGCTTGGGTGGATTCTGGAAACACTTAACGGTAAATTTAGGCGGGATGAGCAATTTGCTTAATGGTTAATTGACTAGTTGTTCTGGGAAAAGTTTTTGCGAAGGAGTTCATTGGATGGCTCTCATTTGTATTCATGGGGTGTCTGGCAAAACTTCTGTCTGCAAGCTCCAACACAATTGGATGCTCCATTGTGACTTTTGGGCAATCTGGTATTCGACTATGTGATACGAAGAATTTGTATCTTACATGTATTTCTTAACAATGGGTTCAGGATAACAAATAACGTACTACGTAGAATAAAGGTGACTGACTACACGTTACAATTTACAGACAATGCTTAACATTGAGTTAAAGTTGCCAATTACAATTAGCTTAATGGTGAATTAAAATCGCTTGCTTCGCCTTGCGGAAAATGGTATGCAGAGTCCATGTTAAAACAAAAGGAGGCTCAACTTGATTCGCTGGTGTCAATCTTCAGTAATATTTTGCAATTTTTCCTCAGATACTGGTGGCAATGATGGAGGTTCTGACAGAGCTACCTACAAACCTGTCATTCTACAGTGTAGTGGAGGTGAGCGACATGTGTTGTTTATTTTACATAATCGGTAACTAAGCCCCAGTGTCACACATTCAGAACCTTCCCTCGAGGTTGGCTGAAGTTCAGGAGCAGTATGACCAGATTTGATTCAAATGACCAAATTTGAGTTAAATTTGAGTCAAATTTGACTGCCAGCCATGCGAGGATCACTGCTGATCTACTCCCGAACGCCAGGCAACCATGGCTGACCCTCCTGTCCACACCCAAATGTTTTAAACATTTTGAAACATTCGGCTTGCACAGTACAATGTAGATGACCTCGCCAATGAGCCAACCACAGCCGACCTTGCTCCTGACCTACATTGTACTTTGTACTCCTAACCATGGTTGGTGGGAGTTTGGCAGTGTTCGAGAGGCCAAATTCAGCTATGTGTGACACACCTGGGTTATCAACAGCCTACATGTATAGGCTCTTTAGGGTCCAGTTTTGTACAGTATGTACAAGCTGCATAAAACCAGACTGTAAGGTTAGTTTATAGGGCATATGGTAACAATTTAAGAATGGTTAAGAATTCCTAGTAATGTCGTGCAATAATATACTGATTTGTAATGTTTTTAATGTGTAATTATTAATGTAGTTGTGCTAGTTTTAATGTTGTAAATTGTCTGCAATTCAGTGTTTTTCACTGCAAATGTGCAATAAATACAACTTGAACTTGAACTTGAACTTGAAGGTTTGGATGGACCCCACTTTTTTTGTTTAAGTGTGTAAATAAATAATGTACTTGAGGTGTGGCTGTGTTAAAACAAATGGAACCTCGAGATTTACATCCCATCAGAGCGGATGTCACTAACCAAAGATGTTGCCCTAACCAAAACTAGGTACTCATTTTCACCTGAGTCAAATGTGGAAATACTGTATGGTAGCTAGTAAAGTTCTTTTCCCAAGGGCAGACAACATTAGGGAATCGAACCCAGAACCTTTAGATTCTAAGTTACCTGACATTACCACCTTGCCACAATAATGTTCAGTAACCCATTTTCTAGATAATGAATTCATCTGCACTCCTTATTCTCCTCATGCACTCACTAGCCTAAGTTTATTTTCGCATGTTTTGATAATGTCACATACACCCTCTCTTTATGCTGAGACATTACAATATATCAGACGAGATGGAAAGAGACGTGACATTAAAGATGTAATATCACGCATGATGCAATCGAAATCAAATCACTGGCATTGTTATCTTCTTACATGAGCTAGGAGACTGACTTTCTTTTTGTTCTGCAACTGTGCACAATCATATTATAAATCGACTCTCATGCAATCATGGTAATCTCACCATGATGGTAGATGACTTTCTAGTTGATAATCGTATCATGTCAGCTTTTATTAAGGATAATCATTTTGGCATAGGGTGACTGATTTTCATAAATATATGGGATATATATATATAGGTATTTTCATGCTTAGATGGCCTGATGTAACTTTATGCAATTTCTTGGATTAACATGACAGCGATGGCTTATGGATATTAAATAATTCAAATTTGACTTTTTCCTTTGTGGGAATTAATTTTGCAGTGGGGGAGGGAAGGAGGTTATAACCCAGGGGTCGAAATAGATTTTGGGGCCAACTTGCACTGGTGCGGATGAAAAAAAAAATACTTGCACCAGAAGCAAAATAGTTGCACCCCCAAAAAATAAAACAAACACAACCAAAAGTACATGTAACTTTAATAAAAACTTCATGTATTTTGGTTTTGTTCCCTTTCCAGTTCTTTATTGGGTATTTCTACAGTAGTAACAGCGGATAAAGCAAACTTGCACCGCGGTGCATACCGGCAAAAAATTAGTTGCACGACACCAAATTTACTTGCACCAAGTTGCACACAGAGGGGTATTTCGACCCCTGTAACCCCATGTTTAAACTTTGCAATAAGTACACAGAGTGTACCACTGAGCAAATGTTTGAGATGATTTTGCAAGTTGTGGAAAGGTCACCACTAACATAAAACTCCTTTGGATATTTCATATAATCATCCTTGGGAAAAGAAATATCTAACTCACAGTGTAATTATAATCATAAATCAGCACAGTCTTAAAGTTCTTAAATATTCAATTTCCATTACATTAGAATGAAAGCTCATCTAGATCTGTGTTGGTAGATTCCATAATGGTAAAGTTTAGCTTTGATCCAACACAAGAAAGGAACTCACCATAAATTCGTCAGCGAGTGGATCATTCATCTTACGAAGGTTGACGAGTTCGACCGGAAATTTATGGTGAGTTCCTTTCTTGTGTTGGATCAAAGCTAAACTTTACCATTAATTTCCATGTAACATTTTAATTTCAGGTATGGAAGTATTATTTGGGGTGACTAAGCTGTGGGTTTGTGTATCTTTTTTTCCAGACAGAGTTAAGGTTGACAGTATGTGGGTGGGGGGAGAGATTGACAGGCAGAATGTTAGGAGGTCAATAGGTTACACAGAGGAATTGGGGTGAACGTGAAGGTCTCAGTATCTGGCCAGGAGCCAGCATGCAGGTCGACATGGGGGAATTCAGGAAGCCAACGAAGGCATTATTCTTCCTGGAAGTCTGAGATCTCTAATTTGTTATATCCAGATTACTTGGCCATCTATGACGGGTCCGGGGTAGTCAGCCTTGGCACCAATCAGGAGTTCCTGTACGGCGACATCGACGCGAACGTCACGCTGGACCTCCGGATCAGGAACATGCACTCTGACGACCTCCTCTCCACCGCGCCCGGCAGCGAGAACTTCAGGATCGAGGTGTGGGTGGCGGAGAGCGGGGATCCGCTGTCAGACGCCAACACCATGGTAGAAGTCACCAAGGTGAGAGAGAGAGAGGTTGTACTTTCTGGTTACAAACACGCCTGGTCAAATTCGTCGTAGGTGATCGTACAAATTCGATGTCGTAGAATTTTCAAGCTAGCTGTGTGCCTGTGACAGAACCTACTGCCAACAAGGAACTAAGACTGAAACAGCCTTTTCCATAATGACAACTGAATCTCAATTTGCAGGACAGTGTCATGCTTGACTCTCAAGTATGCATTCAGTTTGTGATCATGATCGTACGATGATTGTATGATGTACAATTGTATGTGATTAGGCTGTACCTGTACAGCATGAATGTACAGTACATCCACAGTATGCAAAGCAAAGCTCAGGCTAGATAACTGTAAGATTGTACATCTGGGATCTGTACAGAAAATTTGTAACATTTTGTTACATGTATTGCTGCCCTTTGCATGTTTTCAATAAAATTTTGATGAAAAAATTGAAATTTTATAAAATGTTTACTACAATTAAGAGAGAGCATGCATAAAGCACATGAAGACATTAATCTTTGCTGATATGCACCTTTCCATATTCATCAGTTGTTGCATGATAATTGGCAATTAGCCATAGAATGTCACCTTGCATTTTCAGAACTACATAAGTTTGCATTGTAAAGAGCTGCAGTACTGTAAATGCAGAAACTTTTGCTGCAGTTTTATTTTTTTGCAGTTATTGCAGTGATCTCTCTTCAATGCAAAATCATGACACTGCTAATTGTATTACTAAGAACTGTACTACAGATGAATTGTTTCAAACTGCGAAAACATCCTACTGCAAAATATAACCACCGCAAAATTTAAGATAAATCTACAGTATTCATTTCATGAAAAAGGTGCACAACTTTATTGTGCAAAGAGGAGATCAGCATCATCCTTCATAAGACAAGCTATATCATGACATATATTTCTAAAGTATATAATCTTAAGATAAAAAACCTACGATCATGTATTTTTCTCAAATCTAACTCCATTCCAAATCCATCCGATGATACGTGACTTGAAGCCCATAGAGAATATTGTCCTTCAGGAGCCATTAGTTTCAAGGCAAGATCTACTAGTAATAGGGATCTAACGATGCCACAACACTGCGGTTGTCTAGCAACACCCCTTTGTTGTTAGATATCAAAAACCGCACTGTCATGAATATTTTAGAAGCTATGTTCTGGAAGCAATGATTGCTCTTTGTTCGCTTGAAAGACTCATTACTTTTGAAGCGGCAGGTTCTTTTAAGAGTTGCACCATGTGGTGAGGTGCATTGTATTGTGGTCTGGGTGTCTGATGAAATTGTTTGACCTCAAGTCACTCCAAATTAAAGTCTCAGACATCAGGGCTCAAAATCCCACCTGCATATGCAGGTTAGTGCACTGCCAGGTAAAATTGGAGCTGTGCAGGTACTTCTGATGTGTACCTTAAGTTAGAGAATCCAGAGTCCCATGTTTAGGGAGAGCCACACCCCACACAAATTAAAGAACCAGCCACATATCATCTTTTGAAAAAGAGTAGGCCCCTGTGTGCGATAGTCCAAATACAACTATCTGGAAGTTGGTGATTCACTTTGAACTCCCAGAAGAATTATAAGTCTGAAATTTACACTAATGGAAATCCTAATATAAGAAACAAACAAACATACAAACAAACCTGCACCTAACCTGCACCGGTCCATGTACTGTGTTATTATATACATGTAGGTGTATTGATATGAATTTTTATTTCCTGCATTGACTGTTACCACCTATGAAGTATAAAAGAAATTAATGGCAATGGTTTCTGAACAGTTTCTAATATGATCCATACTTGACCTTAATTCTGAGTGATGCAGGTAGAATTTGTCTGGTTCAGGTAATTTTCAATGTTATCTTAACTAGTGAAGGTATGCAGAAAAAAGGATTTTGAGCCCTGTACAATAATATTAATACAAAACATACTAAGGAGAAGTTGTGGAAGGTCAACTTTCATTACTATCATCATCATTCATCCTTCAAGTTGGCCTTTCTGTAGAGTGTTGTTGATGAAGTAACTGTTCAATTCCTCCAGCTACAGTCATTTTGACATTCATAACTTTGACACTAGCTTTAGAGTGATTCTTTTTCAGTCCCTAAGGTTAGATGTCAGTAAGGGAGAATGATTGGTATTTATAAACATTGATAACATAATTTTCTCTCTTGCAGGAGGCCCTCTCAATTACTCAGTGAACCCTGCTCTTTTCACCTTGCAAAGATGTCAAATGAAACAAGTGGTAACCCCAAAACTAGAAAGAAACAATTTGTTCCCCTCTATTTGGGACGAAATGGAGGAAAATTGATGATGATGATATGGGAGGTCCCAAAACCAATGAAAGGGGGAGGGGGGTTTAGGCTTAGTATAAGATTATGGATCTTTCCAATACATGTATATATAGGTTGAATATTTCCCCAGACTCAAACAGGTGGTTTACTTAATAAATGTATTTTTGGCTCTCGCCCTTTGCTACAAGAGTATGGTTTCATCAAACTAAGGGCAAAAGAACTAACCAGACTAGAATCTGAACACTATAACCATCTTTTTACTTGACACTTTTAATTATTAAATGACAGTTGTTAGAATGTTTGTTTCCCTTTAGATTCAAACAGGGGCTTTGCATGAAAAAGGTATTTTCAGGAAGAGTTCTATCCCCTGTTCTATCTCACAGAGAGCTAAACATTAAGTCTAATGTTGGTTACTCATCCAGGGTGGCAATAATGATAATAAATAGATCAATCTTCTCAAACTGGATGGATAGTATTTAATAGGTAGACGTTTCAGGTATACCTCTGACACCTTTCATCAGTACAAGTAAACATTCACTAAGTACTGATGAAACGTCTACCTATTAAATATTAGTAAACATTCACTTGTACTGATGAAAGGTGTCGGAGGTACACCTGAAACGTGTAGTACCTATAAATATTATCCATCCAGTTTGAGAAGATTGATCTATTTTATTATCATTAAGTCTAAAAATGGATATTTTCAATACATGTAGGTTGCATGTTCGCCTAGATTCAAACAGTTATATGTATATCAAAATAAATACTTGCATGTAATCCTATACTACATACTATCTTTTTGATCAGTTCTTTACATTATTGTACAAGTTACCATTATCCATTGTATCAATTACACCATTGTTGAAAATATACTTTCAGGAAGTGTTCTACATACCTTTTCTATCTTCAAGATGCTTAGTAAATAAAGAATGTACCTTTCCAATACAAACAGTTCTGATGGTTTTAAAATTGTATTTTCAGGAAGTGTACTATCCCTCGGAGGCGTACCATCTCCTGGTAGCTGGCGACTCTGTCTGGCTGCGGAACGTTATCGTGACCGTGGACGCCGACAAGCTGACGGGAGCCGTGGCCAGGGACGTTGGGGCGGGCAGTCCCCCCAACTACCTGGTGGTGAAGCTGATTGCTGGGAACAACGTGAATGAGGAAGTGGTCGGGAACAACTTTGTGGTGCATGATCTGACAGGGAAGATCATACCCATCACACACCCAGGTGGGGTTTACAGTTTTTTGATGATGGACATTTTAAAAGGGGCATTATGTAACATTTTTGTACCAAAAATTGAAATTTTTTATTTTTTTATTTACTTCAGTTTTCACCTCAAAACAAGGCTCGTGAGAGCCACTTGCATGTTTTGGGTTACTGTGAGGACTGCGTGGTCAGATGTTTGTTCACCCTAGATTTAAACCGTTGGAGGTCGTACCTAGTGGGGAAACATTCACGGGGAAGCTTGTTCCACAGTAAAGTGGTTCTGGGGAAGAAACTGTCGGCATATTTTGAATGAAGAAATTTTCATGTGATTGTAATTTACTTCTACTTTTCAACATATTTGTGCAATTATTTCACATTTCTGACATATATGGTTGGTGCTAAAACAGCCCACATGAGGTGCACTCAGTTTGTGGCACCACCATAAATTACCAGAATGTAAACAAACATGGCTTTTGACACTTGTAAGGCGTCAAATTTTGGCACGTACCTCCACACAGAAAACAAAACCTCTGTAGGTGATAGATAATGGACATGAAAAAAAATTAATTTAAAAAAAAAATATTTTTCTTTTTTTCCATCCAGTTGAGAACATTGACCTGGAAGTGCTGTCCTTTTGCATCACGGACATCATCAGATGCAACACCCCGGCTGCCATCTCCATCGAAGCCAACATCAGGGCAAAGGTCAACGACCCCAATGTACCCAAACTCACCTCCTACGGCCTGGACAAGTCGTACGCCGTCAACGTCTACCTGTCCTATGACGATGTCTATGATCCATTGGATTTTGACTCTATGGTACTGTAATTCACTTTGTGTTCACGGTAGCAAAATTTAATGGTCTGAAGAAAATGGACATGTTCACGGAACTTTATCTTCACGGTGGTGGCAAGTGCAGGGAAGGGGCAAAACACAACAAATTGATAACGGTAAATGATAAGTTCACGGTACAGAAGTGACAGTGAAAACAGTGATTGACATAACAGTACAGTGAAAAAATCAGGAATTACGATATCTAAATCTCTGCAAATACAGTCAAACCTGCACAAGCAACCACTTGTTAAGCTGGCCACCTGGCCACAATAACCACCTTTTCCATAGGCCCAAGCATTAGTGACCTGCCCAACAAGGCCGCCTGTCCAAGAATGGTTGCCTTCTTGGGCAGGTTTGATTGTAGTTTCATCAGGTTGACATATACTTGGGGTATTTAGGTTGAACTCAAGGTATTAAGTTACACTGTATGGATCAGAAAATCCAGTCATTAGCTACTGTATGTTTGGGAGCGCCACCTAGCTGTGGGAAATAGAACTGTCAGTATTGCCCTGACGAAGGTAGCAAAGGTATTTTGTTTACCAAAACATTGGCAGGTACAATGTAGTTGGTATCTTAAACCATTCTTATAAATAACATTCAAGTGTGCAAGGATAAATGCAAGTTCATTACTAAGTGATTTCTGGGTTAATTTGAGTTGGGAGTTTCCTACCATTGGGCATTATAGCAAACACATTGTTTAGTTTAAATTTTGTCTCTTCTTCTGTCCACAGCTGACTACAGCTGCACTGGGAGTGCCTGCTGAATATGGGCAAGAGTCTATACATACTGTAAGTATGGATAGTAGAGCTGTGTACCTAAACAAATTTTAGGTACAGGTACAGGTACACAGGTTCAGGTACAGGTCCGTACCTGAACCTGTACCTGAACAGTTCGACAAATTAACATGTTCTCCTGAACTTCTTCAGTAATGAGATAAACATTAATAAATTGACAGTTAAGGGTAAGTTTTTGCTTATAGAGAATTCTCAGACAAAACATGGGCAAAACTAAGATGTTTCAGTATTCATCTCCTACCCTAAGTGGCCTCATGCTACTCAAACCTGACCAAAGTGACATCTAAAGGGAACATATCTAATATACACAACAGATCTTTTATTGTCAGTCTGTAACACAAACACACTGTCCTGTCTCTGGGACCCATGGGGGACCAGCTATTTCCCTATTTTAGGCCACAAATAAGCATATAATTAGTGTAACTCTATTCAGGTACAGTACCCGATACTGAGAGATTAGGTATTTTGGACCTGTACCTAATCAATTTTTTAGGTACAGTATCGGTACTGCGTACCGGTACACAGCCCTAATGGATAGCAGTGTAGTCAAGTTGAATTTGCAGATAGAAGTGTCAATATCAATTCATCCATCCATTCATTCCTCCATCCTTCCACCCATACATCCGTCCATCCATCCATCTATCCATCCTTCCATTCATTCTTCCATCTATCCATCTATCTATCCATCCTACCATCCATCCATCCGATCGGCCATCCTTCCTTCCATCCATCCTTTTATCCATCCTTCCATCCATCCATCCATCCATCCATCCATCCATCCATCCATCCATCCTTCCATCCATCTATCCATCCTACCATTTATCCATACATCCATTCATTCATTCATCCATCTGGCCATCCTTCCTCCCATCCATCCATCCTTCCGTCCATCCATCCAGCCATCCATCCATCTTCCACCTATCCATCCATCCACCTTCCACCCACCCACTTACTCATCCATCCATCCATCCATCCATCCATCTATCCATCCATCCATCCATCCATCCATCCATCAATCTGTTGATCAAACCATCCATCCACCCATCTTCCACCTTCCACCCATCCATCCACCCATCCATCCACCCATCTTCCACCTTCCACCCATCCATCCATCCATCCATCTTCCACCTATCCATCCATCCACTTTCCACCCATCCATCCAATCATCCATCCATCCATCCATCCATCTGTCACCTATCCATCCATCCACCTTCCACCCATCCATCCATCCATCCATCCATCCATCCATCCATCTTCCATATATCCATCCATCCATCCATCCTTTCTTCCATACATCCTTTCTTCCATACATCTGTCGATGAAACCATCTGTCCATCCATCCATCAATCTGTTGATCAAACCTTCCATCCATCCATCTTTGTCTCATCTACAGTACTGTTTTTCTGATCTCCCCAGATTGAACAGCAAATGACCATGCAGACCCCCACGGACCTGAAGTACTGCTCGCGCCTGTGGGCCATCATGGTGGTTCACATGGTGGAGATAGTGGACCAGACTGTACGACAGGAACCTCTGCTCTACAACAACTACGTAGCCTACCCAGTGGTAGTGCAGTGCATCTCACAAGGTAACTGCAGTTGGACCCGTGATGGTGTTGATGATAAAAGACATTCTTTTGGACTTGTAAAAGGTTTTCTTCTTAATTCTTCTTCTTTTGTCCTCTTCCACTGAGGTGAAGCATCAATTCGGCTTTGCTTTGTATGCCGCTTGTGGATTTAGCCAAGGTTTTAAGTACATGTAAGAACGATGAGTATTATTGACGCCTCTAGATAATAGGCTTGGGTTTTACAGAGCTTTATTGTTAGGGGGGAGGTTTTTCCAAACTAAGGGTATTCATTACATTGGCCAAATGATTTTTGGAGATTATGTTTATGAACAAAACTGACATTTTGCAAGAGTAAAACACTTGCCATGCTTATATATCAATTTCATGAGGCAGATACTGTAAAATTGCAACAGGTCTGCTGGCAAAGAGACAGTGTGTAGATTACTAGTAAGATTAGATATATTACATGTATAAATGCTTGAAATGCTTTTTTTTCAATATTTTACCTTCTTTATCCAGATGTGTATGGCATCAGCAACCTCGTCCTCAGCACAACAAGGATCTACCAGGACGTGGCCACGCCCTTGACCCTGACCTTTGACCTGGCCTGCACCCGAGTCGACTGCAACATCCCCGTGCCCACTGACGTCCAGGACACCAACTATAACATCTACATCTACGGGGAGAACACCACTGAGCTGTCTGGACCTTTCAAAAGGTTCCCCCTCCAGAGGATCGACTCCACTGATTGGGGGCCCGGGGGAGAAGGGGGGAAGGTCTTGACACCCAGTCTGCAGGAGGGCTTTGTGTCACCTGCCGGTAACCTTCATTAACATTTATCTGCCAGGTTACATACAATGAATCAGTGTACGAAATACTTTTTTGAGCCAGGTTGCCCAGTGGTAACCTAGGATGAAAAGCTAGGTTGCCCATCAAAATTCCAGGTTGCCCCGAATTTAAACTTTTCTGCATTATGATTAACTTTGTTAGTATGCAATGACTGTGCATTTATACATTTCTGACACAGAGTTGTTTCTCCTTACCTGAAGTGATGAGCTCTTCCATGGGAACTTCTCAATAAACTGTTACAGTTCCCAATGGAAGAAAGGGGCAACCTTACCACAAAATCTAGGTAGTGCACTGAGCTTAACCTGGGTGTAGAAATAGGTTGCACCAAGCAAAATATGGTTGCACGGTGCAACTAGGCAACCTAGTATTTCGCACACTGATGAATGGATGGATGGATGGATGGATGAATGAATGAATGAATGAATGAATGAAGCTATATTTAACATGTCTTAAGCTTTATTAATGTATCATAAGACACCAATAGAATATACAAAATGTAAGGTACATAAATCAAGAGAACAGAGGTACAGATTGATAAAATCAACTAAAACTGAACAAAAAAGTGAATAAGATACAAGGCGGATGTACAGAGTGAACAATCCTTGTATGTCCGCCACGTTGAAACACAGTGTGTTTGAGAGATCTAAGTGCAGCACAATCCCCCCTGGCAGGTAACTCATAGTTTAGATACACAGGAGTGCATTATAGTTATTAATATACTGGAGGATGTTGCATTGGAGATCTCTTAACTAGTAGACACAAGTAAGGTCTCATTTTTCCTCAACTGTTGTCATACAGGTGGCAAGCTCTGCCAGAGGAACACAGACACATCCGTGCACGTGACCGTCCAGTTTCCCCTGGAGATTTCCCCCGAAGTCTGCGACAACTTCAAGTACGTCAGGCTCGCCGTGAAGACGGGGAGCAACCCCGCTCTGCAGGACCTACGCTCCGTCAGCCCCACCGGAAATCCTCCGCCCGCCACTTCGCAGATCGACTACCCCGTGGATCAGCTGACAGAAAACAACGAGCTGGTCCTGGATGTGTCTTCTCTGGTCAAATGCGTGGATGGTGAGTTCGTGCTGCACCATGTTGTGACTCTTAAATATTGTAATTATAACAGGGTTGAACTGTAGCGTGAGGCCCAAGTGGAACTGTAGTGTGAGACCTAGTGTGAGTCAGGGATGTAGTTAGTAGCACAATTGGGATGAAATGATCCAGGGATGAAATAATGAGTTCTAATTATGTGCTGATCACTGACAGGTTCACATTGACATTGTTCTGTTAGACTTAGAGTAACTGTTGACAGTGACCTGTGCTGTAAGAGACAGTAGCGAAGATCCACCCATGGTACAATCATGGTAATATTAATTTGTTGAGTACTCCATTGTCTGAGGGCTAAATGTAACCAATTGATGTTATATTAAAAATTGCCCAACCTTTTATTACTCAGAATGATATTATCTTCTGTTAATCTTATAAACCAGACACTGTATAATTACCTATTACTGTACAATGGGATTTTTTTGTATGGAATTCATCTAAATCATTCTGTGAATGAATTTTAAGGTCTTACTTAATGTATTACTTCCTCATTTTTATGGAATGCCTGGTCCACAGATATTACTTAGTCAAAAATCAATGCACAGCTGCACCGAAAGGGTTTGGAGTGATCATAACAAAGTCATTATACTGCATGGGGGGATCCCGACAACACTTAACAGTGAATTGGCTGACATTGCTTAATGGTAAATTCAGGCAGGCCGGCAACGTTTAACGGTAAATTAAGTTGTGTTTCAAGTAAGGTTTTTGGGAACGACTTCATTGGAATGTTCTTTAGTATGGGGTGTCTACAGTGTAGTTTGCAGACCTTGGACGCTCCTTTATGATTTTTTTTTTAATCTGACGTTGAACGACCAGTCACGCACTATGAAGAATTTTTCAATAATGCTAAATGATGAATTCATGATAACAAATAAGTAAACATGGAATTAAATTGACCAAATTATGCTTCACGAAGAATTTGCAGACAACACTTAACGTTGAATTACATTTTGTAAAACAGCCAGCTACAATTAGCAGTGAATTGAAATGCTATGCCTGAGACATGGAAAAAGGCATGCCAACCCTGAAGTTCCTTTCATGAGCCATGGTCAGCCATGTAACCTTAACCTTCAAACTTGACAATTGCTTATGAAAGTAAAAGAATTAATTCTTTTCTCCTCAAGCTTGCCTCAAATAACACTGAGAGCTTGAATTCAAGTACTACTCAAACATTCAAAGCAGACAGATTCTTTGTCTTTAATCTTTAAGTTAGATAAACGTTTACTTTTAGTAGATCTCTGAGACCAGAAGTTCCTCTCATGTGTAACCATACTGAGCCATGGTCAGCATGTAACCTTAACCTTCAAACTGGACAATTGCTTATGAAAGTAAAAGAATTAATTCTTTTCTCCTCAAGCTTGCCTCAAATAACACTGAGAGCTTGAATTCAAGTACTACTCAAACATTCAAAGCAGACAGATTCTTTGTCTTTAATCTTTAAGTTAGATAAACGTTTACTTTTAGTAGATCTCTGAGACCAGAAGTTCCTCTCATGTGTAACCATACTGAGCCATGGTCAGCATGTAACCTTAACCTTCAAACTTGACTATTGCTTATGAAAGTAAAAGAATTAATTCTTTTTTCCTCAAGCTTGCCTCAAATAGCACCGAGAGCTTGAATTCAAGTACTACTCAAAACATCCAAAGCAGACTTTTGTCTTTAATCTTAGATAAACGTTAGATCTCTGAGACCGGGCTCTGGTCACGTGTAAAGTGGCTGAAGGGACAGTCTATGAAAGAAATTGAAGGGCATTCAGAAGAGAGGAAATGCCTCATGCCTGCACGATGCATGCCTCAAAAGCATGTGGGCTTAATTCGTGAGTTCAACGAGTCCATTATCATTTCACTGGCCATGGTTGGCCTTAGGAGGTCAGTAGTCTGCTCTTTGACACTTGGAGCCATTCAGATGTACAATTTGTATGCGTGCCTGAAATCAAAGTCTTGCAGACAGATGGGAAAGATGGCAGGCATCCAAGAGATCATATGCAAGTGTACAATCAGAGTGCTTGAACATGTTTTTTTCATCAGAATGGTTGTCAGACTGCAAAAGACAGACTGAAGTTTTTCTCTCTTAAGGCCACACCAATTTAATTTGTTGGTTCTCGGATTCGCCTCTTCTTTTTTTCTGATTTGCAAAAAAAAAAAAAAAAAAAAGATTCTGGCTCTGAATCAGCTCAAAAATGCTCACATTTTGTCCCCAACAGTTGAAGAAAGTCCTTTTCTTCCCAGTTGTTACAGTTTTTCCATCTCTCAATGCAGAGGTTTGATTAAAAGTTCAAAATTCATTGTTTAAATTCTAACCCAGCCTTTTATGTTGACTTCATGGCTCCTATCGTAGCATTTGGGGCTATAATAGGATGCCCAGGCCTGTTTTTATTTTTTTTTTTTTTCGCCCTGTCGCTTCATATTTTTTCTGAAAACATCCGAGAACCAACAAATTAAATTGGTGTGGCCTAATACTGACAGAATGGCCTTAGTGTGCAAACTGTCTTTTCATCATGTTCATTACAGGCATCTTGCACAGACTCTCAGATAGAAGTTTGCAGCTCTCAGTTTACTTCAGAATCTCCATTTAGGTCCAGGAATAAGTCTCTTTTGATGGAGTCATTTTCAGGATTTGTTAAGTATGTAAGCTGGCGTTGAATGGCCAAGTGGCTTGAAGCCAAGTGAACATGTGAGCGAAAGGTCACAGCTTCGTTTCCTTGCATTCCTGGCTAGATGTTGTCACCTTGCAATTGGGAATTTCTGTACTTTATACAACATTCCTCACTCCTTCCAGGCGTAAAGTAAGTCCCTGACTTCAGTTGGGGAGGATAAAGGCAGTGGAAGGAGAGGGATGGGCTCCACCTTCTAATACCGTGCCCTTGACACAGTGGATGAACAACCCACTTCCCTATATGGCCCCAAGGCTTAGATGGTACTTCCTTTACCAGTACATTGTACATTTACATGCATACTGATGCGAACCTGGGTTCTACTGGGGAAGCATACTGGACTATAAGTGGACTTAGTTTTGCCAGAGGTGGATCTACTCCCGGCATAAGTCCACTGCATTTGCCATGTCTGAGGGCTGTTGGCGTGAAATTTGGTGGACCATGGTCTGGAGTAAGTCCAGTGGTCACACAAATTAACAGACTAAGGCTCAATTTATACACAGGTTTTCGCGACAGCGGGACTGAAGATGTCCAAGGTTCGCTTAAGGGAAGACTAAGGTTCCTTAAAACTTTTCCCCTAGTTTTGGCACAGGCCAGGGTCCAATATAATGATGAGCCGTATTATTAATAACCACTCTGTAGAAACATCCATTTCAAGTTATTGGATATAGAAGAAATCCATTATAGACATATAATTACTAAGACTGTTTAGCATACTCCACTTAGCTTGTAATTGTCTACTAGGACTCATGCCAGAATTACATGGTACTCATGATAATTTGGCAGGACCATACTAGTATTTGAGCTATGAATAAATCTTGAGTGACATTCAGCAAATGGAAATTGAGGGACAGTCACTCCTTTTGCAATCAATGTTTTCCAGACTAGTCTCACTTAGTTTTGATAAGTGTCACCATGCTTGGTAATGATGGAAATGCTGGAGTTTATATATATATATATATATATACATATAATTACCAAGCTTGACTGTTAGGGCTGAAATCCTTTCTTCTGCATACATGATGACTGACAGTGTGTACATGTACCTGCACTGGTGCAGGTAACATTGAAACTTTCCTGCGATGCACCAGATAAATTTTACTTGCACCACTCAGAATTTAGAAGTTTGGATCATATGAAAAAAAAAACAGTACTCATGTTCACTAGCCAGAAACAATTGACAGTCATTATTTCTTTTATACTACATGTATATGCAGCAAGTAAAAATTGACATAAACCTATATGATTGTATATTAATCATTTTATAAACCCATTAAACAGGCTGGTGCAGGTAAGGTGCAGGTAGACATCAGAAGTACCTGCACTAGCCGGGTGCATAATTATGCAGGTTGGATTTCAAACTATGACTGTGATTGTATAGATGTCAGTTTCCTATGTTGGAACACCCAGTAGCCCATGTATAGACCTGTAGCCCTTTATATTGTATAGTATGACAAAGAAGAACAGAATTCCATAACAGGAATAATAAAACAAAGCTACTAACCAGCTTCAACAGAGTGGAATTTCACATTGAATTTCGCATCGCCAGTTTTACATCCCAGTGCCTTTCCCAAGGACACAACACTGGGACCTGCCAGGGATTGGAATCCAGAAGCCTCACCCACAAGACCACCTTGCCACCTATAAATCTTAGGCCACACCAATTTAATTTGTTGCTTCTCGGATTTGCCTCTTCATTTTTTTCTGATTTGCAAAAATATAAAAAAATATAAAAATTCTGGTTCTGAATCAACTCAAAAATGCTCATATTTTGCCTCCAAGAGTTGAAGAAAGTCCTTTTCTTCCTAGTTTTTACAGTTGTTACATCTACCAATGCAGTGGTTTGATTAAAAGTTCAAAATTCATTGTTTAAGTTTTAACCCAGTCTTTTGTGTTGACTTCATGGCACCTATTCTAACTTTTTTTTTTTCGCCCTGTCGCTTCATATTTTTTCTGAAAAAATCCGAGAAGCAACAAATAAAATTGGTGTGGCTTTACCTAAAATCATCAATTGCTGATGACTGTCACCTTTGAATCTTTTCCAGACAAAGTTGATCTCCATCTCAAGCCGAATGAGGGGTTCCGATTCTGGAGTGAGGATGTGGTGGACCTTGGACAGTTCGCCCCCTTCACCATGGTGGCTGAACTTGAGTTTGGGAGCGCCTTGCAAGCAGCAAACTTCTCCACTGCCGGCAGTCCGCATCTCACCTACAAGTTCTACATATCTCATGATGAAGTGAGTTTACTTAATGTCAAACCTGCCAGCCAACCACCTCCAGCCAAGCACGTCGGCAGAACGTACTGCGCCTGTGCGAAACCCGTAATGTATTGTATAGCACTTTGGCAGAACGTCTCATATAAGATCGTATTAGTCATGTAATAAAGAGCATATAAGGCTGACAGCCTGTCTGTAGTTTTCAGATGTTGTATAGGAAAAGATATCGTTTGCAACAGGCAAAATTTTGATGCAACATTGACCAAACATCCAACAAAAAAGTGAAAAATTAGGGTTTTGCGCAGGTGCAGTATGTTCTGCCGACATGCTCTCCAGCCATAAGTCACATTAAAACAGTTATGTCTTATCTTACATACACGTAGTTGTCATAGGCTCAAAATACTTTTTTCTGCATTACCTGTACTGGTGCAGGCAACATTCAAAATTACTTGCACCAGACAAGTTTTACCTGCACTATAATTTCTTTGCCTTATACATTGTAGTTCATAAGAAAGTTGAAATTTTGTGAAAACTGTTCCTAGTCCTTAAGTAGCACCATTTATAATATTTCTTTAGAAGTTTTCTGCTGTCTTCAGTGATGCTACTTTGAGGAATGCAAGTCTACAGTTTTTGAATACTGCTGATCATATTTCCGTCTATTATGGCTGTTTTTGTCATGGCCCAGTGCAGGTTGGGTACACGGGCATCAGAAATACCAGCACAGCTCCAGTTTTACGTGCATAAAATTATGCAGGTGGTATTTCGAGACCTGGTTGAAAAACATAAAGCGGGTGACCTTAGACTGACGGACGAAGCATGATGCTTTTTTTGCTAGCTACTGTATAGAGCATTGCAACTTCGCTATGGCTTGCAACTACATACTAATAGTTAAAAGACCCTCTGCTGTAAGCAACTAAATGTCGTACTTAACAAGCAACCACTTTTTTGGTCTAGCATTGACACCTACATGTACTCAACAACTAAAGTTGATGAGGATTGGTCTGTACACATTAAGGAAAAATCATTGAAGCACATTTAACATGATTGTACCAATTGAACCAGTGGGAATTTCAATAGAAAAACTGAAGGCTGTTTTAGGTACAAACAACCCATAGACCACATTTGATTATAATAGAAGTTTATTGCAAATTCATGCCCGAGGGCTAATTGCAAGAACATGATAACAAAAGTAAATAAACAGTAAGAATGATAAGTAATGCTAATGCTACTTGATATATACATTTGTAGTTAAATGAAAATGAAAACATGGCTCTGATGGTTAACGATTTATTGAAGCCATCAGACCAGAGTAAAGTACTGTTAAGTTTTAAAAGTTTATTTGTATTTATTTGTTCCTGATACTTTCCCAGGTGGTAGATCCTTTGGTAGACAAAGAGGTCCCGTACAACATGAGCGAGCTTCAGCGCTATGAGACAGCCAAGGAGATCAGGACCTCTCCCACTGAATTTAAGCTCACTGATCCAATAGGTCAGTACAAAGCTGTATTGCTTGTTAAATGACAGATCATGCAAGAATTGTACATGTATCATATGAGTAATTTTTTACTCTGTCTCTTGACCTAGATATTGGGAGTTTGAATCCCAGCAGTTCCTCTGTGAAAAATGAAAGCGTCCCAGAGGGGGAACGGCGTCTTGGACGCCGTCTCTGCCCGTCAGACGCGTCCCTGTCCGTCCGTCCGTCTAAACTGTCATCAACAGCGTCCCAACACAGTTGGCGGTCTGCAAACTCGCAACTCTAGACGGCCGGACGAAAAAAGGGCCACGCCTCCCGTCTCTCCTCAGACGTCCTTACACGTCCGATGTGGCGACAGGCGTCAGAATTAATTTATTTACGACGTTTTCAAAGTGGTTTTAGGCTTGTAATGCACATGCGCAAGATTTAAATTAAACGCGCCGGCCGTTAGTGGGTCTGTAGCCGGCCGTAAGTTAGAGGCACTGTTCGGTCGATGTCCGCTTTTTTGCCTCTTTGTTGAATTGTGCGCACTTTTGGGGGGTGGAATTCACTTCTACAAGCAGCTGTATCTTCCGACGACACTGTACAGAGTTTGGGTTTAAAACTAACACGTCAAACGAGGTGTTCCAGGAGCATGTCACTAAATCATCGGCAGATTCCGAGTGTATCGAGGCAGTAGATCGAGGCAGTTTTGTCACAACAGTTTTCTTTTAGGGAGACTCGGTAAGTGAACAAGCATTTTATGTTGTCAGAAGTATACAAACGAACATATAGTGCTACAATTGTTACAGAAGAGCAAGCAATTATTCCGAGTATATTTAAAACGTAACGGTCCCCAAGTGCCCTCCCCACATAGCTTGGACCACACACGCGGACGCAAACTGATCGATGTTTTATCGCCGCAAAATGAAAAGGCGCACAAAAACAATGTGTAGAATAGATGTATACAATACCTGAGGTTTTAATAAAGAATGATGATGCCGTATAAATGTACACGTTATTGTAAATCTTACACAAAATCCAGCGGCATTTAGTTCCGACACTCCGTGCATGCTGTTAAAACACGACGTCACAACTGCGATGTTGCCATCTCCAAACGCAACGGTCAATGTTGTTTTCATATCAAATTGTTAAAAAAGAACTGTGACGCACATCGTAAAATGCAACTATAAAATATCTAATGTTTTAATAAAGAATGATGATACGTTCAAACTTGTCTTAGACAGTATTGAATTTTTAAAAAATGTTTTGCTCCCGGCCTGTTGTGTTTGTGTGCGCTCACATGGCGTGAATTCCGGCGCCAAGAATTCCGGCGCCAAGATTTTGCCAAGAAAGCTCGTCACTGTTCAACAATTTCTTACGCCACACTTTGCAAAGGGAATCCGAAGAAAATCGTACGATTTCCGTGCGATTCAGCTTGTATTTATGGCAGCAGCGTGAAGATTAATTTAATTTACCGGGATCGAACACCGCTGTAGGGACCCCCATAATTTTTCGGGCGTCTCAAAAGGCGTCCCGGTTACGTAATTGTTCCAACCGCAACCGAACGCCGTCCGAAACGCCGCTAAAATCCCGTCTAAAATCCCGTCTAAGCCCGTCTAAAATGCCGTCTAAGCCCGTCTAAAATGCCGTTTAAACCCGTCCGAAAAGACGTCCCGGAGCGCCGTCTCTAGCGTCTGGGTCCCCATTTCCAGACGTCGTCTCGGGCGGCCCAGACGTCTGTCTGGACGCGTCAAAGCGGCCAATCTAGACGCGTCCAAGCGCTTTGGACCGTCTTGGACGTTTAAAAGGCCAGTCTAAAGCCGTCCAAAGCCGTCTGCCATCGTAATCGTCCAGGGCGTCTCAATTATCTGAGACTCTTTGGACGGGCGTCAGAAACGGCGTTTCACCGTCGGGGACACCTTCATTTTTCACAGAGGTTGTCACTCACCCAACTTGCATGCTACTGGAAAGGATTGCAGTCCTCAGGACGGGATGTTAGGTGTAAGATGTGGGTCATTGTATACTATAGATAGGGGAGATACAATGTAGATTAAAAATATAGTAAGATTTCCTTGGTACAATGAATCTGTATAATATACTGTGCATTAAAGGTTGTAATGTTTTAGACAGTTGGTTTGAACTGTGCATGTGTAAAGTAAAGGCCCTCTAAGTTTTAAACTGTTTTTGTCCAGACCATTCTTGACACAATGTCTTGCCATGTATCAGTCATGTTTTGTTTATGTCTCAGGGACCTTCAACTTTGACAGTCATATTACCCACAATGTACCACACTGCACATGCTCAGTTCAAACCATGAACTGGCTTATTAAGACTGTTCCATTCTGTTGTTCTCTTGTAGGATTGCAGATTCCAGTGCATGGTTTTGTGGAATACTGTGGCGACGTCTACATTGGTGTGCTCTTGACAAGTGACCTTGAACCAAATGCAGACAGTGCTAACAACTATGGGGTCAACAAAGTGTTCCTCAGATGCCCCAGAGGTTGGTCTGATTTTGAAGTATTGTTTTGGGTGGCTGAGCTGTGCATTTGTGTGTCTGTTTGTTTGTCTGGGCAGAGTAGATTGACAGCTCATAGGTGGGGAAGATTGAGAGGCAAAATGACAGGCAAATTTCTCTCCTCAACAAATTGAGCATGGCTGTACAAAATAAACTATAGTGAAACAACACACTCAAGATGAGATACCAAAACATCTGGGTTTTTTTCAGACGTTCTGAAGATTTCAGACTTGTCTATCAGCATGCCACAGGCTAAGCTGTGGTCAGATGTCCCCGTCAGGATGACCATGCAGGTAGCAGTGACCAACACTGGACAGAGGACTATCCCACGGGCAGAGGAGGGACAGCAGAACTTCCACTTTAAGGTCAGTCGATGTTTAAAAACAAAAGATTACGATCATAGTCTCCTTCAATATCCTTGCTTGTTTCTTTGATTTTGTTCAGGAATATAATAGCTATAGTTTTGTAATGTAATGTACTCTTAGAACTTTGGGTTCAGCTGTCAGTTGAATACACGTCAGGGGGCAAGGTGGTCTAGGTGGCATAGGTGGTCTTGTGGTTAGGGTTGTTGACTGAGAGTCTGAAGGTTCTGGGTTCAAATCCCTGGCAGGCCCTACTGTTGTGCCCTTGGGAAAGGCACCTATTTCCTTGTAACTCAGGTGAAAATGAGTACCTAGCTTTAGTTAGGGACGTCCTCTTGGATGGGACGTAAAGCTGGAGGTGCCGTGTTTGAGGAGAGCCACACCTCGAGCACGTAAAAGATCCCACCGCACTTATCGAAAAGAGTAGGGGTCTTTCCCGATGTGAGTGGTTCAAACCTTACAGTCCGGTCTTACGCAGCTTGTACTCACATGTACAAAACTATTGTGTTACGCCTACAGGCGGTTTACCGGTTATGGGAAACAAACAAACAAAAATATAGTGGTGTCAAATGGCCGAGTGGCTAGGCTAGCAAACACAAGATTGTGAGGTCGCAGTTCCATCCCTGGTATTCCTGGCTAGATCTTGTGAAAACTGGGTAGTACTACATGACTTTGGTTGTGGAGGTAAAAGACAGTAGAAGGAGAGAGATGGGCTATGCCTTCCCATATACAGACATACCCTAGACACATGGATTAACAATCCACTGCCCGTACTGCCCCCAAAAGGCTATAGAACTACCTTAGATTTACTGTTTTACATTTCACCAAGAGCCACAAGTCAGTCTGACTAGCCCTGTAGGACTGATTTCGACTGAATGGTCCTTCTGCTTTCAGGAAATACATGAAAATTTGCATCTAGATCTAAATTGTAACAGTAACTCCTATTGGAGTTCTTGGTGCAATAGCTCAATTGGTAGAGTGCTCGCTTTGTAACCGGGAGGTCGTGAGTTCAAACCCCGGCCGGGTCATACCAAAGACTTTAAAAATGGTACACACTTCTTTCTCTGCTTAGCACTCAGCACATATGAGAAAGAGTGTGGGAAGGTTAAACACACAGCGCTACCAGCGGACCAGCCCCCTGCTGTAGTGCATTGCACAATTGTGTGTCGCCCAAGGGCTACGAAATGGATATGGGCACCACCCTACACTCTGCATAAGAGCACGAGACCAGACACCCTTGTATGCCTGGGGGTCTGGTCTGCCGTGACAAACACCCTGCCCCTGGCAGCCATCATCAAGCACGAACAGCTTCACACGCCCGCCTACATTCTCATGGCTAATCTGGCGGCAAGCGACGTCTTTACCGGGATAGCTTTCGTGTTAGCCTTTGGTAATTAGCAAATCACCTTTTTGCAGAATCTGTCTGATACATTTTCCCGCAATCCTCCAGTTCTACCTGTCCAGTGACAGCACCCTGAGCGAGGATGACATTGAGATGCCCTTGTTCCTGATGTATTCTCCCTCCGACCTTCAAGAGATGAGGAAAGCGATCCTCCCCCAACAGAAGGCTTACATCAAGGAGACCACCATGTACTTCACTTTGCCTCAAGACAACTGTGGAAGGAGTAATAAACTGCTCGTCCTTGTGGCACCATCCAGGTCAGGGATTTAAAAAAAAATATCCTTCTTTTCCTTCCTCAGGCCACAAAAGTGTATAAGCTGAGGTTCAGGGTTCCAGCTGCGTATGTGTGAAGTTCAAGGTGAAGGCCCCTGACTTGTAAACTTGTCTAACCACACTTATAATTATGTATGTCCAGACTAGTGCTGTGTACCTAAACCCACATTAAGGTTCAGGTCCGGATTCAAGTCCAGAGGTTTAGGTTCAGTTCCGGACTTGTAAGTCCGGACCTAAACCCACGGTATATACAAAATTGCATGTTGGCAACCTTGCAATGTTGTCTGGGCGAAACTGTGGCCACATAACATGGAGGCCGACACTTGACAATGCCCAATGGCTATGTTTTTTTTTCATTTTGCAGCACAGATTTTGCGATCTATGGAAGGTTTTATGTGGTTCGGAACGAAAAGGGGTATGTGACATGGTTTTTTTTCCAACCAAGTCCGGAACTGGTTCCCACAATTCAGGTTCTTTTGGGCTTGAACCTAAACGTTTTTACAAGTCCGGAACTGAGTCCAGCAAACCGGTACACAGCACTAGTCCAGACGTGTTTTTTTCTGTCTCAGGGGCCTTCAACTTTGACATACTACCTGTAATGCTCGTGCAGTTGGAAAGAATTGTATTCTTTATTCAAACAACTCCCAGACAATATTTTCAGCCTGAATTATGAAAAAGAAAGAAAGTTATCTTGATTAACTTTTAGCTCACTGAAGAGCTAATCTTCGACACGTGGAAACTCAAAGGACATTGTACAACTACAAAATTGATATCAAATAAGATTACGGAAACATTTGTACAGAATGATACAGAAACCAAAAAACAAGCATGAACCCCCTATAAACTGTTAACTGTTCAACAATATTTATTGTTTTATCTTGTGCCATTTACATGTACTAGGTAACTAAGTTGTACCTAGTCTCTCTTTCTTTCCTAGAACTATCGTAGAATGGAACTCGCTGCCACCAAGTACAGTAGGGGCATCATCACTAGATAGTTTTAAACAATGTTTAGAGTTAGACGTTCAAACGTTAGGTGTAACAGCTCGTTCAGTGTAATGTAGCCAGCTGCCGCCGCGCTGCGTGCCTGCGAAGCTGGTGTGTTACACTGAAGGGCGGTTATACCGGCTATACAGATACAGATACAGAACTATTTTTTCTATTTTAACTGTACAGGTTGGACTTTGTAGACCAGTTTCCTTCAAACGACATGGCAGTGCACAGCCTCACTGTGGAGTGTTCACATGGTACGGTTATCAAATTTATTCATGCTGTCCTTAGTGCTGAAATTCTGCTGCTGTGAAATGTTGCATTATCTTAAAGTTTTCTGCCAACACAAAAGACTTTCAAGATGATAAATATTAGATTAATTTTTGAAATTTTGCACCAGGTCCATTTCTTGCGCTTCAGGCCAGGTGAATGTGATATTTATGTTGTCCTATTGTTGAAATAAGCATTTACTTGCTTAAGGTTAAGGTGCTAGCTCAAGCTCAATCCCTAAAATTCAGCAACCTTAAGAAAATTTAGAGGAGCTTACATAATGTATTATGTTTACCTTCACAGAAGGCAAATGTTTTTTTAGGGTAGTTTCATTTTGATTTTACTTTATCTTTGAAACTTCCCTTTGTTTTGCAGATAATGTTGACATCAGTGTCAAAGAGTGGAAGGTCCCAGGGAAGGGTGCAAAGAACTCAGACTACATCGAAAGAGATGTGGCATTCGACCTTGTCATTGATGTGGCATTGGAGGGAGCAAAAACTGTGTGTAAGTATACATTTTCATTTCATTTTTATTTATTTACCCAGGGGAAAACATATCGTCGCAAGGGCGTTTTTCCCAGCATGTCGGCAGAACGTACTGCGCCTGCGCGAAACCCGTAATGTATTGTGCATAGCACTTTGGCAGAACGTCTCATATAAGGTCAAATTCGCGTATATAAGGGTGACATCCCGTCAAATGTTGTGTAGAAAAAGATATGGTCTGCAACAGGCAAAATTCTGATGCAACGTTGACCAAAAATCCAGTGAAAATCTAGGTTTTGCGCAGGCGCAGTACGTTCTGCCGACGTGCTGTTTTTCCCTGTGGTACATTTGTACATGACTCTTTGATGAATTTATGATACTGTATCTAGTAATATATTATACATCCGTAGTTACATGTTATTTCAAACATTGTCATGTCAGATGCAGTGAGCATCTTTCCATGAATAGTTTCATAGGTTGACAGGTCACTGAATAAAGAGACTCTTTTTACACAACCGAGTGTTTTATTCAGCCAACATTTCGGTGACTGTCTGTCACCTTCCTCAAGGCAATTCTGACTGGTTCACATTGCATAGCGCAGGTGTTACTGCTATAGATGCTTTACCTGTAGATGCTCTGAGGAAGGTGACAGACGGTCACTGAAACGTTGGCTGAATAAAACACTCGGTTGTTTAAAAAGAGAATCTTGTTTATTCAGTGAGGATTTTTCCCTGAAAGGAATAACATTAGATACATTGAAAGATTTTGATACTAGTAATGAGCTCATCCATAAGTGATTGCAAGTAACATGTAATAGCGTAGAAAATTTGACTTTGTTAGAAACAGTGGAATATTAACAGTAACTACAATAGAGCTAGAAGAAATAGCACACCTCAGGCACATTAATGAACACACCACACTAAGTCTTACTGAAAAGATTGGGGTCCTTCCCGGTGTGAGTGGTTTAAACCTTACAGTCCTATGGCCACACCTGGGGCAATATATTCTGTATTGAGGTCACCTGAGTTATCTCAGAATGGCAACCGCTCCATACCCTTGTGATTCATCCCTGCCAATTGTAAGCTCCTCGCAATTCATGATCAGCCCTTGGCTGCAAAGAGAATGTAGTCAGCCCACGCAGTAACTCAAATAACTAAACAGTGTACGAAATACTTTTTTGAGCCAGGTTGCCCAGTGTCAACCTAGGATGAAAGCTAGGTTGCCCATCAAAACTCCAGGTTGCCCCAAATTTAAACTCTTCTACATTGTGATTAACTTTGTTAGAATGCAATGTGCATTTATACATTTCTGACACAGAGTTGTTTCCCCTTACCTGAAGTGATGAGCTCTTCCATGGGAACTTCTCAATAAACAGTTCCCAATAGAAGAAAGGGGCATCCTTACCACAAAATTTAGGTAGTGCACTAAGCTACATGTACCTGGGTGTAGAAATAGGTTGCACCAAGCAAAAATATGGTTGCACGGTGCAACTGGGCAACCTAGTATTTCGCACGCTGCTAAATAACTCAGATAGAAGATAGACAGAGTTTCCTTGGATTTTAATTGGAATAAGCCTTTGTACATATCTATAGATCTTAAGCATTGCACAGTCTGAAGTAGAGAGGTGTCTGGTTTGCTGGTCACAACCTCTGGGTTAGTAAAGAGGTGATCTCCCGTTCATTCTGTGGTAGCCTAGAGGAAAGACATTCTCCAGAAAACTTACTTTTCCTAGAGCCCTCTCAAGAGATACTGGTGTGTATATTGAAGATCTGAGGATAGCAATGGCCGACTGACAGAAGTCAGTTCAGTGGTGCAAGGACTTGCCCTGAGCCCTAAGGGGGCCGAAAGATGATGATGATAAATCTTGAAGGCATCCAATGCAATTTTAGGGTGGCAAAACAAAAAAATATTCTGAATGAGGAAATCTGTCTGATATTGACGTTTACTGCCATTTCTTAGAACATTTTCTTCATCATTTCATACTTTAAGCATTTGAAATAGTCCAGAAACGAGCTACGTGAACAGTCTCTTTATGTTTTGGTACCACCAATAAATATCTAGAACCAGCCTACAATACGAGACAAGCAGTTTTCCGTCTGCAACATCGCATTTTTTGCCTCACAGATATCAGTATGCTATGGGATAGGGTTGATTCAACTTACTACATTAAAAAAACGACCAGAAAATCCAGTTTTACTGCCCTGAAATCGCTTTGGGTGCCCTTAAAACAAGTCGTTTATATGTTTTACAGTGGGAGACACACTGAAGATGAAGTTGTTCCTGTCGCGTGATGGCCAGCTGGATAAACACGACAAGATGTTAGTGGAGTACCCAACCGAGGACAGCTCCCCCCACCCCCTGGAAACTGATATCTACCATTCAGCACAGGTCTGTCAACAAAAATACCATCATTTTTTATGTTTACTGAAGGAAAACATATTGTTTTTGCTACGTTTCTTCTTCCTCCTCCTCTTCTCCAAACAGTGACCTCTGACCTGGTCAATGACCGGAACCAGACTGTCTGTTACCATGGTAACTGGTGTTAGGTTACATCATGTTGCAATTTTATAGCAGGAGGGATTTAGACTCCTGTCTGACCACATACATGAATGTGTTTGAGTAAGAATTAACAGAGCAGACCATATGCGAAGGTAAACATTATGCATCTGCTTTGCAAATGTTACCTTTCTAGTTTAATGTCTCTGTTTCCGCATACATTTTCCGCATATTTCAAGAACCTGTCAGAAGATTGTGATGATGTTTGGTGAATGTGTAGGTCTTGGGAAGACAAAAGTCAAAGCTGATGAGGGGCCTCCTTGTGGCTTTCCTTTGTACTGCAGCAGAACAACTGTTTATTGTATCTTGTCTGGACATTCTGTGGTCTTAATGTTTTGTTGGTGGATAGCTTTTGATGTGGGGAAGAAGTGGAGCAGGTTTCAGCACCCTAGCAGATCATATATAATATATTATAATGTTATATGTATAACTGTTACAGCATTGTGATTATGATTACCTGCATCAAGAAGGTTATGCTTTAGGGGCTATGTGAAAGTTTGTCTGTGAACAGCATAACTTAAGAAGTCATGGATGGATTGTGATTACATGTATAGTTACATGTAGTATGCAGTGTTCGAAATACCCACTAGCACACTAGCAATTGCAACCTGATTTTCTTGTGCGCTAGTTGCTCCCTGGCTCAGGTAGCGCACCACGCAACCTGAAAATATGTACTGCTGAACTCAAAGGTGCACACTGTGCTACCTGGTTCAAAAAATTATTTCGAACACTGGTATATGTGGGTAAGTCTTAATGAGACCTCAAATTGATTAGATTTTATCCCCCCTAGTGGCATGTTATAGTACTGCAACGGAACTTCTGATTTTTATATCTCGTGTTCTGGATTTGCTATGCTCACAATTTTTGGGTGGCACATGTAGATAGCCCATGTTCTCAGAAAAAATTGACATTAGTTTGGGTTTGGGTTGCCTAGCAGCTTGTGCTGGAACTGCAAGGGTGTTGGCTTAAAAATTTTGAAGAGGAAAATGTAGGACATTGAGAAGTTATATTAAATATTGATTTGAAATTCCTTTTCTTTATTTCTGAACTATGTCTCTCCTCCATGCTACTTGTCGTTGCATTGGAAAGTCTAATAAATAAATAAATGAATAAATATGTCTTTGCCATACATTGTACCGTGTACAACTGTTGTGCAATAAAGTTCTTTTCTAGGTTGATTTCAGCACAGCAGTGAACAACCAACCTGACCTGCGGATCCTATCGGGCGCGGACACCAGGCCGTTCTGTGGCAGGTCGTACTTCATCGTCCAACTGGACCCAGGCAACGTCTACGATGAAACTGACGAGGGAAACAACATCGCCGTCGCTGAGTACTTGTTCAAGTGCAGTGGAGGTATGTTTATACTGAACTTTATCCACAACAATTGTACAAGATTCAAAGTATTCAAAACAGCCTCCAGTTTAATTCCGGACTTCCAGTTTAATTCCGCATAACTTCCCATATCTCAGCAACCTTACATCTATATGGGCTAATGTCGTTAACTACAGGTAAAAATGATGTAAGAAATACATAGCAGCCATCGAGGACCCCTTAGGGGTTAACCCAATTTTGAAGAATTCTGTAGAATTATGCAGAATTCTGGAACCGGAGCCAGAATTCTGCAGAATTCTGGGAACCGGAGCCAGAATTCTGCATGCAGAATTGGGTTAACCTCCAAAAGCAAGGGGTCCTCGATGGCTGCTACGTATTTCTTACATTATTTTTACCTGTAGTTAACGACATTAGCCCATATAGATGTAAGGTTGCTGAGATATGGGAAGTAGTCCAGAATTAAATTGGAAGTCTGGAATTAAATTGGAGGTTGTTTCAAGTGCATTGGAGGTTTAAGTATGACAAAAGCAAGAATCCTAGTAAGTGACTACTCTAATCTACATTTAATATATATGGAAACACTATTTGCTTCTAAAAATATGTAAAATAACTTTTCATTGAAATTCAGTTTGAAATTCAGATTGAAAATTGTGTGGCCTTAACAGCAGTCGACTAAAAAGGCTTGGCGGGTTTTTGGTAGGGTCAGTCAGGAAAATGTACAATTTTTTTGTAGGATTGTGCAACAAAGGTGTGTAGTATTTGTGAATAGTCTAATCAGGTTGGTAAGTGAGTCACTTAGTAAGTCACTAAATAAAGAGACTAGTTTTACGCAACCAAGTGTTTTATTCAGCCAACGTCTCGGTGACTGTTTGTCACCTTCTTTATAAAGGCAATTCTGACTGGTTCACATTGCACAGCACAGGTGTTACTGCTGATACGTTTCCAGTAAATGTGCATAATATATGTATTACTAAATACTTTGCATTTGGGAAGGCATCTATTAGTAGTGACACCTATGCTGCAGTGCAATGTGAACCAGTCAGAATTGCCCTGAGGAAGGTGACAGACGAAAGGTCGACTGAATAAAACACTTGTTTGCCAGCACAGAGTGGTGATGGCTGCCAGCTCAGAGGGGTGATGTCCACAATAGAACACTTAGAAACAGCACAAAACTGACACAGTTTAAGTGCCGGACACAGCGTATGCTAAACAGTACACTACCTTACTGTGTCCGCCTGCTGAATGACAGTTAATGCTATAACAGAATTTTAAGTTGTAAAGTTAGTAATTTTCCTTGAGGTGTTATCTGTTTTAAGTCTATTTGTTATGTATGATGCGGTCAAGCTCTGCTAATATTTGAACTATGTATTGTGTAAAGAAACCGCAATTCAGCCCTGGTGCTGCAAAGGTTTTTATTACTGAATAAACCATTCTCTCTCTCTCTCTTGTTTGCGTAAAAAGAGTCTCTTTATTCAAAGTTGTGTATTATCAATGTCCTACATGTAGGTGTATTTAAACTTAATGAGTGTGTGATATTGACACAGACACGCTGGGACTGCGAGATTTCACCTTCACGCCGCTCCAAACCCCCGTCCCGCGTGACATCACGACGTACGTGGTCCTAGAGTTCACGCTGGACTGTGTGGGAGAGTCCCTCTGCCCTCGGGTGCCAGACTCCTCTCAGGAGGGGAAAAACAACATCAAGTTTTTCCTCAAAGTGAGTTAAGACTTTATTGGCTTGAAGTATAGCATCAACTCCCATAATTCCGCTGGGTACCGTAGTAAGTAGCGTGCGTAGTCCAGTGGTTAGCGACCCTGCCTCTGGACTAAGAGGTTGGGAGTTCGAATCCCGGCTGTTGTCGCTCACCCAACATGCACGCTACTGGAGAGGGTCGCAGTCCTTAGGACAGGACGTTAAGCCGTGGTCCACTGTTCATTGTGCTTGTCGAAAAGAGCTAGGGGAATTTCCCTGGTACAATGAACCTGTCAATACTGTTCATAGCGTCTGTCTTCTCAGATGTCACGACCAGTGGAAGAGTAGCTCTTCAGTGAGCTAAACTGGTTCGAGATCACTTTCACTTTTCATTTTCACTTTCACCAGACTTTACAATGATAGCAAATGAAAGTCAAATCTAGTAATTTTAATTGCTACATGTACCATGATAATGATTGTTAAGTCCAAAATTACCAGACTTGACTTTCATTTACGACCATGATTGTAAAGTCTGGTGTAAACATTACCCGATTTTACTGGCATTTACTACCATTGGTAAATGCAATTTTTTGTTCAGTGCTTAATACCTTGTCTAACATATCTGCCCTCACAGTTCTCAGAGGACAAGGAAGGCACACGAACAGTGGACCTAACAGGAGGGGAAGTGGACCAATCATGGGAAGTGTCACCCCCACTTACATCAGGATTTGACACTGGTAAATGTCCTATTTGCACATCTATAGCTCTTCATCTATATCAACATCTATGTTCAAAATTTTGCCACAATGTCATGTTTGTAACGTTTCATCTTGAAAAAATGTTGACGTCCCCTCATTAGTTCAAAAAGTCTTCAAATGTATGATGTTGTCAAACGCCTGATTCACATTTATTGAATTGTCACCGTCTTTTCTGTAGCATGTTGGCAGACTGTACTGCGCCTGCAGTATGCTCTGCCAACGTGCGCGAAACCCGTAATATATCTCATTCAAGGTCATACATGTATTTGCGTATTTCAGGATGACATTTCATCTATGGTTTTCAAATGTTGTGCCAGAAAAGACATCTCTGTCATGTAATGATTTTCCGACATGGAGGTCCCTGCAAAAACAATGAATTTAAATAAACTACTGTGTAAATATTTCAAGATTTACCCGTTTTTATTAAGGCAGCGTGCAAAATACTTAGGTTACCCAGTTGCACTGTGCAACCATATTTTGCTTCGTGCAACCTATTTCTACACTCAGGTAGCCCAGTGCACTACCTAAATTTTGTGGTAAGGATGCCCCTTTCTTCCGTTGGGAAGTTGTTCATTGAGTAGTTCCCATGGAAAAGCTCATCAGGTAAAGGGAAACGAATGTCGGACGTTTCGGCCCATGGACGTTTCGGCCCGGACGTTTCGGCCCCAAATCCAGGACGTTTCGGCCACATGCCGAGGACGTTTCGGCCATGTGCAGAGGACGTTTCGGCCCCAATTCTGGACACTTCGGCCTCAGATCCCAAGTCAGTTTTCTAACACATTATGTTAGGTAGTTTTTCATATATGATCTTTTATGACTCGAAGGACGATCCGTATTGCTGAATTCATCCGGCTTGCTGTAATCCTTACAACGAAATCAAACGAATGTTAAAAAACGACTGTATTGGAATGAAACTTTAGCTCTGTAAACTGGTAACCTTACGTTACAGGTTTTTTTAAATCTTCTATTCTTGTGGAAGAAAATGTTGTGTTTTTTGTGATATAATTTGAGTATACGGACATGAGTTACTTTCGTACATGATCGCTACTTAGTACTTCAAACATACTAGTAACTGAGGTGAGTGTTGTTGCTATGTCAGTCGAGAAGAGTATGAAACCTATCACAAAAATGAGATGTTCAATACGTTTTATTATTCCACAGATTTTTCGAATAATCGGTATATATCTATATATAGTACACATACATTCATTTGATAACTAAGTATTGCCAATAAATAACGAGGCCGAAACGTCCCCGGCATGTGGCCGAAACGTCTTCGACATGTGGCCGAAACGTCCGGAATGGGTAGGGGCCGAAACGTCCATGGGCCGAAATGTCCTGCTACCAAGGGAAACAACTCTGTGTTAGAAAAGTATGAATGCACATTGCATTCTAACAAAGTCATAATGTAGAAGAGTTTAAATTCGGGACAACCTGGAATTTTGATGGGCAACCTAGCTTTCATCCTAGGTTGCCACTGGGCAACCTGGCTCAAAAAAGTATTTCGTACACTGTTAAGGTGATGAATGTCATGTTTGTTGCAGTGACTAGCTGGCAGTTCCGATTGGCTGGCTGGGTGCGTTACGATGATGACGGAGCGGAAGCCTGTAACAAGTACCAGTACGCCACCCTGGAGGTACAGCAGGGGGACAGCACCGGTGCTGCCTTCTTACTCGACTTGTCAGCAGAAAACAACATTTACAGTGTTCCCCTGTCTGTCAGCTGTGATGACGCAAGTAAGATACATCTTTTTTATTACCTTCACTACGAAGGCTATGTTTTTGGGAGTGTGTGTGTGTGTGTGTGTATGTGTATGATTGTGTATGTACACGATAACTTGAGAAGGCTTAGATGGACTGTCTTGATATTTGGTAGGTGGGGGGTAGGTCTTGATGAGACCTCAAAATGATTAGATATTGAGCCCCCTGGCAACTTGTTATGGTACTGTAGCAGAACTTCTGGTTTTGATATCTCGTGATCTGAACATGCTAGTTTATTTGTTTATTGAGACTTACCACATTTTGTGGAAGGATTGACTGACATAACTGGTGACTGTCACATTTTCAAGAAGTCAACCCGGAGACCAGACTGTAATGTTTGAACCACTCACACTGGGATGGACCCCTACTCTTTTCAATAAGTGTATTGGGATCTTAAATGTGCTTGAGGTGTGGCTCTCCTTTCTTTACGTCCCTAACTGAAGCTAGGTACTGACATTTTCACCTAAGTCAAGTGAGGAAATAAGTGTTTAGTGGCTTTTTCGAAGGCATAACACTGCTAGGGACTTGAACTCAGAACCTTTAGATTGAGTCAACAACCTTAACCACAGGACCATCTTGCCACACTCCTGAAACACTCTCCTCTCTGCTTGTCCAGAGTTCATTGACCTGCTGCCCAGCCTCCAGCTGATGTCCCAGGACGAGACTGTGGACATGTCCGAGGGCGCGGCGGTGGTGGACTTCCGACTGGACGTCACAGTCGTCCTCAACAACGTGGAAGGCTTCTCCCAGATCGAGGAGGATGAGGATGGCCACCATTTTGAATTCCAGCTGTATGTTTCAGGTACTGACAACAGCATTGCTCCAGTAAAGGTCCTTAACCTTTAAGGGGCCGTCACATTGCGCGAAAATCGATCAGCCGACGAGTCGGCAAGCTCTAAACGACATTTACGGCAGTAGTACGCCCGATGTTTCGTCAAGCATCGCGCAAATTTTCGGGATCACCGGCGACTTTTCGGGATCGGCTCGCTGACACGCGAAACGTGTTCTTTAATATATAATGCTTGTGTCACATTGTCGATGAGCTTCTGTCGTATTTGTTGATCGCCAAAAGGTTACCCGATTTTGAGATAAACCGAGGATCGCGCATATTTTTGACAATGTGACGGGCCCTTTAGCACACTGATGTTTGAGGAACATAGCAGCAAGTATTATTACTCAAAATGTCACAACTGTTTTGTTTGAGACCTAAGTGTAGGGGTAGTAGTGTCAAAATGTCACAACTGCTATTGTGATAGCTTTTAAATGTTTTTGTGTCCATGTCTGAGCTTTCAGCACTTTCTTTATGGCAGTCATGAAACATAGTGATTCATAAATCATATGCATAGCAGCAACAGGTGCTAATATTTTCTTCTGTTCTGTACCCACAAAGCAAACAAAGAGATCACAACTGATGACACCCTGATCCCCTACATGCCATCAGAGGATGCACTCAAGCAACTGAAAGAGGAAATGAAGTTTTCTGGTAACTTTATACATCTAGATCTATTAGATAACACTTAGGACATTCATTGAACTGCTTTTGTTTCCAAATTCAAATATGAAAATGTATGTAGATTTTTGCTTTAAATTTATTTTTCCCTCAGAGTCTGCAATTGTTGGTAATAATCCTTCTGTATGAAAGGGGTAAAGAATGTGTGTGAACTTGTGAGTTGAACTTGTCTTGAGCATTGACATAGTCTTGTGACATTGTGACAATTGAGTAGAAAAAATTAAGTGCGGCATGCTTAGACTAGATTTAATCCTTTACTTCCGAGACGGAAGTATTATTTTTGGTCACGTTAATTGATAGTTTGTGTGTTTGTGTCGAGTCCACACTGGGGCCTGGGGAATTGAGTCATCTGGGTTTGATTTTCACTGGATCGGTGGTGTTGTGAACTTGGTGTGCCCTTGTAGTTTGGGGGTGGCCAGGAATGTGTAGCATTGAAAATTTGACATGCTCAGCAGCAACCGTGGGAGGAAATTACTTGAAGTTCATACAAACTTATGAGTAGTAATCCATTGTGTGATGTAATTTAATCAGGTGTTTATATCACTCTCATCACACAGTACAGTTTTAAAACATTCACGAATACATAATACAATCCTGGAAGTCTGAAATCTCCGATTTCTTGTTTATAATAATTAATTCATTGATTTATTGTTTCGATACATAGCAATACACTAAGATACATTGCAGCGACTTGTACATAGTACAAGTCGCTGAATTATGCATATTAGGCAGATACAAGAAATGAATAAAACTTAATACTATACATTGCATAACAATTAAAATAATCAGACAATAATCACAATGAAATTTATCACACAATGATGGGTTAGCTGACGTTGTTCAGAAGCGAAGTGAAGGATGGGATGGGGCTGTTTTTATTCTGTTGGATCTTGCCATCAGAATACAGAGCTGATTATTGCCATTCAAATTTCTGTCTTGCTCTGTTGCAGGAACATTGCATCTTGGATCTGACGACCTGGTCTTCGATGTGGACGTTATCAGGAGGTACTGTCACAACACGGATCCCGCCTTCTTTGCCGCCATCGTGGACACGAGGAGCGAGGGCGCGTACGACGGAAAGATCGGGCAGGTGGACGAGCGTGATGAGACCAACAACATCCAAGCAGTGGTTGTCAACTTCAGGAAGTGTCCAGGTGGTAGATTCCTAGCCTTGTGTTACACAACCTCTCACTGTCAGGGGCTAATGGGCCCTGTTTCTGTAGTTCTTCTGATCGAAAAGGGCCGCCACTTTAACACACTAGCCAAAGAGAGATTGTGTCCCACATGTCATAAAGATGTTGAAAATGAATTTCATTTCATGATAGATTGTTCAACATATGATGAAGACCGACAAAAATTGTTACAGTCTATTGCATGTAGTGCTGCATACCTAAACCAATTTTCAGGTTCAGGTCCGGACTCGAGTCCAGAGGCTTAGGTTCAGGTCCGGACTTGCAAGTCCGGACCTAAACCCATGGCATGATGTAAGCAAAGCAACTTGCCTACCTAAAGCCTTGGATTAATTTGAGCTGACTGCTGAACTACAAATGCAATGCATATAGACCTAATTACTAATATGGGTGTTTAATTTCATAATCATGAGTCAATGAATACTGTATTATTATACTCAGTAGTAAACACATATTATTAAGCTACTAGTATTATACAGTGTATAATTTAAGAAAAAATCTTTTTCAGCTTTAATAGTACAATTTTTTATAGCAACAACAGCAAAGAAGTACTTAATTTCGCCCCAAGAGATAAAATAGCGGTGGAAACGCGGTGCTAGATTTAATTTGTTTCATTATCGGCTCTCTACCGATATCTGAACCCTGCACTAGGCTGCAGTCTCACCAATGTCGCTAGGGGCGTTGCGTATTCCTCGCGTGTTTTTGCGAGATCTAACGTGAGTTGACGAGGTTTAAGATGGCCGCTAATGTTTTGCGTCCGTCCCGGCCGGTCACTGCTGCGTGTTTCGGATGAATTTTTGCGTTTATAGGCGCATTAAAGCAACTTGACTACGGACGAAAGTTCTCAAGGAACATTTCTCAATGGAAAATGGGTCGTTGTTACCGCAAGCAGACCGGGGCGAGATCAAGCAGGCGGGACCGCGGCACTGTTTATCATCAGAAGCCGCTGGCCGTAAACCCAGCCGCTGTAAAAATTGAACTTGCGCTCCGGGCAACCTGGCTTTCGGAATAAGTCTCGCACAGAAAAAATTACTTGCGCGGCGAGACTGCGAGACCGGGTATTTTAAACACTGGAATGTATGTTAGTGCTATTTTTTTTAACAAGTCCAAAACCGGTTCTCAACGTTTCGGTTTTTTTGGACTTGAACCGAAACATTCGGTCCGGTCCTGAACCGGTCCAGCGAACCGGTACGCAGCACTAATTGCATGTAAGACCGACATAACGCTACCTCATACAAAAACATTCAATATGTTATTATCATGCCCTGTCCATATATCCACCTACATGTATGTAGGCCAATTTATATACAACTCACTTAAAAAACGAGACAATGTAATACATTCCTGACGCAATTTTTTATGTTATTACCATTATAGTTAGAGTAGTATAACTAGAGTGTCTTTATTTGTTATCTATAAAAGTAGATCGGCTTCCTAGAACTCATACCTACTAGAACTGCCAGTACTATTAGATAAATGTTAGCGATACCAACTTTATATGTATATGTTGCCAAACATTGTATCCGTTACAATTGTTGTGCAATAAAGTTCTTCTTCTTCTTCTGATCCCTTTCTCAGGGCAATACTGCAGTGCCACCTAGCAGTACTGGTCAGTACTGCCCTGAGGAAGGTAGCAGAAAGACTTTAAAGTTACTAAAACATTGGCAGCTACTTGTCACTGGTTAATATGTACAATGAAGCCTAATACCCAGATGTGTAACTAACGTTTTTGTGCCCGAGCAGCTGCCATGGATGTAGCCGTAGATGACTTCTCAGTCACCAAGTTCTCCAGCGTTGAACTTGGAGAGGACATGGATCTAACCCTGAAGGTTAGTTAAACTTTCCTACCCCACTGTCTACTGCTTGAGATGTAACTGTTGTCTTTTGTAGTCTGCTCTGGACAAAGGTTGATAACTTTCCATGCTGGACTCCAATTTAGTGTCAGAGATGGAAATTGAAGTTCACCTAATAGCAGGGGTATATAGTCTGTCATGGCCTCATGTGGCCTAAGGGAATACCCATAGTTATATCATACCCGGGCGGCGATACAGTGCTCCCGCCGTGTTGTATTATACTGTATGACCGGGTGTATAAACCGGGCTTCCATAGAACGATTTGAACGCGTTTTGCCCCAACCGCGTGCGCCGCTTTCAAAAATTCGAATACAGGATTCGGACATGGAATTCATGTTGTTGCAGTTTTTTGTTTAGGGACACCAAATTTTCGCTCATTTTGCATTGAAAGACGTGTTTTCTAGGGTGGGTATGATATAAATAGAATACAACACGGTGTATTCTGCATCGCCCTCGGGCCGATACCTCGGGCAATACAGAATACACCGTGTAGTATTCTCTATTTATCCAAGATTGATGCATAAATAAACATGCCTGTACCCTGTTCACAGATGTCCATCATTCTAGTGGGCACTAACAGCAGACTTGCCAACATGGCCAGGGATGTGGAGTACAACAATTATGACATCAGGTTCTACCTTTCTGAAGATGAGCACATCACCGAAGAAGGTAAGACTTAGTGCTGTTGCAAGCATCATAATGTAAGGCAAGAAGTGAAAGAAAATTTTAAAACAAAGTTTTCTTAGTGGCAAATGGCAGATCTTGGCACATTGGGACTTGACCACCTTGCAAGCCATTCTCTCATTGGTCGAATCACTGATTACCATTATTACCTTCGCCAAGAAGGTTATGTTTTCGTAGGCGTTCGTGTGTGTGTGTGTGTGTGTCTGTCTGTCTGTAAACACGATAACTCGAGAAGGCTTAAATGGGTTGTCTTCATATTTGGTAGGTGGGTAGGTCTTGATGAGACCTCGAAATGATTAGATTTTGGGCCCCCTGTTATGGTACTGCAGCGGAACTTCCGGTTTTGATATCTCGTGATCTGGACGAGCTAGGGTCATGATTTTTGGAGGGTAGGTAGCTCTTGTGGTCAGGAAGAAGTGACATAAGTTTGGAACTCTGGAACTGCAGGCGCATATGTATGAAAATGTTTAAAGTAGGATAACTCAATAACCGGTTGACGGATCGTCTTGATATTTGGTGTGTAGGTAGCTTAAGTGATGCTTGACATAACTAGATGGCAATTATGCAAATTATGATCTAATTTGCATAATTAATGAAGGAATTCCATAATTCAGCTACCTTCCATGATAGGACTATTATACCCTGTAACATGTGTAATTAAGAATGAGAGTAACATCACCATATATTAATTATGTAAATGAAGACCTAATTTGCATAATTAATGAGAAAATACTATAATTCCATAGTGGTTGATGTTGGCAATTTCATACTTGCGCATTTCGAAGTTGACTGGAGGTGAACATCATTCAACATAACTTATACAAATCAGTACCTCATTTGCATAATTTATGAGGAAATGCTAGAATTACCTTCGTTGTTAAAATAACACTGTCATTGGGAGGAGAATATGATCAACTGATGTAATTCATGCAAATGAGGATCTTATTTGCATAATTAGGGGTTAAATCTATCATTTGTCAGTCATAAGGGGTAACCTCATTTGGCGAAGGTACAATGTATGAGATCGTGGAACTCTTGTTTATTTATTTATTGATCTTAATTAGAACAGTTGGGTAATACCCAACTGTTGGGTAGTGCCATGTTATCATTGGTTGAACTGCTAATCGTGGTCGACAGTCAGGATTAGTCTTTTATGTCAGTTCAGTTCGATATCTTGTCCAATAATAATTGATAAATTTAATGATAATGATCAAGTAGTAAGCCAGGACCATTTCATAGAGGTACATGTTTCTATAATCTTTTTTACCTGTACTGTAATTCGTTTCTGTTCCAATTAATACACTTAATCGCTAACTGTTCATTTTACGACAACGCACGGAATGAGTTATCTAATATCCAAACCACTAAAATTTGTCTCAATTTCTCAAAGTTTGCAGACAAGGGCAAAACTATTCTTCTTTGAACTTCCCAAAACCCACAAATTTTAGAAAAGGTGGGGCATAACGTCTTCCATGGTTTACAAAAGAGAAGTCAAGCCCTTCAGACATAGCTCTAGATATTTATCTCCTACTTTGTAGTTTAAACACTTTGTATTTACCTTTGTTTTTTTAAACTCTATTTCACTGTTCTTTTATCCATGATTGATTTATTGATTGATTGTAACTTGCGATTAGCCTTCGGGCAAGAACTTGCAATAAACTTGTTATTAATATCCTTTTTAGATCTACAGCTGCCCTATCATGTGGACAGCATCCACCAGCTGAAGGAGGGGATTGCAGCCCCATTGGTTGAGCACGATGCCAAGGTCGTGACCTATGACCTGAGTTCAGGCATGGGCAACAACCCTTCCATCTCCGTGCCCATGAACCCTGACCTCTGTGGGAAGGCTGTGTAAGTAGCAAAAGATTACAGTGAGAAGAATCAATTGTTCTGGTAGTACTTGAACAGCAAACAGACTTTCTTGGTAAAATATCTCAGACAGTGATGTTTTACAACATGGATGGCATAATCAGCACCAAGGAAAGGGAAGACAAAGTCTGTTTGCTGTAGCTTACAAATGTAAGTGATGCTTGACACAATCAAAATGACAATTATGCAAATCAGTATCTAATTTGCATAATTATAACATTTATAATTCCTCAACATCCGTCAAGGTAAACATCACTTTGCGAAGGCATGAGGCCGTGGAACTCTAGTTTATTGTTTATTTCAGGCTCGACGGCCCATATTGACAAACACATACACAAACACATCTAAAAAAATAAAGTACTTGGATGACCAAGTACTTTGTCGACACTTTTCAGCCATTGATTTGGATGTTGACCACGTACTTGGTCATCTTCATGATATGATATCCAGCCACCAAATTCACCTATATTACTTACAAGGTGGTAAAACAATCCAATTTCCAATTTGGTCTTGTGAACCTATGTACAGGTTATAGGCTTATCAAACATTCTGTCTTTTCTACCAGATACATTGGAGTTGAGGTCATGGCACTGACTTTCACAGATGCATACCTAGGGAACAACAAAGCTGTACAGAGGGTCACCGTGTTGTGCACAGGTAGCCAAATTTCAAGAAGAATCAATTGTCCTGTTTGCTGTTATATCGTTCTCAAAGATAATCAGCTGTTTCTCTTGTTGGAAGAACAATCTTGCTGTATAACTGACTTGCTTACTGTCCCTCTCTTAGGTACTGCTATGCTATTCTTTCTCTTCTCGAGATGGTAAGCATGTCTTCTGTCTATGCTCTGATCATTGGGCTCTTTGTGTCTTTTAGCTTGTGGAGCAATTATTCCACAAAAGAGAAACTCAAATGAGCCAAGGACCTGTACTTGTTTTATGTAGGCTAAAATTGTTAACATAGAAAGGAATTTACAATGTAATATACTGTTCCTTGTTGAGCTATCAACTTTTTTACCATAGGCCGCCATGCAATGCCAAGCCAGGTCTCGAAATTAACATGTGGATGGTGGATCGGTCACAAGAAGTTGCACAATGTCTAACCACACGTTACGCAATGCCAAGCCAGGCCTCGAAATTAACATCCCGATGTCAAAATGACGCTAAATTTCAGCTCGTGACAATTCAAATTACGTTTCGGCAATTTCGAGGCGATTGGACAATTCTGAGACCGTCTACGTCATTTAGGAACGCGATCCATCCGTGGGAAGCAAAGGGAAGCAACACTGTCTATTTTTCAGGTCTTTCAATTCTCTTTTTTTAGCATTGCTACAATTCGAGCAAGGTGAGCAAGTCATTAATAGTGCACACCCATGCCACCCAACCAGCTATTCCCATTTTGAGGCCTATGGACAGCTTTTTTTTAAAAGCTTTCTTGTTTGGTGCTCAGAAGTAATAATTTTCTTAAAAATACTAAAAAACTGTAACATGTAAATGATGTAATTGCTTTTGAACTACACATGTTAATCTTGAATGTGCAGATTTGTCAACAACATCCACATATTTTTGTTTGTAATCTTGGTCTAGAGGAGAAGCTGGCACCTCACAAGGTGAACTTTGACCTGAGTAATGCCAAGGTGTGGCCAGGCCTGGACTATCAACTCAGCATGGACTTCCTCCTGATGAACCTGGGGTTCCACACAGTGCCTGCTGGGGGATCAGGTAAAGAAGAAATCTTGATGCAAACAATATGATGCCGGTTCATGATTCCAACTGCGTATGCACGACATGATGCATCAAAGTCGAATGTCCCGAGACACACCTGACCATGGTTTATACATGCCCAAACATGTTTTTGTTTGTGATTCAGGGGCCCTCAACTTTGACATATTATCAATGCACCGTGAGTGCACCAGAAGAGGGGCACATAAAGCTGCCAGGAAGAGACTCATCTTGTCCATGTATACAATATATAGCAGCTGTTGTTCTTTTCTACGTTGGTGCTCAAAACACAAGTGGAGATGTCAGACAATAGAAAAAATCATGGGAAATGCACGTACACTGTAACAGTTTAGAATTAGCATTTCACTTGCAATTGTGGCTGGTGGAGCACGTCGGCAGAACATACTGCGCCTGCGCAAAACCTGGATTTTCGCTGGATTTTTGGTCAACGTTGCATCAGAATTTTGCCTGTTGCAGACCATATCTTTTTCTACCCAACATTTGAAAACTACAGACGACTCTGACGGGATGTCACCCTTATATACGCGAATTAGACCTTATATGAGACGTTCTACCGAAGTGCTATGCATAATACGTTACGGGTTTCGTGCAGGCGCAGTACATGTACGTTCTGCCGACGTGCTGGCTAGTGGTGGTATGTTCTTCCCACAAGGCTCTTGCCTGTCCTGACAAGGGACTGTAAACTTTTATCAATGCATAATAATGAATGGTTTATTTGATCATTTTGATCAGATATAAAAAAGTACATAGCAGCCATAGGCTGAATTGCGTACATTTTACATATTAAAAACTGTTTACATTAGGCAATTTACAGATAATGTGTATACATATTCTAAAATCCCAGAAAAACGCTACAGTACAGAACTTTAAAACAGGTAAGTTGTAAGACGAGTACGTCGAAGCAATTCAAACGTATATATGAATTTAGGTCACAAAGTACATTTACTGTAACAATATATTACACAAAAGTAAGGTTGTGATCTAAAAGACGTGGGTTGACTTATGTGTCCTGCTCGTTCAGAAGGGTTGTCATATATGGGATGGGACTTTTTTGGTATCTGTTAGTACGTACTTTAACAGTGTCAAGGAATTGTGATGATCTCGTAGTTTTAGAACTGATCTCACCACGATACGGGGGTAGCCAGTCTCTAAATGTCTCTGAGTGCAGCAGCCGTGTAGCGAACTTGTAGCACAGCTGGCGACGGCGGCTTTCTAGGGTAGGTAGGTCAAGTAAATCTCATGCCTCTGAGTAAGATGTGTAAGCGGGGCCCAATATTGTCCGACAAGCCCTTTTCTGGATGGTCTCGATCCTTGCTTGTTGTTTCTTTGTGAGACCCGGGTGCCATGCAGGCGCGGCATACTCACAAACTGGTCTGACCATGGTCTTGTAACAAGTGAGCCGGTCGTCTGAAGAGAGGCCGAAGCGTCGAAGCTGTCGGAGCAGGAACAGTTTGCTATTGCCTGACTTCACTACGTGGTCAACCTGCGTTTCCCAGCCAAGGTCGGCTTGCACAAATAATCCAAGTAGTTTAATGACTTTGACTACATTCAGTGTTTTGCCGGCGATAGATAAAGGTGGTGGCGTCGGGGCGACCTTTGTGAAGTACACGTGCATCGCTTTACACTTCTTGGGATTCAATTTCATTTTCTGTTCTTTTGTCCAGGTATCAAGGCTGTCAAGGTCAGCTTGGAAATGGGAGGTCGTGTTGATTTTTCGGCTTTCCGCTAAGTTAAGATCATCCACGAATTTCCATTTCCTTGCAATGGCGTCTGCACTAGCATTGTTGATGAGAGCAAGAAATATTAAGGGTCCGAGGACAGTACCCTGAGGAAGGTCGCAGGTGGTAACAGACCAATCCGAATGGGTTCCTTTGTACAAGACTCTTTGTTTCCGGTCGGTCAAGAAACTGCAAATCCACCGTGTGAGTTGGGGGCGAAGGCCCAAGTTGATCAGGCTAGTTACAGCTAGGAGGTGATCGACGCGATCAAACGCCTTGGAAAAATCAGTTGTAACGAGACTAGTAATTGTTCCCCTCTGGTCAGCGGTTTTAGCGAGTTGGTGTATGATATCAACTAGACAGTGTGTTGTGGACCGTCCTGCGAGGCAGCCGAATTGGGTTGGGTCAATGTTATCTTTAATGTCCGAGTAGAGTCTTGTCGCCACAAATCTCTCTACCACCTTCGCCAACACTGGTGTGAGAGAGATTGGTCGGAGTTCCTCTATTGTTGGTGGGCGGCTTTTGGGCAAGGGTACGATGTTAGCTTGTCGCCACTGGACAGGGACGAACCCCTCCGCAAGAGAGGCATTTAAGATAGACGTTAAGGGAGTAGAGATCTCATATGCAAATTATTTTAAAACACTGTTTGGAATGTCGTCTGGTCCAGCAGCTTTTTTGGTTTTGATGTTGCAGAGTTCGTTGTAGACGTCCCACGGTTGAATTTCCTCTAAAGGTTTTGCCGGAAGGAATGTTGTTCAAGTGAGCACGTCACTGCACAGAGAGCTTTGTTAATGGCGTTTGCTGTGGCCTTGTGATCAGTGGTAGATATTCCTTCAATATTGAGTGTGAGTTCTCTTCCAGCTGTGTTGATCATAGATTTGATCAGTTGGTACCACTTTGAGGGGTTTTCTTTTTTGCATGGTAATCAAGGCCTTTTCAAGAATGTCTTAAACATCTGGATACCTGAAGTATCCATACTTAAGAAATTACTGATGCTACATTTAGTAGATCTCTTTTTATTAATTCGTTTTTAGCGGTACATGTATTATGGTTAGTGGTGGCATTACGAGAGGAGTCACATAGCAAAAAATGCTTCCACTCCACTAGCAAGGATAGAGGTGTTCAAAAACTCTTTTTTTCCTAGAACAATCGTAGAGTGGAACTCGCTGCCACCAAGTACAGTAGGGGCATCGTCACTAGATACTTTTAAACAATGTTTAGAGTTCGACGTTAAAAGGTTAGGTGTAACAGCTCGTTCGGTGTAATGTAGCCAGCTGCTGCCGTGCCGCGTCCCTGCGAAGCTGGTGTGTTACGCCGAAGGGCGGTTATACCGGCTATACAGATACAGATACAGCTACCAAGTACCTAATACCAGCTCAGCAAAGAACAAGAAATAGTCATGCCTTCCTGTACCAGAGCCATCAAGCAAGTTGACAAGATTTTGATATTGAATTTTGTTCCTTGCAGCCTACAGCATCCGGGTGTTCCTGTCTGCTGACTCTGCGTTTGACGACAGCGAGGACACACCTTTGGATGTTGATTTTGGCAGCAGTGTGGGACAGACAAGTCAGGAAATCCTGCCAAACCAAGAAACAGACTTCAAGGGGCTCTCAGGTAAGATTATAAGTTTTAACTTTGACAAAATTAAGTTTCTTATGGTTGAAGTTAATGTACATTGTACAGTGTCTGTCTTTCCGTCATTTGACAGAATTTTGCCTCTCAAGACAGACATAAATTTTGGCCAATCCGTCATCTTTGACGGACAAAAATCGGCGTGTACAGATATATTAGAGATGTCATTAAACTAAGCTTAGTATACCAGCAAAATTTGTCCCACAAAATGCAGGAAATAGCGTTTCAGAGGGTCAAGATTTCAAAATTTTCAGTGTGTTTGGCAACAACATGGTGTCCAACAAAATTGAGTTGATGGAAAAAAATTTCCGACTGGCTAAGCTAGAACACTGGTTAAAGTAGTTTTTTAAGTTGTGAATGTGTGAATTCAAGTCCCAGAAATTTTCATCTTGTCTGTTGTGGACAAATACTTGAAAAGCACTTTGTATAATTAAGAAGTACATTTCTATCAATACAAAAAGAAATATTTTTACTTTCCATGTGTAAGTCTCATAACCAGATAACTCCTGAATTTACCACTAAGTATTGCTGACCCTAAAGCATTTCCAGGATCCCCAATGCAGACCCTCAACTATTTATGGCTGTTTGTTTATCTCTACTGTAGTTCCCATCCGACTGGACACCAGAGAGGCCTGTCTGGAGATGTCCAACATGCACGTGTTCCTACAGGTGGTACCAGACCCCACCTATCTCCCCACGTATGCAGTATCACTCACACCATTCTCTGTACCTACAGAGTGTGATGAAGGTAGGCATGGATCATGAATCATTCTGGGTCGTTTGTACACTTCCCACGGTTCTGCCCTTCAGATATGTGGTTTGAGACAACCATCACCCCAGCGTGCGAAATACTATAGGTTGCCCAGTTGCACTGTGCAACCTTTTTTTGCTTGGTGCAACCAATTTCTACACCCAGGTAGCCCAGTGCACTACCTAAATTTTGTGGTAAGGATGCCCCTTTCTTCCATTGGGAACTGTTTATTGAGAAGTTCCCATGGAAGAACTCGTCACTTCAGATAAGGGGAAACAACTCTGTGTCGAAAATGTATAAATGCACATTGCATTCTAACAAAGTTAATCATAATGTAGAAGAGTTCAAATTCGGGGCAATCTAGAATTTTGATGGGCAACCTAGTTTTTCATTCTAGATTGCCACTGGGCAACCTGGCTCAAAAAAGTATTTCGTACACTGCACCCCCCCCCCCCCCCCATATCACCTCACCTCACCAATCCCATAGCTGTCATGTCACAGCTGTCAGGGCAATGTGGCTTTCAACAAGAGTTTTCCATCCCTGGCGTTCCTCTACAAGACTAGTCAGCTGGCTTACAGGTTTTCCTGTCCACTCTTTCAAATCGCTGGTCCAAGTCCGGCGGGGACACCCCCTAGGCCGTACACCCTCCGCCTTCCCTTGTAGTGTGGTATGAGCTAAGGTGCCCTTTGCTCTGGTTGCGTGGCCAAACCACTGCAGCTTTTCCTCCTTACCAGTGACAGGAATCTGGGAAGAGGGCCTGCTAGTGACCTTATACGCTGCTCAACTTCTTTGCTTGTAGTGTGAGAAGACCAGTGGATCTGGTCCCCCTATATGTAAGATGGAAATAAAGACCAGTGCCTAAAGTTTGCCAAATCACTGCTGGGGTGAATCACACAGCAGGAAGCTTAGAAAATTGGACAACATCAGTCAGTTTAAATGTCGAACTTCCTGTTTCATAAAGACAACACTTACCACATTGTAGCACTCTTGAATGCAATGTGAACAGCAAACACAGTGCATGACTATCTTTTAAATGTCTTTTAACTGCACTTATCATGGTAAGTGTACGTACAGTCAACTGCAATTTAGCCCGAGGATTGCATTATATACAATGTATTCCTGGAAGTCTGAAATCTCTGATTTCTTGTTTCTTTTATACTTTTATACAATCTATTACATCAAGTGAAATTTGAAAATATGTCAAGAAGTGCTTAGGCCACACCAATTTAATTTGTTGGTTCTCGGATTTTTTAAGAAAAAATATGAAGCGACCGGGCGAAAAAATAAAAAAAAATAAAAACAGGCCTAGGCATCCTCTGATAGCCCCAAAAGCTACGATAGCAGCCTTGACGTCCCCATTCCAAGCTGGTTTATAATTCAAACAATGATTTCTGAATTTTTGATCAAACCAGAGCATTGATACATGAAAAAACTATAAAACAAGGCAGACGAGGAGCTTTCTTCAACTGTTTTGGGCAAAATCGGAGCATTTTGCAGTTGATTCAAAGCCTGAATCCAATTTTATTTTTATTTGCAAATCGGAAAAAAATGAAGCGGCGAATCCGAGAACCAACAAATTAAATTGGTGTGGCCTTAATATTAAAACCCTTTACCAGCGTGCGAAATACTAGGTTGCCCAGTTGCACCGTGCAACCATATTTTGCTTGGTGCAACCTATTTCTACACCCAGGTAGCCCAGTGCACTACCTAAATTTTGCAGTAAGGATGCCCCTTTCTTCCATTTGGGAACTGTTTATTGAGAAGTTCCCATGGAAGAGCTCATCACTTCAGGTAAGGGGAAACAACTCTACGTCAGAAATGTATAAATGCACATTGCATTCTAACAAAGTTAATCATAACGTAGAAGAGTTTAAATTTGGGGCAACCTGGAATTTTGATGGGCAACCTAGCTTTCATCCTAGGTTGCCACTGGGCAACCTGGCTCAAAAAAGTATTTCGTACACTGCTTTACTTAAAATTTCTTTAATTGTCTGCTTTATCTGGCTGATTCATTGATTATGACTCATGACATTGTGTTTTATTTGTTACGTTTGTTTTCAGACCATGTGGATCTACAAATATCCCTATTTGAGGCTTCAACAGACGTCATCTTCACTGACCAGCCGTTTGAGTACGCGCTGGACGTGCATATCCTGGTGTCCAGCCTGGCCAGTCTGTCCAAGGTGGGACAGAAGTACGACGTCACTTTCTACCTGTCGGAGGACCCTGACATTGACCCTGAGGATGACCTGGCACTAGACTACACCTTTGAGGAGACCCAGGGGGCCAGGCTCTTCATGTAAGTGTCAAAACACAAAACATCTTTTATATTGAGAAATTTTATGAAAAATAATGACTTTTCATGGTGGATTTTTCTTCATGATAGAAGGGAAAAGGAAGGTTTTTACAGTGTTTTGAATTTGCAGTTGAAACTATTTTGTTGTAGTACAGTACATGTATACATACAGCTGAAATGCAATTTGCAGTGTAATAATTTAGCAATGGAGAGGTCACAACAAAAAAATAAAATCACTGTGAACATTTCAAGATTTACAGTTACTGTAATATGTTAAAAACACTTACCATTATGATAGTGCTTATTGTACTATCATATTGATAATTTTTTAGGTTAGCAGTTGGTGTAACTTGTCCAACTTGGGTATCTTATGTTGTTTTTTGCTATGTTGACCCATGATTCTTCTTATAAACATATCCTAACACAGCTATTCAATACTAGATGTCAATACAGTACAATGTATACATGTATGTCTCTCTCTCTCTCTCTCTCTCTCTCTCTCTCTCTGTCAGTCAGTCTAGTACAGAATAGGATATAAAATTATAATTATACTGAACAATAATAATAAGAAAAATACAGTTCAAAGTTCAGTGCAGTGTGGAAAAAGCAATTTTTGGGCCCGTTTGTGATTTCCTTATCACTTGCTGTGATCATATTCTTCCTTTGACAAAAAATTTCAACATGTCATTTTGTCTCTTCTTTTTATTTTTTATTTTTATTAATCATACACACAAACAGAATACAAGACCTAGTGGTGGCACACTCAAGTTGAGAACTTATTTTGACACCACCACTAAATAAATACATACAATAAAGAAAATAGACATACACTTGGAAATATATACAAATTAAAGGTATTCAAAAGCGCAAGTCCGGTTTCCCACCCAATGATTGAATGATTTTGTCTCTTTTTAAACAGGAACATCCCAGTTGGTTCCCCTCCTATACAGCACAGCTTCGGAGGCCCAGAGGGACGACTGACTATCCCCCAGTGGGCCCAGGGGGTGGGCAGGTACTGTGGACCAGCTTACCTGGGGGTGTTACTGACTGACAAACAGAACTGGGACTTGGACCCATTCTTACCTGACAACAGTGCAGCACTGCACATCCAACTTCAGTGTAACCATGGTGAGAGATACATTAAACAAATCATACAATACAGAGTCTTGTATAATATTTGGTCATTTAATTTTTGTTCATTTTACAAAAATGTGATGAAACCTGTTTTTGTAAGAGGGGTGGTATTCAAGAATTGCCTGATCTGTGCTGGCAGGACTTTTTTTTTCAATATCAAGAGCTCATGGCTCTCCTCAAGCCCCGGGACCTCCGCTTTATGTCATATCAAAGAGGATGCCCCTAACAAAAGGCAATGTACTAATTTTTACCTGAGTCAAGTGAGGAAATAGAATGTAAAGTGCCTTTCCAAAGGCCACAACACTGGGGCCTGCCAGTGATTCGAACCCAGGACCTTCAGATTCTAAGGCTGGCTTTACACGGGGCAAAAAATATCTGTCCTGGGACATTCGACGCGCGGCGCTTGTCAATCGCCTTGGACACTTTTGGTTTCACACGTATTGACTCCGACTCCCGCTGCGCGTCGCAGCTGCGGCGCACTGCAAAATGGCTGCGGCGGGCTGCGTCACCCTGGTACCTCTCCGGTTGTGTACAAAATGTATGTACAAGATCCCTGACCATTTTTGGGACTTGTTTTGAGTTTCTGTTGTACCCCTCCTGCTGCAAGCCTTCGGCCTTCTTCCTCCGAATTCTATCACAATTCTGCAACCCGATCAAACATCGCGTTTCGGCGCTGCTCCAGTTACTGCTGAGGTCACGGCCGTCACATTTGATTAGCAAACAATCAAAAACAAAGAGAATGACGTGGATTTCAGGCTAGCGCAGTATACATAAATGGTCATTTTTTATATAACCCCTGATCTACTGCAACGCAGAAATAGGCTGCAAGCAACGCAGACTCCCCGCGGAGTGTCGTGACGCACTTGTGGCACCTCCTCGATGCGGCACAGAAAAAGCATGCATTTTTACACGCATGAAAATATCTGTCGTACGACATTCTGCGTCGCGCCGCGCGTCGCACCGCGTGTCGAATGTCGTACGACAGATATTTTTTGCCCTGTGTAAATCCGGCCTAAATCAACAACCCTGACCACAAGACCACCTTGCCACCTCATCAAATGTTGGCTCCTGTATTTCAGATGTGCTTGGTCTGTCTGACTTTGCCTTCCATGTGGAGGGAACGTACGATAAGATCTGGCAGGATGCTGGAGGAACGGTTGTGTTTGATGTGACTGTCAGGAACACAGGACTGGTGGACATCACTCCAGCTAACAACGGCACACCAAACTTCCATCTTGTGGTAAGCTTATCAATGTATTTCTTGACTTAGATTTTGTTAAAATGTAAAATTTGTAATCTGTCTAGTGTCTATGTGGAACTTTTTATGATCATTATCACTGTCAGTTAAAACAAACATGGCAGGGAATAAAAACAATTGCCATGGTGATGATTGAATGTTTGTTGTACATGGTGTTTAATGTAAAAAAAATTACGTATGGTATTGCAGTTTCTTTTTGCAGTTTTTTGTTGCCAAACCAAAATGATTGAATGTTTATAGAGCACAGGGGTACAAAAGTAACATGCCAGGAAAACGTGATACTGCATGAGCCAATGTTGTTTTGTTTCTTATTTTTGTTGAAGTGGCAATAATTTTGTAAGACCTTTGGAAGTTATGATCATTAATCTCCATTACAATGTTTTTGAATAAAACAGATGTTTAGTAGGCATGCATGTAAATAGTACAAATTCCTGTGGAATCGCTAGAATTTCTCCAAACTGGATACATCCTATACTATTAGGCTTGCCACTCACAGGTGTCACCAAAAAAGTAAAAACTTTAAGTAAAAACTACAAACAATCTTGTATCCTCAGCTGTACAGCTCTACAGACCAGTTCTTGGTCCAGAGTGACCTGCAGGTACAAAATCATCCTTCAAACTGACCCCTTAAACACACAAACCAAAAACATCACCACCCAAAACAATACTTCTGTACCAGAACTTCTGTGGGGTCGTGTGGCCCAGCGGTAGCGCGTTCGGTTCAGGGCCAAGAGGTCCCGGGTTCGATCCCCACCCATGTCACCGATCTTGTGCCCTTGGGAAAGGCACTTTACACGACTTTCCTCACTTCACTCAGGTGTAAATGAGTACATGTACCTAGCTTCGGTTAGGGACGTCCCTCGGATAGGATGTTAAATGGAGGTCCCGTGTTTGGGGAGAGCCACACCCCACGCACGTTTAAGAACCCACCATACTTATCGAAAAGAGTAGGGGTCCTTCCCGGTGTGAGTGGTTCAAACCTTACTGTCTTATGGCCGCACCTGGGGTCGTATTGAGGTCACCTGAGTTAGCGCCGAATGGCAGCCGCTCCAGACCCTTACGATTAAGCCCCACCACCATTGTAAGCTCCTCACAATTCAGCCCTTGGCTGCAAGGAGAGAGTAAGCCGGCCCACCAATAATGATAATAATGATAAAATAATAAAAAAGTAACTAGGCATGATCTTGTATCCTCAGCTGTACAGCTCTGCAGACCAGTTCCTGGACCAGAGTGACCTACAGGTGCCCATTACTCAGATGGAGCTGGATGAAGACATGCTGGCATCAGGGCTGGCTGCTGGGGACAACCTGACCTTTACTGGCATCAGGGCCAAGGTCAAACCATCAGGGGACATGTGTCAGCAGAGGTAGGCAGTCTTTCTTATGGTAAAAAGGTAAAGGTAGTCCTTTAGCCTTATTGAGGCCGTAGGGACAGTGGGTTGTTGATCCACTGTGTCTAGGGCACGGTATTGGAAGGTGGAGCCCATTCCTCTCCTTCCACCACCTTTTGCCTCCCAAACGGACCTCAGATAAGCATTTTACACCTGTGTGGAGTGAGGAAAGTCGTGTTAAGTGCCTTTCCCAAGGACACAATGTCTAACCAGGAATGCCATGGTTTGAAGCCACAAGCTCTTAATCTTGTGTCCACTACCGTAGCCACTTGGCCATTTGACGCCACCTAAGTCACTTGTCACTATGCAAATTTTGTCACATACATGTATAATGAATGAATAAAGCAACAACAAAATCCGTCAATCTATGAAAGTGGTTCTTTCTGGCCACTACGTCATGTATATCACCTCTATACAACCCAGGTATTTGCTTGCATCCTGGCACCGAGGCCCAGCGCTAGATGAGAACCTCGTGGATGGACTGAGGGATAACGACTTCTCTGCAGCTCCTTTTGATTGCCAGACGGGTAAGGCTTTGTCTTATTCATCACACGCTGAAGAGATGGCACAATGGTAGCTTGTAAAGCAAGAAAAATCCTGGGGATACAAAGAACTGCAGAATATGACATACATTTGTACATGTAGTAAGCTACTGCCTAGGTCTAGTTGTGTCTGTTTGTGGTGCTGATAATGGTGCTGTTGTTAAGCTGTTCTTTTCTGCTACGGTGTCACATGATAGTTTTCTCTGTGGAAAATGCTTGTATTGAAACTCATGTTATATTTAAAAAGGTAAAATTTGCAAAGCAAATGCATAATGTTTACTACTAGTATCACATGGTCTAGCCTAACAAACTACTGCTCTGTTTATTCTCACTCAAACACAGTTATACATGTATATACACATGTATGGTGACCAGCCACTAAGTCTTGCTATTGTACATATTATTAAATTGTAATCCAACACCACAGGGTGTCTGCTACACTTACCGTGGTCATTGACCTTATTTTTTGGAATGGAAGAAGATGAAACAGAGCAAAAACATTATATTTTCCTTCTGGGAAGGTAAACATAATGAATATTTCTTGCAATTTTATCACCACTTATCTGTGTATGACTTTGTCTATTCTGCAGACACTGTGGATATCTTGCCGGTGGAAGGTAGTTTTAAAGTGCATAGTCCACAGCTGTCACCGGGTGGAGCAACATCCACCTTTTCACTGACAGCAGAGGTAAGGATTTCATGGCATCCTGAAAACTTGTCATAACGTTAGAAACTTCTGGTGGCTTCATGTCATATAGTAATAATAATTCTTACCTTTGACAAGAAGGTTATGTTTTTGGTGTTATTGTATGGTGGTTTTGTGGATTTATTGAATTAGTACTACAATGTACAAATGTAACTGAAGAAGCTGAATGATGTATAGTATGTGGGTACATAATGTAGGAGTCAGTAACTTAAAAGACATGTTCAATTATGGGCTTCCTGGCAACTTCTGTTTTTGATATTCAATGTTCTGGACATGCTATGGTCATGATATTTTGGTGGCAGACACTTTTAGCAAACTTTTTAAATTTTTTATGCATCATTTTTTTTCAGGTAATCCTGACAGGAAATGCAGAGCTAACCACAGACCCCATTTTCAACATCAGCTTCTATCTATCCCATGATGCCTTGTGGAGTGCCGATGACCTTGACATAGAGTACGACCTTGATGATCTTACCGACGTCCTGTCAGGTGACGTTACAGCATCAGAACCTGAACTGGTACTTGATGGCACAGGACTGGTAAGTGATGAGACAGCTTAAATTCTCCATGTACATGTGTAATGATGCTGATTTTCCATATACCAGAAATCAAATGTAATATTTTACAACTTAACAAAAGGAATATTGAATATTAACTGAAGTATGGTACATATTCTGTGGGCTTATATAGTTTTAGAGACTATTATTTTTGTCATCGTTCTTTCCCATTTGTAGCACACCTTATCCAATGGTCATGAGTTCGAATCCCAGCTGTTGTTGCTCACCAGACATGCACGCTACTGGAAAGGGTTGCATGGTCCTCTGTTCATTGTACTTGTCAAAAAATGCTTGGATAATTTTGCCTGGTACAATGAACCTGTATATACTATACATTGTACATGGCATCTGTCCTCTCTGTCATGCCCAGTGGAAGAGTTACTCAACTGTTTAGTGGGGTCATGTGGCGCAACGACAGAGTACTCGACTCGGAACCAAGAGGTCCCGGGTTCGAGTCCTGACATGCCACCGACCTTGTGCCCTTGGGAAAGGCACTTTACATGACTTTCCTCACTTGACTCAGGTGTAAATGAGTATCATGTGTGAGGTGTGCACGCTATCAGCATTACTTGCTGCCTAGTGCACACTTTGTATTGTCATGTTACAATTTCTGAATAAAACAAAACTGTTCATGCGTTCATTTGAGCTAATAATCGCTTTCTTTCAACTTTCCCAGGTCCTACCAGGAGGTATGAGTACCCAGTACTGCGGCTTGTCGTACTTGGTTGCCATCCTGGACTCCCAAAACAAAGTGGAAGAGAGGAATGAAAACAACAATGTCATTTCCACTAAGATCACAGTATCATGTCCTGATGGTGAGTTGCAAAGATTCCATTAAAACTTGTTGTCTTTTGTATCTTGTATCTTTGCAAAATTGTACTTGTACTTGTTTTCAGTGTATACACTGACTATACACAGCACGTCGGCAGAACGTACTGCGCCTGCGCAAAATCCTGATTTTTCACGTTTTCGTTGGATGTTTGGTCAACGTTGCATCAAAATTTTGCCTGTTGCAGACGATATCTTTTCCTATACAACATCTGAAAACTACAGACAGGCTGTCAACCTTATATGCTCTAATACAACCTTATATGAGACATTCTGCCAAAGTGCTATGCACAATACATTACGGGTTTTGCGCAGGTGCAGTACGTTCTGCGGACGTGCTACTATATACACTGACTAATTCAGAAGGTACAAGAGAATTGTCCTAAATATTGTAAATTGATTTATTTTTGTGGGGACATAATTTTGTGGTGAAAGGAGAAAAAAGGGTGTTTTACGTTTGCGCTTGAAACAGGACTGTGGGCCAATAGTAATCATAATGCATATTCTTGGTGTTATTAATGTGACGTGTAGAAAACTGTAAATTTTAAAAATAAAACCACCATGAACATTTAAAGATTTAGAGTGTGCTAAATCATGGGGACGAAAAGTAGTTAGCTCTGTGCTGTGGTTTCATTTTAGCAACTTTTGCTATCCATTCCACCACAAAACCATGACACCATGAATATGTGTTTCCACTGTTTTACTACAGTAAGTGTACTACAGACTTGTTTCAACTGCAAACAAAGGGAAGACCTCTTTTCCCCTCCAAACAGGAATTTAAGTCCCCACAGAGATACATATAGAATACAACATGGTGTATTCGGCATCGCCCAAGGTATCAGCCCGACCGCGATCCAACTCGCGGGAGGGCCGAGACCGAGGGTGATGCAGAATACACCGTGTTGTATTCTATTTATATCATACCCACCCTAGAAAACACGTCTTTCAATGCGAAATGAGCGAAGATTTGGTGTCCCTAAACAAAAAAACTGCAACAACATCAATTCCAACGTCCGAATCCTGTATTCGAATTTGCGAAAGCAGCACTCACGGTTGGGGCGAAACGTGTTCGAATCGTTCTATGGAAGCCCGGTTGTAAGCCCGGTCGTACCGTAAAGTACGACCGGGTCGAGAACACTGTTTGGAACATTACTGCCGCCCGCAGGTATGATATAAATGAATGTATGGTACTCCTTAAGAGCTGAACTTGTGTTAAAGGTTCTCTTGTCCATATCTTCCAGACATCTACTCAGTGGAGAATGCCAGACTGGAGGTACAGGACATGTATTATGTAGGGGTTCCAGTACCCATTGTGTTCTCTATGGATGTCTACAATTTAGGGGATGCCCAGATAGGCATGGCAGGGGAAGGCACTCATAACTATGAGCTAAAGGTAAACAATTTGTCCTTATTTACTATTATCAAAATTTTTAAAAATCAGTCAGTGTAATAATCCTGTACGGGGACAGCCCCATGTTTTGACACCTCTATGTTCTTATGACCCTATGTTCCAACATCCCTATGTTCCAACCAGTGTTCTAGCCAGTCTGAAATTTTTTCCGTCATGTCAGTTTTGTTTGATGTAACACCATGTCGAGTGCCAAAGGTGCAACAATCCTAGGCGGTTCCAGGGGCATGCTCCCCTGCAAAAATTTTGAAATCTTGACCCTGTGAACTGCTATTTCTTGCATTTTGAGGGGCAAATTTTGCCCCTCAAAATGCAGGAAATATGTTGATTTTTGTCTGTCAAAGATGACAGATTGGGCAAAATTTTTGGCCGTCATGAGCAGCAAAATTCCGTCAAATGATGGAAAGACAGACCCTAACTAGAACACTGGTTCCAACATCCCTACGTTCCCACATAGGGTTAGGATTCTCCAAGCATAGGTTGAGAAGTCGGAACATAGGGGTTTCAGAACTTGGGGTGTAACCATTCTGTACATTGTCAAACTTTCAAACAAATGTGTATGGAACATTGCTAGACCTCATAATCAGATTTGGACCACAACTACACGTACCAATATTATAGATATTTGACCTTATTTTAAAAATCTAAGTTCTTGTTTTGCTCAGAGTTCATTTAAAAAAAAGTTTCTAATGGTTCTCTAAGATAAGTGCTACAGACGAAAGGAGCAACCCTGTTGAAAGAAAATAAGAAATCAAAGATTTCAGACTTCTGGGAAGTATGCAATCCTCGACTTCCTAGCTGCCGGCTCCAGATTTTGAGACATTTGACTTCCTGCTGTTACATGTATGCCTATTCCACCCAAAAAACCCAAAGCACAACCACCTAAAACAATACTTCCATACTTGCAAGTAACAAAAACTGATACACATTGTCAAATGAACATTTTTTCGTAAATAATTTCATCAGGTTGGAATATACATGTACATAGGGTATAGAATTTTCTTCTTACACAACCAGTAAGGTTCTCACCTGCTTACGTTTCGATGTCTATCAGACACCTTCCTCAGAGCTTCTGACTGGCGAGTTGCAGAATAGCAGCGAGTTGCAGAACTCCAGTCAGAAGCTCTGAGGAAGGTGTCTGATAGACATCGAAACGTAAGCAGGTGAGAACCTTACTGGCTGTGTAAGAAGAAAATTCTATACCCTATGACCATTTTTTTATCACCCAATCCCTTGTAGGTATTTGCCCAGCAGGGAGCCATGTTGAACATGGACGCGGCCTTTGACCTGACGCCAGAACAGTTCCTGTTCTCCCCCGAGTGGCAGGAAGAGCACACCGATGACCTTCACCACACCATGACCCCTAAACGTTACACCAACGCATCAGCCATCATAGGTTAGTGTATAAGAAGGTTCTTTATGAAATGGAAACTAAACCTTAACTACCAACTCTATCTACAAAGAATTGGGACTTACCCCAAATTTTTGGTTGACTCCATCAATCTTGTTCACGGAATGGACCCGTCTACTCTTGGAACGTGATGTCACAAGTTATCTGGCACGTATGACCCGCTACTACGGTCACGTGTTTCTGACGTCACGTTCCAAGAGTAGATGGGTCCATTCCATGAACAAGGTTGATGGAGTCAACCGAAAATTTGGGGTAAGTCCCAATTCTTTGTAGATAGTGTTGGCAGTTAAAGTTTAGTTTCCATTTCATAATGACTTGTACCAACACAGATGAACTTTCATGCAAAGAAGGTTCTTTATTCAATAACCAGTGTGTTTTTACATTTAGAGGTTTCAGTGACCATCTGTCACCTTTTTTATGACTCGTTCTGATTCGTACTGCAGCTAGGTACATGTATCGCTGCTGCAGAATTACAAAATCCCAACAATTAGAGTGTTATCACGTAATACATGCAATTATCATGCTGCCCTGAAGCCACCAAAAACGTCGGATGTCAAAACCCACTGGTTGCTGAATAAAGAACCTTCTTACACAGTCTCTTGCCAACTGGGTAGTCAAGTGAGGAAAAAGTGTTAAGCATACAAATGTATTTCACAAGGACACAATATTTGAGCCTGCTTGGGATTTGACTGCAGAAATTTTAGATTTTAAGTCAACAACCCTCCAGCGAGAGGGAGGTGAAAAATGTCCAGACTATGCATGATGTACAAAATGACTAATAAACTGGTGGATGTACCAACTACTAAGTATCTTATACCAGCTCAGAAAAGAACAAGAAATAGTCCTGCCTTCAAGTACCAGAGTTATCAACCAAGGATTGAGGTGTTCAAAAACTCATTTTTTCCTAGAACTACATGTATCATAGAGTGGAACTCGCTGCCACCAAGTACAGTAGGGGCATCCTCACTAGATACATGTAGTTTCAAACGTTTATGTTTAGACTGCTAGGTGTAACAAGTCATTGGTGTAATGTAGCCAGCTGCCACCACACTGCGTACCTGCCAAGCTGGTGTGTTACGCCGAAGGGCGGTTATACCGGCTATACAGATACAGATACAGAAGCTGGTGTGTTACGCCGAAGGGCGGTTATACCGGCTATACAGATACAGAATGATACAGAAGCTGGTGTGTTACGCCGAAGGGCGGTTATACCGGCTAGTATACAGATGCAGATACAGAAGCTGGTGTGTTACGCCGAAGGACGGCTATACAGATACAGAAGCTGGTGTGTTACGCCAAAGGGCGGTTATACCGGCTATACAGATACAGATACAGAAGCTGGTGTGTTACGCCGAAGGGCGGTTATACCGGCTATACAGATACAGATACAGAACCCTAACCACAAAATCACCTTGCCATCTTCATGTTCTGCTTGTTCCAGAGATATCCGAGCTGGCGTGCCGGAGACAGATGGATCACTTGTTCCTGGTTGTCCTCTCCAGAGAGGCTGGTGTGGACTGGATCCTCTATAACAACTGGGTATCAGCTGAGATCACCATAGACTCTTCAAGTTGTACTGAACCAGGTATGTAGTGGTTTTCATGGTTATGTCTGGGTATGGAAGTTTTGTTTTGGGTAGCTGAGTCATGTCATTGAGTTTATGTGTATGTACATGTAGTTCCTTAAATTACATGGTGGGTGCAAGGTGATTTTGACAGTTGATTAATAGGGAGGTCATGTCTGAAGGTGTAAAGCATGCACTGGGTGGGAGTTTTTGTTTATTTTTTATTTTTTTTATTCACAAAATACCAGTAAAAATACACAACTTCAACAGAAAACAGAAAGCCAAGACGGCTTGTACAGAAACAGAAAGAAAAGGCGCCTCCCATTAATTGAACTTGAATATCTATATGTAACATTATCAGTAACATAAGATTAATCGGAACGAAAAAAGATGACAATAACAAGCAAAATTATGATAAACACATTGTTCCCACTGGGTGGGAGTTAGATCTGAAAGAAATCAGGAAGGATTCAGGAAATGTAATACCTAGTCCTGATTGAATTACGTCATACATTGTACAATCCCCCCTGCAGTTCCAATACTGTCATGAAAACCCGAAGTACTTCCCAGAAGTCTGAAATCTCTGATTTCTTGTTTCTTATACAGTGGCAGCAGCTTACATCTAAGTACATTGATATATATGATGTTATATTAAGTAAAACTTGAGGCAAGAAATTGTGAAACTTGTGTAATGCTAAATTGGAAAATTAATGATACATGTATACTATAGAACAGTTTACAACTGTGTGATTATACATGTACATGTACATACATGTAAGTGCCCTTATGTTAAGTATTTCCTTAATCTGTTGTGACAGTCTTGTTCCTTCTTGTCAATTTTATTTTAATTCAATTGCAACGAAGCAATACAGTGGCCACCCAGGCAGCATGGCTGATTTCGGGTGCGGAGACACACACAGATTAGACATAAACAATATAACTCACTAATTCACATTAACCTAAAGTCTATCGATGTCAATAAAATTTCTAATAGACTTAAGTACAAGGCTTGTCAATTGAATGTTTTTGATGAAATGTTTTCTGAAAAGAAGTTAAAAAGGAGTTTTTAACCATTTTTTTAGATGCAGTGGACCTGGTCATTGCAGACTTTGGAATTCAGCCCTCAGACCGGCTGCGGCTGGGTGGATGGACAGACCTACAGCTGAATCTGGATGTGGACGTCATTAGTGAGTGCTGTAGTTAGAATTCAAATGCAATAGAGACATTCTTGCTATTGGGAGGCAGCTCTCAATATTTATTCTTCTGTCTTCATAGTTTCTATGGTGGAGTGATCTTTATGCCTGATGATTGTAGTTTGAATTATACATAAAGTATAAATAACACCTCAAATGCAACAGCCTTACTAATAACTTTCTGCACCTATAACTAACATTAATATATTACTGTAGAACTCTGTAAAAGACTGTCTAAGAGTTCTACAGTTATAGATGCAGAAAGTTATTCCGTGGACAAAAGTATGAATTTTCAAAATTTCTACTTGGTTTTTCTTGTGCATAGAACCAGACCTCCTTGTCATTCTTAGATTTTCCAAATTCCTATCCAGTGATGAACAAAATTCAAATTGACTATAATCTTAAGCCTTACTATTTTACATGTATGTAGATATTCTTGCTAACAGAGTCTCATTTCTTGCTTCCAGACTCAGGAGGCTGGTCAAGTCTTCAAGGGGATGAACCAATGTTCAATTATCAGGTCTTCATCTCTCGGCGTGGCCACCAGCTGCAGCTCCCCACAGCAATTCTGCCCGGTATTACAGCCCAGATCAATGAGGAAACTCTGTCAGACAGGACTATTCATCTTGGTATGATGTTTGTATAAGCATTGAAACATATGCATTGTACATGTATGTTTGATGTTTTTTCTTGACATGGAATGATGATTTGTGCTGATACCTCCGTCCATACAGAGGCATCATTCAGTCAAGGTATCGTTTGTATGTTGGGGACTTTTTCAGATTTTTGGCGATGCCTCAGGGGTGGAGGCATCTGCCAGCTTTTTTGAGCTTTCGAAATCAGCATTGTACATGTATGTTTGATGTTTTTTCTTGACATGGAATGATGATTTGTGCTGATACCTTCGTCCATACAGAGGCATCATTCAGTCAAGGTATCGTTTGTATGTTGGGGAGTTTTTCAGATTTTTGGCGATGCCTCAGGGGCGGAGGCATTTTTGATTTTCTGCTTGATGGATGGTAAGAAAATACTAAAGATAACATTATTAACTCATTCATAGGGAGTTACATTGGGTGCTTCAAGGACATGAAGCCCGGTCATGCACTCAACATCGTTGGACCTCAGGACAGCACACTTACGGTGGCAACATGCATCCAGGCCTGCGCAGGCAATAACACTCAGTATGCAGGTAAGGATTGGACAAAAGAATGAATATGAAATAAATTGATGTAAAATTATCCTGTAATATACAGTCGAAACTGTCCATAGTGACCACCGAAAAGGTTTGAAGAAAATGTTGACAATAGACAGGTGGCCACTATAGACAGAATTGTTAATGTTTGGTGGGGGGGGGGGGGTAGTGATTATGACTAATGTGCATAATTTTTGCTGCCAATTACAACTTACGTTAAATGCCCAAAGCTGATTGCAAAGTACGTAAACTCACGAGGCTGGAATTACATTGATTTTGGGCGGCTGCCAATGTATTACAAAGACTTAAAAGGCCTGATTACGCCTTACGAAAAAGAGCATGCAGTGCACCATGTTGAGTGTGGTTTGTATTTGTGACAATTATCATCACATTGTGAGGTGGCGTCGAGTGGCTAGGTGAGCGGACACAAGATCGAGATTACATGGGTTTGATTCTTTGCATTCTTGGCTAGCTGTTGTGTCCTTGTATTGGGAAAGGCACTTTGCACAACTTTCCTCACTACACCCAGGTGTAAAATTTCGGTTGCAGAGGTAAAAGGCAGTGGAAGGGTAGGGCTCCGCCTTCCAATACTGTGCCCTAGACACAGTGGATTCACTACCTACTACCCCTAAGGCTTCAAAAAAAGGCTATTACCTTCATTGTTTTATTCAGAGATTGTAACAAGACAATACAAAGTGTGCACTAGGCAGCAAGTATGCTGATAGCGTGCACACCCAACACATACAGCACATATGACATAAGAACAACAATAAATAGTTAAAACAAGATACATACCCGAGTAACATCTAATGAATCACACCTGCAATTTTAATAATTTTATAACTGTACAACAAATAAATGGTTGGCGTGGCTCAGCTGGAAGAAGCACAGAATCTTTTTGATTGGGCAATGAACGTGTGAAGTGCATCTGTAAGTTTTGTGTTTGTGTCAAGGTTGTGAGCTGGAGAACCCTGGAGCAGGACAGATGTGGTTAGATGTTGTTGAGTAAGGTGTTCAATTACCTTTACCTTTTTTTTTCATGATGGCATTCTCCCCACCAGGCTTACAGAATGGAGTGGAGTGCTTCTGTGGGGAGGAGTATGACAGACATGGGAGAGCCATGGAGAGTGACTGTGATGTGCCATGTGGGGGAAACAATGACCAGATCTGTGGAGGACATTACAGGCTGTCTGTGTATACAACCAGTCAAAGTAAGTTCAACACACTCACATGTAAACCTTAACCTTCTACCTCCTGTATCTAATTTGGTGCCTAAAGGCTACCTTACATGTAGCAGGGAAAAGGTTAAAGGTACAAATTTGGTGCCTAAAGGCTACCTTACATGTAGCAGGGAAAACGTTAAAGGTACAAATTTGGTGCCTAAAGGCTACCTTACATGTAGCAGGGAAAAGGTTAAAGGTACAAATTTGGTGCCTATATGCTACATGTACCTTACATGTAGCAGGGAAAACGTTAAAGGTACAAATTTGGTGCCTAAAGGCTACCTTACATGTAGCAGGGAAAAGGTTAAAGGTACAAATTTGGTGCCTAAAGGCTACCTTACATGTAGCAGGGAAAACGTTAAAGGTACAAATTTGGTGCCTAAAGGCTACCTTACATGTAGCAGGGAAAAGGTTAAAGGTACAAATTTGGTGCCTAAAGGCTACCTTACATGTAGCAGGGAAAAGGTTAAAGGTACAAATTTGGTGCCTAAAGGCTACCTTACATGTAGCAGGGAAAAGGTTAAAGGTACAAATTTGGTGCCTAAAGGCTACCTTACATGTAGCAGGGAAAAGGTTAAAGGTACAAATTTGGTGCCTAAAGTAAAGGCTACCTTACATGTAGCAGGGAAAACGTTAAAGGAAAGCAAGAGTGCAACTTTGACATAAAGCAAGGAGGTTACAGTCATACTATAGACAAAGCAAAGATATTGCTTGTCAAGTTCCATCACATGAAAATTATAAATAAGTAAATGCCATTGAATGAAGGAACGAACGGACGGACGGACGGATGGACATAGAAATGTCCTAGAACCAACAAATTAAACTGATGTTGCCTAATGATGTATATACATAAGAATGAACATATAGGTTATAATTGCAGGTATATCTAAATGTGTAAGAAATATGAAATTCAATTTGTTACCTTCGCCAAGAAGGTTATGTTTTCGTGGCCGTGTGTCTGTGTGTCTGTGTGTCTGTGTGTCTGTCTGTGTGTCAACAGCATAACTTGAGAAGGCTTGGATGGATTATCTTGATACTTGGTAGGTGGGTAGGTCTTGATAAGACCTCGAAGTGATTAGATTTGGGGCCCCCTGGCGGCTTGTGATGGTACTGCAGTGGCACTTCCGGTTTTGATATCTCGTGATCTGGACATGCTAGGGTGATGATTTTTGGATGGTAGGTAGCTCTTGTGCTCAGGAAGAAGTGACGTAAGTTTGGGCCCCCTGGCGGCTTGTGATGGTACTGCAGTGGCACTTCCGGTTTTGATATCTCGTGATCTGGACATGCTAGGGTGATGATTTTTGGATGGTAGGTAGCTCTTGTGCTCAGGAAGAAGTGACGTAAGTTTGGGCCCCCTAGCGGCTTGCTCTGGAACTGCAGGAGCTTTTGTATGAAAATGTTTAAAGTAGGATAACTCAATAACCGGTCAACGGATCGTCTTGATATTTGGTGTGTAGGTAGCTTAAGTGATGCTTGACATAATCAAATGGCAATTATGCAAATTAGGATCTAATTTGCATAATTAATAAGGGAATTTTATAATTCAGCTACCTTCCATGATAGGACTATTATACCTTGTGACATGTGTAATTAAGAATGAGAGGAACATCGCCATATATTAATTATGTAAATGAATACCTAATTTGCATAATTAATGAGAAAATACTATGATTCCATAGTGGTTGATGTTGGCAATTTCACACTTGCGCATTTCGAAGTTGACTGGAGGTGAACATCATTTAACATAACTTATTCAAATCAGCAACTCATTTGCATAATTTATGAGGAAATGCTAGAATTACCTTCTTTGTTAAGATAACACTGTCATTGGGAGGAAAATATGATCAACTGATACAATTCATGCAAATGAGGATCTTATTTGCATAATTAGGGGAAAAATCTATAATTCGCCAGTCATAAAGGGTAATCTCATTTGGCGAAGGTATGAGATCGTGGAACTCTAGTTAGTTATGATTTCTAATAAGTGTAAACTGTAATAGATTTGAAATAGGCTTATGCAAGCCCTCATTGGGTTGGTGGAAAAAGTGGTCCAGTCCTGGTATACTCTCTACTAGTGCTGTGTACTGGTTTGCTGGACTCAGTTCCGGACTTGTAAAAACGTTTAGGTTCAAGTCCCAAAAAAACTGAATTGCGGCAACCAGTTCCAGACTTGGTTGGAAAGAAAACCATGTCACATACCCCTTTTCGTTCTGAGCTACATAAAACCTTCCATAGATCGCAAAATCTGTGCTGCAAAATGAAGAAAACATTGCCATTGGGCATTGTCAAGTGTCGGCCTCCATGTTATGTGGCCACAGTTTCACCCAGACAACATTGCAAGGTTGCCAACATGCAATTTTGTATATACCGTGAGTTTAGGTCCGCACTTACAAGTCCGGGACTGAACCTAAACCTCTAGACTTGAATCCGGACCTGAACCTAAACGTGGGTTTAGGTACACAGCACTACTCTCTACTGCATATTTTCCTTATTCCCCCCCCCCACAAATTTTGACAGATGGAGCCATCCAGTTGCCCATGGAGGAGCTGATGGGGTTCTGTGGCATGTCCAACACCATCTCCGTGGTGGTCGACCCAGACAACAACGTCCTGGAAACAAACAAACACAACAACATCATGTCAGTGGAGGATGTCTGGGTGACTGCTCAGCCAGGGAACACATACTGCAAAGGTATGGGACAGCTTGTATGTCAAAACATGCTGTTCTTGTTTTCAGCTGTTGAAATCATATGTCTACATTGCAGCCACCTTCTTTCTTTACATCCTACAGAAGCACGGATACCAGGCTACAATTGCTTTAGATGTGGAAAAAAATCAAAAGATACATCATAGTAATAGCAGAAGAAAATACAGTCTGTCCCTGGTGCTGATTGTGTTTCTCTATCTCTGGTGCTATTTGTATTTCCCTGTTACTGATTATATTTCACTGTCCCTTGTGCTGACTGTTTCCCTGTCCCTGGTGCTGATTGTGTTGTTTTGTGCCTGGTGCTGACTTCTTTCCTTGTCCCTTGTGCTGATGGTTCTTCCTTGTCCCTGGTGCTGATTGTGTTTCCCTGTCCCTGGTGCTGATTGTATTTCCCTATCCCTGGTGCTGACTGTGTTTCCCTGTTCCTGGTGCTGATTGTGTTTCCCTGTCCCTGGTGCTGATTGTATTTCTCTATCCCTGGTGCTGACTGTGTTTCCCTGTTCCTGGTGCTGATTGTGTTTCTCTATCCCTGGTGCTGACTGTGTTTCCCTGTCCCTGGTGCTGACTGTCTTTCCATGTCCCTGGTGCTGACTGTGTTTCCCTGTCCCTGGTGCTGTGTTTCTCTGTCCCTGGTGCTGATTGTGTTTCTCTATCCCTGGTGCTGACTGTGTTTCCCTATCCCTGGTGCTGATTGTGTTTCCCTAACCCTTGTGCTGACAGTGTTTCCCTGTCCTTGGTGTTGACTATGTTTCCCTGTCCCTGGCACTGATTGTGTTTCCCTGTCCCTGGTGCTGAGTGTGTTTTCCTGTCCCTGGTGCTGAGTGTGTTTTCCTGTCTCTGGTGCTGACTGTGTTTCCCTGTCCCTGGTGCTGACTGTGTTTCCCTGCCCCTGGTGCTGATAGTGTTCACCTGTCCCTTGTGCTGACAGTGTTTCCCTGTCCCTGGTGCTGACAGTGTTTCCCTGTCCCTGGTGCTGACCGTGTTTCCCTGTCCCTGGTGCTGACTGTGTTCCCTGTCCCTGGTGCTGACTGTGTTTCCCTGTCCCTGGTGCTGACTGTGTTTCCCTGTCCCTTGTGCTGACAGTGTTTCCCTGTCCTTGGTGCTGACTGTGTTTCCCTGTCTCTAGTACTATATCTCCCTGTCCCTGGTTCTGACTATGTACAGTGTTTGTAAAAAATGTATTTGTATCAAAACAAATGGTTTCTTTTTCTTTCGCAGATGGGATGGATCTCCGTATTGTGACCTTTGACCTGGTGGACACAGGGTTGAACAGCGGGGATGTCGTGAGCACCACGCGGGTCGTGCCCTATAACCTGAGGGTGGCGCTGTCCCTCGGGACAGACGTGTGGCTCCGACCATCTGTCTCCGACACCCACTTCGACTTCCAATTCATCGTATCTCCAACTGGAGACCATTCAGGTAATGAAAGTTGATGTTGTTGTACAAACTTGTTCGTCTGTTTGAGCTTTTGAGCTTTTCATGAGATGCTAAAGTCGGCCTGCTGCTTTTCATAGAGGCCATGAGGGAAGAGGTCAGGGTCAGATAAAACATACAGAGTCCTACCAAAGCCATGGCTAAAGATGCCACTGAATACTATATGATATACCAATGGAAAGATTTCACATTCAAAATGCTGAACTTCTGCTCTTTTCTCAACATTTTTTTTCTATCCCTGATCTCCATGATGAAAGCTCTGTAAGTTGTACTCACTCTTCTTTTTCTTGATGTCCTTGTCTTGTTAGATCCAGACAACCTTATCCTTGATGTTGACTACACTGTGGAACAGGAGTATCTGCTGAAGGCGGCATATCCCATACGCCAAATGCCTAACGAGGGGTTCTACACTGAGCTCAACCTGGATGGGGCCTTGTTCCTCAACCTTGCAAACTACCCAGAGCTAAAGAGGTTTGCCTTTAATTTTCTCTTTCTATTCTCTACATTGACTAGGAAAAAGAGTCGACATATATTAGGGTAGAGACTACGGTCTGGCCAAATTGTCACTTCTATGGGTAGAGATTGCAATCAGTACAGAGTTTTGTTGATTGGTGGAATCTCCAATTGTATTCAATTTGTAATTTGGTAGAATCACCAATTGTACTCAGACTCTGAATAAAGAGACTCTTTCTATACACAACCAAGTGTTGTATTCAGCCGACGTTTCGGTGACCATCTGTCACCTTCCTCAGGGCAATTCTGACTGGTTCACATTGCACTGCAGCATAGGTGTCGCTGCTATAGATGCGTTCCCAAACGTATTTACATATCTACAAGAACACATGCAATGCTTAGGGAGCTGTATTTACAATGCAGTGCAATGTGAACCAGTCAGAATTACCCTGAGGAAGGTGACAGACGGTCACCGAAACGTCGGCTGAATAAAACACTTGGTTGTGTAGAAAGAGTCTCTTCATTCAGTGACTTACCAACCTGATGAAACTATTCACGGATGTACTCAGACTCTGTTAGAATCGCTGATTGTAATGGCAAGATCCTGAATCGCGATCTCTGTCTGAGTTATGTTGTCCACCTACATTAACAAACCAACAAACAGCACTGAATATATAATCTTATTGGCAAGGATAATCAAGTCTTCTAATCTTTCAGTAGCAAGTTTAAATATTATCTTCTTATTTACAATGTGTACAGGTTCTGTGACACCAGTCCATATCTTGGCATCCATGTGGACTATGACAACAGGCTTGCCGAGGTCAATGACCTGCAGAACAACATGGCCTGGCTACACATCGCTCTCACCTGTCCTGATGCAGGTGGGAAGTTATTTTTCACGCTTCATGCTTTTAAAAATCATAAGATAGTTGTCTGAAAAAAGATGCAGTTAAGACTGAGGGTTGTTTCCTCAGAAATGTTTGGGGATGTCCGCAAATTTTGTTGAAACTATAGAAAAAAAGGTCTGAATCATCTGTAGGTGTCATGTTATACAGAAAAGTAGTGATTAAAATGAGAGGAAAAGAGATATTTTGGGATACCGTCACAAAAGAAATGTAGAAATATGACCAGAATATTGACTTTTTGTTTGTCCTAATCTTACAAAATGCGGCTTTAATGCTCAAACGTGTCAATAGCTAATTTCGTTGCACTATATTTCAAGGACTAAGCATCGAGATGTTCCACAACCTGAGGACACAGAATGACAAGATCTCAGCTGGTTTCCCCACACAAGTCAACTTTACCGTCAGCGTGACCAACCTGGGTGGTACCATTCCACAAGCCAGCAGAGGGGTGCCCAACATTGCCCTGAAACTTCTTCTGTCAGACACATTAGACATGAGGTTAGGCTTTTTCAATTAAAAAAAACTCTGATTCTTTCCTTTAAAGAGTGCTAAAGTTGGAAAATGGATGACAGTTATTTTCCAATAGGTAATAATTTTAGGAAGTAAGCAAGAACTCTGCGATTTATGACCTCTGAGAAGTATATGATGATGAAGATGATGATGAATGGTTTTATATGTAAAATACATCGCAGACAGAATGATCCAACATTAGAGGACTGCTGCTCTAAAAAAACCCTGATTTTTATAGCTGGACTTTCGAATGTCAGTTTTCCACACTAAAAGTACATCTTGACAATTCTCCCCAGGCAAGAGCGATAATAATGTCTAGTGCATCTTTGCTGGAGATTTTTACCCCATGGTCCCAGATATTTGAAGTCTTGCATGAAATTCAGTGCCTGATCTTTCGTTGTTACCAGGTTTCAGTGTTCGAAATACCCACTAGCACACTAGCAATTGCTACCTGATTTTCTTGTGTGCTAGTTGCTCCCTGACTCAGGTAGCGCACCATGTCATGTGTAAGTATGTACCCCTGAACTCAAAGGTGCACACTGTGCTACCTGGTTCAAAAAAGTATTTCGAACACTGGGTTTTCTTCAGGTTGGTTAAAAACCATGTACTGTTTTAGAGTCATTTGCATGAAACCCAACAATTTTGGTAGTGTTTTCTACTTTATGCAGCAATAATTTGGGTTGACTTACCTAAAACTGCGGACAAATGATGATGTACATGTAGTAGTGTCACACAACACTTTTATTACATTATCTTGAATGTGCTAGACGCCCAATGGCATGCATTTACAATGTACAATACTGGTGGGTAAAATAAGCTGGTTATGGCTAGTGCCACTACCATCTACAGTGTATAAGCATCCCACTTTTTCTATTGACTAATAGTGCAATGCAGCTAACCACCACTGCTGCAATATTTTTCCTTGGATGCACTGCTACTCTATACGCTAGTAGAACAAAATGATAAACAATACATTTTTTTTTTGTTTTACACGCAATTCATATTAAAGCACTGAAGGCACATTTTACAATGAAGTAGAACACCTAGTTTGAAGTCTAAACAAGAGGACTATTTGTAGATGTCAAAATCCCAATTATGCACCATAATAGTTATGTTAGGTGCTAACAGTTTTCTTTGCAGATGATATTTTCCATAATGAAAATGGTATTTTTTTCTACTTTACCACAGGCACAGATATACAAAATTATGTCATCTACTAGTAACATTAAGATGGACAACTTAACACTTTTGCTCCATGCAAGATCCTGGTTAACCCTTTTCAAATACAAATATACAATCATACATAAAATCATTTTTACTACATATAATTTAAAATACATATATTGGACAGAAAATAAATGCCCTTGCCTGGTCTAACGTGATTATCTCACTCAGAACAACTAGCAAAACTAAATTCTTTCTGTTCTTGTTCATATCAATGACGAGAACTATTCTCACAGACAATGTTGGATATTTTCTCTAAAGGATTAAGAAATCCTATAGATTAATGTTACTGGCAAAAGATTGTATAATTCCTTTTTAAGAAATGTCTTTTGCATCTATCTTTACATTTATTAGTTTGTTACATGTTTTATCGATTACAGACCCCATGCTGAGCTAGGAATAAACTTTAATTTGGGGACAAATTCTGGATTTTCTGAAGTCAATGATTGTATAAAAGTTACAGAATACTGTAAGTTGTAAGAAATTGTACAGGCTTTGGCTTAAGTCAGATATGATTCTGTGGATGCTTGTAACTAGAGCTGTGTACCTAAACAAATTTTAGGTACAGGTACAGGTACAGGGGTTCAGGACAGGTCCGGACCTGAACCTGTACCTGAACTATTGGACAAATTTACATGTTCTTCTGGACTCCTTCCATAATGACAGAATCATTAATAAACTTGACAGTTAAGGGTAAGTTTTTGTTTATGGAGAATTCTTATGCAAAACATGGGCCAAACTAACTTAAAGATATTTTGCTTTTCATCTCCTACCCTGCAACACAAACCTGACTGGTGTGACATCTAGAGGGAGCGTAACTACATGTAAATATGCAACAGATTTTTCAGGGTAGTTAACATGTCAGTCTGTAACACAAAACACACTGTCCTTTCTTTGGGGCCCATGCGGGACCAGGTATTAACGCATTTTAGGTCACAAATAAGCATATAATTAGTGTGAAATTATTTTGGTACAGTACCGGTACTTAGGGATTAGGTATTTTGGACCTGTACCTAATCAATTTTTCCGGTACAGAACCGGTACTGGGTACCGGTACACAGGTACACAGGTCTACAGACAGAGCACATCTTTTCCTTCTTGTGGTTTAAGTTTTGTTAGTACACTAACTGTATGCTAAATTTTGCCCTGACATATCAGTTTATGTTTGTTCGTACACTGGACTTGGCACGGAGGCAGGTGGCTCTTTGGCGTACATGTAGATCGCATTTCTAGCCTCCGTCAATTTGTTATGATCAGTGGTGGTATGAGATTGGCCCTGATCGTGTTGGATTTCCTTGTTTTCATACTCAGCTTGGTAATAAAGATTGCTGGTCACTACAGTAGCTGTGGTGTATATGTCGGGTCCACTGATGGCCTGAGACTGGCCCTGCCCTGTCTGATTTTCTTGGTTCATATCCTCATAGTCATACTGATAATAAAGATCACTGGTCACATCTGTTACAGTAGCTTTGGTGTTTGTTTTAGACCCAGTGATGGCCTGAAACTGGCCCTGCCCTGTCTGATCATGACTAGTGGCTATTTCTGTAGAATCTGATGTTGGTGGTGTCTTCACAACATACATAGGATTATTGGCAGTTTGCAATGCATCTCGTGGTAGATTTCTAGGACCCAAAGAATCAGTGATGGCCTGAGACTGGCCCTGCTCTGTCTGACCATTGCCACTGGTCACTACAGCAGTGGTGGTGTTTGTGTTGGATTCAGTGATGGCCTGAGACTGGCCCTGCCCTGTCTGATTTCCTTGGTTCACAGCTTCATACTGAAGACCCTGATCACTGGCCACTACAGTAGCCGTGGTGTTTGTGTTAGATTCAGTGATGGGAGGCAGGCCATGCTGGTTCTTTGGTGGAGTGTAACTCGTGTAGAAATGATTAAGCTGAGAAGCAGCTCGTTGTGTCTTATGTTGAACACCTCTACCAACATCTTTGGGATCTTTGCCTGAACGGGGATTTCTGGCCCTCCTTTTGCACCAGATTGCAAGAGTGATGATACCAATTATCAGGACAATTATGGCAGCAATTGGGCCATAGACAGAACTAAGCCAGGCAATGAAAACAGCTTTTGAGAAACTGGGATCAGATTCATGAGAAGTGTTGTTTTCTGGTTTGCTCGTATCAATAGGGAGTGTGGTGTATGTCGTGGTGTATGTGGTGACTACAGAGCGTGCTGTTGAGCCAGTGTTTTGTTTCAAGTTCCTGTGATATTGTGAGGTGTGGGGAGTTGTGGAAGTGTACGAGTTGCTTCTACTTTCCAATTGGCCATCATGTTTAAAGACCAGGTCTTTTGTCAGGTTGATATTTTCAAGCATTTGTCCATCTAAGTGTGGGAGTTTGGTGTATGTGGTGGCTACAGAGCGTGCAGTTGAGCCAGTGTTTTGTTTAAAGTACCTGTAATAGTGTGAGGTAAGGGGTGTTGTGGAAGTGTACGAGTTGGTGGTAGTTTCCAATTTGCCATTCTCTTTAAAAACCGGATCTTTTGTTGGGTTGATATTTTCAAGCGTTTTTCCAGAGAACAAGGCAGGCTGGTGAGTGGTGCCACTGTAGGTGTAACCCCTTTCATGAACAGGCATAGTTGATACAGTTGACACTTCACATATCAGGTGTTTTGGGATATCTTTAAGCTTTTTTCCAGAGAATATAGCAGGCTGGGAACATACGATTTGGTTTTCAAACGAATGAGACCCAGTCATTTTTTGCCTGAAGGGGGCCATCCTACAGTCGCACTGCCAGGGGTTCATCTCAATATTAACATTAGCAAGAGATGCCAAGATGTCATAAACTGACTGGGGAAGGACAGATAGCTTGGCAGATGTAAGGTACAACTCTCTGAGCTTAGGTAGACTTGACAATGTACCAGGTTTAATGTCAGTTATCTGGGTGAAGCTTAGGTGCAACTCTGTGAGTTTTGTTAGATTTGAGAACGTACCAGACTGAATTTCAGTGATTGGGTTGGCCTTTAGTGTCAACACTGTGAGGTTTTTTAGATTTGAGAATGTACGAGGATGAATTTGAGTTATCTTGTTGTAGTTCAGGGACAAAACTGTCAGTTTTGGTAAATTTGAGAATGCTCTAGGATGAATATCAGTTATCTTGTTGTTGCGTAGGGATATTTGTATGAGCTTTGGTAGCCTTGAGAATGTACCAGCCACAATGTGAGTTATCTGGTTCGCTGTCAGAAACAAAACTCGGAGATTTTTTAGATTTGAGAATACACCAGGCTGAATGACAGTTATCTTGTTGATATGCAGGCTCAAATATTTCACCTTTGATAAGTGTGAAAATGAATAGACCTGGATGTTGGTAATCTGGTTGCAGCATAGGTCCAATCTTTTCAGGTTCCGATACCTTAATAGCTCTAACCGACGTATAGATGTAATATTGTTATTTTCCAAATTCAATGCACAGATGGATGTTGGGAGGTCCTGAGGGATACGTTTGAGGCCCCAAGAGGAGCATCTGCATGACCAGCGTTTGCACTTACTCGAGGTCCTGCAGTCTGACTTGTCAGCTTCTGGCATGTTGGGCTCCTTCAGGATGACGAGAAGGAAAATCAGCACGTGTCGCAACATTCTTCCCATGATTTTTTGTGACCTTTAAGAAATCAAAGGCAGGAATCAAAAGTTATTAATTCAAGGGTACACTGAGTAAAGCATGACCAGGCATGTATGGCAGCAATAACAAAATGCCACTCCTTGAATAGCTTCTTCATTTATATACAATGTATGTATGCTGCACATAAACACACAGACCGAAAAAAACAACACCAGTGTACGAAATACTTTTTTGAGCCAGGTTGCCCAGTGGCAACCTAGGATGAAAACTAGGTTGCCCATCAAAATTACAAGTTGCCCCGAATTTAAACTCTTCTACATTATGATTAACTTTGTTAGAATGCAATTTGAATTTATACATTTCTGACACAGAGTTGTTTCCCCTTACCTGAAGTGATGAGCTCTTCCATGGGAACTTCTCATTAAACAGTTCCCAATGAAGAAAGGGGCATCCTTACCACAAAATTTAGGTAGTGCACTGGGCTACCTGGATGTAAAAATAGGTTGCACCAAGCAAAATACGGTAGCACAGCGCAACTGGGCAACCTAGTATTTCACACGCTGAACACCTGCTTTTTTCATGGACTCCGAGGTAAATAAGGAGGCTGTATAAATCAGAAAATCTACTCCAGTCATGAACTGTGATAAGAGTGACACAACATGCAGGAAAACAGTTCGCCTGGCAAGTCTGAGAATTATAAAGGATCCAGTTTTGGCTGGAATATGGTCAGTGTCCTTGAAATGCCCAATGTACAATGTATCAGCAAAAATTATGCTGGATTCTCTGACGATTTTAAAAGTCTGTGACAACTTAGCGATTACCAAATCTGGTTTGAAGTGAATGTGATACCAGGCGAACCAAAGAAGGATGTGGCTGTACGATCAATGCCTATGGTATAAATGAGAGAGAGATACATTGTACATAATGTCCACAGATAAAGGACAGTCTTACCTTTGCAGTCAATTCAGTCTTACCTCTTTCTATAGTCAGAATGTCTCCTGTACTGTTGGTCGATGTCTTGGGAACAATTTTCGAAGGACGTTTAGTCCCGTTGCAGTGTGTCCTTGTAAGACACGTCCTCTGTGGAGTGCAATAAACTGTTCTCCAAATTAGTCTGGCTATAAGAAGTCGTGTTGATCAATATGTAAACCATGCTTTTTAAATTATTCACATTCAGTCAGTGACATGGCAGGATTCGAACCCGGGACCTCTTGGTTCTGATCTGAACACTCTGCCATTATTCCACACGACCCCTCAATCAGGATTAAAGTAAGGTGGCTATCCGATATAATAGCAGAAAATCCACTTCAGCCAAGAACAAGTGATGAGAATAATACAAGCCACGACAAGTCTGCATTAAGCTCAAAATAACATTTTCAGCAGCAATACAGCAGATCTTTGGCCTCACAAGCACTATGCAAGTGTTAGTGATCGAGGAATGTTACTACTTTGAAGATCTAGTCTGTGCTAGATTTTAGGCAAAAAATACCCTACGTCATTATCTGACAATTTTGTAATAATTCCGCCACCTTTGTTAAGCTTCTAGTGATCAACAAATTCAGCCAACGGTTGTTGACAGTGTGTCAACTTTAGGCCTTGGAAGGGGGCCCGCATGCCCTTTTCCGTAGAGCGTAATCGGCCGTTTTAATTTTACGTAGAGCGTAGACGGACCCCTCTAATTCAACGTAGAGCGTAATTGGTGCATTTTACGTAGAGCGTAATTCGCCGTTTTATTTCACGTAATGCGTTGTAGCAACCCGGAATTTATCGTAAAGCGTAATGGGGAGGCTTCTTGAATTCTGGCTCTCAGAATTTAGCGTAGAGCGTTGTTGGGACCCCCCCCCCCATGCAGGCCCTCTTGGAAGGGTGTGGCTTTAGGAGGCATGTGGTATACGTATATATAACCCTGATGTCTACAGAAAATGAAGAATTTTACCTTTCAGTGATAGGCTAGTCAGAGTGTTTTCTGGCCGATGTCATGTCAGGAGGTTGCGACTTACTTTCCGTCCCGTTGTAGTTGTGCCTGTAGGACACGTCCTCTTTGGAGTCCTGCCGCAGTGGACTGCGTTAAACATCTCCAAATTAGTCTGGCTTAAGTCATACTTTTTTGATTATGTAAACCCTGCTTGTTAGATATTCATGTCGTGTGGCCTAGCGGCAGAGTGTTCGGCTCAGAACCAACAGGTCCCGAGTTCGAACCCTGCCATGTCACACCGATCTTGTGCCCTTGGGAAAGGCACTTTACACGACTTTCCTCACTTTACTCACTCAGGTGGAAATTAGTACCTAGCTTCGGTTAGGGACGTCCCTCGGATAGGACGTTAAATGGAGGTCCCGTGTTTGGGGAGAGCCACACCCCACGCACGATAAAGAACCCATCACACCCATGGAAAAAGAGTAGGGGCATGCCCCGGTGTGCGATGGTACAAATTCTACAGTAACTGGCCTCAAGGTTAGCCCTTAATAATAGCCCCATGCTAGTTGGGCAGCCTTGGCTGTGTCTTCAGCCGAATAAATAATAAAAAAATATTCACGTTGAGCAAGTGGTTTACTCTCTGCTCTTTTTTTACCACGGAACAAGACTTGAGGGCCACTTCAAGATGTGACGCATTTAAGGCCACTCCAAGGTTGCAGGTTACATGAATCAGACTGTAACAGCATCTCTTCTCCCTAAGTCAGGAACACGGTATGCCTAAATACCTCAACCCCCCTCAACCGCCCTCAACCCCCCACTTCCTGGGCTAATATGCAGTGAACATGTGCTAAGAACACTTTTTAACGCTCTGGATACATTGCCTATGCAATTATAAATAGGAAAATCACTGTAACTCTGGCGTTTGACCAGTTTTTTTACGGCGCGCCGTGCGCCCGAGGAACAGGGTCCGCCATCTTGTTTGTTTACGTCGCGCCGCCAGAACGCATCGTGCCGTAAGTTTCAAGTCAAAATAAGGAAAGTGAAAAAGCTTGTGCAGCACGGAAACTCAGCAGATATAGAGGGAAACCTCTTTAAACATCATGTTTCTGGTGGTGGATTTTAGCGCTGAATACTTTAGGGTGGATATTTTGCGGGGTATATCACTCCCTAAAGACGGTAACTCCACTAATGATATATTAAAAGTTATAAATTGAAAAAAATCGCAAATACTTAGACGTTACTATGTGATTTTTATTTATAATCGTATAGACAATGTATCCAGAGCGTTAAAAAGCGTTCTTAGCACATGTACACTGCATATTAGCCCAGGAAGTGGGGGGTTGAGGGCGGTTGAGGGGGGTTGAGGGCGGTTGAGGTATTTAGGCATACCCTCAGAAACATCATGATTGAGACAAGCTCGACTCACTGAGAGTGAGGACTAACTGACCCACTAGGAGAAGCAGGGGTTACAAAGGCTGCTCTGGATCCCTCCACTATGCTACCTTTCACTGGCAAAATTGTTGTGGCTGTCAGTCATTGAAATAATCTAACAAATAAAATGTCGCAAATCAACCAAAGTACATGTACAAATAATAGTAAAATGCGATTGGATGGTACCACACTTCTTTCATCTCAGGGGTACCTATCATACTAGTACAATACCAGGAAATCAGATAAAAATGCATACCAAAATTCAAACAAAGAGGTCAATGACCTCTTGAACTCGTCTTATTGCTGACGTTTTCTATCAGGGTCTGCACACCTTTATCTCAGTCTGTAGAATAAAAATGCCAGCTGTTGACAACAGCTCGTAACAATAGACGATACCACACCACATACATTGTACTGTTGTTGAAAAAGAACAACCTTCTCAGCTGTATTATGAATATATGTTGTTTTCTAGAGCTTGCAGTCGAGAGTCATTGAGCAAGTGCTTTTTCCTTCTGTGTGACACTGCCATCTATTTTGCCCCTTGGTGACTTGGCACTTGTGAATATTTCTACAGGTATGCTGGACTGGACACTGATGGAGTGGGTGCCCTTGAACTTGAGACAACTTTTATCTTTAAGGAGGAGGATGAACCCTTGAGGAAGTCTGTCTGGCCATCAGGAAGCACAAGGACATTCACAGGTGATATCTGATCTCCATTTTTCCTTCCTTCCTTCCTTCCTTCCTTCCTTCCTTCCTTCCTTCCTTCCTTCCTTCCTTCCTTCCTTCCTTCCTTCCTTCCTTCCTTCCTTCCTTCCTTCCTTCCTTCCTTCCTTCCTTCCTTCCTTCCTTCCTTCCTTCCTTCCTTCCTTCCTTCCTTCCTTGAAATTACACATTGGACTACTACTCATAAGTTTGTATGATGCAAGTACTGTGATTTCACCATCAGTCAAATTTTCGATGTCACCATCCCCAAACTACATTGCACATTATGAATCCAAGGGAACACGGAGTTCATGCTCCCATCATTCCAGTCAAACTCAATTAGCTAGCCTCAACTGACTCAATTTCCCAGCTGCAGGTCCCAGTGTGGACTCGACGCAAACACACAAACTAACACGACCAAAAACAATACTTCCATCCCGGAAGTAATTACAAATTGTGTCCTTTCTTCAACTCTGTAGATGTGTCGGCGACCATGACCATCCCCATTGAGAAGTGTCAGTCGGAGCTGTACCTGTGCTTGACCTATGACACGGACGCCATGTTGGGACTCCAGGACTGGGCCTCCGCAGACGACATGATGTGTGCTAACGTCTCCACTGGGAGGAGCCCTGGAGTTTGGTGTGATCTGGGTAATGTCACATTAAACACTCTCCACTTTAAGTTTGGAATAATCCACTTTTCCCATTTTGAGAACTGGTAATATTTTCAATACAAAAGCACTTTTAAAATTCAAAAGCATTTAATATATGCATAATTGACAAGTATGATGTACAATTATTAATGATAATAATTACTTTCAGGAATATTTTGAAAATTATCTTCCTACAGGAATCTCGATCTGCAGATTCTGCAGGAATTCCTGCAGGAAGAATGTTTCTTGCAGGAATTCCTGCAGTAAAAAGGTAAATTCCTGTAGGAATAATCAATCATTACAAGTAATCAACCACATTTATGGGTATGTTTAACTAAACAAAACAGGTGATTATCTTTTCTACCTTTGTCAGATCTTTCCCTAGAGCCAGGGTCCTTCACCGTCCAGCCCCTGAAGACAGCCAGGGTATATGAGGACACCCTCACACCTGTGCTCATCAATGTCACCTTGTTGAACCATGGGAGACCACTGACCAATGGGGTGGAGCAGCTGGATTGGAATGTCTACATCTCTGACCAATCAGACATCTTCCTGTCTAATTTGAATGGAGAGGGAGGAGCCATCATGTTTCCATCCAGTGTTACCTATGGACCAGAGAGTCACATCCTTCTTCAGGCAAGTACATTGCATGCCATTTTTAGGACGAAATGAGAAAGTGCTTTTGGAAGTCCTTTTGGAATAAGTGTCTTAAAATATTGTAGTGTTTGGGAGGACAACTTTGCATAAGTATGCACCTGTTTTGTCCTCCCTTCCACTTGTATATTAACAATGTACTTGTGGTTAACTCAAATAAAGAAATAAACAAATAAAAATTTGTTATCTTCCCATTCAGGGTCTGGTGAACTCAGGTGCAGAGCTTGCCCTGACTAACCTGGTTGCTCCAGTCAAAGTTCCCCACGACGTTTGTGAAATCACGACTTTCATCTGCGTAGAAGTGACGCTGAAGGGAACAGACAACAGTCGCCACATGGATGCCACCCCCGCAGACAATGTGGTCTGTTCCGTCTGGCCACCTGATGTGTTGGACTGTTCTGGAGGTAAAGAAAAAATAAACAAATCATCTCCATCTTTCAGTGAACATACAAAAGTTATGGTATAAAGGGTAGTGAGGATACTTCAGGGTCAATTTAAAAGATAAATAGCTCCCACCACCAAAAGTAGCCAGAATGGCCAGGTGGTCCCAAGTTATGCAGAGGTGTATTCAGTCTAGTTAAGTTAGGGGCCTTTGTCTTTGACCTTGTGCATGCGCAGTTCATACAGTGAACTGGATTATTGCAACAGTCTGTAAATAGTCTGCTCCATAGTTCTTGTAACAGTGCATTCTCATGCCTTATACATGTACATTTGAACCTGCAAGTATCATTTATTATGATTGGCTGAGTTGTGGTTTTGTGTGTTTGTATGTCCAAGTAGTGATGGTTACATGGAGGGAGGTGATTTTGACAGATGATTGACAGGTACATGTATAGGTCAAGTCTGAATATGACCCAGCATGTGCCAGGTGGGAGTAAGTGGGCTGTACGTGGAGGAATTCAGGATTGTGCTGTAATACCCAATCAGATTACATCATACAATCCCCTCCACAGTTCCAATACATTTACGAAAACCCTACACACTTCTGCGAACTGGAAGGTCACAAAAACCCAAAATTCTCCCTAGAAGTCTGAAATCAACAGCCTCCAGTTTAATTCCCGACTTCCAGATTAATTCCGGACTACTTATCATATCTCAGCAACCTTACATCTACATGTAGATGGGCTAATGTCGTTAACTACAGGTAAAAATGATGTAAGAAATACGTAGCAGCCATCAAGGACCCCTTAGGGGTTAACCCAATTCTGCAGAATTCTGTAGAACTCTGTAGAATTCTACAGAAATCTGCAGAATTCTGGAACTGGAGCCAGAATTCTGCAGAATTGGGTTAACCCCTCAATTCTGAATCCAATTCCCAGAATTCTGCAGAATTCTGGCTCCAGTTCCAGAATTCTGCAGATTTCTGTAGAATTCTGCACAATTCTACAGGCTGTTAATCTCTGATCTACTTTGCCTCCCATTAGACACGATAGACCTGTACACCCGACTGTTGAACACGGGTGACGGCGTGTTTGTGGAGGGAGAGCCGCGTGACTACCAGCTGCTGCTGGCTGTGGAACTGGCAGGGTCGGCGACCTTTGACTTCCACGTCACCCCCATCAACATAGAGCTGTACCTGTCACTGGACCAGGAGATACACACTGATGTGGATATAAAGGTACTTAAGGGCCAGGTCATATACTTACATATGCAATTTTATATCATACCCGGGCGGCGATACAGTGTTCCCGACCGTGTTGTATTTTACTGTACGACCGGGCGTATAAACCGGGCTTCCATAGAACGATTCGAACGCGTTTCGCCCCAACCGTGTGCGCTGCTTTCGAAAATTCGAATACAGGATTCGGACGTTGGAATTGATGTTGTTGCAGTTTTTTTGTTTCGGGACACCAAATTTTCGCTCATTTTGCATTGAAAGACGTGTTTTCTTGGGTGGGTATGACATAAATAGAATACAACACGTACGGTGTGTTCCGCATCGCTCTTGGTTCCGACACCTCGGGCGATACGAAATACACTGTGTTGTATTCTATATTTAGGAGCCCGAGACTCTTTGGACAGCCGTGCATGTGTCCTGCAAAATTCAGGACACATGCACGGCTACAGAAAAAGATCCTTGCCAGTGGTTGGTTCTGTCACAGCCTACCTGAAAAAAATTCTACGGCACCAAAATCGTACAACGACCTATGTTGAATGTAACCACACCATCAATTGCTTGTCCCACAAATAACACTAAAATAACTGTTCCTCAGTCAACCGTTGTTTAATAAGTATTTAATTCATTGAACATCAACTTGAAGACAATTTTGTACAACATATACAACCTTTGCCATTCTTCTGATGTTAGTGAACATCATGATCAGACTTTAGCAATCATATTTCCACTTCTTGATTCCTGATACCAGGTAATCAAGTTCAATTCCATCTCTGACATCACAGTAAACATGGCAGCCAGTTGCAGAGAACCATCACATTCGATGTCTCAGGAGCCTTCAACTTAGCACGTCGGCAGAACGTACTGCGCCTGTGCAAAACCTGGATTTTTGCTGGATGTTTGGTCAACGTTGCATCAGAATTTTGCCTGTTGCAAACCATATCTTTTTCTACACAACATTTGAAAACTACAGACGGGATGTCACCCTTATATACGCGGATTCTACCTTATATGAGACGTTCTGTCGAAGTGCTATGCACAATACATTACGGGTTTCGCGCAGGCGCAGTACGTTCTGCCGACGTGCTCTTCAACTTTGAGTTGTGACATACAACAATGTATTACCCACAAAGCATCACACTGCACATGCACAGATTAAACTATGAACTGGCTTATTTTATCTTGTCATGCTTGTGTTACGTGATATTTAGATAATTTACATACAATATTTCCACAGATTCCTCACAGCTTCGGCACTCTGGGAGAATCAGAACTGAGAAGGAGGCTTGGTCCCGTCGCCTTTGACCCTGACCAGGTCCCAACAAAGACATCAGAAGAAACCATTTTCCTGAACTTGGGGGGAGACAACTTGGTCATCCCTCAACAGCCAGATGGGTCCCAGTACTGCGGCTCAGTGTTTCTTGGAGTTGTCATTGACACAAGTACTTTAATCAAAATTGCTGTGATATGCTGTATATAATTCTCACTTTACTTATGATCTTTCTTTCCTTTCAGACTTCAAAAATGTATACTTCCTTAAAAGTACATATCATCTCTACACATAATTTTTTTTTGTTTTGGCACAAAATCTTGATTCAATATGTTTGTTTACTGACCATTTTCCTGTACCATACTAGTATATATCACATTATGAAAGTTTACTGTATTAAATCCACCCATTTGCTTTTGCTTTTGTGTATCTTAGATTACTTTCTATACTTCATATGGTCTTAAAATCTCTGTAGAATATTCAAAAAACAATCCACATGATTGTATTTTTTCAAACTACTCTTTTTCTTAATATGTAATATCCAGGACTTGAATATAAGATATAAACCTATTGCTATCACATATGATCGCCCACTTTGTACATCTGCACAGTTCTTGGTACATGTATTTCCATTATACATATTTCAAAATCATTAAAAATTGTTTTTAATTGTCTGTTTATAATTATTTGTTTCTTCTGTAGGTAACCTGGTGTCAGAGAGGAGTGAACTGAACAATACTGCCATAATCCCCATCACTGTACTGTGCAATGCAGGTATGTTTGAAAAGTCTGCCTTGAGATTGTCCCAGGTTTTCCCTTCAAATTAAATGTTTCTGTGCATGCTACACTAGAAGAGAACCTGGTTATAGACCAGTTACATAGCCCTGCCCACCATCAAATTATAGATATGCAAAAGAAATCAACATGAAAATGCAAAAATGTTTGAAGGGCATGCAGCCACTCTCTCATTGGTCAAACTGCTAACTGCCATGCTCTCATTGGTTGAATTGTTGTTACAATGATGTTGGTATCCTGCAGATGTTCTGAGTGTGTCAGACCTGGTCATGTACCCGCTACATGGACAGACCGACATCTGGCCTTACACTGACCTGCCCGTCACCTTTGATGTAACTATACAGGTAGGGAACAATTACATTTTGAAATTCAGTATGAAACTCTTAAGATTTTAATGTGATTTTCTAGTTTCTTGCTAGGTCTCATTAAGAGAGCTGCGATTAAGTTGACTTATCTGAAGAATTATAAATCCACTGGAGGCTATATGTTTGGAAATATACCCTAGTACACTAGAGTAAGCTAATGCCCAATTTCCAACTTTGAGAAAATGTCTTTCCCATAGATCAAAGATCTACATAATAGCAAGAAGGATTCAAGATATATTTGTACTTTAAGATCTTGATGCAGTTTGCTTGTCTTTTACAAGGTGTCCACAAGTTGTAAAATGACAAATAGTTTTACAACTCATTCCTTTGGCACCATGTTTTTTCGTCAAAAATACAAAGATAGGTGGGGGATGAAAGGTAGGTCTAACTTAATTCTTACTTTGTTTTCCAGAACGTTGCCGTGTTACCATTTGAGGCTGCCTCCCCTGGACACGAGAACTTCCTGGTGAAACTGTACGCGAGTGAGACGGCAGACTTCAGCCCCCACACAGCCACCGAGCTCAGCCCCACCCAGGGGTGGCATTATCCACCCGATATCTACAGGCCGCTGGGGCGTGGGGAGAAGAGGACACTGAAGGGTATCAAGGTGAATTTAGTAATTAAAAGCATTTACAACCAATTGTTAAAGCATTATTTTAAGTAAATTATAAAGTAATAGAGCCATTGCATTTGGAGACCTGGACCCAACAACAGCCATTGTGGTAACCACCATTGGATGACACTGCATGAAAAGTGGTATTTGTCTAGCAATTGATGCAGTCCCAAACGTAAATGTGACTGACATAGGTATTGTTACAACAAAGTGAGACATACGGCTCCAAATGTAAAGTATTGTTATGTTTATGTTACGTTTGGGACTGCATTGTTAACAGTAACACCTAGCTTCAGTGCACAGTACATGTAGCTTCTGAGTGAGTGCACAGTGAAAAAGTAACACCTAGCTTCAGTGCACAGTGAAACAGTTAACACATACATATACATGTAGCTTCAGTGTACAGTGGACCAGTAACACCTAGCTTCAGTGCACAGTGAACCAGTAACACCTAGCTTCAGTGAACCAGTAACACCTAGCTTCAGTGAACCAGTAACACCTAGCTTCAGTGCAGAGTGAACCAGTAACACGTAGCTTCAGTGCAGAGTGAACCAGTAACACGTAGCTTCAGTGCACAGTGAACCAGTAACACCAAGCTTCAGTGCACAGTGAACCAGTAACACCTAGCTTCAGTGCACAGTGAACCAGTAACACCTAGCTTCAGTGCACAGTGAACCAGTAACACCTAGCTTCAGTGCATAGTGAACCAGTAACACCTAGCTTCAGTGCACAGTGAACAAGTAACACCTAGCTTCAGTGCACAGTGAACAAGTAACACCTAGCTTCAGTGCACAGTGAACAAGTAACACCTACATGTAGCTTCAGTGCACAGTGAACAAGTAACACCTAGCTTCTGTAACACCTAGCTTCAGTGCACAGTGAACCAGTAACACCTAGCTTCAGTGCACAGTGAACCAGTAACACCTACCTTTAGTGCACAGTGAACCAGTCATAATTGCCCTGATGAAGATGACAGACGGTCATCGAAACATCAGCTCTTGTTAAACAAGTGGCTGTGAATAAAGAACTTTGCTATTCAACCATTCACCAACCTGATGAAATTATTCATGAATATCATCTCTGCTTTATGGTTGTCTTCTTATAGGGACATTTGAATGGCAAGGCGTTCACCGACATTGTCTGCGCTACAACCTCCTACTGGATTCTGAGAGTGGAGAAAGGCTCGAACATTGGGGCAGAGGAGACCTCCCTACACAACAACTACCTTCTATACGACCTACAACTGCCTCTGCAGTGTGACGGAAAACCAGAAGGTGGGGCTTTTGACTGGTATTCCTTTGGCGATGCCCTTGGTGCTGAAAATGTGATGGTTGATACAAGTAGCTTATCAATGTTACAGTGGTATATAGTATAAGGTTCTGTGTGCTCTAGTAACACATAACTCAATGCAGTGTGCTGGTATTGGTTTTGACCAAAATCATAGACCATTTGCACTTAAGATCATTTCTTTCCGGCATTAAGAACTACATCTGTATACAAAAAATGTCACATCGGATAAAATTGCTCTTCCAGTACACATGACCAGTGTGGGATATACATGTATCTATTTTGCTAGGTTTGATGTTTTAGTTATGATTTGTTGTTATCATTTGTAATAGTGGCAGGGCGGGTATCTTTCCTTAAAAAAAGAGGTGGGGCAAAAAATTACGTTTTGATATCTTTCAGCCTACTACGACATCTCTATGAAGAACTTCGGGCTGCCCGACATCATCACTGCGGACGGCACGACCACGTACATGCTGCATCTGTCTCCGCACTTCTCAGTGGGAGCGGTGGCCAACAAGGTGGACGTCAGGAAGGAGTTCATCAGCTACACCCTGTATCTGTCTCCGGACCAGGTCTTGGATGATGACGATCTACATTTTTTTACATTTACTGAAATCGTGAATGTGACAGCAGGTAAGTACCCATGTCAGAGTTTTGTAACAAAAAAAAAGTTTAAATAAGGCAAAATTGACACGTTTGGAGCGTCAATCTACCCATGCACTGCCATAGCATGTGCAATGGATAATTTGTTGTCAAAAGTTTTTGAATATCAATCTAAGAACAGGTATGCTATTATTTTTTTTTTAAATGTCATCAATATCAACCAATAAAATATATTTGCTCTTGTACCCTGTACATGTACATAACTGGCGCAATAGCCAAGTGGGTAGAGTGTTCGCCTTGCATTCGGTATAGGTCGTGAGTTCCAACCACAGCCGAGTCATACCAATTAAAGAATATGGTACATACTGTTTTCTCTGCTTAGCACTCAGCATTTGGAAATGAGTATGGGAGTTGAACACACACCACTACCAGTCTACTAGCCTCCTGCTGTAGTGATTGCATAACTGTGATGGGCGCCAACCTCTGCACCATAGGTGCAGAAAGGAACTTTAAATTCATTTATTTATTTTCCATCATTTTTATACAGGGTGGCCCATTAAGTGATTGCACTTCTTTTCAATGGGGCCCTGTTTTACACAACAAAAACACAACAGTCACATACAAACAGTAAAATTGGGATACAATAAATAATGATGATGGCAATGATAATAAAGAAAAAAACAGTAACTGACCAATAACAATAATAATTAATGATAATAACAAAAAGTACAAATTGTCCAGTCCAGTCATTGTCCAGTTCAGTATGTTGGTATAGGGTCAATTGTTACAATACATTTATTGCACAACAGCTGTATAAGATTACAAACTTATGCAATTGTTCTGCAATTAACTCATTGTTAACTTACTAATTATAAATAGAAGTTCAGCCAGCCATACAATGTACATCCCAACATCTGTGTAGGTATGGAAGCTGACATGGAGTGGAGCAACCCTGCCCAGACATTCCCAGAGTTGCGGGACAGGTCATTCTGTGGGCTGGTGTACGCCATCGTGAAGCTTGACGACAGTCATGAGATCACAGAACCACTGGAGATGAACAACCTGGGCATGCAACAGCTGTTTGTACAGTGTGACTCAGGTAAGGAAGCAATCAATAACAATAAGTCAGCAAAGATCTCATACCTTCGTAGTCCAGTGGTAAGCGACCCTGCCTCTGGACTAAGAGGTTGGGAGTTTGAATCCCGACTGTTAAATTGTCGCTCACCCGACATGCACGCTACTGGAGAGGGTCGCAGTCCTTAGGACGGGACGTTAAGCCGTGGTCCACTGTTCATTGTGCTTGTCAAAAAGAGCTAGGGGAATTTCCCCGGTCCAATGAACCTGTAAATACTGTACATATAGCGTCTGTCTTCTCTGTCACGACCAGTGGAAGAGTACATGTAGCTCTTCAGTGAGCTAAACTGGTTCGAGATCACTTTCACTTCGTGAAATGTTTAGGATTTTGTGGATTTTTTTGTTTTATTCATTATTGTGAATTTTCTGCTGATTCCATCTGTAGTATGCATTTTCCCATTGGCTCCCATAAATCAACAGACAAATATATTGAAGACATGCATATCAATCAAAGACAAAAAATGAGATAACCTTTTCTGGGACCTTTGACCTAACTTCCTGTCAGTATTCCCGACATACATGTACATATTTAGCATTCAGCTTTCTTCTTTTCGAAAAGGTTGTCTTACAGTCATGTGTATCTCCTTTTCGGCAGTTGATTCTAGAACAGCCTGCTTGAAAATTGTATGACATCAAATTGTATAACGGCCTACGACTATTAAAATGTGATGGTACGGTAAACTATCATGAACTATCAGTAAACTATCACTCATTTCTGCAGATGTGCTGGGAGTGTCCCACCTCCAGCTGTCCTCACCACAGACTTACATTCAGGAGGACGTCCCAACTCCAGTCAACATGTCTGTAGTACTGACCTGCCACAGGAAGGAAGACTGCTACCCCAAGGACCTGTCTGTCTTCCAGGTGTCAGTCAAACTGCTGATGGGCCCTTCAGGGGAGACGGAGGAAGATGTCACCTTTGAGGAGAACTTCAGGAGTATCACGTCGTATGATAGAGGTAAGCTTCTGTGAATAGTTTCATCAGGTTGGTAAGTCACTGCATAAAGAGACTCTTTCTACACAACCAAGTGTTTTATTCAGCCGACACCTATGCTGCAGTGCAATGTGAACCAGTCAGAATTGCCCTGAGGAAGGTGACAGACGATCACCGAAACGTCGACTGAATAAAACACTCGGTTGTGTAGAAATACATGTAGTCTCTTTATTTAGAGGTAAGCTTGTTTGTTTGTTTAATTTTTTTTGCACAACAAACGCAAGACAATGACATGAAATAGTAGTAATACAAAACACCAGACCTATTTGCTTAGTCTTTATTTATTTAGTAAGGAGGCTTTGCAAAAACTGCAAAAATACAATGTAAACCATTGCAAACATTTCAAGTAGTAGTGTTTAACAAGAACACAGTTTGATAAACGTTATAATTCTTTGCAGAGCTTACATGTATAGTAGCTGTTTATTATGTAATAATGTGTAGCTTACAACATTATAATGGTACTATTATAATTTTTTCCTTGCAATATTGGCATTGAATGGCCAAGTAGCTAGGCTAGAAGACACAAGATCAAGAGGTCACAAGTTCAATTCCTGTCAAGATATGTCTTCAGTAATAGCACTTTACAGGACTTTCCTCAACCCATCCATGTGTAAAATGGGTACCTGACTTCGGTTGGGGAGGTTCATCATCATCATATCTTGTCGGCCCACTGCTCCAGCCATTCCAGGGCTTCCTGGTTTACTTCGTACAGGTCTCGTTTGGTGCCAGATGGTCCTAGTTTGCAGTCCTGTAGGATGTGTTGCATGGTTTGGGTAGGGTGGCCACATGGGCAGTCAGCTGAGCTCACCCGTCCCCATTTTAACAGATTGTCTCTGGTCCTACCTACTCCACACCTGGCTCTGTTCAAGGCAGCCCATTTCCTTCTAGGCAAATTGGTGCCATGAGGTTGGGGAGGTTAAAGGTGGTGGAAGGAAAGGGACGGTCTTCGCCTTCCAATACCGTGCGCTAGACACGGTGGAATAACAATCCATTGCCCCTACGGTCTGAGAAAGGCTATATAACTACCTTTACCTTTTCTTTTCCTGCCATATAGACCCTACTGGTTACTCTGCCGTGCTGGTGTTGGGAGGAGACCTGACCATCGGTGACAGTCACTGTACCACGGCTGACTCCCTGGCAGTGGAAGTGGTCATCTCTGAAACATCTGATCCTGTCATTGCCAACAACATGGCCAGACAGGAACTTCCCTGGACAGACTGCTGGGCTAGTAAGTGGCATGTTTTGTAGTGTTTATGGCACAAGTATGTATATTTGATATACTTTTTAATGGAATACCTTTTCTTGGGAATTACAACATACATGTATATAACGAACTCATGCTAAAATGGTCATGCAGATACCCCTGTCCGTTACATCAAGAAGTTGTGGTGGTGGTGAAATGTGAGGTTATTATAACTACTGTATAGCCTGTAGCGTGCACGTGTGTAGTCCAGTGGTTAGCGTCCCTGCCTCTGGACTAAGAGGTTAGGAGTTCGAGTCCCTGCAATTGTCGCTCACCCGACATGCACGCTGCTATAGAGGGTTGCAGTCCTTAGGATGGGACATTAAGCTGTGGCCCACTCTTCATTGTGCTTGTCAAAAAGAGCTAGGGGAATTTCCTCGGTACAGTGAACCTGTAAATACTGTACATAGCGTCTGTCTTCTCTGTTACGACCAGTGGGAGATTAGCTCTTCAGTGAGCTGAAACTGGATCGAGATCACTTTCCTTTCCTTTCTATAGCCCAATCTTTGCAAGGGTGTTGCTCTTAGTTGTGTACTATAGAGATGCTTTGTTAACTATTAGTATGTATTAAAAAAATGTATTCTGCTATTTTGCTGACGAAAATTTACAAATTATTTTGTAACCGATCATTGACCCCAAGCTTTAGACCACAAGTAGAATTCAGATTGAAAGCCTTGCTTATTTTTACTGTGATCATCTCAATAACATTCTTTTAAACACAGACATATCTTTAAAAGTCAGCACTGTGTCTCTTAGGTGAGGATGCCATGATCGACCTGAGTGTTAAAGACTTCCGCCTGTTTGGAGGTAACACCATACAACATGACGTGTCCACACCTGATAACCACTACCTGTACCAAAAGGGACAGGAGTTGTTGGCAACTGAAGACCCTCTGGTATGTTATATAATTTCCCGTTATTACGAAAACACTGGTCAACGTCTACATCATAATACATTATGAACATATATTATTATTGATTTTCATTACTTTATATCTAAAAGATGACAGAGAGACTCTTTTACATTATAACTAGTAGAGACTCTTGACATATGAAATTTAATGTATACAATCACTATTATAATAGTAGAAACAAATGAATCCATACTACTGGACAATTTTTGAAGTATATTCAGACGTTTCAAAGGCCATCCAGCCTTCTTCATCAGTGCATAGCGAATGAATGAATTATTATCTACCTGGATGTCTAATCTTCATAAACGTACATGCACTATAGTTCTGCCAGTTCCAAATACTAGTTCTATTAGTTATTTGGAGTGGAAGTATTGTTTTGTGTCAAATTCCTTTGGTGGGTGGGAGGTGATTTTGACAGGTGGTTGATAGGTCAAGCCTGAAGGTGATCCAGCATGTCCCGGGCGGGAGTAAGTAGGCAGTATATGGAGGAATTCGGGAAGTGGTGTTATACCTACATATTAGTGACTTTCGTCATACAATCCTGTCAACAGTTGCAATACATTCCCAGAACCCAGAACACTTCCCGTAGGTCTGAAATCTCTGTATTCCTATTCCAGTGGCTCTGCTTCAAAATGCATTCTATGAACTTTCAATATTCCAGCTATGTAACAGTTGTTAACCTATCTTTTTACCTCTATGGATTTAAAAACTTTAAGCAAATTCCAATACATATTGACATGCGACAATCCATACATGGTATACATAGGGATATATATAAAAGACTGTGTATAAACATTAGAAATTTATTGTAAAAGTTCACTCCTATACTAGCCATCCACTCTATGTATTAGATAGGTATTATGAAATGGTATACGTAGTTATGTAGTTACTGTAGTATGTGCCATACTTTGTACCCTGTCACTGCACGAAAACCGATATTTAAGCATGCTTAATGGTGTTCGTAAATAAGGCTTAAATATTTCAAAATAATTAAGCACTCTTTAAGTCATACTTAAGCCATCGTAAATGCCACAATCGGCAGGCAATCTTTACACTCTCTTATAGAACAACGTAAAGTGTACTTAAACATAACCTGATCTTTAAGGTCGCTTAATGTTGCAGTAAAGATACACACCACTGATTTCCATCAGTGTACTCCACGTGTGTACTTGACAACGGTAAATCATAAAGACCTAGATGATTATGACTTTTGCAGTTAAGTTAAAATGTTTCAGATAAGATGCATTTAAGTGTGCGTAACGTTAGCTTAAAAATGAAAATTTAAGCTTGAATTAAGCTACGTAAAGTGGGGGCCGTAAGGGTTCAATACAGGGCTTGCCGACGGCGAGGCCTCTTGTAACTGTACGGTAAAGGGATAGACACGGCCCCGCGCGCTAGCCTGGGCTAGCCGGCGGCGAGATCTCTTGTACCTGTACGGTAAAGCGATCTACTCGGCCCCGCGCCAGTCCCCGCGCGCTAGCCTGGGCTAGCCGGCGGCGAGACCTCTTGTACCTGTACGGTGAAGCGATCTACACGGCCCCGCACCAGTCCCCGTGCGCTAGCTAGCCTGGGCTAGCCGGCGGCGAGACCTCTTGTACCTGTACGGTAAAGCGATCTACACGGCCCCGCGCCAGTCCCCGTGCGCTAGCTAGCCTGGGCTAGCCGGCGGCGAGACCTCTTGTACCTGTACGGTAAAGCGATCTACGCGGCCCCGCACGTTAGCCTGGGCGTGACGGCGAGACCTCTTGTACCTGTACCTAAAACAAGGATTTCCTCAGCTCTATATATCTCCCAAACAAGATTTTGAAATACTGGATTCCTCAGTAATATATCGTTCTTTCACAGGTTATAACAAACTTTTAGGGCGTATTCTCTGTTACTTAGAACTCCGCAATAATTTTTTGCCTAGCCTCGGACACAAATGCCGGACGGCTCACGCGTCCAACAGCATTTTACTTCATTTTAGAAGAATTCCCTTTTTTCTCGCACTGTAAGTTTGGCAACATTGTTAGCTGTGGACATCAAACTTTTACGCACCCAAGTATGCCTGAGGATTTCTCCTGCAGCTGGGTGTCCTTTTTTTGTGTTTTATCAGAAAAACGCAAAGGTGAGTAAATATTTCTGTCAAGCAATGCGCTCCAGTTCATACAACCGGCCAGCTAGCGCTGTTTTAGCAAATACCCGACCTGTACCAAAATAATGATTTCGTCCGCTCTAAACATCTACCAAACAAGACTTTAAAATACTGGATTCCTCAGTATTATATCGTTCTATTACAGGTTATAGCAAACTTTTAGAGCGTATTCTCTGTTACTTAGAACTTCGCAAGAATTTCTAGCCTCGGACACAAATACAGGACGGCTCACGCGCAAAACAGCATTCTACTTCATTTCAGAACAATATTCTTTTTTTCTCCCACTGTAAGCTTGGCAACATTTTATTAGCTGAGGATATCAAACTTTTATGAACCTATGTATGCTAGAGGATTCCTCCTGGGTGTACTTTTCGTGTGTTTTATCAGAAAAACGGAAAACGTGAGTAAATATTTCTGTCAAGCAATGCGCTCCAGTTCATACACCCGGCCAGCTAGCGCTATTTTAGCAAATACCCGACCTGTACCAAAATAATGATTTCGTCCGCTCTAAACATCTACCAAACAAGACTTTAAAATACTGGATTCCTCAGTATTATATCGTTCTATTACAGGTTATAGCAAACTTTTAGAGCGTATTCTCTGTTACTTAGAACTTCGCAAGAATTTCTAGCCTCGGACACAAATACAGGACGGCTCACGCGCCGGCCAACAGCATTCTACTTCATTTCAGAACAATATTCTTTTTTTCTCCCACTGTAAGCTTGGCAACATTTTATTAGCTGAGGATATCAAACTTTTATGAACCTATGTATGCTAGAGGATTCCTCCTGGGTGTACTTTTAGTTTCTTTTAACAGGAAAACGGAAAACGTGAGTAAATATTTCTGTCAAGCAATGCGCTCTAGTTTATACACCAGGTCAGATATCGATGTTTTAGCAAATACCCGACCTGTACCAAAATAATGATTTCGTCCGCTCTAAACATCTGCCAAACAAGACTTTAAAATACTGGATTCCTCAGTATTATATCGTTATATTACAGGTTATAGCAAACTTTTAGAACGTATTCTCTGTTACTTAGAACTTCGCAAGAATTTCTAGCCTCGGACACAAATACAGGACGGCTCACGCGCCCAACAGCATTCTACTTCATTTCAGAACAATATTCTTTTTTTCTCCCACTGTAAGCTTGGCAACATTTTATTAGCTGAGGATATCAAACTTTTATGAACCTATGTATGCTAGAGGATTCCTCCTGGGTGTACTTTTAGTTTCTTTTAACAGGAAAACGGAAAACGTGAGTAAATATTTCTGTCAAGCAATGCGCTCTAGTTTATACACCAGGTCAGATATCGATGTTTTAGCAAATACCCGACCTGTACCAAAATAATGATTTCGTCCGCTCTAAACATCTGCCAAACAAGACTTTAAAATACTGGATTCCTCAGTATTATATCGTTCTATTACAGGTTACAGCAAACTTTTAGGGCGTATTCTCTGTTACTTAGAACTTCGCAAGAATTTTTTGCCTAGCCTCGGACACAAATACAGGACGGCTCACGCGCCCAACAGCATTCTACTTCATTTCAGAACAATATTCCTTTTTTCTCCCACTGTAAGCTTGGCAACATTTTATTAGCTGAGGATATCAAACTTTTATGAACCTATGTATGCTAGAGGATTCCTCCTGGGTGTACTTTTCGTGTGTTTTATCAGAAAAACGAAAAGGTGAGTAAATATTTCTGTCAAGCAATGCGCTCCAGTTCATACACCCGGCCAGCTAGCGCTATTTTAGCAAATACCCGACCTGTACCAAAATAATGATTTCGTCCGCTCTAAACATCTGCCAAACAAGACTTTAAAATACTGGATTCCTCAGTATTATATCGTTCTATTACAGGTTATAGCAAACTTTTAGAGCGTATTCTCTGTTACTTAGAACTTCGCAAGAATTTCTAGCCTCGGACACAAATACAGGACGGCTCACGCGCCCAACAGCATTCTACTTCATTTTAGAACAATATTCTTTTTTTCTCCCACTGTAAGCTTGGCAACATTTTATTAGCTGAGGATATCAAACTTTTATGAACCTATGTATGCTAGAGGATTCCTCCTGGGTGTACTTTTAGTTTCTTTTAACAGGAAAACGGAAAACGTGAGTAAATATTTCTGTCAAGCAATGCGCTCTAGTTTATACACACGGTCAGATATCGATGTTTTAGCAAATACCCGACCTGTACCAAAATAATGATTTCGTCCGCTCTAAACATCTGCCAAACAAGACTTTAAAATACTGGATTCCTCATTATTATATCGTTCTATTACAGGTTACAGCAAACTTTTAGGGCGTATTCTCTGTTACTTAGAACTTCGCAAGAATTTTTTGCCTAGCCTCGGACATAAATACAGGACGGCTCACGCGCCCAACAGCATTCTACTTCATTTCAGAACAATATTCCTTTTTCTCCCACTGTAAGCTTGGCAACATTTTATTAGCTGAGGATATCAAACTTTTATGAACCTATGTATGCTAGAGGATTCCTCCTGGGTGTACTTTTAGTTTCTTTTAACAGGAAAACGGAAAACGTGAGTAAATATTTCTGTCAAGCAATGCGCTCTAGTTTATACACCAGGTCAGATATCGATGTTTTAGCAAATACCCGACCTGTACCAAAATAATGATTTCGTCCGCTCTAAACATCTGCCAAACAAGACTTTAAAATACTGGATTCCTCAGTATTATATCGTTATATTACAGGTTATAGCAAACTTTTAGAACGTATTCTCTGTTACTTAGAACTTCGCAAGAATTTCTAGCCTCGGACACAAATACAGGACGGCTCACGCGCCCAACAGCATTCTACTTCATTTCAGAACAATATTCTTTTTTTCTCCCACTGTAAGCTTGGCAACATTTTATTAGCTGAGGATATCAAACTTTTATGAACCTATGTATGCTAGAGGATTCCTCCTGGGTGTACTTTTAGTTTCTTTTAACAGGAAAACGGAAAACGTGAGTAAATATTTCTGTCAAGCAATGCGCTCTAGTTTATACACCAGGTCAGATATCGATGTTTTAGCAAATACCCGACCTGTACCAAAATAATGATTTCGTCCGCTCTAAACATCTGCCAAACAAGACTTTAAAATACTGGATTCCTCAGTATTATATCGTTCTATTACAGGTTACAGCAAACTTTTAGGGCGTATTCTCTGTTACTTAGAACTTCGCAAGAATTTTTTGCCTAGCCTCGGACACAAATACAGGACGGCTCACGCGCCCAACAGCATTCTACTTCATTTCAGAACAATATTCCTTTTTTCTCCCACTGTAAGCTTGGCAACATTTTATTAGCTGAGGATATCAAACTTTTATGAACCTATGTATGCTAGAGGATTCCTCCTGGGTGTACTTTTCGTGTGTTTTATCAGAAAAACGAAAAGGTGAGTAAATATTTCTGTCAAGCAATGCGCTCCAGTTCATACACCCGGCCAGCTAGCGCTATTTTAGCAAATACCCGACCTGTACCAAAATAATGATTTCGTCCGCTCTAAACATCTGCCAAACAAGACTTTAAAATACTGGATTCCTCAGTATTATATCGTTCTATTACAGGTTATAGCAAACTTTTAGAGCGTATTCTCTGTTACTTAGAACTTCGCAAGAATTTCTAGCCTCGGACACAAATACAGGACGGCTCACGCGCCCAACAGCATTCTACTTCATTTTAGAACAATATTCTTTTTTTCTCCCACTGTAAGCTTGGCAACATTTTATTAGCTGAGGATATCAAACTTTTATGAACCTATGTATGCTAGAGGATTCCTCCTGGGTGTACTTTTCGTGTGTTTTATCAGAAAAACGAAAAGGTGAGTAAATATTTCTGTCAAGCAATGCGCTCCAGTTCATACACCCGGCCAGCTAGCGCTATTTTAGCAAATACCCGACCTGTACCAAAATAATGATTTCGTCCGCTCTAAACATCTGCCAAACAAGACTTTAAAATACTGGATTCCTCAGTATTATATCGTTCTATTACAGGTTATAGCAAACGTTTAGAGCGTATTCTCTGTTACTTAGAACTTCGCAAGAATTTCTAGCCTCGGACACAAATACAGGACGGCTCACGCGCCCAACAGCATTCTACCCGGTACTTCATTTCAGAACAATATTCTTTTTTTCTCCCACTGTAAGCTTGGCAACATTTTATTAGCTGAGGATATCAAACTTTTATGAACCTATGTATGCTAGAGGATTCCTCCTGGGTGTACTTTTAGTTTCTTTTAACAGGAAAACGGAAAACGTGAGTAAATATTTCTGCCAAGCAATGCGCTCTAGTTCATACACCCGGCCAGCTAGCGCTATTTTAGCAAATATCCGACCTGTACCAAAATAATGATTTCGTCCGCTCTAAACATCTGCCAAACAAGACTTTAAAATACTGGATTCCTCAGTATTATATCGTTCTATTACAGGTTACAGCAAACTTTTAGGGCGTATTCTCTGTTACTTAGAACTTCGCAAGAATTTCTTGCCTAGCCTCGGACACAAATACAGGACGGCTCACGCGCCCAACAGCATTCTACTCTATTTCAGAACAATATTCTTTTTTTCTCCCACTGTAAGCTTGGCAACATTTTATTAGCTGAGGATATCAAACTTTTATGAACCTATGTATGCTAGAGGATTCCTCCTGGGTGTACTTTTCGGGTGTTTTATCAGAAAAACGAAAAGGTGAGTAAATATTTCTGTCAAGCAATGCGCTCCAGCTCAGTTCATACACCCGGCCAGCTAGCGCTATTTTAGCAAATACCCGACCTGTACCAAAATAATGATTTCGTCCACTCTATACATCTACCAAACAAGACTTTAAAATACTGGATTCCTCAGTATTATATCGTTCTATTACAGGTATAGCAAACTTTTAGGGCGTATTCTCTGGTACTTAGAACTTCGCAAGAATTTCTTGCCTAGCCTCGGACACAAATGCAGGACGGCTCGCGCACCCAATTAACAGCATTCTTCTTCAGTTTAGAAAAATAAACAGATAAAACATTTTTCAAACCGAGATAGACCATGATACTGGGAAACTGTAGACTACTTCAGTTTTCCTTTAGATTGAACGATTCTTTCGTTAGCAGCCAGGAACCCATAATTTCTCAACGACGTTAACCTAACCGAAATTCACTACGGTCCGTGTCAATACGTACGGCGCTGTACTGAGTTCCTGAACATTTAAAACTCACAGATTGAATATGCAGTGCGATTTCAAAATACTGAATTCCTCAGTATTATATCGTTCTATTACAGTTTTTTGAAAACTTTTAGGGCGCATTCTCTTTTACTTAGAGCTCCGCAAGAATTTCTTGCCTAGCCTGAACACAATAAAATGCCGGACGGCTCACGCGCCCAACATCATTCTACTTCATTTCAGAACAATTCCCTTTTTCTCGCACTAGCTTGGCAACATTTTATTAGCTGCGGACATCAAACTTTTATGAACCTAGGTATGCTAGAGCATTGCTCCTAGGTGTACTTTTCGTGTGTTTTATCAGAAAAACGAAAAGATGAGTAAATATTTCTGTCAAGAAGTGCGCCATTGACCGCTTCATACATCGGCCAGTTTTAGCAAATACCGGACTAAAACAACTGTACATACTGAAATAATATGCAAGCGCTCTATAAATCTCCCAAACAAGATTTTGAAATACTGAATTCCTCAGTATTATATCGTTCAATAACAGGTTATTGCAAACTTTTAGTGCGCATCTCTTTTACTTAGAACTCCGCAAGAATTTCTTCCCTAGCCTGGACACAAATGCAGGACGGGGCACTCGTAGGCCTACAGCATTCTACTTTATTTCAGAATTCGTCCCTTTTTTCCTCGCACTGTAATTAATATTTAAGCTTGGCAACATTTAATTAGCCGCAGACATCATGCTTTTATGAACCTCAGTATGCTAGAGGATTCCTTCTGGGTGTACTTTTCATGTTTTATCAGAAAAAGGAAAAGGTGAGCAACTATATATTTTTGTCAAGCAATGCGCGAAGAATATCTTGAAAGAGATGTTGTTAGCTGTGAAGTATTTCATATGGATATTTTGTGTATATTGCAGCAAAAGTTTTTTTTTCACCTATTGTTTTGTTGTGAAATGTCTGGACGGTCCCACGCCAGGTAACAATGACTGTCATTTGCATCCACGCTGGCTTACAATATGTGTGCCAGACAATTCACATGTCATTGTGACTACCGGCTAACTTATGTTAGTCTAAAATCAGCCAATCGCCTCATACTTCCCATAACATGACAGCCAATCAGCTCTTGTGACACGACATTCGAAATCCTTCAGTTGGAACGGAGCGTCACTCGCTGTTGAGACACGCACACGACAAGTTAGCGTTACAATTTTTCCTAGAATCCGTTGATTTTCGCCGTTCGATAATATGTCTAGCGACAACCCCACGGAGCGCGGAGACACCGAGAACCTAGCCATCATCCTGCAGGACATGGTTAGAAAGTTTGATGCTCAAAGAGAAGAACTTCGGGCACTAAAATCTCAACTGGAGGAGCAAGAACGCCGCCGGGCCGAGCAAGAACAGGAGCGGGAACCCGAGGAAGATAGCCCGACGCCGCCCATGGGCTCCCGCCCACGACGCAAGACACGGAGAAAGTCCTCTGTCTCGTCAACTTGCAGAGTAAGTGACTTATTTTAAGTTTAGTAGGAAAATTCTTTCAATCAGTGACTATTAAATCCTAAGGTACATACCTCCGAATTTTCGACGACTAGTCAGTTCGTCTTGGTCACGGAATAATCCTAGTCTCGCGAGAGAACACGAGACTAGGACGAGACTTGCGTGGATCTTCTGCCCCCCTCCGCCTCCCTGCGGAGTAGAGGTAGGTAGGGCTTAGGCAGCTCCCAGCCTTCGTTGCGGTTCATCTTGGCTCCCGCTAGTTGGATGTGTATGGCCTCCTTGATCTTCCGGTGGGCGTTGCGGGCTTCCTGATCAATGATTTGGATCGTGTCTAGTATAGGTTCGGTGGTGACCCTATGTCCCGTCTGTATCTGGTGTTGACTAAGTGCAGATTTGTAGTCCTTACGGTCAATCGACTTCTGGTGTTCCCCTGACCTTTCCCCCAGTGACCTCTCTGTTTCTCCCACATACGTCTCACCGCAGTTTTCACAGACAAATTTGTAAATAACGCCACACTTTTCGCTGGGATCTAAGGGGTCTTTTGGGCTAACCAAGGCGTTTCGCAGGGTGTAGCCTGGTTTTGAAAACAGGCTAACATTGTGTTTGGCAAACGCTCGTTTCAGTCTTTCCGTAGTCCCTTTAATGTAAGGGAGTACAGCAAAGCTGGTAGGTGTTTGTTCCCTGTTTTCACGCTGAGTGTCCTTGTGGTTTCTACGCTGTGTTTTCCTGGTATCACCTTCTCTAAGGGCCCAGTCTGGATAGCCACAGTGACGGAGTGCGTTCCTCACTTTTCCTTTCTCTATTTCTCTCAGGGTGTGGTCCTGGATGAGAGTGTCTGCCCTGTGCATTAAGGTTTTTACAATGCCTAGTTTCTGCTGGACGGGGTGGTTGGAGGACCACTGTAGGTAGTGGTCTGTATGTGTCTCCTTCCGGTAGACATCCGTAGTGATGGTACGGTCCTGGTTCTTAATCAACATCACATCTAACATGGGGAGGCAACCGTCTTTTTCTCTCTCAATTGTAAACTTAATACTGTCGTGTTGTTGATTGATGTGTTCAAAGAGTTCTTGCTCATGTGCTTGTTGATTGACTATACCAGTGTCATCCACGTACCTACCCCAAAACTTGGGGCGGTGTGGGGCTGTGTCCAGGGCTTTCCGTTCGAACTCCTCCATAAACAAATTGGCAAGCACAGGTGATAGTGGGGAGCCCATTGCCATGCCATACGTTTGTTCATAAATCGTGCTGTTGTATTGGAAGTATGTAGTACTCACAACCAACAGGAGGAGATCTCCAAATTCCTCAGGGGTGAGCAGGGTGCGGTTCTTCCAACTGGGGTCCTCCTCAGCCCTCTTGACCGCCATCTGGACCACCTCTTTCCCCGGGACGCTGGTAAATAGGGCTGTGACATCAAAAGAGGTCAAGACATCCCCATCATCCAACTTAACTTGTTGGATTTTGGTGACCAGGTCCTTAGAGTTATTGATGTGCTCTGCAGTCTGTCCCACTAAGGGCTTGAGGAGGTCTGCTAGGTGTCTAGCAAGATGGTAAGTAATGGAGTTGATGCCCGACACAATAGGTCTCAACTTGAGTGGATCCTTATGAATTTTTGGTGTGGCATAAAACCTAGGGGTGGCATCTGAAGTGGGGTAAATCTTGTCATATACTTTCGGGTCAAGATGTCCTGCCTTCTTTATCTCCCTCAACTTCCTCTGTAATCTACCCTTAAGTTTCTTGGTGGGGTTCGTGGGCCCAATGACTTTGTAGGTGTTCTTATCTTCCAGCAATTTTTCACATTGTGCTACGTATGCCGTCTTGTCCATGACCACCACAGCCTTACCTTTATCGGCAGGGAGGATAACGATGTCCTTGTTGCCCTTCAGTGACTTGATGGCACGTTTTTCCTCCTTGGTAAGGTTAGGCTTCGGGGGTTTGGCATTCTGCAGAATGCCTACTACCTCGTTCCTCAGTAGCGATGCCTCCTCTTGGTCAAGTTTCTGGCAAGCGACCTCGGTGGCTGTGACGATCTCCTTGACGGGGATCGTGTCGGGGGTGACCGCAAAGTTGAGGCCTTTTCCCAGCACACGCATCTCGCTAGGGCTGGGTTTGTACTTGGACAGAACCTTAACCCATTTCTTAAGCTGCGTGCCGGACAGGTCACAGTTTTCGCTCCCCTGTGGTTGTGGGAAACCACCAAGTTTGTCGGACTGCAACTTCTCCAGTTTCTTAATCTGCGCCATTTTGGAACTCTGAAACGTCACTTCCTGTGACTTACGCACATGCGCACAGGTGCTATCCAACATGTCCGCCATGTCGGCCCCCTGACAGAGATTGTGAAATGCTTGTTCCTGTTGCTGACATTTTTGTGCGAGATCCACGCAAGTCTCGTCCTAGTCTCGTGTTCTCTCGCGAGACTAGGATTATTCCGTGACCAAGACGAACTGACTAGTCGTCGAAAATTCGGAGGTATGTACCTTAGGATTTAATAGTCACTGATTGAAAGAATTTTCCTACTAAACTTGAACTATACGTGACTGATGAACCTCTTCAACGACTTATTTTAAGTTCTGTGTTATTCGGATAGTAAGCTAAACGGAATTTATCATTGGTATTTCATAGCACTTGAAATGTGTGACGAGATAAAATGACGTTTCTACAGTACATGATAATCAGATAATCGTTAAACGGAACGGTGGGTGGGGGGCGGAAGATGATTGGAGGGGGTATAGGTGTTTGAACGTCTAGGAACTAGTGAGGGTTTGAGCTTGGAATTTGGATTGGAACTAGGGTAGAATCCAAAGTTAATCTTTTTATTAAACAGTGTGTGCGTGCGTGTGTGTGTGTGTGTGTGTGTCACGGTGTGTATGTGTGTGTGTGTGTGTGTGTGTGTGTGTGTATGTGTGTTTGAGTGTGTGTTTTTTAGATAGTGGCTAAGATACCCTGCTTCCAGGTGGATATCTTTCTTTGTTGAATCCTCCTATACTTTCACAAAAACATTCATCTTGTTTCATTTTATATGTTTTTTTTTCAAATTTATAGAAGCAGCAAAGAGGTACTATAAGTCCAAGAAGGACGACCGGGTTCGTGCCCAGAAGGGGAAGTTTGCTGCCCATCGGAGTGTCGTCCGGAAAAACGGGAGGCTCACACAGGTTAGCCCTATAAAGCTTAGCCTTTGTCATGTCTAACAACTCTACCTATAGTACAGAGTTAACGTATAAAAATGCAATTCTAAGTTAATGTTATTAATTTCAGAAAGCAGTAGATTGTTAAGCTGTGTCACCTGATTAGATCATATACTATATATTAGATATAGTGCTGGGTTCTTATCTTTTTATCTGTTCTATTTCAGTGACATTGGAAGAGCCATTTGTATAGTGCTTTCAATTGATTTTGCAATAATAGTGCTATTGTATGGGGGGGCCTAGGTGTAAATTCTTACAGTGTTTAGAGGGGTGGTTTTGGGAGCAGTCCATGTTAAAGTGAGTGGGGAGAGATAGTGACAAGAAATTAGCTTTAGAAAATGTCTAACCTCATATATCGTTTCAGAAACTGGAGAGGAGGCTGAAGGCTTTTCAGCAAGCAAAGAGCGGCTGGACAGAGCGATCCAAGAGGCAAGCCGATGAGGCACTGCGCAAGGGATTTATGTCATCCGAGTCAAGCGACAGTGACTCGGAGAGGCCAGTCTTCAAGGTGAGAAGACTGGCCTGGGAGTCCGGAAAGCTGAGGAAGCTGAAGGACTCCCTGGACGACGTCATTCCTGCAAAGGGCACACCTCGGGAGGTGTCTGAGGAACTCTCAGACAGAAACCTTCCCGAGGGTGCCCCGAAGTGGGCCATCAGCAAGAGATACGGTCGCACAGCAGACACGGAAGTCGGGGCCGAGGAGGATGGCCATGACAGCAGTTTCATGGAGTAGTTTTTTTTAGAAGTTGTCTGGAGGAGAGTTTGCCATGTTTAGTTTTTTTCCTTACATTTAGTTCAGTTGACACCAAGGACTTCGGAATACTCTATATGCAATTTAACTTAGAAGTATTGTCTAACAGTTCCCCGAATGCCCAACATTTCGTTAGCCCGGAAATATTTTTGAGTACTAGAACTGTAATTGTTGATTTGTTAACTTTCACTTAATTATAGCTGATTTAGCTGTTACTTTTTTTACCGCTAAAATTTCAATACCGTAATACATGTACATTGAACACTTTTGATCATCTGCCTTGTTCACACCGCTAAAATTAAGTGCCGTGAGCTATCCCATTTTCCTCCCACCGCTATAATTTCCAACCGCAATATCAAATGGAATGGTTATCCTTGATGAAGGAATAAAAAGAATGTTGACGGTATATTGTGTACGATTTGTGAATACTTAAGGTAGCATAGTTACAAGGTTATATATATAAATATATACATATGTAGCTTACTTTATATATATATATAAGCTTACTTTACGCTTCGTGAAGTGTACGTAATGGCACTTATTTAAGCAACCCTTAAGCAGTTTAAAGCATGCTTAATACTGGTACACAACGAGTATTAAACGTACTTTAAAGTGCTTAAGGGTGGCTTAAAGAAATGCCATTACGCATTTTACGGACAAATTAAGCTACCTTAAACCACAAACTTTAAGGACACTTTAAAACGCTTAAATGTAATGTAAACATTAAGATTTAGGCTGACTTTAAGCTGCTTAAAAATTGCTTAAATGAGTGCCATTAAGCACCTTTACGGACTAATTAAGGTAGCTTAAATCACTACCATTAAGGACCCTTTAAGACGCGTAAATGTAGCCTAAATATCAATGTTTAAGCTTTCTTTACAGTGCTTAAATGTTGCTTAAAAGAGTGCCATTAAGCACATTAAGCACAAACTTAAAGCTAGCTTAAAAGTAATATTTAAGCACGCGTAAAGATTTGCTTAAATATGCTTAAAGAGTGCCAAAACGGAACCTTTAAGCATGCTTTAAGACTGCTTAAATATCCAATTTCGTGCAGTGTGTACAATTGTTGCGCAATAAAGTTATTATTATTATCTTTATCCAGAACCAGCCCATCTACGTACTGTTCCAACTGACGGTACAGTTTACCGGCCCGCTGACGTTGCCTCCGATGACGGCTGCCCGCCCGGCCTACAACTTCTTCTTCAGGTTCGTCCTGTCGGAGGACCAGGTCATTGACGAGGATGACCGGATGTTGGACTATAACATGTCCTTCCCACAAGGGGAGGTGCTGAGGGGGAGGATTGTGGATGGGGACCTGTTGGACCTGTCTGACAACATGGAAGGTGGGGTTTGTTTGTTTGGTTGGTTGTTTATTTGTTTTACATATTAAATGGTAAACTGCCTTAGGTGTAACACTCCAGTTTTGTGTACAGTAGGTACAACTCCTGGATTGTAAGGTTTGATCCACTCACACCAGAATGGACCCCTACTGCTATCAAATATAAGCACGTCGGCAGAACGTACTGCGCCTGCGCAAAACCTGGATTTTCGCTGGATTTTTGGTCAACATTGCATCGGAATTTTGCCTGTTGCAGACCATATCTTTTTCTACACAACATTTGAAAACTACAGACAGGATGTCACCCTTATATACGCGAATTCGACCTTATATGAGACGTTCTGCCGAAGTGCTATGCACAATACATTACGGGTTTTGCGCAGGCGCAGTACGTTCTGCCGACGTGCTTCAAATATATTGCATTGGGATCTTTAACGTGCCTGAGGTGTGTTTCTCCTCAAACACAGGACCTCTCACTAGTTTTACAAAAATGTACATACTATCCAAGATGACATCTGTAACAGAAGCTAGTTACATGTAAGTGAGGATATAGTTTAAGTGCATTTTCCAAAGGTATAATTATAACAAAGGTATAACATTTGGGCCTGCTAGGTTAAGCCCAAAGCCTTGAATACCCAAAGCCCAAAGTGTTGCTATCTAGATATATGGAATAGTGTACATACATTGTACATGTAGTACTAGTAGAGTTGCTTTAGAGTAGATTTCAACACAAGGACTGGACTCATCAAATTTTTGACCAGTAACTGAGGACCCAATTGAACACGTTGCTTTCCAGAAGTGTGATGTGAGCTGCAAGTTAAAGGTGGTTGGTTGTTGGGAGTTACCTTACCTTAGCACCTTAGTTCCTCCCGTGCCTTAGAACTTGGCACATCGGGCCGTCCTTCTCCATCCAGTGCGTTGCTGTGCCTGTGCCGTCGCTCTATACCAAGAGCTACCGGTACCTACAGCTTCCAGGTCCTTCTCCACGTTCGCCTTCCATGTCAGTCTGGGCCTTCCTCTGTTTCTTTTTCCTCCATGGGGTTTCCAGTCCAGGATCTTTTGGGAGTTAGCAAGATAACTATTATGTTTATATATATTTGATTTGATTTTTTGTGATTTTCCATGTTAGGACTGCCCATCCCTCCCGATGCCTGTGGTCCCCAGTACCTGGCTGTGATAGTGGACAGCACACAGCAGCAGGGGGTGGACTACACAGGCATGTACAAGGAGACGCTGGAGGCCAACAATGTCAGGATGCAGAAAGTCTACGTCGTCTGTCCTTACGGTGAGTACTGATAATGAGCTGTTTCTTTGCTAATTTGTTATTCTGCTTGTTACATACATACATACATACATACATACATATCCGGGCTTTGATTATTCTGCTGTCGGCTTCCCTGACTCAGGGGTGGGCAGCAGTCAGCTAGCCAGGACTCCATTTCTCCATGCGACCCTGTCCTGTGGGTCAATGTTGGACAGTCCGCACATTTTAATGTCATTTTGGATGCACTCCATCCAAGTCTTCTTTGGTCTACCACGACCTCTGTTGCCTGGTAACTGTAAGTCTGTGATGGTGTTGATGCAGCCACTGGCACGCTTAACGTGCCCATACCTCCGAAGACGACGTGACCGAAGCACCGACGTGATATCCTCAACACCTAGCTTTTGTTAGTTATCATTAAAAGTTACATGTACATGAAGTACTGTCAATGATCAAATGGTTAGGCGAGGAGGCTAGGAACTAAGGTGTTTGATTCCTGGCATGAATTTACCACTTCATAAAATTAAGAAGGGGATGTTCCTGAGCAGCCTTTGTTTGTAACCCTTGCTTTTCTTATTGGGTCACACTCAGTAAGTCAAACTTGTCTCAATCACGATGTCTCTGACTTAATGCAGTCATTGTAGGTTGTTGTGCAATTTTGATGCCATAGGATTTCCAACCAGGCTATGACAGAACCAGCTGCCCAAAAGGGTCTCTATATAATTATATGACAGCCTTTTCTGTAACAAGACAGTGGAATTTTGCATGACACATGCACAACTATCCCATGAATGCCCTCAGTTTGCGGCCATATGACGATCGTACAACAAATGTACGACACATAATACGTGTAGAACCTGTATAGTATATGTACAACTGCTTACTAGTATTGTACATTTATAGATATAGTATAGCATAGCTTAGCATTTACTTGTAGAGGTACACAAGCTCTAAGTCAGGAGTTATAATAATTATTCAACATTTTACCAAATAGAGTACCCGTTGAACCTGTACATGTATATAGAATTTTGCTAGACCCATACCAGCTAGTATCCCTTTCTGTCTGCTATACATTGTACCTGTTACAATTGTTGTGCAATAAACTTGACTTGACTTGACTTGACTTGACTGTGATCAGGCCCTTATAAATAAGGGAAATGCTGTTCCAAGAAATGCTGTTCCAGTAACCTCATGTAACCCTTGAGGTGGCCTTTGTTATGTGGTGGCTATTGAGTAAAACAAAGAACTAAAAAAAATGCCTGTTTCTGTACACACAGATGTGTACAAAGTGGAGGCAGCAGGCTACCATCCTACCCAACCTGTGGTTTGGAGGGACATCCCTACCCACGTCACAGTGGATCTAACCATCACCAACATAGGGCCGCAGGATATCGATGAAGCTGAGCACGACAAAACCAACTTTGACATCATGCTAGCCCTGTCTGCTGACGCAACACTGGATGGGACTGACATCCCAATCAGTCTGCCTGGACCAGATTTGCCTGCTACAAAGGCAGATTTTTTTTTTGTTCTTGTATTCAGCACTTCTTTCTTGGGATTGCAAGAGAAATAAAAGATCACATGTCTATTCAAGATATAAATCAACCTTGAATGTTTGAATTTTGGCACTGACAGTTGAAGAAAGTCCCTGTCCTTCATTGTTTTAAATATTAACCAGCATGGTACATGTATGTTGACTATTTTAGCTCCTATGGTAGCATACAATATATGCATCAAATACAAATACTGGAAAAAGGATTGAAAGACAGAAATTAACAAATAAACAAATCCAAATGTTTGAAAAAGACTTTACAAAAGAACTGGCCTTTTCAGTATCATAACACTTGTGATTGGAATGAAGACATGTCAATAAAGACATTCTATTGATTAGAATTGTATCATCTGTTTTACATTGTTTTCCTATACAGATCGGTATGAAGATGGGGCAGTCTTTCACCGTCACCATCAGTGCATTAGTGACGGTCCCTGCAGAGGCGTGCAACACTGTCAGGTTTCTACTGGTGGGCGTAGTGGCTGACGACGATGTCATGTCCAACAACTATGACTCCATCGGGCTCAAGCTGAACTGTACTGCAGGTTAGTTTTATCAGCAGGACTGGATGCAGTGTACGAAATACTTTTTTGAGCCAGGTTGCCCAGTGGCAACCTAGGATGAAAGCCAGGTTGCCCATGAAAATTCCAGGTTGCCCCAAATTTAAACTCTTCTACAATATGACTAACTTTGTTAGAATGCTATGTGCATTTATACATTTCTGACACAGAGTTGTTTCCCCTTACCTGAAGTGATGAGCTCTTCCATGGGAACTTCTAAATAAACAGTTCCCAATAGAAGAAAGGGGCATCCTTACCACAAAATTTAGATAGTGCACTAAGCTATCTGGGTGTAGAAATAGGTTGCACCGAGTAAAATATGGTTGCACGGTGCAACTGGGCAACCTAGTATTTCGCACGCTGTGGATGGAAGTATTGTTTTTGGTCATGCTTATAGGGGTTTGTATGCTTGGTTGAATCTGCACTGGGACCTGAGGAATTGAGTCATTTGAGATTGGGTTTCACTGGAGTGATGTGGTAGTGAACTCGGTGTGCCCTTGGGGTCATAATGTGGCGGGCAAGAAAATGTGGCATAAAAAATTTGACTGATGGTATAACGGTTGGAGGAGGTTACTTCATACCGATATAATCATATGAGTAGTAATCCATTGTATGATGTAATTCAATCAGGTATTTCCCTCTAATCATACAGTACAGTTCCAAAACATTCATGGATACTCAGTACAATCCTGGAAGTCAAGTAAAATCATTGAAGCTACATGACTGTATGTTGAAAATATTGTTCTTTGCTGCAGAACCAAATGGATTTACTAGTACTTGCCAACATTTTGATAGACCTTCCTTGGGGCAATGATGACTACTTGAGTACTATAGTGTGCATTGTCTAATGGTTAAAGATCCAGCAATGCCTCTGGACCAAAAGGTTGGGAGCTCGAAACCTGGCTGTTGTCGCTCACCCGACATGCACACTAATGGAGAGGGTCGTAGTTCTTGGGACATTAAGCCATGGTCCACTGTTCATTCACCTTGAATGTCAAAGAGAGCTAGTGGAATTTCCCGGGTACAATAACCTGACGGTGTAAATACATGTACCGTACATAGCATCTGTCTCCTCTGTCAGTCGACAAGTGAAAGAGTTAGCTCTTCAGAAAACTGAATTGGTTCAAGATCACTTTCACATTCCTTCCCACTACTAGGTGATGGATCTATTCATGTATGTGAGAAATGAGTACTGGTAGTAAGTTTCAGTGCTGATCCTGTTGCCTTGTGTTGAACTTGCAGACTCTGTGGACCTGAAGGTGACCAGGCTGTCTGTAGAAGGTGACCTAACACCTGGGGAAACACACAACTTCACCTTGTGGGCAGGTGTGGACCTGGCAGGAAGCAGGCAGCTAGGTAATAATTATCATCTCCATACTTACATGTATAACACCAGACCAATGAGATTCTACAGAAGGAGTAGTAACGAGATTTACCCCCATTCAACGATGTTCGACTCGGGTGTGAAGAAAGTTATTGACATCGGGGTGTGAATTAGTCCACATTTCTATAGCATAGCGCCAGGCCACCGGCATAATTTCTATTGTTTCCCCAAGCTGACGGCACGGCAGGCATAAATAATGGGGACTTCGAGTAGAGTGGATTTTAGAAGTTTTGTGATTTTGAGGACAATTTTGAAGCGGCTGGAGATACCGAGGACAGCGATAAAGAGGTCTGTGCCACAGAAGAAAAACCCCCGCGACAGAGGATACTAAAGCGGCAACGCACAGAAGCCGTGTAGCTGTCGAGCTAGCTGTAAATTCACATGCGATTTTTCAAACCTACAAAAACGTTGGCTGGCTCAAAAAGCACGATAACCGATGGATAAACTCGTTGGTGGAAGCCAAGGAAGTAATTTGTACCTTTTGTAGAAACACGTAGAAAAATACTTTGAAAAATATCGTACAAATTAGGAATTTATTCCGAGGCGCGTTGCTCATCGTATCAAGAAAACCAGCCTCCCAAAAATGTTATATCCCGATCTCTTCCCTACAGAGACCCTACCGAAATCATGGCTGAAATCAAAATGGTACAAACAAAAACGCCACGGGCCCAGAAAAAATCGAACGGGCCCAACTCCAAAAAATACATGAATGGAACCACAAAGACCTGTACTATCCAGGAAAAATTTAAGTTTATCGGGGAAAATCCCCACAATTTTGTAATTGCAACATAAATCTAGACATATTTCTTCATATTTCTAAGGCAAAAAAAGAGAGACACGGACAAAGAAATGGCTGTAAACAAACCCATGTTCATAGTACAGCGATAAACAAACTATCGACGTGACCGCCATCTTGTTCTCTTCAAAACGCCGTCGTCTGCGCAGTGCTAATGCGCAACCCAAATAAGGAATTTGTCGGAAACCGAAGGGACATCGTCTACACATCGGCGGCTGCTCGGCTCACATCGCTGCGTGTGACGTCATGATCAGCCTCATTAGCGGCCATTTTGGCGCGAAAGGGTGAGTCGAACATCGACTACAAAGGGAGACCGCCGGCGCGCCGGAACAATAGGACGCAGCGGGGTTTGACAGGCGAAAACAAAGGCCGCGGCGGGGTGTTAATCTCGTTACTTCTCCTTCTGTAGAATCTCCTTGACCAGACAGACCACTAAGCTACATTTACCAAACTACACTACCACAGCTGGACAGCGAACTTTCGCATATACAGGTACAAGCCACTTCAATAAACTCCCAGCCAGTATAAGACAGATCTCAACCATAAAACCTTTCAAGGCAGCTATCAAAAAGACCTCTGACCTCCAGTGATAATTTGACCATGGAACGGTAAATGGACACGATTACGGATTATGATTATGTTTTGACATTTTGGTTTTGTAAATAGCTTATGTTTCGTCACTTATTTATGTCCTATTATTTATTTAAGTTTAATTTGTCAGCCAAACTGATTTCAGTTTGCATTTCTTTGTTGCATTATTTGTATGATTTCTCTTTTGTACAAACTGTATGTTACCTGGGCCCCCTTGGAAATCAGCAATTAATGCTGAAGGGGCTGCCCAGTAGTGTTTAAGATGAAATAAATAAATAAATAAATAAAGACTAATGTCTACTGACATGTGGTGTCAAATAGCTGAGTGGCTAGGTGACTGGACACCAGATTGAGAGGTAAAGGGCTTGATTCCTTGCATTCCTGGCTAGACGTTGTATCCTTGGGAAAGGCACTTTCCACAATTTCCTCACTGAAACCAATGAAAAATGAAAAATGGATACCTGACTTCAGAAAATGAGTACTGTAAATGTGTTGGTTTTATTTTTAGGAGGGAAAAGATGGTTTTTGCAGTGTTATAAGTTGACATTTGAAACAAAAAATCTTTAAAACAATAATGTCACACAGTAATTAATTGAAAATGCATATTTGCCACGTCGAGAATTTGTAGTAGAGAGGGCATCAAAAACTGCTGAAAAAACGCAAAAGTTTCAAGATTTCAAGTCAGAAGTTGGTCAAAAGTTGTCAAAACACACTTGTCCTTCTCTTTCTTCAGAGGAAGATTCCTTCAGGTACAAGTTGTGGCTGTCAGCTGATGAACGACTGGACACGGCAGTGGACGTAGACCTGGGGTACAGAGTACCAGACGACAAACCCCTGTCAGCAGCACTGGAGGCATCCACACAGAGCCTGGACTTGAGTGGCAACACTGTTGGTAAGGCCCCCTTTCCAGCAGTTGGCGATCACTGAAACACCCACCTCAGAGAAACTCTGGCTATAACATTGATAGAAAAAGACATAGAAAGAGCAGCCCTTAGATGGCTAGGGCACGTGGAAAGAATGGAGGAGGGAAGGATCCCAAAAATAGCCCTCAAATACAAACCTAAGGGTAAACGCTCTCTAGGCAGACCTAGGAAAAGGTGGAGGGACCACATGCAAGAAATACTGACAAAGTATAGGCTGGGCAGACTAGACAGGCTTGAGGAGGAGGGGGTCTTTGACGACCGAGAAGAGTGGAGGAGACGATGCTCTCAACTGACAGGCCCTAAGGCCTACCTGGGGAAGATGTAAGATGTAAGATGTTAAGCGATCACTGAGCAAACGTACAGCGACCAAAATTGGACTTGTGTGACCCTTGATTTCACAATTGGAGTATGATGCAAGATGTAAAAGTATAATATAAAAGGCACCAAAACACACAAAACATTTAAAAAAATGTTCTTTATCTATGGAATTCATTGAACAATCTGTCAAGTATTTGGTTGCTCAGTGGTCTAGTAGAAAGTAGGTGTAAGGATAAACCTGAGGTGTACACTGGGAAGGGACAAACCTTAGAATATCTCGAAGAGTTTGGTCCCACTCATGACAGAATTATGCATATTTTGAATCGAATTCATGTTATCTTGAAACGTTATTTGGTAGGATGCTAAAATACATTACTCAAAATTTACTTCTGAATAAAATATGGAAATTTACTTCTGGATGTTTTGAGTGACATCTGTCAATCTTCTTCAGCATCACTAGAATTAACTGGCAGAACTAGTCAACACTTATGTATGAGGAACTGGAAAAAGCTGTTAAACATGACAAAGTCAATGACTCTAGTGTCACAGATATGTAAATCAAATCACAAAAGGTTTCTATGGTAAGACAACACCATAGGAACTGCTACTGTCCCTTGGGTAATGGTGGGGTTGAGTAAAATATACAGGAGAAGCACGTCGGCAGAACGTACTGCGCCTGCGCAAAACCCTGATTTTTCATGTTTTTCGTTGGATGTTTGGTCAACGTTGCATCAAAATTTTGCCTGTTGCAGACGATATCTTTTCCTATACAACATCTGAAAACTACAGACAGGCTGTCAACCTTATATGCTCTAATACAACCTTATATGAGACGTTCTGCCAAAGTGCTATGCACAATGCATCACGGGTTTCGTGCAGGTCCAGCACGTTCAGCCGATGTGCTTACAGAAGAGTTCTACATTGAGTCCTCCCTTCTGGTAGGAATTACATCTCCGTGGTGCTGAAATAGTTGCTGCTTTTTATACACTTCCATTCATCTTTTAGCTTTCTGTTAGGAATTTGTGCTTATTTCATTTCTTTCATTTCGCCCCCAAGGGAGTGTAGAACTATTCATGTGTGTTTCTGACCTTTTTGCCAAGCAGTACAGGTAAAGGGGTGTGAAAGCTGCCATTGCTAATTGCCATGTAATTTATTAGTAATTGGTATTAAGTAAGTTGTGTTATCTATGTAGTGTAGTTGTTATATTGTAAATAATGATGGTACTTTGTAATTATATTTAGTGTAGTTGCGTTGTAGTGTAATGTAGTTATATTGTAATTTCGTATAGATTGTTATGTTGTAATTATACGGAATTGTATGTAAAGGACTCCAGGAAGAGTAGTAATTAACTGTTGTTTTTTTACTAATGGAGATCCTAATAAACATAAACATGTGTTTTCAGAAAGATTTTTGTGGGCTGCTTGGCTGCAAATTCAATTGATTTTTCTCTGTCTCCTAGATGGATCTGGTCTGCGGCTGTCTGTTGAGCTCCACAAGTCCTACTGTGGAGATGTGTACCTGATAGCAGAGATGGACCCAGACAACAGGGTGGATGAGACTAAAGAGTTTAACAACTACCATGCTGAACTGGTCAGGGTTGCCTGTAGTGGAGGTAAAGTCAGTAGTATACTGTTAGTATAAAGTTAGTAGCGTGCATAGTCCAGTGGTTAGCGACCCTGCCTCCGGACTAAGAGGTTGGGAGTTCGAATCCCGGCTGTTGTCGCTCACCCGACATGCACGCTACTGGAGAGGGTCGCAGTCCTTAGGACGGGACGTTAAGCCGTGGTCCACTGTTCATTGTACTTGTCGAAAAGAGCTAGGGGAATTTCCCCGGTACAATGAACCTGTAAATACTGTACATAGCGTCTGTCTTCTCTGTCACGACCAGTGGAAGAATAGCTCTTCAGTGATCACTGAATGAGCTAAACTGGTTCGAGATCACTTTCACTTTCACCTTTTCACTTTTTATTCTGTTGTAATAGTTCTGTAGAATTTCTATCTAATCATTTTTATCGATTTGGACCACCTCCAATAGGAAGGCCTCTATACCAGTACAAGAAAGTCAAAACTTAGGGACACATCATAATAATCCGTTGACCGTATTGGTTGGGGTTACCCCTCCCCCCCCCTAAGGAGTGACATACCCTTTTTATTAGCTTAATACAAGACGGGTTGGAACCAGGGACACATATATGAGAAAATTATATAATTTCTCCAACATATAAAAGTATATGTGAGCAAGGAGGTTCAGTGTGAGATACTTGTACATTATTCCATTTTTTATCAACATCAAATATATTATATGTTAACTAAGATGAATTGCCTCTTTTAAGTGTACGTGAACAGACAAAATATGAACCTCCCAGATCCATTTTTTTAACTTCAAGCTAATTTTTCAAACAATGCTTCTAATGTCTAGTACTAATTCTACAAGGTCTCATATACATATATCCACTACCCTGAAAAATGTGTCTGAACAGATCTCCAATGCAACACTCCGTGTATAATACATTTCTGTATACACATGTATGTAAGCTGTGCATATCTGGGGGGGGGGGGGGCTGCACTAGAGACCTCTCAAACACACTGTTTTTCAATGTGGCAGATACATGTACAATGTATATGTAACCTGGTGGGTAAATGTTAATGGGGGCTATCACCACACTTCTTCTTTTGTCATCCTCAACTGAGGTATCTACTTTGCTATGGCTCGTGTACCACCCACCACAAATAGACTTTTATGCTTCTTATCCCAGATATGTTTGGAGTGGTGGATGTGCAGTACTCCATCCCTCAGCACCTGCTTTGGGAGGAGGTGGACACCCCCGTCAGCATCACAGTGGACCTGTCCTGTCTGTGGGGGGGCTGTTCACGACTCTACCCGGCCGGCCGTGGGACCACTTATTACGACATGGACGTCCTCATCACCGCTGATCCTATGGTAAGTGTAGAGGGGGGATATGATGGGATCACATTCTTCTCACTGCAGTGCCACCTAGCAGAACCAGTCAGTACTGCTGTGAGGAAGGTGAAACATTGGCAGGTGTTTGTCATTGTTGTGTACAGGGCCTGATGAAACTATTCAATGTTCTGCAGTTGGAAGAAGAAAGCAAAGATCTCATAAGTCCATGAGTTCTTGTTTTATTCATTATTGTGAATTTCTTGCTGATTCTGTCTATGCATTTTCGCGTTGTGTTTCACGTGGTAGCAGACATGCATATAGCAGGGAATTGAAGACAGGAATTGAGATAACCTTTCTAGAACCTTTGACCTAACTTCCTGTCAGTGTCCCTGACATACCTAGCCCAAGCAAACACACAAACACTGAAACAGATACACTGAAAACAAACCCCCCATACATACATAGAGGTAAAAATGTCTTCATCAATGTACAGCTAAGAAGCATGTATAAACTGTGCAAATGAAACTGTGCTTCTCTGACTGCACAGGAGGACAATTATTGACATGTCATACCTACCCAATAAGGAAAATTGGCCCTTCAATGTTGCAACTTGCCTTCTCCCCCTTGGGTTTACATTGATACATACATCAATTGTCGTTCTGTGTTGTTTTCCAGGGTTCTGATGAGTTGTTACTGTCAGAAGTGAGGCTAACGTCGTCTGATTGGATTTTGAACCCCAGCAATGGACTAGGTCCAGATCTCAGGGACAACAGTAAGCATCTGCAACTTTCTGTATATTTTGTGTGTTCAACTTGTCAATGTTATAAATATGTATGGCATGAATTTACAGATTTGTAAACCTACATGTAGTTAACCCTTGCCAAAGACAAACACAGAAATTTTCAATCTGATTATGTCATGCCGTGACTCTATATCTACATACTTAGGCTGATATATACATGTATGTAGCACTTTACAAAAGAGAGAATGTGTTGTAACAGACAGAAATGTTTGACATACATTATGTCCATATGCCATTTATGTCCATATTCCTGTAGTCATGGTATTTAGAATAGACGTAGTCTAGTATTATTGTATTGATTGCTTTGTCATTGTTGCCATACATTGTACGGTGTACAACTGTCAAGCAATAAAGTTCATTCATTTTCAGGATACATCTACAGTGTATTAGATACATGTTACGTACATGTATTCTGTATACTGATAAGTCATCAATATACACTTAACTGTATGTGAACATGAATGATAAGGTACATTTGTACATTGTTACTTTTGGCTAAAAGTTTATGTTTTAGGTAGCATTTTGTACATTGTATGTTTGGACATAATAGCAGCATAACTCAAGAAGCTGTGAATGGATTTTGTCACGAAATTTGGTATACATTTAGGTCTTGACCTACAAAAGAAATGGTCAGATTTTGGATGATTGTCTCAAATCTGCAATTTGTTGTTTTAGATGGAAGGAAGACAGTGACTCTGACCGGCTCCATCCGGATCCCTCAGGAAGGCTGTCAGCGCTGGAAGTACCTGGGTGTGAGGGTGATGAGGGGGTCAAACCCGACCTTCGGGACGGCAACGGACACCGTGCCGGAAAACAACCAGCAATGGACTCCGCTTCAACTGGCTTGCAATCCCATAGGTACTGCAGCAACAGCACGTCGGCAGAGCGTACTGCACCTGCGCGAAACCCGTAATGTATTGTGCATAGCACTTCGGCAGAACGTCTCATATAAGGTCGAATTTGCGTATATAAGGGTGACATCCTGTCTGTAGTTTTCAAATGTTGTGTAGAAAAAGATATGGTCTGCAACAGGCAAAATTCTGATGCAACGTTGACCAAAAATCCAGGTTTTGTGCAGGCGCATTTTGTTCTGCCAACGTGCTAGCAGCAACATAATTCCTTCTCTTCTCTAGAAAATTTTGAACATGGAAATATCTGATCAGAAGTATTAAGTCAGTACATGGCCTTATTGGGTTTGCAGTACCCAAGATAAGTCTTAAATGTGATGCTGTTGTTGATCTTATTGATTTTATAATTCATAATTAATTTCATATTTATAATTTCATATTTCATATTTTTATAATTTCATATTTTTATAATTTCATATTTCTTAACCATCAGCACTGCAATTTCTATTTTAAAAATTACAACATAATGACAAGCTGTAGTTATTCATGTATTTCATCCACAAACTTGCAAAAAGTCATAATAATTACCGGTACGCTTCTTTATTTCTTAGCCAAATTTGGGACTTCACAGGCGCGTGCCTTCTCTCGTATCATTCAATGATCAATGTTTTGTTGACATAATAAAATGAACAGGGTGCCAGTGTCATGGAAAACACTGAAAACAAACCTACAGTGGGTGCCGCTGAAAGACAGACAAAAAAAGTCCAGACTATGCATGATGTACAAAATGACTAACTAACTGTTGGACGTGCCAACTATTGTCTAAATACAAGCTCAGAAAAGAACAAGAAATAGCCTTCAAGTACCAGAGTTATCAACCATGGATTGAGGTGTTCAAAAACTCTTCTTTTCCAAGAACTACCGTCAAGCGGAACTCGCTGCCACCAAGTACAGTTGGGGCATCATCGCTAGAAAGCTTTAAACAATTCCTGCAGTTAGATAGATATGCAAAGATATGTAACAGGTCGTTCAGTGTAATATAGCCAGCTGCTGCCGCGCCGCATGCCTGCAAAGCTGGTGTGTTATGCCAAAAGGCAGTTATACCTAGCCTGGTTACCAAACCTATTTTGTAGCTCCCGAGTCCTACGTCCTCTCCGCAAAAAAATAGCCTGGTTACCAAACCTATTTTGTAGCTCCCGAGTCCTACATCCTCTCCGCAAAAAAATAGCCTGGTTACCAAACCTATTTTGTAGCTCTGGATCCCGAGTCCTACATCCAAATAGGACCTATTTTTTTGCGGAGAGGATGTAGGACTCGGGAGCTACAAAATAGGTTTGGTAACCAGGCTAAGTTATACCAGCTATACAGACACAGATATTGCAGTTGAACTAAAAATAATGGGCTTTTTATCCACTCTAACCTTCACCAACGTTTTATCCACTTTCTTTCTCAGCTTATGCTGACTTGACTGTTGCCAGTTTCTCCCTGAGTTCCATGGAGTACCAGGTGGGGGATGTGGAACCACACACCTTCAGTCTGGACATCGGAGTCATGCAGAAGAACATGCCGCAGATGCTGCATCCTGACTGGGGCAGCCAGGACAAAAACTTTGACGTGGCCTTCTATTTGTCAGGTAGGTGTAATGAAATATTATGGTAAGTTTGGCCCATTTTACACAGGGCAAAAAAATCATTTGTCCTGGGACATTCAACGCATGCGGCCACAGCGGCGTGTGTCGTAGGACAGATTTTTTTAGCGTATAAACTGGCCCGCCGCCGAATTGCGGCGATATTTGTGTGGCGCACCCTGGATGTGGCACACGAAAACTGCCACACAGCGCGCGCTTCGGTGGCGGGCCTGTTTATACGCTAAAAAATCTGTCCTACGACACACACCGCTGTGGCGCCATGCGTTGAATGTCCCAGGACAAATGATTTTTTTGCCCCATGTAAATTGGGCCATTGTTGCGAATTCTTGCCCATATTACTTCTGGGTAGGGAAGTATTGTTTTGGGTGGCTGAGCTGTGGGTTTGTGTGTCTGTTTTTTTTTCTGATTGAGTATTCTGACAGCATGTTGGTGGGAAAAAATTGACAGACAGAATTACAGGAGGGCAAAAGGTCAGACACAGGAAATGGGGTGAACTTGAGAGAAGTTTGACAGCACGTGGGTGGGGAAGATTGACAGGCAGAATGACAGCAGGTCAAAATGTATGTTGAATGTATTTTGATATACACTAACGTTATATGTAATCTGACATTATGGTAAAATGTATGATATGTTGAATGTATTTTTTTCTTCCTGTCTGTGCTCAAGATGATAATGTCATCACTGAAGACGACACCTTTGTGACCCATGTGCCTGAGAAGAATGTGAACTACCTGCTGCAGCACGGTTATCTGGCTGACGGCACCACCACCTCCCTACAGGGGCAGCTGGACATCACACAGGTCTGCTTCTTTAGATCTTACCTTAAGGGGCCGTCACATTGTGCAAAAATGGATCGGCCGACGAGCTCTAAACGACATTTACGGCAGTAGTACGCCCGATATTTCGTCGAGCATCACACAAATTTTCGGGATCCTCCTTCGATTTTTCGGAGTCGGCCGAAGCTCGCTGACACGCGAAACGTGTTCTTTATATAATGCCTGCGTCACATTGTCGACAAGCTTCGGATGTATTTGTTGATCGCCGAAAGGTCGCCCGATTTTGAGATCGACCGAGGATCGCGCGTATTTTTGGCAATGTGACGGCCCCTTTAGACCTTAGTCCATCCCATGCCTTCTGTGGTACATCACGCCATCTTTTTATTGCAGAGTGTCTAGTTTTGTGCCTCCTTTATTGCTCTGTGCCAGGAGCTCAAAATTGTCTGTAGGTCTTTCTCTACATTGGATTGCAATGCAATTTTGCCAACACAAATGTGCAGTGGGTAATATGTCAAAGTTGAAGTGTCAAAGTTGATTGTGCAAGTGAACTGGCTTATTGCAGTTTTTGAATAGCTCTTCCAAGAGCTTGCATTAGCAGACAGTGAATAACATTAAAATGTAATGGTGACAATATTTACTATCAATAATCAAGAAATACAATGTATGTACCAGAGGTAACAGTTTTCACTAGCTTGAAACACAAGTAATGATGTAAAGAGATTCTTCTAGAGCCTGATTGCTATATCCAACAGCTGTTCTTTTTTGAATCCCAGGAACAGTTCCTGAAGTATTGTAACCGTGAGGTGTACCTGGGCATTGTCGTGGACAGCAGAAGCGATGATCCTACAGGGATTATCACGGGTCAGATCGACGAGACGGCTGAACACAACAACTTTGGAACCACCAAGATCAGGATGCAAGGCTGCACCAGTACGTACTACATTTAATTTCATAGTCGTTGTTTTCATTCTCAATAAAAGTTATTTTTACCATAGGCCGCGCAATGCGGCCTATGGTATAGTGCCCGGTGTGACCATGGTGGATGGGGATGGTGGATGGATTTGGTGGATGGGTCGACCGAGGTTGCGCAATGTCTAACCGCACGTTATCCAATGCGAAGCCAGGCCGGCCTCGAAATTAACATATGAATGTTGGACGGCCGGCTTGCAAGAAGTTGCGCAATGCCAAATTACGCAATGCCAAGCCAGGCCTCGCAATTAACAATGTCCCGATGTCAAAATGACGCTAAATTTCAGCTCGGGACAATTTAAATTACGTGTCGGCAATTTCGGGGCAATTGGACAATTCTGACGTCCACGTCATTTAGGAACGCGATCCATCCGTGGGAAGCAACCCTGTCTATTTTTCAGGTCTTTCAATTCACTCTTTTTAGCATTGCTACAATTCGAGCAAGGTGAGCAAGTCATTAATAGTGCACACCCATGCCACCCAACCAGCTATTCCCATTTTGGCGGCCTATGGCCAACTTTTTTAAAAAGCTTTCTTGTTTATACACTTAGTGGTTAATACAACTGGTGGCTGAACTTCTAAGTGTATTCTGCAGCTGCTGTTTTGTGTGCCATATTTATGGATAGTGGGAAAACCTAGTAGTACAAAAAGGCTACATTGTATAGAATGTTAGCTATAATATCATTTTGATTTGTATGAAAATTGGTTCCGGAAAATGTCATGATGCTACTGCTAAACACACAGCGGTAACTGGCATTTTACGTTCAAATCTTGTGTCTTCAACAGTCTGGGATAAGGTTGTAAGATGCCACAGTGAGTGACTCCAGAATCTAAATCAAACTTTCTATAAATATAGCAGTTGAGTGAGCTGTATAGTGAACCATTTTCAGAAATGAATACAAAGCCAGGTATACCCCTTGCCAACATTTAATCATAAATCTGAATCAACTCATTTTAATTACTGTAACAGTTTCCTGTTTATTTATGATGGTACCATACGACAATTTAACAATCTAAATAACTAAAAGAATTGTTCCCTTTCAGGAAATATTGACCTGAATGTGAAGGGCCTGCGAGTGACAGACAGTGGAGTGGTTGTCTCGGGCAAGCCCCTGCCCCTCTGGACAGCCGTAGAGGTCACCTCGTACGACAGTGACAACCTCCCGATCACGTCACGACCCGACCAGAACTACAACCTCACCTTCTTCCTGTCTAAGGACAGGACATTTGACCCAAAGGAAGGTAGGCAAAAACTTTCACTACACTCAAGGGACTTGTGTACAGTCTGTATTAAAGGACATGAACTTCGGAATCTGCATCTCTGCCTTGTTTTGTCGCCATGCTTTTTGTATAAGAAGACCACTTGTCTAAGAAGACCACTTTTCCTCAGTCCCCTGGGTGGTCATCTTACACAAGTTTGACAATGTGTCCATCATGTTGTTACAACAATTATTATTATTATTAATTTTTTTTTTACAATGGGGGGGGGGGGAACTCGTACAAGCCATATGGCTTCTTTTCTGCCCCCGGCACATTTATTTTGTATAGTTTATTTAGTTCCTATTCTTTGTTTTATTCGAATATTGACTTTCCTGTTTTCTTCTTAGACTTTATTCTGGACTACGACACCTCCGGCTTCAGTTCGCTCCACTCAGCGGTCTCCTCCTCCAGAGGTAGAGCGACAGTTCTCACTCACGTGTTCACGGATACCGACGGTGTAGGACCCCATCTGTCTGTGCCATCCAAAAAATGGGTCTGCAACAAACACTGGTATATAACTTACAATTAGTCTCCTTATTCACATATTTTGCATGATTTTTAACAGTTTAACAGTTTTATTTCATAAAGATGATAAATATAATCATAAAAATGATGATAAGTTTACTGAAATTATTAACTGTTACAGTTACTCAAGCAGCTGGATAGATTTTGAAAATATGTCCAAGTTGTTGCTTGAGTAACTCTTATATAGTCGGTATCTTATTACCTGCCTAGTGGGTGTCTAACCTCCATCATTATAAAACGTTTATGGCAAATTCTCTACTGATGGCCAATTGCAAATCAAAGAACAAAATTTTTGTATGATGAATGAAGACAATGTTGGACATGTGGCTACCCTAATCTTAAATGCTGAATGTTAAATGTTTTAAATCTAAACTTGTTGGCTTTGACTTCTTTTTTTAAGCAGTGGAAGGCATATTATGTACATGACTTGTACAATGTACACTGTAGAACCCACCTTTTTCTGATTTTAGGACCAGTGTAGTTTTTTTTTTTCATTTTTAAACCATGAGATATTAAAATTCTAATATTTTGGTGGTTCTTTAAAAGAGCTCTGACACATCTTCTTCATTTTGATTATATTTGCACATGAATTGTTGTCTGTGTCTATGTGGGTGGTTGCCTGTTAGCCTCAGCTGCCTGGATAACCCTTACAATATCCCATAACATTTTCAATAAAATGTATACTTGATTGCTTGCTTGTCCTGCCCACAGGTACATTGGTGCATATGTCCAGTTGACAGAGGCTGTAGACCCAACAGGAGTAAAGGACCAGTATCAGGACAACAATGCAGCTGTGCAACACATCTATGTTGCTTGTAGATGTAAGTTAAATCCTGGAGTGACTCTTTGATGGGTTGGTGCTTTATTTTCATGTAGATGCCCATTATTGGTTTGTGTGTATTAAGAAAATTTCCGTACAGCAACAATAATGACTGAATGCAGAAAAAAAATGTAACATCAGCTACTTTTTCTTTCATGTGTTAGTTTTTAAAAGTTTTCTTCCTTGTTAATCTTACAATTTGTTAACACACCATATACAGTTTGTACTTCACGAAAAGGTCAAATGCATTTCGATCAATCAATCAATCTTAATTAACGACTCGCAGACAGAAATCTGAATTGTGTTACTTTTACAAGAGTGAGGAAGGCCTTACAAACAATAATTATTCAACATATAGGAGATGACATAAAACACATGCAAATACTTTAAAAACATGTCAGTTCAACAGTTCACCATTCCATAAATAGAGCATACAACACGGTGTATTCCGTATTGCCCAAGGTATTGGCCCAACCGCGAGTCGGATCGCCTGAAGGCCGGAGGGCGATCCGACTCGCGGAAGGGCCGAGACCGAGGGTGATGCGAAATACACGGTGTTGTATGCTATTTATATCATACCCACCTTAGAAAACATGAGCGAAAATTTGGTGTCCCTAAACAAAAAAACTGCTACAACATCCATTCCAACGTCCGAATCCTGTATTCAAATTTTCGAAAGCGGCACACACGGTTAAGGCAAAACGCGTTCGAATCGTTCTATGGAAGCTCGGTTTATACAGTCACCCGGTCGTACGGGTGGATACAACACGGCCGGGAGCACTGTATCACCGCCCGGGTATGATATAAAAGGTGACACTGACTTTCTTTATACAAGGTACATGATTGTATCATAGTCAGGACTTCTAAGCATTCTTTGTATTTAGTATCACCTATTACTTACAATCATCACAAGCTTTTAAACTTAGGAATTGAGAGTCCCTTCCAACCACACAACAGCAGCTGGACAGGTGGAAGGAGTACTACTCCAACCTGCTCAACAGACCTGCACCATCTCCCACCTCAGACTCACTCGAGGAATTAGCCGACGCGGCAGTACCGGACAATAACATCAGCACTGACCCTCCTACTGATGACGAGATCAGCAGGGCCGTTCGTCAGCTGAAGAACGGCAAAGCTGCTGGGCATGACGGCATCCCCCCTGAGCTCTTGAAGAAAGGGGGTGAGTGTATCACCCGCTGGTTGAAATGCCTGTTCTCCGCCATCTGGGAAGCCGGGACCGTCCCAGAAGACTGGAAGAGAGGAGTTATTCTGCCCTTCTACAAAAACAAAGGTCGCAGAAACGAATGCAAGAACCACCGTGGCATTACTCTCCTCTCAGTCCCAGCCAAGGTATTCAGCATTGTGATTCTCAACCGCATAAAGCAACCTCTGGTAAAATCACAGCGTCCCGAACAAAGTGGCTTTACTCCGGGAAGATCTACTGTAGATAGGATCCTTGCCCTCAGACTCCTCGCCGAGAAGAGGAGGGAGTATAGGAAGGCCCTGTTCGTCGCTTATGTAGACCTCAAAGCTGCATTCGACTCGGTCCACAGACCATCCTTATGGAAGCTGTTGCGCGCCAGGGGTATCCCGGATAAGATAATCAGCCTTATCCAGGAACTCTACACAGATACCACAAGCTGCGTTCGTGTAGGAACACACCACTCAGACTGGTTTAAACTCCTCAGCGGCGTCCGCCAGGGTTGCGTTTTGGCTCCAACGCTGTTTAACATCGTCATCGACTACGTGATGTCCAGGTCCGTTGGCCGAGGTATGTGTGGAACCACTTATGGCGAACATACCTTCACAGACATGGATTACGCCGACGACGTGGCGCTGCTTGCTGAACTACTCGAAGCCCTTGTCAGCACGCTAGAGATCTTCTCCGTCGAGAGCCAAACCTTGGGTCTAGAAGTCAGCTGGCTGAAGACCAAGTTGCAGTCCCTCAGCGACTTCCTTGACCAACCTACCTGCCCACCGATCAATGGAGAGTCAGTAGAGGTGGTTCAACGCTTTAACTACCTTGGCAGCGTCATCACGCTGGACTGCAGGTCTGACCAAGACGTCAAGCGCAGACTTGGAATTGCCTCTGCAGCCTTTGCCAGCCTTGACCGTGTGTGGCGTTGCAGACATCTCTCCAAAACGGCCAAGTTGAAGATCTACAACACACTGGTCCTTTCAGTACTCCTGTACGGAGCTGAGTCTTGGACTCTCACCAAGTCACTCAAACAGAAACTGGACTCCTTTGACACCCAGTGCCTGAGAAAGATCGAAGGCATTCGCTGGCAGGACCATGTCACAAATGAAGCAGTGCGCCACATAACCAACCAGGTCCCGGTTAGCCAGAGGATCATCAAGCACCAGCTACGCCTCCTGGGACACATCTCTAGAGCCACACCCACCCAGGAAGTGATCAAACTGGTTACCTCAGCTCCAGACCCAACCTGGAGGCGCCCTAGAGGCCGTCCCAGGAGCAGGTGGGAGGACCAAGTTTTCAACGTGTTGGACAGTCTGGGGGTTGGCAGAACCAACTGGAGAGCTCTGGCCGAAAACAGAACATCCTGGAGGGACATGTCAACAGCCGCTATGCATCTTCCTTGATGCCTGCGGTTGATTGAATTGAGAGTCTACATTTTATCCATCACTAAATTAAACTGCTTTACTGTACAACTCTACAAAACAATGCAGTGCAATGTACATGTACATTGTACATGTGTCTAATATCTAAACCTGTCTGGTTCCACAGTTGACCGCCTGTACCTGGACAAGGTGGACGTCCTGTACTTGCCCGAACGTTTCAGGGACAACTCTAACAATGAGATCCACTTCAGAGCTACAGTAGCGGACATGGGAAGCTTTGGTGACCAGGAGACACCTCCAACATTGTCAGGTGGTGCAATCATAATTATTATATTTGGTTGCTTTGGACAATTTCATCAACTGAGTTAGTGAAATTGGTATGAGAGGAGTTAGCAGCTCAAAAGGAAAGTCAAAAAGGAGTGAAAAGCTATATTATTATATATATATAATACTATATACAGTTTTGTCATAATCTGATGGTCATAAGAAATCAGTAGCCTTTTGGCATTACATTAAAATTTGTGTTTGGTGAATTATGGTGTTAGGTTGCATTGCACTGGATGAATTTACTATATAATACAATGTACATTGTATATGACATACATGTATGATTGTATATGGATTGGGCATGGACCGGTTTGCACATTTGTCAAATATTGTGCTTGGTACTTAGGTAACACAAAATTGTTAAATGCACTTGACTGTACATGTACATGTACATGTTCTTGACTTTCAGGAGATAACATTGATCCGAATTGAATTGAATTGAATTGAATTGATTGAATTGAATTGAATCCGGTGCTCTACTTGTTTGATAGGTTCTTCCAGTTTGAAAGTTTTAAAAAGTGTCAAAAGGCGTACATGTACATGTATGTACAGTACTGCATTAGGGCCAGGTCCCACAAGACCATACGATCATTGCAAACTGCGGGCATTCATGGGATAATCATGCAAGTGTCCTGCAAAATTCAGCTGTCTTGTTGCAGAAGTGGCTGTCTTAAATCCTTGTCGGTGGTTGGTTCTGTCACAGCCTGGTTGAAAATTCTATGGCATCAAAATCGTACAACAAACTGTGACGAATCTAACCGTGCCTTTTAAAAAATGGTCGTGGTGAATACTAACAAAGTCTTGTGCTTGACTTTGAATGTCATTTTCAGAGGACGACTTTAACCTGGAGCTCTACTTGTCCAACGACACGACACTGGACACGGCACGCGACACCCAGCTCACCGTGCAGGACTACGATAGCGGCAGTGACCGGGCTGAAATACTGGAGAATGGAAGAGCATACAAAACTGAGCTACTGAGAGGTACAGTTTCTCCTAAAGTCTGTAAATTGGTCACTGCTGTCTTCTGTAGTTTGCTGATCTGTATTATGTGTAAGGTGCACCTTAGAACAGTTTTCTACCACCCAAAATAAGAGATAGTTGATGGGATATTTTTGATGAAAGGCTCTCCAAAAGATGCTCCTATCTATATAACAAAAAGAGCTTTGTGTGAATGTGAAGTTATTGGCTGACTAGTGTCAGAAGAAAATGTTATATAATACAGTAGTACTTGTTCTGTGCCAACCTTTTGAGATTTCAGATTATTAACCACAGTTACATATACCTTTCCACTAGACCACAATCGTTGAGTGACCGTTGAACAACCAAAATTGGATTTGTTGGACCCTTTTATACTATAATTGGAATACAATGCACGAAGTATGATTTGAAAGACATTACAAATAATACAAAACATGAAAATGTTTGTTCTTCATTTATAATATTTGATCTGTCAAAATTTTAGTCACTCAGTGCTGGCGTCCTCTACTGAAAAGTGAGATTTATATTTGAGTGTCGTTTCCAGGTCTGGTACACGTCCCGTCCTCTCTGTGTGACTCTCGGTCCCGTCCCTACCTGTTCGTGCTGATCCGCCCCTCAGCAAACCTGTTAGCGGGGTCAGATCTGACCAATGACAAGGGTGGGATCCCCATCAACGTCTACTGCAACTCAGGTTAGTCATGACCTTGTTGTGAAGGTCACAATGGCAGAATTTGTTCTATTTCTTTTTACAATAAAAAGAAGTGTGCTGTAGAAACAGCCTTGAGATGATGCCATGTACTTGGATAGTTCTGAAGTAATAAAAAAGACAAGTTTTGATATCAGCAGCTCTAAGCCTGCATACTGTTTTCCATCTTGACAGTTTTGACCTTGTTAAACTCAAGGAATGGGAAATATCTCTCTTGATATCTGAAAATATTTTAAAAAGTAAATACCAGAACTTACTGAACGTTAACCTACAGAATATAAGTTAAACCTGAATGATGCCTCACAAATTGTTGTAAACTTGAATCAATATATTAAGATGCAATCATATATTTCAGTTCATTTTGCCATTTCATTGTCATAACATCATCACACCCTTGCCGTAATAGATTATGTAGATCTGGAGGTCTCCGACTTCCGACTGGTGGAAGACAACGTGCTCCAGTCTGGGGTTGCAAAGACGTTCTCCCTGGAGGTGCGAGTGACCAGCTCAGGCAGTGCCGCCATCCCTCGGGTCGGTCTGCAGTACCCTGAGAGAACCAGCTGGGACTACAGGTTCTACCTCTCACACGACAACGACATTGGTGGGTTCCTCTGGCTGTTGTTTGTTTTGCTTCACCAGATAACTGCCTAACACACCAGTTTTGTACAGTAAACTGTGTCAGAGTGAGCACGTCGGCAGAACGTACTGCGCCTGCGCGAAACCCGTAATGTATTATGCATAGCACTTATTTATTTATTTCTGTTTTCTTTATACAAGGTAGACGCACTCAGTGCTTACCGCACTGCTTTACAGGCGTGCCCTGTACATAATAACATAAACATGATAACATCAACAGTAGAATATTACAAACTAATTAACGAAAAACAAAGTTAACCCACTTCAGCAGAACATCTCACATAAGGTCGAATTCGCGTCTATAAGGGTGACATCCCGTCTGTAGTTTTCAAATGTTGTATAGAAAAAGATATGGTCTGCAACAGGCAAAATTCTGATGCAACGTTGACCAAAAATCCAGTGAAAATCCAGGTTTTGCGCAGGTGCAGTACGTTCTGCCGACGTGCTGTCAGAGTGTAAGGTTTGATCCACTGAGTCACACCGTACTCTTTTTGATTAATGTGGTGAGTTCTTGATGTGTGGCTCTCCTCGTGGGACCTTCCGGTTTCGTTGCATCCGAGAGGACGTCCCTAACCAAAACTTTCACCTGAGTCAAGGGAGAAAATTGACGTAAGGTGCCTTTCCCAAGGGTGCAGCATTGGGGGCAGTGCTAGGGATTTGAACCCAGAACCTCTAGATTCTAAGTTTAGGAGAACATAAACAAGAAATTGATAATCTCATACCTCTGTGAAATATCTTTAAAGAGTTTTGTTTATTATATATAATTGTAAATATCTCACCAAGTATGCATTTTCCTACTGGCTCCCAGGAGGCAACAGATAAAGCAGGAAATTGAAGACAGGAAATGAGATAACCTTTTCTGGGACCTTTGGGCTAACTTTCTGTCAGCATCCCCAACATGTTTACCATGTGGAAATAACTGAAACACATGCAAACATACAAACAGACATACCAAAAACAAAACCTCTGTACATGGAGGTAAAAAGAAGCTAGTAACTTAACTTTTATCCCTGCCACTTCTTGTTCCCCAGACCCTGCGGAAGACCTCTGGCTGGCCTACAGCTTCAAGAAGGACGTCTTGGCCCTTCTGTTCTCGGAGACAAACAGCAGTTCCTTCTACCAGCTGGGAGCCAACGACCTCGTCATTGACCACGAGCTCAGCCACTACGAGCAGTACTGCGGAGTATCTTACCTGGGCGTGGTGTTGTCTGACAACAGGAATGCCCACGCTCCTGTAGACCCAGAGCCAGCCAATAACAACAGGGCCATTCTCATTAATTTACAATGTCCTGATGGTAAGGATGTATGTTTTCTCACCTAATCTTTGCACCTGATCTGTATATAAGACTGAGTCGACACTACAGTGTATGCATTTCAAAACAAATAAACTTTTTAGGACAAGCACACTTACTTCATGTATTTTTCTTGTTTTGTATGTGCAGTGTTTCTCTATCTTTTCAAATTCAAACTTCTGTGCAATTAAAGCAGATCCAGTGTACTACTTTTTGACCTTACGTTTGCCCCCTTTTTGATTTTAGAAAAGGGACTACCCTAGGTTTTAATGGCATTATCTTGTACATGTATGTATTCAAAATGTGTTATTGTGTTTGTTTTTGTGTTGATATTATTACCCCTTGTAACAGCTAAGTCAGAACTTACCATGCCACCTACTTACTTCATTTGCCTGTTAAAATTGGCTCCAAAATTTTGATTGTAAATACTCAGGTATTCTCATACTTTAGGTAGATTCTGAAAATGACAATTTGCATATATATATATATACATTATTATGCAATATCATATACATGTAAATATGTATTATGTAACAATGACTATATCCTCACCTTAGTAACATAGTGATTAGGTGATCATTTTGTATTTCTCCCAAGGCTTGCACTTTATACACCATGTAATAGCTACTGACAAGTTGGGCAACATTGGCCATACATTGTATGTACACAAGCCAAATACATGTAAATGGATAAGATGAAACAGTCCCTGTAACATGACTGTATTTGTAGTATAAATTCGAGGGGATTCATCCCTCAGGATTCATTCCTCAGCTAACCGACATCTCGCACACGTATGCAGTCGTCCCTCAGTAAGACATCTAGAGCTGCAAAGTTCCCGTTTAGAACTTAATATTTCAGCCTGACACACGACCGGTTTCGCCTGTGTGGCCTCTTCAAGTGTACGGAGGCTAAATGACACAAGTAGCATGACTGTATTTGTATGCATCCTACAGACATCCTGGCTGTTGATGCCTTTGAGCTGGGCGTAGTGCTACCCCAGGAGCACATCTGGGCAGGAGTGGACACTCCAGTCAGGATCAACACCACCATCACGAACTACGGCAGCCGGCCTGTCATCAGCCAGAATGGGACAAAGAACTTCTACCTCCAGGTACTTCCAAATAGACACTTCATTCTGGCCCTGTGAAGAAAATGCTTTGTAATACGAGAATATTGGTCCTTCCAAACAGATATTTCCAATTGTTTTCCGTCTTCTGGCTAAAAAATATAAGCCTGAACACCATCCACACATGCAAACACTGCTGTCCTTGGTGCTGAACACTATCCACACATACAGACATGTACCTGCCCCTGGTGCTGAACACTATCCACACTTACAAACATACCTGTCCTTAGTGCTGAACACTATCCACACATACATACAGACATACCTGCCCTTGGTACTGAACACTATCCACACATAAAGACATACCTGTCCTTGGTACTGAACACTATCCACACATACAGACATGTACCTGCCCCTGGTGCTGAACACTATCCACACATACAGACACACCTGCCCTTGGTGCTGAACACTATCCACACATACAGACATGTACCTGCCCCTGGTGCTGAACACTATCCACACTTACAAACATACCTGTCCTTAGTGCTGAACACTATCCACACATACATACAGACATACCTGCCCTTGGTACTGAACACTATCCACACATAAAGACATACCTGTCCTTAGTGCTGAACACTATCCACACATACATACAGACATACCTGCCCTTGGTGCTGAACACTATCCACACATACATACAGACATACCTGCCCTTGGTACTGAACACTATCCACACATAAAGACATACCTGTCCTTAGTGCTGAACACTATCCACACATACATACAGACATACCTGCCCTTGGTGCTGAACACTATCCACACTTACAAACATACCTGTCCTTAGTGCTGAACACTATCCACACTTACATACATACCTGTCTTTGGTACTAAACACTATCCACACATGCCTGTCCTTGGTGCTGAACACTATCCACACATACAGACATGTACCTGCCCTTGGTGCTGAACAACATCAACATACACAAACATACCTGTCCACACACAGACAAAAGTACCTGCCCTTGGTGCTGAACAACATCAACATACACAAACATACCTGTCCACACACAGACAAACGTACCTGTCCTTGGTGCTGAACACCATCCACACACATACAAACATACCTGTCCTCGATGCTGAAAACTATCACAAATAAAAACATGCCTGTCCTTGGTGCTGAAAGTTATCCACACATACAGACAAAACATGTACCTGTCCTTGATGCTGAATACCATGCACACATACAAATATATCTGTCCTTGGTGCTGAACACCATCCACACAGACCTGTCCTTGGTCGTAGACACCATACAATCTTTTATGCAAAATTACACCTCACTTTTAAACTTCTGAATTGAATATTTTGAAAAAAATAGCCCTGTTACCACTGTAAAACAAGTTGGGAATGCTTTCTAAAAACTTATTAGATACACCTTTTACTGTCTATTTTCAGGTGTACCTCTCCCGGGACCGATACCTGGACTATGATGACTGGGCAGGGCTGGGGACGTACTTAAGCCTGTCGGAGGAAGAGAAGGACCAGCTGGCTCAGACCATCCCAGTGGGAGGTGATCTTACTCTGAAAAACTTAGACGCTGTCCTGAGGGTGGACCCCAGAGCTTGTGATGAAAAACCCAGGTACTGTAATTCCTGATTTTTCACTGTACTGTTATGTTCACTGTTTTCACTGTCACTTCTGTACCGTGAACTTATCATTACCGTTATCAAATTATTTGTGTTTTGCCCCTTCCCTGCACTTGCCACCACTGTGAAGATAAAGTTCCGTGAACACCTCCATTTTCTTCAGACCGTGAAATTTTGCTACCGTGAACACAAAGTGAATTACAGTATATGAATCTATCCTATCCTAGCCCCTCTTATATCTTCCCTGCCTAATAGTATGGCACCTGCACATACACAGCAAAACATGCCTGTCCTTGGTGCTGAACACCATCCACATCCACAGCAAAACTTGCCTGTCCTTGGTGCTGAACACCATCCACATACACAGTAAAACATGTCTGTCCTTGGTGCTGAACACCATCCACATACACTGCAAAAATGCCTGTCCTTAGTGTGTAACAGTTTGTTCCATACAACATACCCAGCTTCTGCTACATGTACGTCATACATGTACGTGCCTACTAAGCTAGTGTGTTATGCCAAAGGGCGGTTATACTGGCTATTCCATTTAAATGTTTGGCTCTTATGTTTTTAATTTTTGGGGGGGTATTAAACATTTCTCAGAAGTATTGTAACAGGGATTAAACTTTTGAATACCTGCTCTAACTAAGCCTGTACCCATGCTGTTATGGAGGATCTTTCTAGCAACACATGTCCCACTATACAGAGTCTTTTTATGTTTACTGAAGGAAAACATATTGTTTTTGCTACGTTTCTTCTTCCTCTTCCTCCTTCTCTTCTCCAAACAGTGACCTCTGACCTGGTCAATGACCTGAACCAGACTGTCTGTTACCATGGTAACTGGTGTAGGGTTACATCATGTTGCAATTTTATAGCAGGAGGGATTTAGACTCCTGTCTGACCACATATATGAATGTGTTTGAGTAAGAATTAACAGAGCAGACCATATGCGAAGGTAAACATTATGCATTTGCTTTGCAAATGTTACCTTTCTAGTTTTTTTTCTATTTTAAAAACATGCAGCTAATCTTATGTTTATGATTTCAGATTCCTGATCCTGGCCCTTCACTACACAAAACTGGACCTGTATGATGACAAGGTCCCCGGCAATGACTACAGAGCCATTAATGTTGAGGACATTCTCTACTGCTCACCAGGTATTTTATCTTACTAACTTAAAAAAAAAAGCAATCTAGTACTTTTGAATTCTACAATAATATTCTAGTCAGTGAAATATGCAATCTGTACAGAGCATACAATCTTAATTTCTTAGAATTTCTGCAAAAGGAAAGTACGGAACTGGAATGATTTACCTGCTAAAGTTTTGGAAGCCTTTCTGCTTCCATCTTCAGGACAATTATAATGACTAGATTTACATGTACTTCTACTGTGTACTGCTAGGTGGCACTGCAGTGGGACTAAGCTGTGACTAAGCTTGTATCCCCCCTCATCATGGTTCCTTTTTGTAGCCGATGACAATCTTGTTTTTTTCCTACCACAGAAAGAGCAGAACTGACAGTGGAGTCTTTCAGCTTCAATGACAGAGGGAAGGTACAGCCTGGTGTGCCAGCTGGCTTCAGCCTTACTGTACAGGTTAGAGCTCACAACTTATATTATATATATATATATATATATATATATATGTGTACAAAGTCATGTATATGTAAGGCATGTCTTTGTACAGAGACGTGTTGATCATGTATAATTTTAGAACATCTAATGTTTATCTAGTTGGCTGGATAGCACTGAAAAGCTTAGTTTATGGCTAAAATATCATATAATTCATATTTATTAATAAGTTATTTATGTGTTTACTTAACATTTTGCTTAAAAAAAACAACATTTTGTTGCAGGAGTTAACTTAGTCCCATTGCTTAGCTCATAGATTTAGATATAAATGTGTTGATAAAAGCAGTTGTAAGGTCAGTACATGTAAGTCATCTCTCCCTAAGAACTAACAGGTAACTTGACCTTGCAGGTTGACCTTGAGGAGAAGGTCCTGGACAGCCGGCCGGTGTTCAGCCTCCTGCTGTACCTGTCAGAGGACGACCAGCTGGACAGGACGGACTATGAGCTGCCCTACAACAGTGATCAGCAGCTGTTCCTGCTGAACCACGACTCCGTGTACCAGTCCCAGCTCATGGACTTCAGCACTCAGGAGAACTCTCTAGTAAGTGTTATTACTCCGTGAAGGAGGTCAGGACCTCCGGACGGAGTGTTGTAATCGGCTGATTTTTCATGTTCGCAGTCAAAACACTGGGTTCTCTTTGTGTAATCGGCACGCAATTTTATACGCCGTCTGCGGGCATGCCCGTGTTGATGCACGAATGTGTATTTTTGCCGTTGCTGCTTTCGCGGTCAATGTAATATTGCAAACGCACCCCTACAATTACGAGGCGAATTGGAATGGTCCAGAAAAACGCGTTGTTTGGAATAGCAGTGGGGGTGGGGGTGGAACTTCATGCAGATATGGGGTGGTTTTTATAAGTGGTTCCAGATGTTTTTGCCCATGGTTAAGAGATGCCAAGTTTTTTGGAAGATGTTCGCAGCCAAAACGCATTCTTCCGTACGTCGCATTTCTGTGTAATTTCGCATGTGGTGTTGCATGACATGTCCGGGATGATGCACGTCTTTTTATTTTTACCGTAGCTGTTTTGATATTGGAGTAAATGGTTATTTTCGAAACATCCCCATGTCGTTGAAATGTTGTCGTCCGTTTATGTCACCGGTAAGTCGGGGCGGGGCTGATGGGGACGGATATGTGGGGTGGTCAGAGGTCAACATTAGGAAAAATTTAATGTTAATACCGATGACCGAGTCCAAAAAACTGAAACGTGAAAATCGGATGATTGGACCTGATGTACATTTCTGTAGATTGTACACAGAATACAAACATCTTTAGATAATCTGGCCATGGCAGGTATACTAGATTAGCGTACATCTATGTTTATGCGTTCAAAACAAGAAAAGTAATCGTTTCCCGGTATTATTCTCTCGAAACACGGCGCTGAATATAGGAAGAAGTAGCCTGTGTTACGCAATGCTTTCGGCCGGATTATTATTTTGATGTGCAACTGTTACTAATTGCAGGGTCTGGGCTTGGCCAGTCGCGGTGTATGGCCAGTCGCGCTAATATGCGAGTGTTCCCTGTAGACAGTCCTGGAGTTAACGTTGACTTGAGCGGTACCCGTTTTTCCGTGTTTGCAGCTAAAACCCACGGTCCCCGTTGTTCAATCGGCATGCAATTTTATACGTCGTCTGCAGGCATGCCAGTGCCAATACCACCTCTCAATCTGCAAATTATAAAATTTCACGGAGAATTGTCGCCTATGGCGTCTTGTTGTTTATTGTTCTTGATCTTCTTGATCTTGATAGGTTACTGCACAACGCCCCTCACTTGGGGCCACACGTGCAGGGGGAGTGCGCTGCGCTATTGCTGTCTTAGTTGTTGTAGTACAGCCTCCTTGAACTTTTTAGGTTCTGCTGTATCTGTGGTGGCTTAGGGTAAACTATTCCAGTCTCTCACAGTTTGCGGAAAGAACGAGTATCTGTAACAATCCTTGTTGAATGTTAACGGCTTGTAGGCGTTGGAATTAATGTAACGCGATTGGCGCGGGAGGGGCAATATCAGAGCTTTGACCGGTAGCGATGCTTCAGTGTTTCATGCTTTTTGTAAAAGTGTAAGTCTATTTGCTGTGCGTCTGTTCTTTAATGTATCCCACCCTAAATCTGTGACCAATTTGGTAGTGCTAGTGTATGTGTCGTAAGTATTTGTGCCGAATCTGGCCGCTCTTGTTGCACACCCCAGTTCTTCTGTGACCAAGCTCCATGGTAGTTTACAATAAAAAAATTAGATGCTAATTTTCATAATTGTCATCTAATTACGTCAAGCATCACTTAAGCTACCTACATACCACATATCAATACGATCCGTCAACCGGTTATTGAGTTATCCTACTTTAAACATTTTCATACAAACGCTCCTGCAGTTCCAGAGCAGGCCGCTAGGGGGCCCAAACTTATGTCACTTCTTCCTGAGCCCAAGAGCTACCTACCATCCAAAAATCATGACCCTAGCATGTCCTTGTTCTCCATCAGCATCTGGGACCCCATTTCCTGCATTTGACCTTTTGTGGTCTATCTATACATGCACAAATACACATACATACAACAGCCTCCAGTTTAATTCCGGACTTCCAGTTTAATTCCGGACTACTTCCCATATCTCGGCAACTTTACATCTAGATGGGCTAATGTCGTTAACTATAGGTAAAAATGATGTAAGAAAATATGTGGCAGCCATCAAGGACCCCTTGGGGATTAACCCAAGCCTACAGTTCCCAAAATTCTGGCTCCAGTTCTCAGAATTCTGCAGAATTCTGGCTCCGGTTCCCAGAATTCTGCAGAATTCTGGCTCCATTTCCAGAATTCTGTAGAATTCTGCAGAACTCTGCAGAATTGGGTTAACCCCTAAGGGGTCCTCGATGGCTGCTACATTTTTCTTACATCATTTTTACCTATAGTTAACGACATTAGCCCATCTAGATGTAAGGTTGCCGAGATATGGGAAGTAGTCCGAAATTAAACTGGAAGTCCGGAATTAAACTGGAGGCTGTTATACACAGACAAGCACACACAAATCATACATCCATACCCAGATGTAATTAGGGATATTTAAATGCATCATCCTAAAATCTCTACTAGTGACTGCTGCTAATGCTGTGTGTAAAGAATGATACACAATGATTTAAACAAAGATGAGCATCAGCTGAACACATACATGTATCTACTCCTTGTTAAACAGGTAATCCCCAAAGGAGTGAGTCCAAGGTTCTGTGGTGCTGCCTACATCATTGCAGTGGTTGATGTGGAAAACAGCATCCCTGAACTGGTGGAGGAGAACAACGTCAAGGCTGCACCTGTCATCCTGGAGTGCGTTGGTGGTGAGCTCCTAAATTTTCATTCAACTAGAAAGATAACATTTGCAAAGAAAATGCATGATGTTTACCTTTGCATATGGTCTGCTCTGTTAATTCTTACTCAAACACATTCATATATATGGTCAGACAGGAGTTATCCCTCCTGCTATAAAATTGCAACATGATGTAATACAACACCAGTTACCATGGTAACAGACAGTCTGGTCCAGGTCATTGACCAGGTCAGAGGTCACTGTTTGGAGAAGTGGAAGAGGAAGAAGAAACGTAGCAAAAACAATATGTTTTCCTTTCAAAGAAATGTTAACAGCAAGGTTGAACTAATTTTCAGCACAAAAATTGGACTAAGCCCAAGTTTTGACTGTCCAACTCCACAGTTTTTGTCCAGAAACGAGGAATCCGCCACTTCTTCACAAAGTTTAAAATTGCGGGGAAGTCACGTTATGCAGATAGAGCACAATGACTCTGTCAGCACTCCTCATCTGTGTTGAAAGAAAAGAAAGTTCAGCCTATCTTCAGAATGTTACGTAATACAAAAAGAATCAAGAAACTGGATAAAGACTGCTTGATTTATTTTCAATTCAAGATTCAAGATGTATTTATTGCACATTTGCAGTGACTCAGGCACTGAATTGCAGACAATTTACAATTCGTTTAAAACTAGCAAATATACGTTAAAATTACGCTTTCAAAACATTACAAAACGATATCTTATTGCACGACAGTACTAGGAATCCTTAAATTGTTAACATATGCCATATAAAAGATATGAATGCTCAAAGTAGTTCAGTCAAGGAGCTCGTGTGTTGTATCTACATAATATGACTTGTACAGAGTGTAGTAAAAACTGAGGGAAATTTTGTATTAATATGCAGTTCTACCTGGATGTCTAACCTTCATTGACATTGCTTCAGAGCAATTTCTATTAAGAACAAAGATGAAGTTTTAAGCTATGTTGTTGCAGACCTGTTTGCTCTCTCGATGTTGGAGATGTTGCCACTGTCCACCGTGTTCCAGAACATCCCCACACCTGTGCTTATCAGTAACCTTCAGGTGTACAATGTCCACGGAGAGGACATAAGGGGCGCTTCCAGAACCCAACACTTCAACATTCAGGTATGGGAAATGTGTTTTTCTTTTCCTTTTAAGTTTAAGTGCACTTTGTTTTGAAATATTATTCATCAATATCCTTTTAATGACAGCATTGAATGATTATGGGCTTGAGTCTTTTTGTCCTTCTTAGAGTACGATGACACTTGTTAGATAACTTATGCAGTGGAAGAATACATCAAGCAAACTTCTCTCGTGATGATTTAGTCTAAAATTTAATAAATGTTTCGAATACCAATAGAAAACTCTTCCATCATAAATAGAAAGGGAGAAGACGGCTGTAAAGTTTTTTATCTTGGGAGGTTTTGTAACTGCAGATTGACAGGAAGGTCCACCCACACATTTACTGCAAGTCACTGGTGGTACCCAAGTAGGGCTTGTCACAATAAGTTAGCCTGCAAGGTTTCTGTCCTAGTATAGTACAAATGTATGTCAGACCATCTCTTTTGTGCCAATACATTCACAAAGACTCTAGATACTTCCAGGAGGTTTGAGATCTCCAATTTCTTGTTAAATGGTGCAATGTGCAATTTAGAGTCTTTTCTTAATCACACTTAGACCCACTTTATACACAACTTTTTCAAGTCGACTAAAACTCAAGACGACTTGATCTAGTCGACTTGAGCGAAAATTTCCCTGTGTAAAGAGAAATAATTCAACTCAAGTCGCAATTTAATCAAGACGACTTGAGTCGTACCCAAACGAGACTTAAGTCGGCCACCAGGGTGCCGAGTCCGCTAGCTTCGTGTGTGTAAGCCGGTCAAGTCGACTTGAGCATCTAAAAAAGCAGGTCAGGGTTCAAGTCGACTTGGGGGGAGGGTGGCACAGCGGGAGTCCCAAGTAGCTTCACGGCCCCGTGTGTAAACAGAAATTTTTCAAGTCGACTTCGCCGAGTCAACTTAGAAATGGTGTGTGTAAAGCGGACCAACGTCTTGTTGTTTTTTCCTTCTCCTGCAGCTGTATGCCCACACCTCAGACGACCCGTTCCATGGTTACCCAGTCCCTGTGGAGACCACCCAACCCTGGGAGTTCACCGCCGGTGCCTCTAGTCTGGCCAGGACGTGGCGAGATGCCGTCCAGCTGTCCTTCTCAGTCAGTCATCATCTCATTTCATGTTTGATACATTAATATCAGTGGCACTGAATGGCCGAATGGTTAGGCTAGCAGACGCAAGATCGAGAGGTCACAGGTTTGATTCCTTGCATTCCTGGCTGGATGTTGTGTCCTTGGGAAAGGCACTTTACACGACTTTCCTCACTCCACCCATGTGTAAAATGGGTACCTGACTTTGGTTGGGGAGGTAAAAGGTGGTAGAAGGAGGGGAATGGGCTATGCCTTCCAATTAATTGTTGTAGCGTGCGTAGTCCAGTCATTAGCAACCCTGCTTCCTTGGGAGTTCGAATCTCAGCTATTGTCACTCACCTGCCATTCACACTACTGAAAAGGGTTGCAGTCCTTAGGATGTGGTCCACTGTTTATTGTACTTGTCGAAAAGAGCTAGGGGAATTTCCCAGGTACAATGAACCTGTAAATACTGTACATTTGTCTTCTCTGTCATGATCAGTGGAAAAGTAGGTCTTCAGTTAGCTAGACTGGTTTGAGATCACTTGTATCACTGAGACTCACTTCTTCCCCACCTAGGCAACCACCAACATAGTCATAACTCCTGAGCTGTGTCGGACTTCAGCCGCAAACAGACTCATTGCCATGGTGGTCCCAGGAGACAACCCCTATCTGAGCAGGAAGCACGACCGAATCCAGGGCAACAACTACAGGGTCTTTGATCTCAAGATGAACTGCAGCGAGGGTAAGATGTTAAGAATAAGATGTTAAGAAGTTCATCACAGACAGTGTAGCAGTTCTTAAAGGTTTCTTCAGTAACAAAGACAGTGTTAGTAGCAGTTCTTAAATGTTTCTTCAGTACCAAGGACAGTGTAGCAGTCCTTAAAATTTTCTTCTGCATCAAATAAGGACAGCAGAGCAGTTCTCAGAACCAAAGACAGTTTCAGTACCAAGAGCAGGGTAGTAGTACTTTAAATATATTTGGAGGTTTGATGTTTCCCCATATTGTGCTAAAATGTGTCCTCTGATAGTAATCATTCTCTTACGCCAAAAAACAGTTACTCAACAGTTTCTCTTTAATGAAACATTATAACAAATACTTACATTCATTTTTATTCATTTACTCTTTACAATTTACAAATCTATACAGATTTAATGACATTCATGATGTTACATGTATATGTGTGATATGGTTTGACTTTATAGATGTCCCTTACATGTAATTCTTTCCTGTCTTTTACAGAACAAGTTGACCTGCTTGTGACAGACAAGCCCAGAAACTTCATCCTCCACCATGAGAACAGTTTTGAGGCGGGGACCCTGCCATTGGACAAGGACCAAGCCTTCACTGTGCATGTAACAGTCAATGCCAGCGGTGAGAAACCATCTGTTCCTCCTAAGGACCTATTAATCCAGAACCGTGCCTAGTATCTAGTTCTGTGCCTGAATGGGTTAGGGCTAATTAAGTTCAAGTTCAAGTTGTATTTATTGCACATTTGCAGTGAAAAACACTGAATTGCAGACAATTTACATCATTAAAACTAGCACAACTACATTAAAAATTACACATTAAAAACATTACAAATCAGTATATTATTGCACGACATTACTAGGAATTCTTAACCATTCTTAAATTGTTACCATATGCCCTATAAACTAAATGAACGCGTTAAAGTGATACAGTAAAGAGGCACGAGGAGGTATATATTTACATTATGTACAGCACAAAGTAAAAGCTGAGGTGAATTATTGTCCATTTTTGTTCATCAAGTTACACAAATAGGGGATGGAAGTTAATTAGGACCAGGCAAGGTTCTGGATAGTCTCTGCGAGCACGTCGGCAGAACGTACTGCGCCTTCGCAAAACCCTGATTTTTCACGTTTTTCGTTGGATGTTTGGTCAACGTTGCATCAAAATTTTGCCTGTTGCAGACGATATCTTTTCCTATACAACATCTGAAAACTACAGATAGGCTGTCAACCTTATATGCTCTAACACAACCTTATACATGTATGAGACGTACAGCCAAACTTCTATGCACAATACATTACGGGTTTTGCGCAGGTGCAGTACGTTCTGCCGACGTGCTGTCTCTGCGTATCCAAGAAAGTAGATTTGCCCCAGGGCCACATTGTGGAATTGAAGCGATCATGTTTAGCTCATTTCTATTCATAACAAGAAATCTGAAGTAGTGAATCTTCAGCATACTAAATTCCCACTTGCTGACCACCAAGCTATGCTGGCTCCCAGCCAGATTCTGAGACTTTCACTGTTTGACTTTTTGACTCCCTGTCATTTTGCCTGTCAATCTTCCCCCACCCACATGCTGTCAACCTACTCTGTCCAAACAGACACAATCCCAGAGCTCAGCTACTCAAAACAATACTTCCATACCCAGAAAAAGTTGAATCTATCTTTTGCCTAGTGATATTAAATATGACATCATTGTGCCACTTGTTTACATTTCCATATTCCTTGCAGTTTAAATCAATCAAAATTTATGTCATAATACAAGTTGTCTCATAGATACAGCGATAATGACAAATTTTTTTCCAGATGGTAACGCAGTTTCCCCCGACAACCTGAGACTGTACATGTACACAGACACACAGCCTCGTGTGGTGGTGCCACACTCCAACGTCCGGGTTACCCCTATGTCTACTCCTGGGACGTACATGATCGGTGAGTTTGTTTAACCAGAAGATACATTCAGGTCATTTGTAGCAACCAATAAGCTGGTTCATGGTTCCAACTGTGCATGCGTGGTGCAATCTGGCATTGTGGATAATGAATGAATGAGACCTTTATTGTACACACATACCCACTGGGTTTAGTACAGGTCACAACAAAAGAATAGAATACTGATGACGTTACATGTATACATTGTCAAGTAACTACAACTAAGTAAATTCGGCTTCTTTTTGTTTCTTAGTAATGGTAAAAAGGTAAGAACAGGTATATTTCATAATTGAAGGTTTGTCTAAGCATAAAATATAAATATAAATTTGTCTGTACAGCTAAGATGTATGAAGTAAGGGAACATGGGTGTATCAAACTCTTAATGATAATTATAATGTATCAAAGTGGAAAGCCCCTGAGTGTATCGTATAGGTAGGAAGTAGGTAGGAAAGTGGGTTAAGGTGTAGGTGTTGGGAAGATGATTGTGTATGTCTATATTATTATGTCAGTTACATGTTTTGTCAGAGCCAGAGGTTGGTAGTTGTGAGAGTTTTATACGATGGGTGTGTTTTTCATGCAACGTCCATCTAGTTAAAGTCTTTGAATCCTCTTTTTTGATTCATTTCTTTTTTATTGATCTGGAGTATTGCGCTAAAATTTCGTGAGGATTTGCTGAGTTGGGGGCTAAAAAAACTTTGAAAACTTCAATATACAAGATACAAGATGACTTAATTGGTAGTCGCAGTGTTGCACAATGAATTAAAACCAATTTACAATCAGAAATTTGTTATAAAGGTAATCACGGACAGTGGTTACTTGGCGAAGTAATAGTTGGTGCCATGATCATGTCTTAAACTGTCTTAAAATAACATTTATACCTTCTGGTAGGACGTGATCGACACAATCATCGTCATGACTTAAAACTGACTTAAAATAACATTTACACTGGTAGAACAACAAGAGTTAACGTGGGCACATTTGATACATTTAACGTTACAGAGAAACAGGTTACTGTCCATACTGGTTTACAATGCAGGTCATGTACGGGATAATCATCATAATCATAAGAACTTTATTAGCAATTGGCAGACCAATGATCTGAATTGTCGCTAATTTACAGCGTAAGAAATTTCTCGAGGGCTTAAAGACTTTAAAAACTCATTCAGTTACATGTGGCATCAATCCTTTACAATATACAATTTTAAAATCACAGAAATCAAAATCACAGGATACATTTAAAAGGTAACAGTGAGTATTGGTGTAATGAAACACGCAATCAATCGGTTACTGTACAAGAAAGACGTTAGAAACATAAATCCTACAGTTTGGAACAACATTTCAGTCATATGAGGGTAGCTTATTGCAATGTCTCATTGTAAAGTCTTACAGCAGAGTACAGAAAGGATTTTCTACACCGTTCTGTTCTTGCCAAGGGAAGGCTGATGTTGTCGTTGGATGCATGAGTTCGAGTAACAGTTTCTTGTGCTTCTTGCTCCAGAGGGAACCTTTCGAGCCACCCTGGAGGATCACATCAGCATGTGCCTGGGGAGGGTCAAGACTCTGGAGGTCATGCTAGATCCTGATGACATCATCCAGGAAACAGTGGAGACAAACAACATGGCCACCATCTCTGACCTTGAGGTCACAGGGTGTGGAGGTAAGTCAAGGTCAAGAACAGACAGAGGCAGTGTAGTAATCTTCCATTATTGTTCAGTGCCATAAATGGTGCTGGACATCTAAAAGCAGTATTTAGTAACATGAATTAGATTGACAGTGTTGCAGTTTTTAAAAGCTGGACATTACCAAAAAATATGCTGCAAACGGCCAAAAAAGGGCCTAAATCATACCTGAGAGCGAAAATAAACCGTCCCCATTGATAATACACGTACATTTTTCTTTTGGTGATAGCAGCTCGGAAATAGCGTTATATTACAAAATTTCTCCACCAGAAATGCTGTCCATCTTAATAGATTATTCTGTACCCTCAAGTCTTGCTCAGTGCAGTGTAGGAGTTTTTGGTGTCTTCTTCAGTACCAAGGCCATGATCATAGTTGTCTTGAAGTCTTATTGAGGTCAAAGGTCCTAGTAAAGGTTATCTCATTTCCTGTCTTCAATTTCGTGCTATATGAATATCTGTTGCATTATGGGAGCCATCGGGAAAATAGAATCAGCTTGAAATTGACCATAATGAGTAAAGCAAGAACTTCACAAAGATTCTAAATATCTCACGGAGGTATGAGATTTCCCAGTTTGTAGAATGATGATGAGGTTTTAACTTTTCCTACAGAACACATGGACATGATGATTACAAAGTTCAACATCGGGGGCGACAACAGCGTGCTGCATGCTGATGTCTTCAACCCATATGTCCTGAATGTGGACATGATTGCAACTCCAGGTTACCCGACCTTGCATGGAAGATTCAATCTGGATTTCTACTTGTCTAAGGATACTGCAATCAGGTAATCAACAGTGGCAAGGGGGTCTTGTGGTTAGATTTTGTTGATGTAGAATCCAAAGGTTCTGGGTTCGAATCCCTAGTATGCCCCAATGTTGTGCCCTCGGAAAACTCACTCTACACCTATTACCTCGCACGATTCAGGTGAAAATGAGTACCTAGCTTTGGTTAGGTAAAGCTGGAGGTCCCTTGGGGGGATATGGTTACTGCAGATTGACTTTAAGATCAGGTTGGCAGACTTGGAGACAGTGAGCTCACTCACACAGATACCCAATTAGGGCTTGTCACAATAAGCTCTCAGCCTGCAAGGTTCCTGCCAAGCCCGTTGAAATACCTATACTTCCTGGAGTTCAACATCTGTAATTTCTTGTTTACGAAATCAACGCATTTCCTCTCGTTTCCAGTCATGACGACTATCTGATAGAAAGGAAGGCATACTCCGTCAAAAACATCAAGGTGGGCAAGAGGAAGTCCGTTTCCATGGGAGAGGCAGACTTCATGGTGGAGCTGAACAAGGAGACCATCCCGTACTGCTGGACCACGCCCTACGTCTTCACCAACTACACCTTTATAGAGCCTCTGACAGACTCCGGCCTGGAGAACAACATGAAATATACACAGATCAGCTTCCACTGTGGAGGTCAGTGTAGAACAGGATATGATTGTTATTAAGAATGTTATGTTTATAAACTTCATTCAATTTGGTGCATAGCATGTCCAGGACAAAAACTGGAAGTTCTGCTGCAGTATCAAAGGCAGCCACCAGGAGGCCCACATTTGCCCTTGACCTTGATGTTTCCAAGACCTACCCACATACCAAATATCATCACAATCCATCCAGGCTTTCTTAAGTTATGCTGACCACAAGCATGTGACAACACACACACAGACAGACCAAAAACAATACCAGTCCTTCATTTTTCATGGAGGTTAATAATTATTAGCCTCCCAGTGGCTTCCTACAGTACTGCAATAGAACTTTTGATTTTGGTATCTCATGCTCTGAACAAGCTTTTGTCTCAATTTTTTCAGTGGAAGGTACATGTACATAGTGCTGTGTACCGGTTTGCTGGACTCAGTTCCGGACTTGTAAAAACGTTGAGGTTCAAGTCCAAAAAAACCTGAATTGCAGGAAACAGTTTGGGACTTGGTTGGAAAAACAACCATGTCACATACCCCTTTTCATTCTGAACCACATAAAACCTTCCACAGATGGCAAAATCTGTGCTGCAAAATGAAGAAAACATTGCCATCGGGCATTGTCAAGTGTCTGCCTCCATGTTATGTGGCCACAGTTTCGCCCAGACAACATTGCAAGGTTGCCAACATGAAATTTTGTATATACCATGGGCTAACCGAGGGTTTAGGTCCGGACTAACAAGTCTGGAACTGAACCTAAACCTCTGGACTTGAATCCGGACCTGAACCTAAACGTGGGTTTAGGTACACAGCACTACATGTACATGTAGCTTTTATATCAACATCATGTCAACACATTGAGTAGCTGTAAACTCAGTGTTGTTTGGTGGATAATTCTAGATCCACAGATCAATGAGTGTCGGCACAAGATGGACACCTGCGACGAAACCCGCTCCATCTGTGTGGACAGGAAGTACAAGTTCAGCTGCAGCTGCACCAAAGGGTACGAACAGAACATGGAGACAGGCATGTGTGACGGTAAGTCCAAAACATCTTTTAACCTTCAACCTGCTAAGGTAGCTAGCCTGTGAAACCCAAGCTCCGGGGGGCTCCCTACATAGTCCGCCACGGACTAACTAGGGAGCCGGCGAAAAGCGAGGTTCAGTCAGGCTACTAAGGTAGCCATTTTGCACAAAATTTGTGTTCATTTGGTCATTGGGAGAAGCTTAATTTGGTGCCCCATGCTACAGACAAGCATGGAGTCATTCAATGGTAATTCTACAATACTACAAACCACTTACATGGAATAAACTCTCTGTTGAACAAAAACAGCATTGACAGGACAATAGCATTCAGTAATGGACTGTTTGTTGCAGAGGCCTAGTAAATAATAAATGGTTTATTGGTCAAACATTATCCGTAAAATCGCAGCCTTTCATAGCGCTGAATTGATGCAGGGTTTACAATATACAATACAATACAGGCTTTACATAATACACATGATACATATTTGCTCCACTTTTTTTGTGGAACTGTCGCAAGGGTCTGTGCGGCTGCCATTCGGCGCCACCAGGTGACCTCAATACGACTTTCCCCAACCGAAGTTAGGTACCCATTCACACCTGGGTGGAGTGAGGAAAGTCAAGGGCACAACGTCGGGTGCATGTCCAGACTTGTCCCGGGTACAACTCGGGATCGAACCCGGGTCTCACTGTTTCATAGTTGAACGCTCTACCACTAGGCCACCCGACGCCACGGTGAATGTATATTAGACCTAGATGTTTTAGTTTTATAACAGTGTCAAGTTGTTTGGGTGTGTTTGCCTTGGGCAAATTGAAATATTAATTTTATCATCTGCAATACATTGCCTTTTAGATGTGGACGAGTGTGAAGACTGGAGGTACTTCTCCCAGTGTAACGAGACCCGAGAACACAAGTGTGTGAACACTCCTGGATCCTACTACTGTGGCTGTGCTGTGGGGTACATGGAGACAGAGGGAGGCTGTGTCGGTAAGACTAACTTAAATCAATCATTGTTTATTTCAGACACAACAGTCCATATAAAACAGAAACATGACATAACACAAAGACATCTAAAAAATAGAGACATTGAACTATGTACAGATAAATATATAAAGAAAGACTGCCGCACTGTCCTGCCACAAGAAGACCCCTTACGGGTAATTACGATGTCGTCCCGGGTCCCTGTCAGCAGGAAACCGTCCGTCCGCCGACATCCCGCCCCAGGAAGTCACCGGGCACGTAATACAGCATAATGTCCCCTGTCCGCACTCTCCAAGCAGATCTTTTTCGGTGGCAAGACAGTATCCATTAGCCAGAGGAGTTTGTAGGTGAAGGTGGCCGTACAAATTCTTGCCACCGAAAGGGATCTGCTTGGAGATCACCTGTCCGCACTCTCTACTAAAGTTCACACCTCTCTTTAAATGTTGATAGCCTTTCTGAGTTCCTGTTCAGTACTAAGGACAGACCTTGTATTTCATAGTTAAGTACTGTTACAAGGCAAAAGTTTGCCCCAAATGGTTTGAACTGCACAATCATGCATAGTACGATGCCTATGATAACCTATCAAAGTTGAAGGCCCCTGAGACGTAAAGAAAACATGTCTGGACATTCAAATATCACGCATGGTCTTGACAAGAGCTGTTCACAAGGTAGGGCCTTCAACTGTGGCTGTGCATGCGCATGCACGTTTTAAACCGATTATCACACTGTAATTGATACAACACGCACCATATCACCATGTCCTTTCCTTCACTACTAGACACACACACACACACTGCTAAGAAGTTTTCACAATTTAGAATGGTCAAAAATGGCTTCATTGCCTTTACATGCTCATCAATGTTTTGTCCTCCTAAACATGACCAGACATAGATGAGTGTACAGCGGACAGCCATGGTTGTCATGAGCATGCTGACTGCATCAACACTGACGGGAGCTTCTACTGCACCTGTAAACCTGGCTTTGTTGGGAACGGACTCACCTGTGAAGATCCCATCAGCTGCGCCAACCTCACCTGTCTGAACCATGGCGAGTGCGAGGAGCTGACACCTGGAGCCAGGTGCAGCTGTCCAGGGTACTTTGGTGGAGACAGCTGTGAGAAAGGTAAAGTTGCCTGCCTGCCTAAGTGACTAGACCAGGAGCTGGCCCCTTGCTCCCCCCTGTTAAGTTCCTGTACATGCATGTTGCACGGTCCAGGCCCCTAGACTCAGCTACCTTTAAACTAAGCCCTGTTTCTTTCATGATCTGGTCTTTCCAACACTTTTGGGGGGAGGGGGGTCTTTCATCGATTCCAGGGTTGGTGAAACTTGACAGTATGCCTTGTAGCCTTGTAGGCCAAAATTGCCTCAACTTGTATCTTACAAATGCTTGGCAATAACATTAAAATACTAGAGGTCAACGATCTCATGCCTTCGTCAAAGGATGTTATCGTTATATAACTTAAGAAGGTAAAAGTGATATATTAGTCCCCCTAAATATGGAAGTTGGATCGTGAAACTACCCCTGCTGATGCAGTCTGCAATCGTGCATTGGGCAAGAGGATATACATGTAAGGCAACAGGATAATATACATGTAAGGCAACACCGCCTGCAGCTGCATGGGCTGCTTAATGACTATCCCCTCTGGGACTTTCTCCCTCTGGGACAGCCTGTAGCCCATGTGTCACAAGGAAGGTTGTGACACATGGAAGGTAACTGAATTATAGAATTGCTTCATTAATTATGCAAATTACATCATCATTTGCATACTGGTCATCTAATTATGTCAAGCATCACTTACCCTACCTATGCCCCAAATATCAGGATGATCCGTCGACCGGTTATTGAGTTATCCTACTTTAAACATTTTCATACAAATGCTCCTGCAGTTCCAGAGCAAGCCGCTAGGGGGCCCAAACTTATGTCACTTCTTCCCGAGCACAAGACCTATCTACCATCCAAAAATCATGACCCTACCTCCTCCAGATCACCATATTTCAAAACCGGAAGTACTGCTGCAGTACCATAACGAGCCGCCAGGGGGCCCATATTCCTATCACTTCTAGACCTCATCAAGACCTACCCACCTACCAAATATGAAGACAATCCATTTAAGCCTTCTCGAGTTATACTGTTGACAGACTCACGCACACACGAACGCCCATGAAAACATACCCTTCTTGACGAAGGCAAAAATGATCAAACTGCAGACTAACAAAAATGTTAGGGTCCTTTAAACTGTGAGTTAAAACACAGAAATTGAATATAAAAAGCATAATTGTGACTATTTGTGAAATGCTTGTGGTGGTATTAAATTTGCTGTCACATGTAGAGTGTTAATTCATCACAACATTTAACATGTAATTATGTTATTACCAACTTACTGCTTTGTTTCAACTGCAAATCTAGAAAACACTGCAAATGCCTCATTTCCCCTACTACCTTTAGTCCCCGCAAAATTACTTACGGTATAGAAAAATTTGAATCAGAATACCCTGCAAACACCCCTTCTTGTATTTGTGCAGTAAATGGTGGCTGGAGCTTCTGGAGTGAGTGGAGTTCCTGTTCAGCCGAGTGCGGCCCTGGGCAGCGTTTTCGCACACGTGTATGTGACCGCCCCAGCCCAGAGCACGGAGGGGAGTACTGCCGAGGCATTGCAAACCACACCATGACCTGCAAACAGCAGGACTGCAATCGGCAGTGTAAGTACCCAATTTTTTTGTTTTTGTTTATTCAAACAGACAAAATCTTACAAAAGCAGGGAATGCAGCTGCACCCCTGAATTGAGTGTTCGATTTTTACAATTAGTTTAAAAGAAGAAAAAAAAGAACAAGACAAGTAAACAGAAACACACTATATACAAATACATGTATGTACAAACACCATTCAATCTACAACAGGAAAGGACAGCCATGGGTTTTCAATATCAACCAATTACCCGGTATCACTGTCATTGTAGAGTCTTACTGCACAGTGTAAAAAAGACTTTCCCAAGCGTAGAGTCCTAGCTTTAGGCAAAGTGAACTTGTTGCTGTTCCTGAGCTGTCTCCCTGTAGCAGTCGCACGTTCAGGGGGAACAAGGAATTCTGCTACAAGTTACATGTAATTTTTATTAAAGCTTCAGTTGAGATCAGGCACCAATGGGTGAGTGATAAGGGTAGCGGACACGATATCAAGAGTCATGGGTTTGATTCCCTGCATCAGGGCATCAACGTTTTGTCCTTTGACTTTGCTCACTCCACCCAGGTGCAAGATCAGGGTACCTCAGACTTCAGTTGGGGAGGTAAAAGGTGGTGGAAGGAGAGCCTTCCCATACCAAACCAGCACGTTGGCAGAACATATTGTACCTGCGCAATATCGTTTAAGGTCATATTTGCATATTTATGGATGATATCCCGTCTGTAGTTTTCAAATGTTGTGTTGGAAAAGATCTCAATATGCAATCAACACAAAACTCTGCTGCAAATTTGTCCAAAACTCCAACAGAAACCGTGATTTTGTGCAGGCTCAGTACATTCCGCCAACGTGCTCATGCCCAAGACACTATAGATTAACAACTCCCTACTCCCTATAATATATATTACCTCTAAGGCTATAGGACCTTCACCTAAAAATGTACATAATTGTGTGCTATCATTTTGCACCACCAGATGAGGACTTCTGTTCCCCTGTGTCGAACCGTTGTGACCAGCGGAGCGGTGCGGGAGTGTGCAGTCGGGAGGGCGCGCTGTATCGCTGCTCCTGTAACCTCGGGTACCAGGAGGTCAGGGACAGGGACCACAAGTTCCTCAGATGTGATGGTAAGACTGGTAGATCCTTGAAGTTCTATCTTTTTTTTTTACCTCTGGAGAAGGAGATATCCTTCTGTAGGAAGCTAAGGTATTGTTTTTGTTTGTGTATTGTGTGTTTGCCGCTATATGAATGAATGAATGAATGAATTTTATTATCGTGTCATGCGACATTGTCGTCCAGCCCATATGGGCTTATAAGACACCAAAACAGAAATTATATAATTGTAACATAAATAGAAAGTAAACATAAATCCAAATCAAATGAAAGGTCATGCTGGAGGCATCAAATAAATAACTAAATACAACTGTTAAAGTGGTGCACAACGTAGTTGGTACATAAACGTCATATCGAAAATACACAAAGTCAACTCAAAAGGTACATAAAGTCAACTCAAATGTACACAAAGTCATCTCAAAAATGGGTTTAGTGGATTTCTTTGATTTTCAGTTTATGTCATTGGGGTCTAGTTTCGGGTTGTGTTTGGGTTCCATAGTTAGTTGGAAGGATGATGTAATACTGCAGTAAGTTAATTAATACTGTACAAGTATATGTCATTGAGTAATAATTCATTTTATGATGTAATTCATTTTTTGTAACAGTTATGAAATAAGGTTACATCATACATTGCATCATATAATCCTCTCCACAGTTCCAATACATTCACAAAAACCCCCAAACACTCCCCAGAAGTCTGAAGTCTCTGATTTCTTAGAATGAAAGCTCATCTGTGTTGGTAGATTCCATAGTGGTAAAGTTTAGCTTTAATCCAACACAAGGAAGGAACTCACCATAAATTTTCGGTCGATCTCGTCAACCTTCGTCAGATGAATGATCCACTCGCTGACGTCGTTCCGGAAAATCAGAAGGTGTGATGACGTCAGGAGTGAATCGTAAGTGGCGGGAAGACGGAATCTCTGATTTCTTGTTAAATTGTGTTTCAATGCCGCAGATGTGGATGAGTGTTCCACCGTCCTGCAGCCCTGTCCATCAGGCACCACGTGTGTCAACACCTGGGGCAGCTACATCTGCAGGTGTGATGCAGGCTACACCTTAGACACAGCCTCCAACATGTGTGTAGGTAAGGGTCTACTCAACATAACTCATTATGTTTACCTTCGCAGAAGGAAAACATATTGTTTTTACTCTGTTTCTTCTTCTTCCCTTCCAAACCCACAAGGTCAATGACCTGTACCAGAGGGCTGTCACCATGGTAACTGGTGCTGTAGCAGACACCCTATGGTGTTGGGTTACATTGTGTTGCAAGTTGCTAGACAGAGTTGGACTATATTGGCATATCAGGGCCTTAAATCCAGCATAGATAACAGCACTAGATAGACAGTCAATAAGACTACTACACTGTCCTTGGTACTGAACAAGACATCAAAAACTGCCACACGCACAAAAACAGCTACCTTGTCCCCAGTATTGAATAAGACTTCTAGATCTGTAACTCTGAATAAGACTTTAAGATTTGCTACACTGTCCTTGGTACTGAAAATGACTTCCAAACTGTTACACTGTTCTGGGTACTCAATAAATATCAGATATTTGGGTAGGTGTTGCAATCCCAAAGATGCCTGCCATTTGTGGCCTTCACTTTTCTTGGTAATGAAGCACAACTTTCTAATTGGGTTTATATACGTCCTGTTCTGGAAATGGTATGGTCCTTATTTTTGGTGTGCTGCACTGCTTTTGGAGCTGGAAAGAAAAGTCTAAATGAAATTTAAATGCAGAATTATGAGTTAACAGACTAGCGAGAGCTGACTAGTTGTTGCCTACTCAGCCTTGTGGGACATGTGGCACGTGGTAAAGAATCAGCCTGAAGTCTTCAGCTTTGGACTCCAGATACGCATAGAAAAGGATTGGTCGTCCAATTACTACACTAAAAGAAACTCACAGAAACTAATCTAGAAGGACATGAACTTCTCTCATCAGCAATGAAAGACAAGCAGCTCTTTGTTTGCTACACCTCTTTATAGGAGGACTGATGATGATGATTAATTATGTTGATGAATCCATGATTTCTGCAGATGTGGATGAGTGTGAGGGACCACATGGCTGTGACGAGCATGCCGACTGTGTGAACCTGGCTGGCTCGTACAGCTGCCAGTGTCAAGTGTGGTTCTGGGACTGGGGACAGGGCAAGGTCGGAGACTGCGAGGGTAGGTTATCATCTTGGACAGGTAGTATCTGTTTTGGGACTTAAATGAGAGAATCATTCTTTATTCGAAAATAAGAAAGTAACATAAAGCCCAGGTCACTTTGGTCATTGCTGGCCGAACGTGCAGGGAAACAAACAATCACAAACATGTACATGTACAGTAAAAATACATAACACTTCACATAATATTGCACATTCCGTTTCACTTTACAATCGTTAAAAGAATTTGAAAGGCTTGAAAAAGTTGTCATCTTTTACGATTCCATTCATTTACATGTGTTTTTTACGCATTTAGTCTGAATGAGACAGCAGTTCATCAGTTAGTAGAGTCCGGTGTTTCCCAATTTGGCTCATGACGTGCATTCCATATAGCGTAAGATGATAGAATAGCTATACGGCTAATGTCTCTGAAGAAGTTCTTGGGTGGTTTTGCTTTAACTGCTTTAAGTATTAGAAGTGACACTGTCGAGACAAGGGGGTATACAGGTCAGTCACGTTTGCTGCTGCATCAAGGAGTATTCAAATTCTTGACTAGACTAGACTAGAGTATAAGTTCAGTTTGCCCTGATGAAGATGACAGAAAGGTTGTCGAAACGTCCACATAGTAAAACATTATGTCACTTTGTGAAACTAAGTGACACAAATGTTTGATTTTTTTAAGGGTGCCGGGCAAATGTATTTAGAATATCATAGATTTTTTCTTCTAAGAAATATGCCTTGATTGTGTTACATATACATTGTACATTTATAAAATGGATTACATGTACATTGTAAGTTCACGGCAAACTTTTAGCAAGTCTCCTGCTTTAACCAGCTTACTGTTGTGTTGATGGATTGTAATCATTATAATTATGATATTTTTTATCAGGAGAGGTGTGAATGGGTGCCCTAGCAGCTTTCTAAGGTACTGCAGCAGACCTTTCTGTTTTGATATCTTTCACAATGTTTCACTTCAGAAATGAGGCTGTTCCCATACGGAGGCATTGCAGGGGACGTCCAGGTGACAACTGCTACTGGGTGGGAGTCAGAACTGGTCTCCCCTGTCATCCCCATCAACAATGGACTGCCCCTGTTTGGCGGAAAAGTGTTTGACCATGTTTATGTAAGTTTTAAAAATTGTGATTATGAATGTCTTTAAAACACTTTGTTACCTTCACCAAGAAGGTTGTTGTTTTCAGTAGCGTTTGTCTGCCTGTGGACAGCATAACTCAAGAAGCTTTATATGTATTGTCATGAAACTTGGTAAGTGGGTAGGTCTTCATGAGACCTAGAAATGACTAGATTTTGGGCCCCCTGGCGGCTTTCGTTGGTGACCATTATTTAACATAATTTATTCAAGTCAAGACCTTATTTGCATAATTTATGACGAGATGTTAGAATAGCATTCTTTCTAAAGATGAGACTGTCATTGGGTGGAGAATATGATCAACTGATATGATTCATGCAAGTGAGGCTCTTATTTGCAAAATCAATGACTAAAAATGTATAATTCGTCCACCAGAAGGGTTAACATCATTTGGCGATGTTCAAAGATTGTTGTATGCTTTGTTGGAAGACAGCTATAGCTACAGTTGAGTGACAGCACATGGGTGGGGGGAATTTCATAACTACAGACCACAAAAGGTCAGACACAGGAAGTTAGGTCCCAGAAGCTCAGGCCACAAGCCAGCAGGATGTTGTCGGCAAGTTTGTTGGCCGGATGTCCGTGGGAAAATGCATAGAGGCGTAGACAGAAAATTTCACCATTATTAATAAATAAATAAAGCAAGAAATTTACACAAACTCTTTTAATATTTCATGGAGGTATGAAACCTCTGATTTGTTGCTCCATCTGATTTCACATTGACTTAACTACATACAGGTGACAGAGAATGGAGTGCTTGTTGTCACCACCTTGTCACCCGAGCGGGACCACAACCACAAGCAGACCTTCCGCCACCCCCGGTCCCTCCGGACCTTTGATCCACAGGATGATGCCATAGCCGTGCTGGCCGCCTTCTGGGCTGATGTCAAGTCTAAGGACTTACCCGCCAGGCCCTTCTCTGAAGTAAGGCCTCGCAAATTCAACTTCTTATGGTTCTTATTTAGATTTGCTGCTTCATTTTTTTCTGAATAAAGACACTCTTTCTACACAACCAAGTGTTTTTATTCAGCCGACGTTTCGGTGACCGTCTGTCACCTTCCTCAGGGCAATTCTGACTGGTTCACATTGCACTGCAGCATAGGTGTCGCTGCTATAGATGCGTTCCCAAACGTATTTACATATCTACAAGAACACATGCAATGTTTAGGGAACTTTTTAGGGAAATCATTTTTTTCTGATTTGAAATAAAAGTCAATGTACTATTCAGGATATGAATCAACCCTAAATGCCCGATGACCTATACTTTGGCACCAAGAGTTGTCTTCCTACAATGTAGTTGTTACTGGGTTTTTTTCTATTCCTTTATGCACTTAATGCGAGATTGTACTGTTTGAAACATTCATCATCTGTTGACGATGCAGGCCACCACTGCTTTCCACTCTATTCTATCTGGCGCTTGCCTTCTTGCTCCCCCCAAGTGAAACCCATCTCCTCTAGGTCCCTCATGAATGTTTTTTCCCCATGTCATTTTTTGAAAACATGAGTCTTTGTGGCTCCTATCATAGCTTTCTGGGTCTCTCATGACCATAATTATGATTCTTCCAAACTTACGTAGCAGAGTCATTTTATTTCTAACTTAAGCTACTGTGTATTTTGTTGTTTTGTAGTCTGTAGATGACCTTACAAAAGTTGCAGCAGTTGCTGTACTTTTTGTTGCATCACCAATTTTTTAAAGCTTCACTACTAACTTTTACTTCATGTATGCATGGTGCATTTTCCAGGTGTGGTACCATGCCTACAACGACTCCATGGTTGCTGAGAACATCTTCCTCATGGCGCAGGCGGCAGTGAAGGAGAACTCTGGAGTAGACTTCACCCCCAAGTACGTCCTAGTGGTGACATGGGACAACATGGTGCCTTACTGGAGATCTAACGGAGACCAGGTTAATAGAGATTTAAACACATTAAGACTTTATAGTTAGTCCACTGGTAGTACTGTTTGTTCAACTTCCATTCTTTTTCCCATAAGCGCTGGGTGCTATTAAAACAGAGAATTCAAAGCAGTTACAATGTACGTACATTTTGAAAGTCTTTCGTAGGACTAGTTGGGGTTTGAAGTAATTATAAGACTCTAGGCTATTGTAACAGTATACCCATACTCATGCTACATGTACATGTAGTGCTGAAAACATAATGCTAGTGTTCAGTTACTATTGGCAGTTACATGTACAATGTAATTGTTAACAACATACATTGTACATGTACCGTATGAATTTCAAGTGATTGCATCGCCAAGACCATGTGTTTTGAAATTATTCTGTATTTTGTATCAGATTCTATTTCTTTTTGTGCATCTTTTTTACTTGAACCAGAGGTCAGACCATGTGTTATGAAATTGTTCTCAAAATTATATTTTGTATCTATTTCTTTAAGTGCATTTTTTTACCTGAACCAGAGGTCAGACACAGGAAATTGGGTGAACTTGAGGGTCACAAAAACACAAAATAATACCAGAGATCTGAAATCTCTATTGAATCTTCTTTCCCATAGAGGAATACGTTCCAAGCCGTGCTGATGACCAATGGTGTCCACTCCTATGTTATGTACCTGTACAAGGACGGAGGCATGACATGGCATCCGGCATTCTCTTCTCAGGTGGGAGCATTAACTGTAAATATGCTGAATACAGGTGCCCCCTAGCATGTTTGTTGTGAACCACAGCCAGAAGCTTATTTCTTCATCAGCTATGAGTATGAGTTCTTCTAAGCATTCTTGATTATCATACAGTACCTTGTCAAAGTTTGTGTAGATTTATTCACTGATCTGCACAAGACTGCAATTCTAATGCTGCAAATTAAATCAATTTATTTCGTATCATTGGTAAACCTCCTTCAGGTGTAACACACCTGGTCCAGTTTTTGCACCATATACATAAATTAAAGCTGCGTAAGACCATACTATAAGGTTAGAACCAGTCACACCAGAATGGATCGCTTTGTAACCCTTTTCAATAAGTGCAGCCACTTTGAGATTTTTTAACACTTTCTCTTGGTGTGGCTCTCCTCAAACACAGGACCTCCTGCTTAAGGTCCCATCTGAGACAACGTCCCTAACAGAAGCTATATATATAGGTGCTCATTTTTACCTGATCGGGTGAGGAAATAGGTGTAACGTGCCTTTCCCAAGGGTACAACATTGGGATTTAAACCCAGAACCTTGAGATTCTGAGTCTACAACCCTAATCACTTAAGGTTTGTCTGCGATGACATTCAATGAACTACAATGTAATTTAATTGATGTATTGTTTGTGCATGTACAGAACCTATGGGACATGGGCGGTTTCCCCGCCCGAATGGGGTACTCCATCCGTGACGACATGTGCTCCGCAGAAGACCGTGACCTCTGCAAGGTCGAAGACCACAACTCCGGGCGCTTCTCCATCGTAAGCTCCGACCCGAACGTGTATCGCGTGGACCAGAAGTACGGATCAGAGCAGGACAGGTATTTCTTGAACAAGTATTTCCAATCATTTCACTTAAGACCTACACTTTTAAGTACTTTAAGTGTACCAGCCTTAAAATGGCATTTAAAAATGCCATTTTAAGGCTGGTCCGAAGGTGATCGAAGAGGACACAGCTCTATATATATAGACTGTGAACTGTCCTCGGTCATGCGAGACAGGAACTTGTGGAGACACTTTGCGGCGTCACCTTAAATAGGATGAACTGAACTGAACTGAACCTATATAAATATTTTGTCCCATGTACCGTAAAATTTAAGATTAAAATACTCGCTTTTTAAACTTTTCAAAATCCTCTTATACAGTCACCAACATTGGGGTGCATATTTTATTTGAGGTTATTTCTTGGACAAATCGGAATAGAACATCATCAAACCAGACAGAAACAATTATTGTTTTATACTGATACAGTCAAAAGTGGTCTTGATCACCTGGCCCTAGAGACGACTGCCTTTCAAACTGTAAATTGAATTTCAACTTCCCTCGGTTTTATACAGCGCTATATTCACTATCACCATCTGTTAGTAATAAGAACTTAACAGTTGTTAGCCAGTTCATTTTTTGATCTTCAAAATTCTCTGTGTTTCCACCTATGGCTATTTAAGCACGTCGGCAGAACGTACTGCGCCTAGCGCCTGCGCAAAACCTGGATTTTTGCTGGATTTTTAGTCAACATTGCATCAGAATTTTGCCTGTTGCAGACCATATCTTTTCAGGGGTCGAAATAGATTTTGGGGCCAACTTGCACTGGTGCAGATGAAAAAAAAATACTTGCACCAGAAGAAAAATAGTTGCACCCCCCAAAAATAAAACGAACACAGCAAAAAATTAGTTGCACGACACCAAATTTACTTGCACCAAGTTGCACACAGAGGGGTATTTCGACCCCTGCTTTTTCTACACAACATTTGAAAACTACAGACGGGATGTCACCCTTATAATATACGCAAATTCGACCTTATATGAGACGTTCTGCCGAAGTGCTATGCATAATACATTACGGGTTTCGCGCAGGCGCAGTACGTTCTGCCGACGTGCTGGCTATTAGTAAGTACATGTATGACGTTGCCTGCAAGCTTGTAATCAACTCAATTCAGACAATGTCGGCTATGTTGATTTGATAAAGATTTTGTTTTGATTGACAGGGTGCTTGGGAAGAAGGGCCGTTTCCTGTTCAGGCTGGATGACAATGCAGATGAGTTTGAGAGCAACAGAGACAAGTGTGCATCCTGGTATCATGTGCGTACAACTTAATACAACTGTTGTACTTTGTCTTGTATGTTGGCTTCTGTAATATACATTATTTATATCATACCTGGGCGGCGATACAGTGCTCCCGGCCGTGTTGTATTCTCCTGTACGACCGGGTGTATAAACCGGGCTTCCATAGAACGATTCGAACGCGTTTTGCCCCAACCGTGTGCGCTGCTTTATTCGAAAATTCGAATACAGGATTCGGACGTTGGAATGGATGTTGTAGCACCTTTTTCGTTTAGGGACACCAAATTTTCGCTCATATCGCCTTGAAAGACGTGTTTTCTAAGGTGGGTATGATATAAATAGCATACAACACGGTGTATTCCGCATCACCCTTGGTCTCGGCCCTCCCGCGAGTCGGATCGCGGTCGGGCCGATACCTCGGGCAATACGGAATACACCGTGTTGTATGCTCTATGTACAACAAATGTACATCAATTGCACGCAGTCATCTGCCATCTGTTTTGTGCAGCATTGCCCTGATTTGACACTGCACAAAAAATTGGATTTACCAATGGTAGTAAATGCCAGTAAAGTCGGGGAATGTTTAGTTTGTAACAGTACCAGACTTTACAATGGCAGTAAAAAAAAAGAAGTCAAAAAATACAAAATAAACATTACCCAACTTTACTAGCATTTACTACCATTGGTAAATCAAACTTGTGATGAGTAATGCTCTTTCCAATCTTCAGTCTCTTTCAAGATGTCTTACAAAAATGTGTTGTCCTCCGAGAAGTCCTATTCCAAGTTTAATTTTGACAACATATGATGACAAAAAATGTTGAACTTGAACATGAAGCATGTTCTAATTAACCATTGACATAAACAAACATTTATTTCCAAATACTTACATTATACATAATATAAATAACAAACAAGTAGTTACCTCCTCATTGCTACCTAACCCCATAACCAATAGAGAATCAGTAGCCAAACAGCTACTTTAGTGTGCTGAATGGTAAAAGCAACTACCCAGATTATGGGTCTCAGCTTAATGTACATGTTACTAAATTCTCTATTCCCATCCCTCTCACTTCTACATTATATAGGAACAACCAGCCCCAAGCACCTATGCCTCAGACATTGTTGCGACCTGTCCTCCCACAAAGCGTCAGGCCGCGGCTGACCAGCACGTGTGGACGGCAACCACGCACTGGATGAGAACAAATGACTGGTCATCTGTCTCAGGACAGCGTGGTCCCTTGGGAGACTGCTACACCAGACACTTCGAGAACATGCATGGTAGATTCTTTTAGAAATCTACTAGTGTAGAGAAGAGCAGAGTACAGTAGAGTAGAGTAAAGTAGACTGATACGTCGGTGAAGGTTAGACATCCAGGTGATAAGATACGCCAAAAAACAGTTACTCAAGCAACTGGATATGATTTTGGAAACGGCCAGACGTTTCAGGTAGCATCCACTACCTTTCGTCAGTGACACTAAAGGACTGCAGGAGAATTGCCGGTTTATAAGCACAAACCATTGATTGATATGCAAATAAGTAAAGACAATTTTGTAGACTGAGTCTTTAGCCAGTTAGGAACTGTGGAGCTCCAGTTTATGCTGCAGTTCATCTGATAAATACCTCTAATCTCTGTTTCTGTTAGTTATCTAGTGCTCTGTGTGTAGTTGTACACCACTGGTTGATTTTTCGTGTATTTGTACAGTCATGCTTTGAAGGTATGAAAAGAGTAGAGACTAAAGTCTTCTTCTTCTTCTTCACCGCTTAGCAGCATACTCGCTGAGGCTAGGCCGTCATTTTCCTCCATTCTGTTCTGTTTCCAGCTGCGTGTTGCACCCCCTCCCAGGTGCAACCCATAGCTTGAAGATCCCGTTCAACTGTCCGTCTCCAAGTCATTTTTTGACCGACCCTTTTCCTCTTGCCCGATGGACACCAGGTCAAGACTATCTTGGGCAGCCTTACTACTCTAGAGACTAAAGTAGAGTAGAGTAGAGTCTTTAGCCAGTTAGAACTGTGGAGTTCCAGTTAAGGGCCGCTCTTCATCTCATGTAGACAACTCTGGTCTCTGTGGATTATCAAGTGCCCTGTACAATGTCATACAATGTACATGTACATGTAATTGTAAACCACTGGCTGATTTTCCATACATTTGTCCAATCTTGCTTTGTAGGTTATATACATGTACATGTAAATGTAACAGGGGTCGAAATAGATTTTGGGGCCAACTTGCACTGGTGCAGATGAAGAAAAAAAAATACTTGCACCAGAAGAAAAATAGTTGCACCCCCCAAAAATAAAACGAACACAACCAAAAGCACATGTAGTAACTTTAATAAAAACTTCATGGATTCTGGTTTTGTTCCTTTTCCAGTTCTTTATTGGGTATTTCTACAGGTGGGTAGTAACAGCGGATAAAGCAAACTTGCACCGCGGTGCATACCGGCAAAAAATTAGTTGCACGACACCAAATTTACTTGCACCAAGTTGCACACAGAGGGGTATTTCGACCCCTGTGTAACTGTACTTAGTACAATTGCCACTTTGTTTGGTACAAGTAGATCTTTCCACAAGTATGTAAATACATATAAAATGAAAAACCCAACTGTCCTTCCACAAGAACAATGATTTTCTTTCCACCACAGGTGCCAACATCGAGTGTTGCTACGACCAGTCCGAGGCCCTGATTACAGAACCTCATCTGTGGAAGACTGCCGGCTTCTTTCACCGATACCCCAAGGTCAGAATTTTGCTGTTAGTTTTAACACACAGCAAGGCTTGTTTGACATCTTCCCAAACCTTTCAATGACCTATAGTATACACAAGAAAAAGGTACTCAAGTTTTGAACTGACAAAAAGTAGTGGATGCTACAGTTTGAAACATATGACAGTTTTCAAACACTATCTAGTTGCTTCAGGGTAACAGTTTTGGATATTTCCGACTTTTTGGAAGTATTTTGGGTTTTTGTGACCCTCAAGTTTCAGATATCCAGAAAGTGTCTTGCGTTTTCATGAAATTCTGTGTGTATTAGAACTGTGGAGGGGATTGTGTGGTGTAATTCAATTACGCCACTTGCTGAATTCCTCTATACACCCAGCATGTGCTGGGTCACCTTCAGGCTTGACCTTGAATTGCTACATGTATAAATGATCTGTTAAAATCACCAGAACAGACAGAAGGACAAACCTAGCCTGCAACACAGCCATCCAAAACAATACTTCTGTACAGCACGTCGGCAGAACGTACTGCGCCTGCGCAAAACCCCGATTTTTCCCATTTTTCGTTGGATGTTTGGTCAACGTTGCATGAAAATTTTGCCTGTTGCAGACGATATCTTTTCCTATACAACATCTGAAAACTACAGACAGGCTGTCAACCTTATATGCTCTAATACAACCTTATATGAGACGTTCTGCCAAAGTCCTATGCACAATACATTACGGGTTTCGCGCAGGTGCAGTAACGTTCTGCCGACGTGCTCTTCTGTACCCGGAAGTAACAGAGTTTTTCATCATTGCATTTACAGGACAGAGATGACTACGTAGAGAAGGATCTAAAGCCTCTGTACTGGTGCTGTGAGATGTCTCCAAAGCCATACTGTGACATGTACATGGAGAAACGGCCCCTAGCTTCATACATGCAATATGTTCCAACAGCTACAGGTGAGGTATATAATAAATATGACTCTGTCTGTAATATTGTGGAAAGTGTTGTCAAATACATGTACATTGTTGTGGCATTGTTAATGCTACACTGTACTTTGATCATGATATGATTTCATTTAATAGTTTTTAAAACTTAACTACACTATTGTGTTTAAACGTAAAGTTTATAGCAGTTAACATTTACCTCAGTGTAAAGGCAATCTTTCTAATGAGAATGCAACTGTCACAGATTCAATGCACAAAATACACTTACTGCAAGTACAAGTAAAGGTAAAGCACTTCAAAATGCCTCAAAAATTGTTAGAAAGTTTTTTATGCCACAAAGACAATTTATGAATAGTTTTAACAGGCTGGTAAATAACTGGGTGATACAGATCTTTTGTACATTGGATTTACCTGCCAACATTTTGTTAGTCCTTTTGCTGCTTTCCTCAGGGCAATACTGACTGCGATTCTACTTTCCAAAACTAGATGGCGCTGCAGTACTAGTTAGAAGAATGTGGTACCGTATCAAGCTTCACTAAGCTTGTATTCAATGCATTCTCACAGGAAATCTGTTTGGTGACCCACACCTGAGAACCCTGGATGGGAAGGGCTACACGTTTGGTGGTTATGGAGAGTACGTGACGCTCCTGACGATGCCTGCTGCACCTGAGCAGTTCCTCCTGGAGATCCGCACTCAACTCACAGAGAACAAGAAATCTACCAACATCATGTGAGCTTGGAAACAGCTTTTTAAAACTGTTCAAATTCTTGCATTCTTTTTGTGTGAATTAAATGGCTTCAAGAACCTCAGTGTTTAGGAAAAAATTTTGTATTTTGAAGATTTCCAAAGGATTAAGAGTCATTGCACGAGAAAACCAGGCAAAACCAGGCAGAGGTCGGAAGATGGGGGTCAGCCAAATCGGCTCATACTTTGTATGTATAATAGATATGTAGAACTATGAACAGCCATATGATTAAAACCCTCCAGGTATTTTTCATTATGGAGTTCTGGGACCCCCCTCGGAGACCGTCGAAAATCAAGCAATTTATGGCTGAAAATTACTGAAATTGCGATGGATACCCTGATAGTTCTAAGAAAGATATGAACACAACTTTTATATTTCTATATAGCATAGATTCCCTAATTTTACCGAACAAAAGTTGAAGATGAAATATTGATATTAAGAGGGTGTACTTGGGGGTTATCAGAACCAATGAAATCAGAATTTTAATCTCTCTAAATTTTAGTCATTTTCAAGGGGCATTATCTCACACTCACAGTGGCTTTGGTGAATGGTTTTACTGTTGCTGGAGAGAGGAACATCTACTGATTCAAAAACAATTATCATTGACGTGGGACACACATAACGCGAGCCGTAAATGGGGGGTCTTTATGGGGATTTTTCGAGTTTTGGACGATTATAAATCAGGTAATGACGTATCTCTGCGGGGTAAGTTATGGCTGTTTTTTGTGTATCTGTGCAGGAACCATGCAAAAGTGTCAAACAATACTAAAAATAATCAGAAATATTAATTTGGGGCTCTACATGGGGGATATGAGGATACTTGAAATAGAATTAAGCTGGTTTTACACTTTAAATTGTTGTTCTCCAAGATTTCAATTAGTAAGCCCCTTACAGAATTATTGTATGAATTGAATATGTGGTACATAATGAAAAAAGGCTCTGCATGGGGGTTATCAGGACTCCAAATGTGATAAAACTTAATTCACAAGCCACATGGGTGTTTCGCTACACGTACTTTATATGGGCAATCAAGAAACAAGACCATAACAAAGGTCAAGAACATGAAGCAATTTCAGCTATCAAGAAATACATTAAAGTACTTACTATACAAGCCTCAGAAGTAGGTAGGTTTAAAGGCATCAAATACAATTTCACGATGGTAAAACAAATAATATTCTGGATGAGGAAATCTGTCTGATATTGACATTTACTGCCATTCCTAGAACGATTTTGACACTTTTTTATACTTCATGCATTTGAAGTAGCCCGAAACAAGCTACGTGAGGTGTCTCTTTATTTTTGGGGTACCGCCCACAAATAGGTAGAACCAGCCTACGATACGAAACAAGCAACCATTTTCCGTCAGTGACATCAAATTTTTGCCTCTAAGACATCAGTATGCTATGGCATAGGATTGATTCAACTAACTACATTAAAAGAATGACCAGAAAATTGACTTGTTTAAAAATCCAGTTTTGCCGCCCTGAAATTGCATTGGATGCCTTTAACATGCAGTCCGGAGATGGGGGTCAGCGAAATCTATTCATACACGAGAAGCTTTTCAGTCACCACCAGTCACCTTTCATGAACAATTTACTAAACAGAGAACATCTACTCAGTAAAGTGATATCACTTAGTTTAACCAAACAGAATTCTCATTCATAGCATTGATACAGGATTGCTCTACATAACAATCTAAATGAAATGAGCTTTGTCAGGGCCTTGAGTATTTTGTGTCACTGACTATACTTTCAAGCTGTTATTATGCTAATCATGGAAGGTAAATTTTCTTTAATTTAGCCAGATTCATTCCTGAATCATCACATACTTTCATAATTATGCAATCTAAAACAATAAAGCTGTACAGTATGTCCGGTAATCAAGGGACCTAGCTTTGCAATACAAAAAAAATGCATGTCTACATACCTTTAAGCGCTGAGTACCTTCATAATTACTTACAGTATCAAATTGACAATCTAGAAACTAAACCCTCTGATTCAAGAAAAGCTTGGCATTCATGCAGATAGCAGCTTCAGGATGAGCCGTAAGCTCTATGGGTATGATAAGTAGAGATGCAGAAAGTACATATTTCCTTTATACCACATTCATGCAAGTCTCAAAGCCACACGAAATTACTAATAGGTATAACTGAAATAGCATGTCTTCGCATGTGCACGTGTGCACAGTGGTCTTCGCACAGTGGCCTCTAGTAGATGCATGTAGGAAGCTTTCTCAACATAGGAGCAGCTATAGGCAAGAGAATGTGTTCTGTAATGTCAGCTGCTCGGAGACCACAAGAAAGCCCTAGATCTAAATCTAAAAGGAGCATATTGAGTATCCGGATGAGGCAGGTCACAAGAGATACAGTATGTCAGAATATAGACTACATTGGATTCCATCCTCCAATGTTCGTACAGATGAACATTTGTGTACACAACAAAAGATCTGAAAACTATGAGATATAAAAGAACCAAGGCTCCTTGCAGAACACTTCCATATATACATATTATATTTACATGTAATACTATGTGTTTGTGTGTGTGTATGTATGTGTGTGTGTGTGTGTTGTGTGTGTGTGTGTGTGTGTACTGTCAATAAATGGAGATCTTTTAAATAATAAGCAATAAACAATTTGCCTATACGGGTCCAATGTCGAGAAAAGCCTCCTACATACATCTACTGGAGATCATTGTTTCCTGGTGCATATACGTGGACTTAAGGCCCCTACAAAGCTTGGTTCTTTTATTGTTTTGTAGAGAGATCATGAAAAGTCTGAGTGAGAATTCTATGTTTGAAACTTACCACATGATATCCCATTCCAAATTGTATAAACTGAGTATACATGTTCTTCTATCCAGTAAATCGTTCACGAAAGCCACTGGTGGTTGGAGAAAGCTCCCTCTTTTTCCGGAATCCTGATTAACTTACCTAGTTTTGAGGCTTGTATAATTCTTTAATGTATTTCGTTCTTAATAGCTTAAATTGCTTCATGTTCTTGACCTTTGTTATGGTCTTGTTTCTTGATTGCCCATATAAAGTACGTGTAGCGAAACACCCATGTGGCTTGTGAATTAAGTTTTATCACATGTGGAGTCCTGATAACCCCCATGCAGAGCCTTCTTTCATTATGTACCACATAGTCAATTCATACAATAATTCTGTAAGGGACTAACTAATTGACATCTTGGAGAACAACAATAAAATGTGTAAAACCAGCTTAATTCTATTTCAAGTATCTTCATATCCCCCATGTAGAGCCCCAAATTAATATTTCTGATTATTTTTAGTATTGTTTGACACTTTTGCATGGTTCCTGCACAGATACACAAAAAACAGCCATAACTCACCCCGCAGAGATACGTCATTACCTGATTTATAATCGTCCAAAACTCGAAAAATCCCCATAAAGACCCCCCATTTACGGCTCGCGTTATGTGTGTCCCACGTCAATGATAATTGTTTTTGAATCAGTAGATGTTCCTCTCTCCAGCAACAGTAAAACCATTCACCAAAGCCACTGTGAGTGTGAGATAATGCCCCTTGAAAATGACTAAAATTTAGAGAGATTAAAATTCTGATTTCATTGGTTCTGATAACCCCCAAGTACACCCTCTTAATATCAATATTTCATCTTCAACTTTTGTTCGGTAAAACTAGGGAATCTATGCTATATAGAAATATAAAAGTTATGTTCATATTTTTCTTAGAACTATCAGGGTAGCCATCGCAGTTTCAGTAATTTTCAGCCATAAATTGCTTGATTTTCGAGGGTCTCCGAGGGGGGTCCCAGAACTACATAACAAAAAATAGCTGGAGGGTTTTAATCATATGGCTGTTGATAGTTCTACATATCTATTATACATACAAAATATGAGCGGATTTGGCCGACCCCCATCTTCCGGCCACTGCCTGGTTTTCTCGTGCAATGACTCTTAAGTATCCAGGAGTTTCTTGCTGCAGCCTTCATTAACATATAGCAGCCTTCAGTTTAATTCCGGACTTCCAGTTTAATTCCGGACAACTTTCCATATCTCAGCAACCTTACATCTATATGGGCTAATGTCGTTAACTACAGGTAAAAATAATGTAAGAAATACGTAGCAGCCATCGAGGACCCCTTAGGGGTTAACCCAATTCTGCAGAATTCTGCAGAATTCTGGGAACCTGAGCCAGAATTCTGCAGAATTCTGGGAACCGGAGTCAGAATTCTGCATGCAGAATTGGGTTAACCTCCAAGGGGTCCTCGATGGCTGCTACGTATTTCTTACATCATTTTTACCTGTAGTTAACGACATTAGCCCATATAAATGTAAGGTTGCTGAGATATGGAAAGTTGTCCGGAATTAAACTGGAAGTCCGGAATTAAACTGGAGGCTGTTATATTTAGAAATCAAAGAGCCAACAAATCAAGTTGCTGTGGCCTAACCACGCTGCCATTTCCAGTGCCTTGGCTGCTCGTCAGGGTAATGAGTCCAACCCGGCAGTGGAGGTCCACCTGCAGTACCGAGACAACCCACTGGGGGTAACGTGTTTGATTGACGGGGAGGAGGTCAGTCCAAGGGACATCAGCAGAGGCCGGAAACGGGAGTTCTTTGGTGGCTTCTTGACACTTTGTGAGTTCAACTTGACATCTAAGAACACATAGCGCTAAAGATTTTATATCAATTAGTGACGTCAATGGCCTAGCGGTGGACACTGGATTGAGCTGTCAAGGGTTCAATTCCTGGCATTCCATTGTGTTCTTGGGAAAGACACTGTACAAGACTTTCCTCACTCTGCCCAGGTGTAAAATGGGTACCTGACTTCTGTTGGGGAGGTACATGTAAAAAGGTGCAGGTGGTGGAAAAGAGAGGGATGGGCTCCACCTTCCAATGCCATGTACAAGACACTGTGGAGTGACAACCCACTGCCCATACTGCCTTAAAAAGTCTTTAACATTTGCATGAAAGTTCATCTGAGTTGGTAAATTACATTATGAAGAATTTAAACTGTTCTCCATCTCATAAATTACACTCACCAGAATTTTCGACTGAATCACTCAGTCTTCTTCAGCTATCTGACCCAAATGCTGTGGACATGTGATTTTTCTCACGTGTGACGTCAGCAGAGGGTCAAAGGTTGTCTGAAGTCGATATCAGGGCACTTCAACCTTCGCTCAACCGGGACGGGGGGCGATATTGACTTCAGAACAGTTTAAATTCTTCATATTAAGGCTTTAACATTGCTAAAATAAACTCACATTCAGAAATATCTTTCCAAATCTGAAGCTATAAGCATTTCCACTTCTGAACCAGGCTGTTGACACGTTGTACTTTGTCTACTCTCAGCTGGTGACCAGTATGTGTATGTCTTCTCCTCTGGGATCTTCGTTGCTGCAGAAGAAGCCAACAACATGCTGCACATATCTGTTGGCCTGCCCTCAACCATGAAGGGAAAGGTAAGGATCTCGCACTGCATAATTTACCATTGATGATAAATACCAGGTAAGTGTAGTAACGGTTGCTTTAGGTGATAATTGGCCCCAGTATAGATTTCCTGTCGTATCACCGCTATTTGTAAATCCCACTTTTTGTGGCGTGAGCCCTGCATATCTAACTTCAGGTGTTATTTTGGCTATTACATGATTATGTCCCAGTGAAGTTTAACAGGTATACTTGAGAATGGTTGCCTAAACAACACGATACATGTACAGACAACCTTTACCAGACTTATGTGATATCTGCATGTATTGTCATTGGTAAATCCCACTTTTTGTGTTACAATAGTGGATCAGATATATTGACTACTAGACCTTTCTCCTGCCTTCAGTATTAAATAAACTCTTTTTCTAGCACTCACAGAAAAGGATGCAACACAAAATGCAGTGTGTCAAGGATGATTTTGTCCCTGTCCTTGGTTCTGAAAAAATTGCTGCACTGATTCCGACTTCACAAAATGATGTTGCTGCTGAATCAGCAACAATGAATTACTAAGAATAGCAGGCGGACAGAATCTATTGGAAGATAACATCCTTTTACCAACTTCAGTGATTCTTTAACAATTTCACACAATGTACATTCAACAAACATTTAAAAATTTCTTTAACTTCGAAGTGTTGTCCTCGGGGATCCATATTCTGTTTAACACACTACATCTGTGTCATAACCCGATATCTCGGCAACTATGTATATATTAGGACTCTATCACAATTGTATTATTGTATTTTTAAATAATGTAAGTATATATTATCGTATTATTTTGTATATAACTGTATATCTTTTTAGGATGTAACACGTGTAACTATGTAATATGCATTCCCATGTATGTCTAACGATTCTCATCTTTTCCCCAGGGTGTTCCTTAATAATAGTCTTCGACTACATTTGTAGTTGGGACACCCTGGCTTCTTTGCAAGCCAAATAAAAATAAATAAAATAAACAACCAGAGATGGATAAAGTCATGCTAATTTTCCCCCGCTAGGTTGAGGGTCTCCTTGGTAACTATGATGGTGACTGGAACAATGACTTTAAGCTGTCGTCGGGGTACTACCTCACCACCTCCTCCTGGACAAGTCGTCTGGTGGAGCTGGGAGACAGGGACCCCACCTGGGCACAGACGCTCTACGAGTTTGGCCAGTCTTGTGAGTACTACAGAGTACTAGTAGCAAAGAGGACATATCAAACGTTATCCTTACTGTAGCGTTTCTTATTTTTTAACAACCTTTTGATAAATTACTCTTTTAAGACAATTGAATATTTGTAATACCAGTATGGTATATTCAAGATTTTGATAATGGTGATATCTTATCCTATGTGTGTAAACAGCTGAGTGTGTGCTGCATTTGTAATTGTAATTGTGTTTTGTAACCAGACCCAATAATTCAGCCGTATGCACCAGTAGGCTGCCAGTGGGTCCTGTTTGTTCAACAACAATAAACCAGTCTATAGAGAATAATACATTATTCAACGTAGTTTCCTTACTTTCACAACCAGGTTTCATCAGGAAAATTGAGAACGCGGCATTTGTCGTAGTCATTACGTAGCAATCAATGTTCAGTTTAGTTTGCCTTGATTAAGGCGGCAGATAAGATGCCAAAACGTCTCAAGAGATAAGAATCTGGTTTAGATTGGATGTCACTAGTACTGGTTCACTGTATACTACAGGTAGATGTTGCTTGTTCACTGTGCACTGAAGCTAGGTTTTGTCGATCCACTGTTTACAGATGCTAGCTACTAGTTCACTTTGTTCTGAAGCTATATGTATGTGTTACTTTACGTTCATGTTGTTTCTGTATTTGCATTTGATGTTTTTAATGATAAAAAAAAAAGAATCTGGTTTGGAAGCGGTTAGCACAGAACCGAGAGGTCCCGGGTTTGGTCCCTTTACATGCCCAATATTGTGCCCTAGAAAAGGCATTTTACACAACTTTCCTTTTTCGAGTGGTGCCCACCCGGCCTCTCGGTTAATCCATTGTCTAAAGAGTGTCCTAACACTGATGAGGACACACAGTGATTTGCTGTAACGGTTGCCAATGTGCCAAGAACTGCACATTTGCCACTTAAAGAACTGTAGAGTCTGGAACTCTCTACCTCAGGATGGTAGAGCAGCAAATTCTCTGACAACCTTCAAAAGACTATTATCGTAATGACGGACCTTCATTGAACGATTGTCGACTTAATGACTTATGATTTTGTTTTTGTTACTGTTATTGACTTATTTATGCATAATTATACATGTATCTATTTTTTGTATTATTTATATTGTGTTGAGTTAGCAATTATTTGTATTATTTGTTTGACCCCTGACGCTCCTCCCAACTTTGTTCTCGACCTCCATGAAAAGCGGCCTGAGCAGCCGATTGGAGTATCTCCGAGGTTAAATAAAGGCACAAACAAACAATTTAAAAAAGATAAAATAACTTTCTCTTCACCCCTGCCCCCAGGGTCGCTGGAGTTGGTGAGCAGGAAGTACGACTTTAACCTGTACGACCTGTCCCTGTTCTCTTCTTACCCCTCCCCTGAGGCCTCCCAACTCACCTACACCGCTGCCACCTATGGAGACCCTACCTACCAGCCTGTCTTCAGGACACAGTGAGTAAAACTTAATAGTTAATACTACATTTTACACCCATGTCTCCTCATGTCACACTAGTACTGACCAAACTTTGCAAACATTCTTGTGTAGGTGTAGGGTAATGATACAAAAAGGGCAAGCAGAACCCCGGTAGTATATACTGTTTTTGTCATACAAACTTTATGCACTTTATACCACATTACTAAACTCTGGCTACAGAAGTATTGGTTAAATAGCTTAGTTGTGGATTTGGATGTCTATCAATGTAGCAACAGTTGCATGCAGGGTGGGAGGTGATTTTGACAGTTGATTGATAGGGAGATCAAGCCTGAAGGTGACCCAGCATGCTACAGGTGGGAGTAAGTGGGCCGTATGTGGAGGAATTCAGGACGTAATGTAATACCCGATAAAGGTACATCATCCAATAAAGTCACGAATCCCAAACACTTCTCACAGGTCTGTGAAATTGAAGGTTAGAAAAAACAAAAATACTTCCCAGAAGTCTGAAATCTCCGATTTCTTGTTATGGTAAAGAAATTCTTACCCTCAGATAGGTGAAAAATGATAAGTCAAATTGTACAACATATATATTATATATATATATATATCTAATGTATTCACCATTATACATACATGTATGTCCAAATAACAAAAGAAGGTCCCGTGCTCTTGACAGAGCTTAGGGTGTTGGTGCCCATTTCCATTTCTGTAGCCCTTGGGCGACACACAGTTGTGCAAGGCACTACAGCAGGGGGCTGGTCCGCTGGCAGTGTTGTGTGTTTGACCTTCCCACACTCTTTCTCATATGTGCTGAGTGCTAAGCAGAGAAAGAAATGTGTACCATTTTTAAAGTCTTTGGTATGACCTGGCCGGGGTTTGAACTCACGACCTCCTGGTTACAAAGCGAGCACTCTACCAATTGAGCTATTGCACCGGTAAAATTAATGCATACTAGCATCTGGTAATTCTTAAAATCTCATCTTGCTGATGAACAGTTTTGAGTCAGCTGGAGAAGAGACAGCAGCACTAGAAGCCTGCACAGCTGTCAGTGGCAGGGTTGATGAGTTCTGTCTGTACGACGTGTCAGTCACTGGCAGCAGCGAGATCGGCACCAAGACCATGCAGACACTGCAGCAGATCCTGGAGCAGGAGGCCTTCCTTGGTATGTGTACACTCACATTTATTTATGTTTACCGAAGGAAAACATCTTGTTTTTGCTACGTTTCTTCTTGCTCTTCCACTTCTCCAAACAGTAACCCCTGACCTGGTCAATGACCTGAACCAGACTGTCTGTTACCATGGTAACTGGTGTTGTATTACATCATGTTGCAATTTTATAGCAGGAGGGGTAACTCCTGTCTGACCATATATATGAATGTGTTTGAGTAAGAATTAACAGAGCAGGCCATATGCGAAGGTAAACATTATGCATTTGCTTTGCAAATGTTATCTTTCTAGTTATACAATATGTTTGGCCTTTTGGGCTTAAGATACCACCAGTTCTGCATAAAAAGGCTAGTGCAGCAGGTAAAATTTGAATTTTGCAGGTATTTCTGATGTCTACTTGAACCGAACCTCCACCAGTCCTGTACTGGTTATATACAATGTATTAAGTGTTTTTTTTGTTTAATGTGTTGATAGCACTTGTGAAATATCAAACAAAGAATCAAAATTATAGTTTCAAGATGGTAATTTACATGTAGTTTGGTTCATACATGCGTAGTTTCTGCAATTTTCTCTTCCTGCAAAGCAGTTGAGGTATGGTTTGTCTGGTGCAAGTAAAGTTACATTTCTAATAACTCATTTACATCTTTTTCTCCCATCAGGCAATCTGGTGCCGTTGTTTACTGTACCTGACGTTATGGAGGTCACAGTTGGGTCTAACTACACCTTCTTGCTGATTGCTACTGAGAAGAATGTGTCCGAGTACGTGACCCTCACCCTGCAGGGTCCAGGCACCCTAAACAACAACTCCCTCTACCACCCTGATACCAACACGTACCTGACCACCTACGGCTGGACACCCAACGACACCAGCGAGGTCACCGTCCAGTTCCAAGGTCAGATTACGGACTGACTGTCGGTAGTGCTGTGTACCGGTTCGCTGGACTCAGTTCCGGACTTGTAAAAAGGTTTAGGTTCAAGTCCAAAAAAACCTGAATGGCAGGAACCAGTTCTGGACTTGGTTGGAAAAAAAAAAATGTCACGTACCCCTTTTCGTTCGGAACCACATAAAACCTTTCATAGATCGCAAAATCTGTGCTGCAAAATGAAGAAAACATTGCCATTGGGCATTGTCAAGTGTTGGTCTGTATGTTATGTGGCCACAGTTTTGCCCAGACAACATTGCAAGGTTGACAACATGCAATTTTCTATATACCATGGGTTTAGGTCCGGACTTACAAGTCCGGAACTGAACCTAAACCTTTGGACTTGAATCCGGACCTGAACCTAAACGTGGGTTTAGGTACACAGCACTAACTGTCGGTCACATTTGTTATAGGTTGTATGATTTTGATCTCGTTGGATTTTCAAACAGGCTGGGACTGAACCAACTGCAAAGAAGGATCTAAGACATTGTTTTTGGTAACAAGACAGCTGAATTTTGTGTACGACGCATGTGTGACAAACCCAAGAATGCCTTTAGCTTGCGATCATATGACAATCATACGACAAATGAGACCAGGCCCTTAATAAATCTTCTTTGCACACAATCAAGCAGGTAGCAGAAGGACTACCAAAGTGTTGGCAGGGGAATATCTCTTGGTTGTGTGCACAGGACTTTGTCAACCATGATGAAAGTAGCACATCGGCAGAACGTACTGCACCTGCATGAAACCCATAATGTATTGTGCATAGCACTTTGGCAGAATGTCTCATATAACGTTGTATTAAAGCATATAAGGTTGACAGCCTGTCTGTAGTTTTCAGATGTTGTATAGGAAAACATATCGTCTGCATCAGGCAAAATTTTGATGCAACGGTGACCAAACATCCAACGAAAAACGTGAAAAATCAGGGTTTTGCGCAGGCGCAGTACGTTCTGCCGACGTGCTGATGAAAGTATTGTTTTGGGTGGCACTAATTTATTTCTAGGTTTGTATGTTTGGGTTCCAAAGTAAGTAGGCGAGATTGGGTTTCACTTGATTGACAGGTGTTTGACCCAGTATGCCCTGGGATCAAGGATGGGTTCATGAATAAACCATGGTGTAATAAGTTTCATCATACAATCAAATAATAATGAAATGTTTTCTATGATGTAATTCATGAAGACAAACTATATCTACTTTCCGAAAGTTTGAAATCTCTGATTTTTTTTGCATGTTCAGCAACTGACAGCCAGGGTTTCATCACTGCATACACCCCATTGGTCAAGCTGTGCCAGTGCCAGAATGGCGGCACGTGCAACTTCAAGGGCAGCGTGCAAACAGACGGGACCTTTGTCCAGGCTGTCTGCCACTGTACAGACAAGTTCAAGGGTGACTACTGTGAGAAAGAGGTGGACCCCTGCTCCTACCATCCCTGCTTCCCAGGTTAGGACTGCAGCAGAGCTACATGTACTCTGTTTTTCCATACATGCTCCAAGTTGTCTTTGGATCTTATTTGTATTCACTTTAGATGCAAAACATTGCAAACTCACCTACTCTTGCATTCTATCTTCTGACAGTGCTACGATCAGTTTATTCAATGTTCTTTTTTTTCTGGATGAATATTGCCTAGTACAAGTAAGCACTTTCTGGCAGCATTACTCCAACTTGATGTTTTATTTAGTTCATAGTTATCATTTATAGGTAGGATGTACATAGAGGTAAAATGTACATATTCCTAAGTATTCTTATGTATTTTGAATTCAGTGTTTGTTGAATATGGGCCACATGCCTGCTGCAAATAAATATCATATTTTAAGTATCTAGTACTGAAAATATATAGTTGTCTTAGTTTATCTATGGAGTTGTAGATGTGCTCTTTAACAAAGCGATCACAGGAGTAGCCTGGAACTAGAGTAGGATGGCTGCCACAGGCTACTCTTTTTTCTGATACCTGTGATGTTTAGGTATTTTTTCCACAAAGATATCGCCGTACGTCGTACGTTTGAAAAGAAATGGGAATAATGGTTGAATTTCTTCCATTCCTTTTTAAATGCAAGATGTACGGCACAATCATCACAGAAAATCTTCCATGGTAGTAGCATCGTACTATGTATGTGACGGGCTAAGGCCACACCAATCTAATTTGTTGCTTCTCGGATTCGCCTCTTCATTTTTTGCTGATTTGCAAAAAAAAATAATAAATTCTGGTTCTGAATCAACTAAAAAATGCTCATATTTTGCCTCCAACAGTTGAAGAAAGCCATTTTCTTATTAATTGTTACAGTTGTAAAATCTACCAACGCAGTGGTTTGATTAAAAGTTCAAAATTCATTGTTTAAATTTTAACCCAGTCTTTTGTGTTGACTTCATGGCACCTATTCTAGCATTTGGTGCTATAATAGGATGGCCAGGCCTGTTTTTATTTTTATTTTTCTTTCGCCCTGTCACTTCATACTTTTTCTGAAAAAATCCGAGAAGCAACAAATAAAATTGGTGTGGCCTAAAGTCAACACCAAATACTGTGTGCCTTGGAAAATTCCACCTTGGTACTGAAAAATAGGTGCTCTGATTCTGTCTTCACAGGCGTTTCATTCTACAGCATGTGAACAACACAACGTCATGTGCATTATATATTTGAATTTGGATGTTTTTTCAGGTGTTGAATGTACAAATAACACGCTGGCACAGAAGGGCTACATGTGTGGCACCTGTCCACCTGGACTGGTGGGAAATGGAGAGACCTGTGAAGGTACATAATTATATGGACTCTAATCTAAACATACTCATTTGATATTCAACTATTTTTGTTTATTTATTAAGAATCACCATAATTGTGTTATAAGTCATTTTCCTGGAGTTCTCTTCTGATACAGTAAAACATGAATAAGTTTCCTTCAGGTATTGTTTGTTTTTTGCAAAACTCACTATTTTTCTATGGTCTTTCTTGTCTCCTGGTTTTAGTTATCAGTTTTGTTGTTCCGCATGTGCTTCATTTATTTTGTATGTTGTGCCATGTTTTTCCTTTGTTATTTTGAAAATAAAAACAAAGAACTTAAAAAACATGAATAAAACTATTACAGTTTTGCATAACTAATGATAATGTATCATACATAGTACACTATATTACTGTATTATGACTTAACTTAGAATACAGTGACTGTCATGTAACATGACTTTAATAAACCTTACATTGTAGCTAATAGGTTTTATTAACTCCATTTCATCTTAAGGATCATCTCAAGGATTCTAACTTCAGACTACAGTCAACTGTTACATACATGTACATGCAGGACTTGACACTAATAACAATAACTGTTGTTCTTGTCCAGATGTTAGCGAGTGTGAAACAGGTGAACACAACTGCAGCCAGCTGTGCCGGAATAAAGCAGGTGGCTTCACCTGCCACTGCTTTCCGGGCTACCAGTTGGATGAGGACAACAACTGCATTGGTAACAAAACTTATCTGCCAAAAATATTCTGATGTCTTTTTTCCCTATAAAATGCTATCTAAACTAGAAAGATAACATTTGCAAAGCAAATGCATAGTGTTTACCTTCGCATATGGTCTGCTCTGTTAATTTTTACTCAAACACATTCATATACACTGTATATGGTCAGACAGGAGTTATCCCTCCTGCTATAAAATTGCAACATGATGTAATACAACACCAGTTACCATGGTAACAGACAGTCTGGTTCAGGTCATTGACCAGGACAGAGGTCACTGTTTGGAGAAGTGGAAGAGGAAGAAGAAACATAGCAAAAACAATATGTTTTCCTTTGGTAAACATAATAAATGGTGAATAAAAGCCACTGAAGGTGACACACTATAGAGACTTCAAAGTTTTATATACAATGTAGTTGCAGTAAATTAGTGGCAAATCAATGGCTTACATCTGCCAAGTCTTACAGTTCTTGCAAATTAATTACATCTAATAGTGGCGTCTGTGTGGTGTAGTGGTAGAACACCTGACTATCAAGCAAGGGGACCCAGGTTCAATCCCCAGGGCTGTACCCAGACATGCCCAGACATGCACCCAGACGTTGTGCCCTTGGGAAAGGCACTTTACACGCATTTCCCCAGTCAGTTAGAGGGATCCTGGGCCCTACTAGGGTTCGGGTTGGCGTTAGGAAGGGCATCCAGCCGTAAAAATCTTGCTCCAAAAAAAGACTTGCACTCTGATGCAAGCACGTCTAACCCCCGTTTCGGGGGAAAAATGACGTTAAAGCGGAGAGAGAGAGAGAGAGAGAGAGAGAGACAGTGTGAAGAAGGTAGAAATAAATGGACCTTTCAGTATATTACGTCAATAGAATGCAGCGATCAATTATTGTTTTTTAGCCATGCAGCCACAAGATGTTGTATTTACAGCAAGCAAGCAAAATTTCAACCATGTGGTCATCTACAAATTTTGACTCTTATGGCAGATAAAATCAGAATATGTTACATCAAATCAGAAAAAGTCCCATATTTACTCTCCTTCTCCTTAGAAGACTCAACACAACAAAAACAAGAAATTGGAGAATTTGGACTGCCAGGAAGTGTTTTTAATCAGGTTTTGTGACAAAAGTGTTTTGGGAACTGTGGAAGGAATTGTATGATGTAATGTAATGGGTATTACTAGTGCTGTGTACCGGTTCGCTGGACTCAGTTCCGGACTTGTAAAAAGGTTTAGGTTCAAGTCCAAAAAAACCTGAATGGTGGGAACCAGTTCCGGACTTGGTTGGAAAATGTCACATACCCCTTTTCGTTCCGAACCACATAAAACCTTTCATAGATCGCGAAATCTGTGCTGCAAAAATGAAGAAAACATTGCCATTGGGCATTGTCAAGTGTTGGTCTGTATGTTATGTGGCCACAGTTTTGCCCAGACAACATTGCAAGGTTGCCAACATGCAATTTTCTATATACCGTGGGTTTAGGTCCGGACTTACAAGTCTGGAACTGAACCTAAACCTTTAGACTTGAATCCGGACCTGAACCTAAACGTGGGTTTAGGTACACAGCACTAGGTATTACACTACTTCCTGACAGCCCTTGCTCAGTCACATTTAAGTGACCTCCCATTCAATCAATCAACTGTAAAAATCACCTTTTTCTTCCTGCAGATGTTGATGAGTGTAGCTTCCACAACAAGTGGGGTAACGACTGCGACCAGGTGTACGGCGTGTGCACAAACACACCTGGAGGATACACCTGCAGCTGTCAGGATGGCTTCATCACGGAGCAGGACAGGTCCAACAGGTGCTCCGGTAAGAATATCTAAGACTTTCAGATGGTCATTCAAAAATGTACACTCAGTCTGATGATCTTTTTGTGCATTATCAAAAGAAGTCTGTTCAACTCAGAGAAGTCATCAATTTTCTGGTCATTCTTTTCATGTACATGTACTGCTACTACTACTAGTAAGTTGAATCAACTCTATCCCATACTGACATCTGTGATGCAAAAATGTGATGTTGCGGATGGAAAACGGTTGCTTGTTTTGTATCCTTGGTTGGTAGGCTGGTTGTAGCTATTTATTGGTGGTACCAAAAAAAAAGGGACTCCTCACATAGCTTGTTTCTAAGCTACATGTACATGTATTTCAAACGCTTCCAGTATGAAATGATGATCAAAATGTGCTCAGAAATGCCTGGCCCATTAAATGCCAAAATCAGACAGATTTTCTCATCCAGAACATTTTTTTGTATTGCCACCCTGAAATTGCAATTGTCTTTTGTTGTGTTACTACAGTTGTTTCAGACATGAATACAAAAACACCACAAACTCCTGATTCTGCAAACTTCCAGTGCTGCAAAATTGACTTGATTTACAGTACATGTATGATTGTCCTTTTCTTTCATGTCAGACATCAATGAGTGTCTGGTGTATAACGGTGGGTGTGAACGGTCCTGTATCAACACTCCTGGCAGCTACCACTGTTCATGTGGAGATGGCTATAGACTGGGACAGGACAATGCAACTTGCATAGGTGAGGGGTCTTATAAGTTTTAGTTCATATCATCTATATTTAGTACGTGGCGTTGAATGGCCGAGTGGCAAGGCAAGTGGACACAAGATCAAGACATCAGGGGTTCGATGCCTTACATTCTTGGTTAATAGACGTTGTGCCCTTGGGAAAGGCACTTGACTTTCCTCCCTCCTGACTTTGGTTGGGGAGGTAAAGGCGGTGGAAGGAGAGGGATGGGCTTTGCCTTCCAATACCGTGGCCTAGAGGAACCCACTGCCCCTACGGCCTTAGGAAAAAAAGGCTATTTGACTGCCTCTACCTTTAAAATTTCTAGTAGTTTTCTTTCACAGTAGAAGGCAAGTGAGTTTTCTCTTTGTTTTAAATCCATTCAAAACAATACATGTTCATTAACCTGTCACAGACATTATATGTGGTCTATGTCTTGTTTACAGATTATGACAAGTGCGAGTACGTCAACACCTGCACACAACGCTGCATTAACCAGATCGGCTACTACACCTGTGCATGTGACACAGGCTTCCACCTGCACACTGATGGCAAGACTTGCCTGCGTAAGTCCCTTCAAAAGTGTCTGATTTTAGACTATTTATCTAGTATGCATACCCACCTTTTCAAGATGTCAACCTGGAGACCAGACTGTATCAGGTTTTGAACCACTCACACTGGGATGGACCCTTACTGTTATTGATACATTGCACGTAGATTTGCAGCAGGGACAACTACAATGTAACTGCAGTATAAATCAGAACCAGTCATTGTTGCCCTAAAGGTGACAGACGGTCACCAAAACTTTGGCTGTAAGAACCCACTGGTTGTTGAATAAAGAACCTTCTTATGCAGTTTCTTGCCAACCTGATGAAATTATGCACAGATGTAGATTTGTAGTGTAACTTTTAAAAGGATGTCTGACTCTGTGTAAAGATGCTGCTTTGTATTCCAGCTGATGTTCCCTGTACTGAGGAGAACACCTGTAGCATTGCACCTGCAGGTGTGTGTGGGCAGGTGGGAGGGCAGGACAGGTGCAGCTGCACCTCGGGATACACCCTTCACAAAGACCAAGCCACCTGCATAGGTAGGCTTCACTAGAGCTGCAGCAAGATTTGAGTAGAGGGCAGCAAGCAATTTCCTTTTGCTATATCTTCTCCTTAATTACAAACTTAAAGATACTGTACCTAATTTTTTGTAACTAGATAAAGCAAATATCTGATATAGTATGCAACAACATTTTGTCCTGCTTGTGCAAGTTTCTAAACGTTTCAGATGGTATAGTCATACTTTTCCACCTTAAATTATTTTTATGAGTGCAGGTTAGCTTGAAAGTTCATTTGTGTTGGCATAATTCATATTCATTGTATTCAAACCTTATCGCAAATTCATGCCTGAAGGTTAATTGCAAGTGCATTGGCAATGATAGAATAATAGTCAATAAAATGCCCAACGCTTTGCAAGATATATGAATTGGGGTCTGTTACTAGAAATGCACTTTTTGTAGGCTGGAAAGGTGTATAAAGCTGGGAGACATTTTGGTGACTACTTCAAATAACTTAATAACCTTCTCTATATAAAGACGGATCTTTAAACTGTAGTTGCTAACACAAAGATTTGGAGCTGAATTTTTCAATTGTAGGAAAATCAATGAATCTGCCACTTCTATGTTGCTTCATTTCTGTGATGTCATTTTTAAAAGAAAGTTTCCTCTCTAATGTCCTCAGACATTGATGAGTGTGAAGAGGTGGATGGTGTGACCTTGAACCAGTGTGATGACCTTGCCATGTGTGTGAACACCCTGGGGAACTACAGGTGCAGCTGCAAGGGTGGGTACACCACCACAGAGGACGGAAGGACTTGTGAGGGTAAGGAAACAGTCTTAAACATGAATCGCAAAGCTTGTTATTCTCAACCACTTGTTTAGTGGTTTCAATATCAAATCTGCCGTTGTTTCAATATCAAATGTGCCGTTTCAATGACTGGATTAAGGTCTTACTTCAGTGCACAGTGCACAGCCATAATTGGCCTGATGAAGATGACAGACGCTCATCAAAACATTGTCTCTTGTTAAACAAGTGGTTCTGAATAAAGAATTTTGTGATTCAATTATGCACCAATGATGAAATTATTCCCAGAGTCTTAAAAATGGAAAGCTTTGGTTTATAAATATTCATTCATCTTTAGTTATATCACTAAGTGTGTCTGGCTATAAAGCAAAAAGCATACCCCTAAACTCTTATTGTAGACTGGTTCTAAAGGCTGGGTCTGTTAATGGACTGCAAACTGTTATCATTTGAATGCTTGGCAAGCTTAAGACAGGCCAGAAATATCAAACTGTAGAAAAGCCAAAGTGAACAAAATTAAGTGACTGTGAAACTAGATAAGTTGTAAGACATATAGCATACAACCATATACACACTACTTTAATCGATAAGTGTGGCAGTTTAACTTGCTATCAGGGACTTACATAACATCCTCTGAAAGGACTGTAACCCCTTCATACAGTGTTTACATGTAGTTATTCATGATCTATGTTTAAAGTGCTCATGACACCAAAATATGACCTTATCTGATTGTAGTTGACATAACTAGTATTACCTGGCTAACAGACACGTTTACAATAAATATACATGGTTCTCCTGTTACATTCGAAATTTCAATGCCCCACCTTGGAAAAGTCAGCACAAGCCAGTCCCGGCAGACATTTGCATCTCTATGTTTTATTTTTGCATTAATTTGATTTTCTGTGTTTTTTTCGGAGCTGACGTCTGCTCCAGAAAAAGCACAGACATGCAGAAATAAAACATAGAGATGCAAAAATTTGCCACAATTGGGAAGCTTGCCGGAACGTCTCCAAAATTACACTTTTGGAAGGCCGTACCAACTTAGATTTTCAGTCATAGTGAAAATCAGATTAAAACAATTTCAAGCTACTACATATGGTATGTATATTTGATATTTATATGTCGTTTACCTCCTTTTTGTCTGTGTCATGAGGTCTTTAAGGTGTGTGTTTAATGTGTTATCATCAAGTTATTCACACATCAGCTCAATTACTGTACACCTGTTTGTAACAATGATAAATGAGTTGCACACTGTTTGATATTACAAGTCGGAAATTTTGTACATCATCCCCACAGATGTTGATGAGTGTTCTGTAGACAACGGGAGCTGTGAGCAGGAATGCCACAACACCATTGGCTCCTACTGGTGCTCCTGTCGCCATGGCTACGAGATCGGACCTGATGGATACTCCTGCATTGGTAAGAGAGAGACTACATTCAATTTGTAGTTTTCAATGTGTGGGTGTGGGTGCATTGCTGACGTGTACATTTGTACTTCTGCATCTGAATCCAACTTGGTCAACTACATGTAGACAAGTGTAAATGCCATTCAGCATAACACAACCACCTCTCAACAAGCACGTCCGCAGAACGTACTGCGCCTGCGTGAAACCCGTAATGTATTGTGCATAGCACTTTGGCAGAACGTCTCATATAAGGTTGTATTAGTCATATAAGGTTAACAGCCTGTCTGTAGTTTTCAGATGTTGTATAGGAAAAGATATCGTCTGCAACAGGCAAAATTTTGATGCAACGTTGACCAAACATGCAACGAAAAACGTGAAAAATCAGGGTTTTGCGCAGGCGCAGTACGTTCTGCCGACGTGCTCCATTCAGCATAACACAGCCACCTCAACATAAAGGTCACCTGGCCAATGTGACCACTGCTTTGTGGTCCCTTATATGGATTAATTTCCCCAATCAACACAAGCATTAAGAATCCTGTCTATAGTGACCACCTGTCCACATAGACCAGATTCTATCAGTCCCCTGAGAGGTCTTCTTGGGCAGTTTTGACTGTAGATGGACTACAAGAACTCAGTCAATGACAATGACAATGACAATGAAGTTTATTTGCACATTCATGCCCATGTGGGCTAAATGCAGTACATGGAGTAAACATGATACAGTCGTATAAATACTACAACTCTATAGATTGCTTCACTAGATCTATTGTATACAGATGGACGAACATATAAGGCTATCGTTGATTACATTTTGTATATAGTTTACGTGTTTCTTCCCTCTTTTTAAAACATGTGTATACAAATTCACAGAGTTTTTGTTGTACATTATTGTTAGGGGATGACATGATATATACAAATAGATCATCTTTTACTAAATGTTTACACCTTGTGTCTAAATTCAGGGCACCGATAAAAGAATCACACATGTCCCTGTATAACCTACAGTCTAAAACAAAATGCACTTCATCTTCTACCCTGTTGGAGTCACAAAGTGTACATTTAAAGTGTAAATGGCATATTGTAAGGATCAATTTGAAAGGAAATGCAAAACTTGACTCAGCTTTGTGGGCACATACATATTGTACATGTAAAAGCAACTGGCTACATGTACATGTACAATCATGTACAATCACCAGCCAAATGCACCTATTAGTAAACCATTCTAATCTAACTCTTACATGCCACATTGTAGTGTGAGTGGCAAGGATGCAGTCCAAAATGATGACTCGACTGACTCTTGCTGCTTGAGCTATCCAATAGGCATATAGTCTACAATACCCTTGTTGAGATCTCTGGTCATGACTACACTTGTGTACCTCAGTACATATTATTGATTTACCAACCTGAAGAAACTACCGGGGTATTGACACATCAAAGTAACAGTTACATGTACAATGTACTCCTGACCAGCAACATTTACTGGATAGATTTTGAAAGCGGTCAGGTATTTCAGGTACCATCCACTACCTTTCTCCAGTGACCAGTTTCAAAATCTATCCAGTCGCTTGACTAACTGTTACTTTGGTATCTTATTACCTGGATGTCTGACCTTCATAAACGTATTGACGACACATCAATACTATTCTTCCCTTCTAGACAAGGATGAGTGTGTACTGCCTGAAGACAACACCTGTGCCAGCCAGGCTGAGTGTATCAACACCGTGGGCGGGTACACATGCAGGTGTCTGCCGGGGTACGAAGGTGATGGACTCATCTGTGCAGGTAGGAAATGCTGATTTACATAACTGTAAATCTTGTCATTTTTTCGTAGTACCCTGGGATCCTTGGTTTCCAAATCTGCACTACAGAATTGTAACAAACACGCACTTAAACACCACACAAACTTCTATCCCTCTTCTACCACAAAAGTAAATATGTGCAAAAATAAATGAATTTACAGTAATAATAATGGAGACAACCAACCAGCATCCAAGATCTTTACTACAAACTTAGCTGTCAGTTGCTTATACGCAAAGGATAACACTGTCATCCTTTGTATCTGATTCATGAATTGCTTGTTTCATCAGACTTCTAAACAGACAATCATAAAACATTAACTGAGAGTGAACAAGAAATACAAGAATGTAATGATGTTGTTATTTGTGATTTGCAATTCTCCAGTCTCTGTCATTCATGAGCAGTAAGTGAAACATAGTTTGTATGTTTGCCCAGATGTGGACGAGTGTGCGGTTGGAAACGGCGGCTGTGCAGGCACCTGTGAGAACACCATGGGCAGCCTGAGGTGCCACTGCCGACGGGGCATGAAACTTGGAGCCAACGGACGGGACTGTATCGGTCAGTGTTCCTTTTTCTTCATGGTTCTCTCAACACTTTTTTTGTTTGCCTTGATTATATCTGAGTGTCTTATCCTTAATAGATAAATTTCAAGATTCAAGATGTATTTATTGAACTGTCGCAGTGAAAATGTCACTGAATTGCAGTCAATTTAGTATGTAAACACATTTTTAAAACAATCGTACAATATTGCACATTTTAAGTAAAAAACTTAAGATAGTTACATGGGGATATAGTATTACACATAGTAGTAAAATTCCTAACTATAATTAAAAGAAAATTGCCATATAACATACATGAGTACATTGACAGGGCTTAGTGGTGATGCAGATGCATGCCACTCTTTAAGTAACCGTTTCCTCCAGTTAATGCAAATGAGGTTCTTGATACTATAATAATTATACGCTGGCTATGAGGAAAGAAATTTGCAATAAAGTGGGACACAGAAATTACTAGAGCTAATACAGATAGTCTTCAGCTACGTTGCCTTATGCCCCCCATACACATCAAAATTTTTTGAACAATTGTCAATAAGATATAACTCATGTTTCAGACATTGATGAATGCAGCCGACCAGACCTGAACGTTTGCAGGGGTGTGGCCCGATGTGTCAACACCCTGGCGAGTTACTACTGCACCTGTCCTGAACAGTACGACCTGGTTAGGGGCAGACAGTGTACCAGTATGTACTGTATATTCTTACAATTATCTAGTCCAGTCGTTGGAGTCATTGAGACGTTTTGTAAAGGTGCTATAGAATAATATACAGTTCTTGCAGTATATATTTGATGTGTGCATTGTTAGATAAAATGTGTGTACTGTCAGAGCCTTCATGCTTTAATCCCGTCAAAAGTTTAAAATCTTTGCGTACTAAATAGGCCACACCAATCTATTTACATTGTGTACTTAATTCTCAGACATTTCAAAATGAAAATGTAGCAAGACATAATTATGATGAATATTAAACAGAAGGCTGGGAGGAAAACTAATGAATCTGCCTATAGCCACTCCATGAACTGTGTGTGCACTAGGGAAAAGGCTTTCCCCTCAGACTCTGGTCTTCCTGTTCAACAATTTTGTTTTAAATCTGAGAACCAACAAATTAGATTGGTGGGGCCTAGCAGTCTTTTTCTTCTGTATGATCAAACTGAACTGTCAACATGTTGTTATGCCTCTACAGTTAAGAGTGGGTATGAGTGCATGTACCCACAGAGAGCAGAATGTGACCATGAGTGTGTAAGAATGTACTGATGACATGTTGTTATGTCTCAGTCTACAGTTAAGAGTGGGTATGAGTGCATGTACCCACAGAGAGCAGACTGTGACCATGAGTGTGTAAGAGAGTTGTACTGATGACATGTTGTTATGTCTCTACAGTTAAGAGTGGGTATGAGTGCATGTACCCACAGAGAGCAGAATGTGACCATGAGTGTGTAAGAGTTGTACTGATGACATGTTGTTATGTCTCTACAGTTAAGAGTGGGTATGAGTGCATGTACCCACAGAGAGCAGAATGTGACCATGAGTGTGTAAGAGAGTTGTACTGATGACATGTTGTTATGTCTCTACAGTTAAGAGTGGGTACAAAAACTGTATGAGTGCATGTACCCACAGAGAGCAGAATGTGACAATGAGTGTGTAAGAGTTGTACTGATGACATGTTGTTATGTCTCTACAGTTAAGAGTGGGTATGAGTGCATGTACCCACAGAGAGCAGAATGTGACCATGAGTGTGTAAGAGAGTTGTACTGATGACATGTTGTTATGTCTCTACAGTTAAGAGTGGGTATGAGTGCATGTACCCACAGAGAGCAGAATGTGACCATGAGTGTGTAAGAGAGTTGTACTGATGACATGTTGTTATACCTCTACAGTTAAGAGTGGGTATGAGTGCATGTACCCACAGAGAGCAGAATGTGACCATGAGTGTGTAAGAGTTGTACTGATGACATGTTGTTATACCTCTACAGTTAAGAGTGGGTATGAGTGCATGTACCCACAGAGAGCAGAATGTGACCATGAGTGTGTAAGAGTTGTACTGATGACATGTTGTTATACCTCTACAGTTAAGAGTGGGTATGAGTGCATGTACCCACAGAGAGCAGAATGTGACCATGAGTGTGTAAGAGTTGTACTGATGACATGTTGTTATGTCTCTACAGTTAAGAGTGGGTATGAGTGCATGTACCCACAGAGAGCAGAATGTGACAATGAGTGTGTAAGAGTTGTACTGATGACATGTTGTTATGTCTCTACAGTTAAGAGTGGGTATGAGTGCATGTACCCACAGAGAGCAGAATGTGACAATGAGTGTGTAAGAGTTGTACTGATGACATGTTGTTATGTCTCTACAGTTAAGAGTGGGTATGAGTGCATGTACCCACAGAGAGCAGAATGTGACCATGAGTGTGTAAGAGTTGTACTGATGACATGTTGTTATACCTCTACAGTTAAGAGTGGGTATGAGTGCATGTACCCACAGAGAGCAGAATGTGACCATGAGTGTGTAAGAGAGTTGTACTGATGACATGTTGTTATGTCTCAGTCTACAGTTAAGAGTGGGTATGAGTGCATGTACCCACAGAGAGCAGAATGTGACCATGAGTGTGTAAGAGAGTTGTACTGATGACATGTTGTTATGCCTCTACAGTTAAGAGTGGGTATGAGTGCATGTACCCACAGAGAGCAGAATGTGACCATGAGTGTGTAAGAGAGTTGTACTGATGACATGTTGTTATGCCTCTACAGTTAAGAGTGGGTATGAGTGCATGTACCCACAGAGAGCAGAATGTGACCATGAGTGTGTAAGAGAGTTGTACTGATGACATGTTGTTATGTCTCTACAGTTAAGAGTGGGTATGAGTGCATGTACCCACAGAGAGCAGAATGTGACCATGAGTGTGTAAGGAAGCCAGGACAGGGCCCAGACTCCTGCATGTGTCATCAGGGGTACCAGTTGGTCAATGGCAAGGACTGTGTCGGTAAGTGGGTTGATGGGAAAATGGGTCCAGTCCAAACTGGTTAGGGGGTGGAAAAAGATTTATACTTCAAACTTTATTTTATTAAAAAGTCATACCTGAAGGCTAATTGCAAGGTAACAGACACTCAGATACAGTGTACAAAACTTAAAAAATGTTTTGTCTATTATGTCTACAATGTATAATAACTTAATTGCTCAAGAATTGTATGTGATGCAATGTAGGGCAAAATCTACACAAACAACAAAATCTACACTACCGAAGACTAAAAAAAGGACAGGGTAAAACTATGTTCTTGAATGTACAGTCTTTGGTGGGATCTCTAATGTTTAGACACGCACTGTCACTTTGTTATGTACTCACGTCTGTTCTATACTAAAAATGCAGAGATTATGTCAATTATGTGATGTCAATATGTAACATCTACTAAACATACACTCAGTAATTCCAACAGAATACATATGTTTGCCACCCTGAAAAAATGTGTCTAAGCAGGTATCCAATACAACATCTTCCAGGAAAATGTACTCCATATTCAAAGGAAACCGTCGGAAAATCTTTTATTCATTATTTTCCCTTGGGCAATAGTCCCCAAAATCGATTTCTCACCTTGTTTACATTAGTCCACCATAGTATTTGCACTTGGGAAGGTTTGAAGTTCGCGCCATACCGCTCTGTCTCCAACGCGGAGGCGCCGCCATCTTTGTGTCACATCCGGGCCCTTTTCATGCCTGACGTCACGCCATAAACACGTGACCTACACTTCACGCAAAAAAAAAAAACAACAACAGACGACCACACGCGGCGTCTCTTGGTGACTTGCTCATTTTTCCTTGGTAACACTCCACTCCCTCAGTACGTGTACAGTCTTGTGAACTAATGCCTGGAGGAATTTTCCAGCAAAATTTAGGTCACGAGATTTCAAGCCTAACGTCATGCATATACTTACCTGGTGAAAAGTGCCCAGATGTAGCCAAAACATGGCTGCGCCGTACGGCGCGAACTTCAAACCTTCCCAAGTGCAAATACTATGGCGGGCTAATGTAAACAAGGTGAGAAATTGATTTTGGGGACTATTGGCCAAGGGAAAATAATGAATAAAAGATTTTCCAACGGTTTCCTTTAAATTGTGCATACTGCATATAGGGGTGCTGCACTTAAGACCTCTCAAACACACTGCTTTGCAAGGTGGCAGTTATATACAACTTGGTGGATAAATGTTGATGGAGGTTTCATTGTCCACATTATAGTTTTGTCCATTGAGTAGAGTCCAAAATATAGAAGTCTAAGAGGACAGACATAATGTTGTTGTTATTGTTGTTGGCATCCTTTTGTCTCGAGAGACAATGGAGTTAATGGACATAATATATGATACAGGAAAATTCCAGATAATTTCTGTTGATCAACTTTGATCAACTTCATCCAGAAAGATAAAAGACAACTTGAGAGGAAGCTGACAGGTGTTTTCTTGTCCTGACAGACATCAACGAGTGTAACATGACCTCCACCTCACCTTGTGGAGACAACTCCAGGTGTGTGAACACCAGGGGCAGCTTCAGGTGTGAGTGCGTCTCCTCCTTCTTCATCGATGATATCGACAACATGGGCTGCACAGGTGAGCAGCTTCCCGCACTCAGTCATATGTTATTCCCTATTTCCCAATGATATAATGACTCACTCACTCACTCAATCCTCTTCTGAACCTAGTGGTTCTTGAGGCGACAGGAAGGATTTCCATCTGGCCCTATCTGCAGCTGCATCCGGGGCTGTGTCCAGAGTCAGCCCCCTCTCTTTTACATCTCTCTGTATTGTTCTTCTCCATGTCTCTTTCGGACGCCCTCTGTTTCTTTTTCCTGTTGGCTTCCATTTTAGCGCACCTCTAGTTATTGAGTCTAGGGGCATGCGGCAGACGTGGCCAAGCCAGGCCCATCTGCGCGCTGCAATGATATAATGATAAGGGCTTGAAATACAAAATGTACTTTTTGCTTCCAGGCAAGGAAATATTGTTTTGGGTGGCTGAGTTTTGGATTTGTGTCTATATTCTAATTGATACGGTTGCATGGTGAGTGGGAGGTGATTTTGACACAGGCTTTATATATAGGAAGGTCAAGAATAAAGGTGACCCAGCATCTTGCAGGTGGGAGTAAGTGTGGTATATGGAGGAATTCAGGAAGTGGTGTCATACCTGATTAAAGTGCATCATGTTCATACAATCCCCTAGTAGACAAAGTTCCAATGCATTGTTCACTAATCCCCAAAATAATTCCCAGAGGTCTGTAAACTGGAAGGTCACGAAAACTCAAAATGCTTCCCAGAAGTCAATAAATCTTTGATTTTTTGTTCCCTATTGTCACGTCTCCTGTTTTGAAATAGAGGTAAATGCAAGGCTTGACATAATTTGCAGCATTTATTGATAGTAATACCTGTACTGCATGGTGCTGGTAACATTCAAAATTACTTACCTGCATGTGACAGTAGTTTTGCAGGCTTAAGTTTTGTTAAGGGCTGGAGCAGGCAAACTGCACGTAGACATCAGAAATTCCTGCACAGCTCCAATTTTACCTGCACTAACCTGCATATGCAGGTGGGATTTTGAGCCCTGGTTTGAAATACAGCACCATGTTGCCTATTCATGAAAGACACTTTCTTTTCCACTAGTTCTTTAACTTGCCACAGTACAATATATCGTCAACTAACTCCACAACACATGCATCATTGTGATCTTATTTGCTTTCTTCCTTCAAACAGAGAACAACGGGCATTGGGGCTCGTGGGGCCAGTATCATGTCTGTCAGAAGCACTGTGACTACTCGGCCATGACCCGGCGCCGACTCTGCAACAACCCCGCCCCGTCCTTCAACGGTGTGCCCTGCAGCGGCTCCGAAACTCAGACGGTTCTGTGCGCCAAGTCCAACTGTGATGGTAATGTTGATACATTGTATACTTTGTTCTTATTTATTTTTATTATTCTTCATGAAAATGTTTTTGAAGACATGCACTGGATGAAAACAACACAAACAAGACTGGCAATGAAAACATACATTGCCATGGCGATGGTGGTTGCTGTTAGGGTTATTGTTTGCATGGCACTGCGGCCCTGCCATCATTTCATGATTTTGAGGACGACTTGATACAGTGCACTCCTCCCCTGAGTGTATAGTGAACGAGCCCCGGGGTCACAGAAAGTAGGGCATCCGGGGCAGAGAGGTCTTCCCAAAGCACTGTCCCAAAGGTTTCCAGGAATGTGGGCATAGATGTGGGTCAGAGACATGCCTGTGGACATTCCATTCCTGTGGACAAAATGCCAGTGTACGATTCCTAGAATTCTTGCGAATTGCACACAATACTGTACCATTAGGCTCCTCCCTGAGACGTCGCCAAAATGTTACAATTTATCAAGAACCTAGAATATACAATGTTACTTGACTAGCCTGAGATTTGCTTTTCATTCTGTGAAAGTAGTGAAAGATTGTACAGATTCATGCAGTACATGTTCCAACAGTGACACTAATGTTGATGCATTATATCCCTCCTTGTTCTTAATGCCACTTGACTGTTTGTCTGTCTGGGCATGATTTTTGTGGCTCAGCTTCACACGTCACACACAACTCTTGGGTATTAACCTTCAGCCTGCTATGGTAGCCCTTTACACCAAATCTTTATTTGGTTATGGGGATAGGTAGCAGGGAAAAGGTTAAGGTTCTTTGTATAAAATTGATAACAGTTACCTGTCAATGTTTCGGTAGTACTATTATACTGCCTTCCTCGGGGCAACGGTGACAGTCACTAGCATTCTCGTTGTGGAGCATTCATTTGTCAACCAGCAAGAAAGACTAGATGTGTCATGATGGTGCCAAAGATAGAAGCAAATCACTTACTTTCTGTGCGTCAACACTGTGACAGGGTTTTACTGAGTTATCCACACATCGGTCATACTATCTTTTCTGAAAGTCGTTAAGCTGTGGGGTGTGCTACAAGTTCCCTGTAATGTTGAAAATGTCCCATTTCAACCTGATGTAGTGGTATTTTTAAGACAATTTGGCTTGAAAGAACGACTTTTTGCTGGGGGGAGGATCTTTGCATGTCGATTGAGCATCTACCGATGTCCTTCTACTGTAGGAACAAACCAGAAATTTATTGCAATTTCAATGGATCCTGACAGGTGGCCATTATCTTCCATTAAACTAAGCTACCCTGGCAAGTACAAAGCTTTGCCATCAGACTAAGTGTTGTTGACAAATAGCTCACAGTCATTCTATAGCCAGTGCATTTTTTCCTGTGGATGCTGACTGCAGATAAGTATACCTTGCATTTCTAAGAATAATGTTGTTTTTTTGCTGAAAGGAAAGGCTTTGCCATAAGAAGTCTTACCTTTCAATCTTGATTTGGGTTTATCCAAATGTATTTACAGCATTGTGAAAATGTGTACTAGAGGTCTCCCACCTCAATGACAAACAGTCCTAGCATCATGATTTTTTCGTAAATTTCGTTTATGAACATTTTAATCCAAAAGACTTCAGGATGTCAAAAAAGAACTCCTTGGCCAATTATAAGTGGGTAGTGAGTTATATGTGGAGGAATCCAGGAAGTGGTGTAAATATCCAATTGAATTACATCATACATCAATTTTTTTCTTCCACTCAGTTGACTGGGATGCTGATGAAAAGTCTGTCCATGTGACGTTTGAATCCTTGTCTCCTCTGGAGGTGAGTACATGTAACAGTAATACAGGGATTTAGGCACAGAGAGCAGGGACACTTAGTTCATCTTAGCCCAGCTAGCTGGAGCCAAGAGCAATCTTTCAGCCAGAGAACATGTCCCCGAAATTGTAGTTACATGTAGTTCACTGCCTACATGTGAATGTGTCAATGATTAGTAGTCAGACTTGACTGTAAAATTCATTTACTTTTGCTGAAGTTTTATTTCGTGGTACACGGGAAAAGGAGGTTTTCACAGTGTTCAAAGTTCCTGTTGGAACCAATATGTAGTACAGTAGGGATACAAAACACATTTATAAAAAGACTGCAAACATTTCACAATTTAGAGTATATTAAATTGCATGATTAGTATGATTTTTTGATGGTTCAATGTTCATTACCATCAGAAGGATGTATATTTGGTGTAAACATTTATGATCATTGAATTATACTTAGTATTGTTGGAGACAATAAGAAAATGTTGTATTTGGGGTCAATGCCTTCAGCACTATTCATAGATACATGTGTACATACATACATATACATACATTATTGCAAACTGAACAGATTAGCATATTTGAGTATAACGGTCACGATATGAAGACACTCATGGTCAGTGGTTGTCTTGATTTTCTCCCCAGTGGGTGCAGAAGGAGGAAGAGTTTCGACGTCTGGTGGTGAACGCTGTGAACCGATACTGTGAGAAGGCCTGGAACTATGCCGCCTGCTGCCCTACAACTCCTCAAGGGGCAAGGTAATAAGTCGGTTCATGGTTCCAACTGTGCATATGCAGCATGATGCATCTTGTTTAATCAAAGATGAAGGCCCCTGACTTGTAAAGAGTTCTTTTCTTGTCCTGCAACTACTACAACTATGTTTTCAGCACCATGTTTAATCAAAGATGAAGGCCCCTGACTTGTAATTGTGTAAAGAGTTCTTTTCTTGTCCTGCAACTACTACAACTATGTTTTCAGAACCATGTTTAATCAAATATGAAGGCCCCTGACTTGTAAGAAGTTCTTTTCTTGTCCATGCTTTATACATGTCGTGCAACTACATGTACTACAACTATGTTTTCAGCACCATGTTTAACCAAAGATGAAGGCCCCTGACTTGTAAGAAGTTCTTTTCTTGTCCATGCTTTATACATGTCCTGCAACTACTACAACTACGATTTCAGTACCATGGATACATACATCAACAGGACAATTTTTGACCGTCTTATCTTTCATACATGTTTCACCTTACTTGAAAGCCAAGAAATTTAAAACTAGGTTCTGCTGACTTGTTTACAGGTATAGAAGTACTGTTTTGGGTGTGTGGGTTTGTGTGTCTGTTGTCCGGACAGAGTAGGTTGACAGCACGTGGGAGGGAAGACTGACAGGCAGAATGACAGGTCAGATACAGGAAATGGGGTAAACTTTAAGGTCATGAAAATACAAATGCAAAATAATACTTCCTGTAAGTCTGAAATTTCAGATTTCTTGTTGTTTTCTGTTTTTAGGCCCGGATCTGGTCAGCTGGTGTCAGGGTCACAGGTCAAGTTCCTTCCAGGATTCCCACTGGTGTTCGAGGAAGAACTTGAGTGAGTACTTCTTCATTCGTTCCACATGGTGGCGTCGCGTGGTGTAATGGTTAAGAAAGGTGTTTGGCCCTGAGGACCCAGGTACTGGGTTTGAATATCCCTAACATGCCCCGACGTTGTGACCTTTAAGGAAAGCACTTTACACCACTTTCCTCACTTCAGTCCGGTGAAAATGAGTACCTAGCTTTGGTTAGGTACGTCCCTCATATACATGTTGGGCACTAAATGGAGGTCCCGTGTTTGAGGATTGCCACACCTCAAGCACATTACAGAACCCACCACACTTATCAAAATGAGTAGAAATCCTTCCCTGTGTCAGTGGTGCAAACTTTACAGTCCTATGACCACACCTGGGGTACGTATTGAGGTCAGCTGAGTTAGCGCCAAATGGCAGCCACTCTGGGCCCTTGCCCCACCGATTGTTACTAATGTTAGCTCCTCACAATTCAGCCCTTAGCTACAAAGAGAGAGTAGCCCACCCAATACAATACAATTCAAAATGTCATTTGATGCTCACTTACAATTTTTCATATCATTCCAAGATGTAACATCCAAATGCATTTAACACACATTGCCAGTAGTATCTGATCAGTATTCAGTGTAACAGCCTTTCACTTTATCAGTCCTTGAAGCAATCCGTGCATAGTTTCATCAGGTTGTTGGTACAAAAATGGATTATACAGTTCTTTGTTGCACAACCAAAAGTGGAGAGTAGGTAGCAAAGAGATTACCAATACATCAACGGGTAAATACTTTCGGTTATGCAACAAAGAACTGTATAATCCAATCCTTTTAGCAGTGTTGGTTGTAAGAATCTCTGTCTGAGAATGCTGTTAGAGGGCTTTTACAAATATTGCATAGAAAGCACTTTGGTCTTGAAGGGCCTTGATAAAAGACCATTCGAAAGTTCTCTATAGTTGACCACCCAGCTAAAAGTATTCTGACACTGTAAGAGCTATCACTGCAGTTTTGGCTGGAATGGTCAGACTTTTTAGCATTATTAGAGAACCCTTAGCATAAAGTAATGTCTAGTGGTGTGGCATTAAAGTGCAATGCAGGTACAATGTTTGAAAGCTGAGTCAGCATTGCTGTTACCAAAGCATGGAAGGTATTGACTTATAATAACGTCTAGTTTTGTCAATAAATGTTTTATAGACAATAAATATTCATCATACCATCAGCATTTACATGTATCACCAATCAATATGCAGCTCCAGATTGACCCTAACTAATAAATCATTTTATTAGTTTATTGGCTGCTGATTAAACCAACTTTACTTGACCTCCTTGACTGTAAGAACAAGCCTGCAGTTCCAAATGCAAGGAAAGCTGCTAGAGTGTCTAAACATCTGTAGCCCCCAAAATACCTGCCACTCAATTGTCACCTAATAATGATAAATTACAGTGTCGTTATTTTGCCTGATTCTGAGTGGTAGTACATGTTTATAAGAGGCACTTTATAGACAGATGCAAACTATATTCCTGACTTCATACATTTAAAATATATGATATACTGTACTGTACATAATACAGACAATTCACCTTTTAATGCACTTAGACTTAGCCTTTGATCACAAAATCTGTTCATTACAAAAAAACAAGAAGAGGCCAAACACACACAACAGATTGCAGTATTCACACTAGCTTGTATATACTTACATTTGTAAACTATTATTTTTGTGTGACTCGTAACAAAGAATAAAGCACACCCCTACTCTTCTCGATAAGTGTGTCCTCATCTTTTCCAGTCGTGTCTAGTCCCGGGCACGAACCCAGGCCACCGGCTCCAGCGAACTTCACCAAAGTTTGAACCAGATGTGGCTAGTAGCAGAGAGCGCAGATCACTAACATCACTCCGACTTAAGCCCTGTCACAAATTCACCTGGCCTTCTCCTGAATTTGTTCCCGAACACCAGCCGACCAGGTTCGGCTGACATTAGGAAACAATCTGACCGGATTTAGGCCACACCTACCTTTCTATACAAATTGAACCGATTTTGAGTTAAATTTGAGTCAAATTTGACCCCCCGAACACTGCTGACTTACTCCCGAATGGTTGGCTGGTATTCGGTTGTAAGTCAGCAGAACACCATGGTTGGGGAGCATTTGGCTAGTGTTCGGGAGGCCAAATTCGTGAATGTATGACAGGGGCTTTAGCCCAATGGAGCAAATATGCACAATAAAGGACTTCTTTATCAATATCTCCCCATTGTTTTTCCCCAGACTTGCAGTGATGGTGACCCCACTGATGGTGAACGACCTGTGCTCCTCCTGGGATGAGAGCTCGGAGCATCACAACATCAACCCCGTACCCGCCTTCACCTACCTGGATAAGGACGTCCTGAAGGCTGCACTTAGTGCCCACCAGGAGAGCTATGACCACGAGGGCATGGAAGGGGTTAGTAGAGTACTGTACTGACAGTCACTGATGAAAAGTAGCGGGTGCTACTTGAAACGTCTGACAGTTTGAAAACCTATCAAATTGCTTGAATAACTACGAAAACATGTTTTCTTGTATCAAGTAGTATTGTATAGTGTAAACTCATTCCTTACCTCAGGGTATAGAAGTATTCGTTTGGGTGGCTGAGCTGTGGGTTTGCGCATCTGTCAAGACAGAGTAGGTTGACAGCACGTGGGTGGGGGGACAATTGACAGACAGGTAAAGCTAGAATGACAGGAGGTCAAAAGGTCAGCTTCAGGCAATGGAGTGAACTTGAAGGTCTCAGAATCTGGCCGGGAGCCAGTGGTCGACATGGGGGAATTCAGGAAGCCGAGGATTGCATGTACTTCCCAGGCATCCAATTTTTTTTTATTTCTTCTTTGAGTTTGCATGCAGGGACTTAGTTTCGCAGTATGAGGAGAAAGGAGGCATTTGCAGTTGAAGAAACTGTTAGTAGTAGTAATGCAATGCAAAACAGAAAATATATCTGTATTGTGATGAGTTTGCAGTTAGAGCATAAAGCCACTGCAAATATTTCACAATTTACAGTAGTTAGTACACAGTTTGGTTAGAATAGTAGATGGTATGGAGACTGTTTGTTTTATAAACTCTGCCTCACACTGCTACTAGCATATAGACTCCACACAAATCAGGTGTTTTGAGTTAAACTTTGTGTTTTATTCCAATTCTCTTTTAGCAAGTCTTTTGCAAACTACAACATATTCTTCCAGTGATCAGGAAAACACAGGAGAATACATTACAATTGTAAAGCAGGAGATATGGGTTGCCCAGTTTCCAATTGCAAACAAACTACGTACATGTGTAACATTACAGGGCTAGCTGTCAAACTAATAGAGGTTTAGAATGATGGATAGTGGGCTCGTCTTCCAATCCACCTATTTGTAAAAACCACAGTTCATGATCTAGACATAGTTTGCCTCACATTCAAGTAGATTAGGGTTGAAATGCTCCAGAAAGAAAATATCAATACTACAATGTACATTGCCAAAAGTAGATAGTTAGCCTACAATAACTGTTTTTTATGTGTTTTAAAGGTAATTTCATAAGGGTAGTTTCATCCCAGCTATTTATAAATTGCAAGTATTGATTAAAGATGCTATTATTGACATCTTTAATACCAAAAACAAGACAATCAATGTGCAGGGAGACAGATCATTATTTTTCGTTATCAGTATGCTTGGCTGATGTGCCAATATTGTCAATGAATGGTAAATTACAATCCCCTTTGCCTTATAATAATCTAATAAAACTAAATATTGCCAAATATACAAGAAAAAATAATTGGAAACCTGATTGAAAATTGGAACAACATCAATCATCATGCCAATTGTGACTGTTTATATTAGGGACAACAGTCCTTAACCATGCTGGGTTTAGGAGGAGGTGGCCTTAACTTATCCTTAGATACCTAATTGGTTGCACTGGGAAAGTACTGATCGTATAAAAGAATGACTCTTAACAACTTTGCAGAAGTTACGGCAGTTGTAATCACAAGTACGGAATTTTTGTATGCATATGTTATTCTGTGTATATCATTTACTCAAATGAACAATTTGATCAAATTGGGGCATATCTTAGTTTGAATTTCACATATAACCCTGTTAAAGTGATAACCTAATTGCACAAAATTGTACAAGTATAAGATACAATGTATTACTCAACAACAATTTTAGGGGACAAAGTCTATTATATAGACTAAGTATATTTTTATGCAGTGTTTATTGGAATTTCATTATATGTGTTAGAAGATCAAGCATTAAGTGGACTCAGAAATCTTGGATCTTAAAAAGACAGTGCTATATTGAGGTACTAGTATTAAACTAATTTGAAAGTTTAAAAACAGAGACAGAGGGTTGTACAATGTACCATGGTGCACGACTTTCCAGATGGTGAAGCTGCAAGTTTTCCTCCCAGCCTTCTGTTTTCATCTTGGCCACTTGATACATTTTTAATTCAAAATGTCCGAAAACCAAGGAAATGAATTGGTGTGGCCTTGAAATTACTAAACACATTCTGCAGTAGCCCCAACCTAACCTACCCTACCCTGTGTTCCCCTCCCCCCAGGTGATGGGCAGTAGGGTGGTGAAGATGACCCTGGGGATAGGACTGCTCCCTGATGAGCCCTACCCAGCCGGCTGGATGATCGGGGTGATCATCGTGCTGTCCATCCTTGGAATAGGGCTGGTCGTCGGAATCGTGGTCGCCATCATAAAGCAGTGGGTAGCCCTTTCTTGTGTGTTATATATAATGGTCAGAGCGGTTGAATCAGAACCAAGAGGTTCCGGGTTCGATCCCCTGACATGCCCAAGGTTGTGCCCTCTCAATTGGGAAAGGCACTTTACACAACTTTTCTCATTGTACGGTGGAGTGACACCCACTGGGCCTCTCGGCTAATCTGTTTAAAGAGTGTCCTAACATTGATGAGGACACATAGTATACGGATTTAGTATTGCCAATGTGGCAACAACTGCACATTTCCCCACTAATAATAAGAACCATATTGGGTTCTGGGTTTAAAATGGGCCCCAATGTTGTACCCTTCTAAAAGCACTTGACGCCTATTTCCTCACTCGACTTGGGTTAAGATGAGTACCTATCTAGGGACATCTTTATGTAGCTTGTACCTAAAAGTACTGTTAAAAAAGCCTGGTGCGTTCCGGCTTAAAGCGGTTCACAGCTGCAGGATATGTGCACCAAACAAACATATATATTGTTATTAACAGTATTTCTAACTTGAGTTTTTTGTATCTGTACAGTGCTGTCCCCAACAGCCTTCCCTACAGTAATGAGTGGGACATCGACAGCACCAGTACCAGTCAGACTGAGATCGGAGAGGCCTGGCCTAACCCCAACGTAGTCGGGACATCCGACACCTGATGAGCTTTCTCCAACCAACAACTCAAAGGAAACCATTGAGAACAGAATGATGGCCATGAAATTTACAATCATTTTAATAATTCCTTCTATTTCAACAGCTTTTTTCATGTCTAAATACATGTAAACTTTCATAACTGAGAATCAAGTTTTCAATATGTGCATGGATGTGTATACTTTTAAGAAGACAAGTTATCAAACTGAAATGTATTGACTTATTGAAAGTTGACTCTGATATAATTATGTTCATAGAAGTTCACTGAAATGAGGATATAGAGCAATACGAGGGTTGGAAATTTCACCAAAGATGCCATAATCGGAAATTATTATATATCTACAAATGTATCTAAATGCATTTAATCATTTCTTGTAATTGGCTGAATTTATGGCATTCTGCCGCAACCGTTTTTGTAGCAAGGGCAATATTGTTATTTTGTAGCAATATGGGAATGGGGAACAAAATGACATGATATTTTATGTAAACTGTACTAATGAAGAGGTCATCGATTTGGAGAATACCCGGAAGTAAAGCTAGAGGCAAAAATCAATTTTAACAGCAACAAAAAACACCTCTTACATATTTCAGCTATGTTAGTAGTTGATGTCATTTAGTAGCAGATTATAAAAAAAGTGAACGCAAACCTGAACCCTCAAAACCCTTTCGTCACTTTTTGACCGCTAAATTGTCACATTGGCAAAATTTATTATCAAAATTAGGAGTTCATACATTTACTTTAAAGTATCTTCAAAGTTTAAGAAACAGGCAGAGAGATGTGTACTACGTCATTTTGGGGTCATGGAGAATCATTAACTCCCATACACACAAATAATGTAAGCTGCACTACAATCAAGTTAATATGATTTTGTTATTTTAAGTAAAATGTGCATGATTATAAAGATAACATAATATATATATCTATGCTAAAAGTTGTCCTATCATTCTGACTTAACTTCTTGTGTGGAAAATAAAAGTTGTCAAACTTAGAACTTGTCTGGTGTTTTCATGTTTTCTCATCATAGTTGATTGTATCATCCTACACGAACTGGGTTGAGTTGCTGGGTTAGATGACTAAACAAGACTAAAGAAGAACAAAGGGAAACGAGCAAAGGGGACAAGTTACAAGAGAGCCAGAAAAGTAGAGTAGGAACCAAGAAAAGCAAAGACAGTACAAGTCCCCCAACAATGAAGGGGAAAGTCAAAGAAAGAGATAAGACACAAGAAACTGCAAAGCGAAACAAGACTGAAGAAGGAAGGGGAACAAGTGGAAAGTTCACTGGACTGTGATATGCAAATAAGCGGCTTCGGAACAAAGACGTCAGAGCAAAGCATTAATCATTGGGGAACAAGTGGAAAGTTAAACAAGAAAACCAGAATAGTAGATCTATTTCACTATAACACAACTGGGAAGCCCCTTCAACTTGTCAAAGTTGATTTCCAAAAGGGTCATGTTACATTCAGTATGGTGGAATAAATTCTAAACTGTTGTTGTTGAAGATGCGTTGTTAACTTTAATTTGCTTAAATTGAGTTGAAAAGTTTCTAGAGGACTTTTTTCAGGAGCATAAATGTAAACCAACGTCACCACAGAACGGTCACCATAGTAGGCTCTGGGTGAACTATTCAGGACTTTGAAAATATTATAGCAACGACTCAACGATCGAGGTTTAACCTTGATTGTACCAACTGACAGCTGTGCACGTGTAAAAAAACGCGGATTTTGTCATGACGTTGCCTCAACTCTTCAAAAATTCTTGCTCAAAATAGTCAGGAGAACTTAGGAACCAAACTGACGGCGGCTTACCTGCTAAACAGACGTTATATTGCCTACAAGGACGAGTTTTGGCCGAGGTGTCTGTTCCGTTCCATGTCCCCGCGCCATCTTGGTTCACATCTCCCGGGCTCTAATTATGAGGCGCAATGCACCATGGGTACCACCTGTTCCCTTCATTCAGGCCATACTGATTTGATTACATGGATGACAAAACTGGGCACCCAAAAACTGATGCGAGCGTGCGGAAAAAGTTGGGCAAAAAAAGTCGGTGTGATCATCATGCGTTATACACTCCCCGGATGTTTTGAATCTCTGATTTCTTGTTTTTGTTGTTCTTTGACTTTGGAAGACTTGTTGTTGCAAGCAAACTTGTGATAATGCTATGTTTTCCTTCCTCTGCTTCTTTTTGTCTTTCGACATTTGTCATCTTTAAAGTACCCCCAAAACACTATGTTTTTTTGTTATGTTTTATTTAAACGAACGAAAATTGATGCACGCGCTGATGTCATCCATATATTTAAGTCAGTGTGGTCTTCACGGAAATAATAATGGCACCCCATGTATCTATGCATTATAATGATTGCAAAAAACAGCTGCTAAACTCGCAGGGAGAAAAAATCATGACTTTACACTCTCTTGGAGGATATGATTTTTACTTAATAAAAAGATTTGATTTTAAGCACATTGCTCAACGTTCTTATTCAGTATTCAACAGTTGTGTGGTACATTTCAAATAATTCACTTCGTTCGTCTCCTTGTTGGTTTCATACTGATAGAGAAAGATTTTTGATTCCGTTTTTATTTCCCCTCATTCACTCTTGACCTGGAGTATGTCATTCGTAGACTTGAATTCATTTGTCCTTAATCCCCTGTCACACATTCACGAATTTGGCCTCCCGAACGCTAGCCGAACGCCCGCCAACCATGGTTAGGAGTGAGTCGGCTGGCGTTCGGCTGGGTTGGCTGGCGTTCGGCTGGGTTGGCTACGGTTCGGCTGCGCCAGCCGAATGTTTAAAAATGTTTAAAACATTCGTGAGTCGTTCGGGAGGTTCGATCATATCTGGCTGGTTTTCGACCGTAAGTCAGCAAAACACCAGCTAGCCATCCGGGAGTAAGTCAGCAGTGTTCAGGGCGTGTTCAGGGATCAAATTTGACTCCAGTCGAACCCAAATTCGTTTCGATTCATATAGAAAGGTAGGCCTGACCTAAATCTGGTCAGAGTGCTCACGAACACCAGCCGACCTATTCGGCTGGTATTCGGGGACGAAGGTCGTGAATGTGTGACAGGGGCTTTAGATACGCCTTCTAGACCAATCTTGAGTTTTCCCTGCCTACATTCATTAGGAAACTTAACGTTAGCTTTAAGTGGATTTTAGGGGCAATTTGAGAGAACGTGTTGGGAAGATTGCCTCTGGGGTGTTGCTCACTCACTGACACTGCCAGCTTCTGCAGAAACTTTCATGTGTTCCCTATAGATACACCTGTAGCTCTTGCTATTTGATTAATGATAGAGGATACACTAGAGGCCGAGGACACATCGATTGATGTTTTTTTTCAGTCTCATGTACGTACGTTACGTTTTCACACCAAAGTACACAGCAGTCAGATGCAGGCCTTACTGAGGTGGGGGAGCTCCGGTCCCTGATGATAGACAGAGAGGGATGGCGTGTGCTTTCTGGATTGGTTCGAGCGGGAGCAAAGTAAAGTAAGTAAGTAAGTACATAGCTTGAAGCAAAAACACTGACAGGTGGGTGGGGAAATCGTGTATGGATATCAAATTTCGCAGTGTCTGTAAGCATCCCCGTCTGTGTTCCATACGGATGCAGACTGAGATAAAATATCGATTCCTCTTGGTCTGTTCTATTCTATCGTTTCCGGTATTGAAATTATTCTAAAGCCAGACATTTCGTCGGGGCTTATGTCTGGCTCACACTACATTAAACTGATATCACCCGTGCTTTCAATACGTACAGCTCACGACCAATGCCGGTAACTGTAGAGAAAGATTGATGATACTTTAAATTTGTTTTTATTGAAAATGTGACGGTACCCTACCCGGGTCAGCCAGGCAGCTGAGGCTCATGGCGGCCCAAGGCAGAGCTACATGTACAGGCAATAAACTCACTCTCACTCTCTCCCATAGCTTATTCAGCCGTCGGGGCAGCATGATGTTTGGCAAAGGTTCTCCACTGCTGACGGTTCTCCGCCAGTCTAGCCATCTGGTTGACTGTATGGCCGGTCCACTCCTTTAGGTCCGTAATCCATGACCGACGGGGACGTCCCCGCGAGCGTGCGCCTTTCCCTGAAGAACTGTGTGGGAAAGTGTGCCCTTGGCCCTAGACACATGGCCGAACCACTGTAGTTTTTTCTTCTTAACTGTTGCCAGGAAACTAGCTGTCATGTGGGCCTAGGAGAGGCAATAAACACACAACAAGTAATGGGAGATTTCACAGCTCCGGGAAGTGTTTTGGGCTTCGTGATCTTCAAGTTCACAAACCTCCGGGCCCAGGAAGTGTTTTGGATTTTCGTGACCTACAAGTTCACGGACATCGGGGAAGAGTTTTTTGGTTTTCATGGATGTACTGGAACTTCAGAGGGGATTTTATGATGTAATTTGATCGGGAATTACACAGTCAACCACTTCCTGAACTCCTCCACGTACTGCCCGATTACTCCCAGACTGGGTCAACTTCAGGGTTCAGTTCACCTCATTGTCAATCAAATAACCAAATATCCACCCTCTGTGCTGGACAGGCATACACACAAACGTCCCACCCAAAACAAAACCTCTGTACCGTATATATTTCAACTTTGGGAATTTCGCACAAGTAACAAGGGAACGATGAACGCTTAAAAAGTAGAAGCTAATTACGTACGGCTATAGCAGGCGCCAACTTGAGTGATGGAAAACTTCTGCCGCTTGTATATCCGATTGTGTCGGTTACTAAGGTATTGGCGTTGCCACTGAGTTTATTCTAGAACGGTCGAAGAGAGAATCATTTTATCACAATCAACTTATTACATAGAATAGTAGACAATTAGAACAGTTTTGCTTCAACTTAGTATCATACGCCATAAGGTCCATGTCGTCACAATTTCTTTTTGCTATCAGAAGTTTTGTTTCCATTTTTTTAAAAATAATTTCTAATTGCACTACAGCATAACTTAAAACATTATGTTGTAAATACAGCCTTGGGAGCGACTGGCTCAAATTCCATGGTGATATTAAACGTTCTAGAACCAGTTCGTTGCCATGGCCAGAGCTTCATAACAAGTACAAGACAAGTACAGTCATTTTGTTACACCAAACCACGAGTCTCAGTTGAGTTAACAGTCGACAAGGATGTTCAGCAAAGTCAAAAGTGCCTATGACGCAGCGAAGAAGAATGTGGACGCCGCCCTTGCCAAGTTCCACGGCAAAGACGACGTGTTTTCGGACGTTGACGCCAACCGGTACCGCCGGGATGTCGGGCTCTGCGCGGCAGTGATGAAGGACACGGGGGCGACGGACGAGGATAAAGTCACAGCGGTTATGACCATGGGACACTTGGCTTTCACTGGTATGTCCTGTCATCAGGCTTCTAACCAACCAGAAAGAACTACCAGACCGATCCCTTATTAGCCCTTGCCCACCTCCAACATGTTAAAAGAACGTAGAAATGCAAAATAAAAGCATGAAAATGCAAGTATTGTTGAAATATTGTAAACATTGTGAAACTCCTCAACGATTCATAAATGTAAATAATTAAATGTATTATGTGTTTTTATCATGTATGTATGTATGTAGAAGTCGCATTTTAATTTTATTCATAAATTAGTTATGATGATTTTGAAAGTTGTTATGGTGAGAAAGGAATGTAATGAAACATGCAATTCAGCCTCCGGGCTGCAAAGTGCTTTAATCAATAAACCAGTCATCATCATCAAGTATTTGACGAACATCCAGCCACTCTTTCATAGGTTAAACTGCTAGTTGCCACGCTATCATTGGTTGAACCGCCAATTGCCATGCTATTATTGGTTGAACGGCTATTTGTGATGGGCAGTTAGAATAGAAGTGCCACCGATATTTGCAAAGGTCAAATATGTTCATGCCGAACACCATACAAAAACTCAGCGCATGACTTTAGCGGCTTTGCCTTTGATTGAAAATCTCCAGTTTTCTTGTATTTTGTGTCTTATGTGTTCTAATCAAATTAGAAAACGTTCTGCTTGTACTGAATGCAATTGGGTTATATCCACTGTCTACACCCATGCACACTTGTTTGCAGGTGGAGACTGTGCCAAAGCAGTACTGGAGTACGTCAGTAAAATTGTCTTTATTCTGAACGAGTCGACCTCTTCAGTGAGACTGCGGATAGCCTGTTTGAGCGCCCTGGGTTAGTATGGACAGCACGTCGGCAGAACGTACTGCGCCTGCGCAAAATTCTGATTTTTTTTTCACGTTTTTCGTTGGATGTTTGGTCAACGTTGCATCAAAATTTTGCCTGTTGCAGACGATATCTTTTCCTATACAACATCTGAAAACTACAGACAGGCTGTCAACCTTATATGCTCTAATACAACCTTATATGAGACGTTCTGCCAAAGTCCTATGCACAATACATTACGGGTTTCACGCAGGTGCAGTACGTTCTGCCGACGTGCTTTTAGTATGGACACCATGTTGTGTTGTGACATCACTGATGGTATCAACCAATAGCAATAGACCAATCCCGTAACCCCACCCCGCCATTAAAACATTGACATGCAAATTAGAACATATGCAAATGTAGAAAACAAAGGTGATGATATAATTTACAGAAGCATGAATACCTTAAATAGACTGAACACAATGCATATTGTAAATACAATAAAAAAACATGAATATGATAAATAAATCAATCAAATACATAACTGAAAGGTTACAAAACAAATAACTGAAGGTATCAGCAGTAACAAAATAATAACCTATTAACAAGAAAACATTGTATACAATAAAAAAACATGTATAGCATTAGCTTTCTACAACCATGAAGACTAACTAAGTGGTATGGTTTTTAGCCGTATGGTTTTGTTCTCAGACTGTGTTTTAGCCCAGTTTCTTATTCTAGTTATTCTGCAAAGTTGTTTGTGATTAAGTTGAACATTATGACCGTGCTGTCTTAACTTACCTTTTTTCTCGTCCCCTCACAGGAGAGTTTTGCATTAGTTATTCTGACGATTCCCTTCTGAGTGAACTGCGCAAATTGGGACTGATTCAGACCCTTATCAACATGGCCAGTGGTACGGGGGAGTCGAACCTCCAGCGGTGGGCGTGCTACACTCTCAGACTCGTAGTTTCCGGTGGGTGTAAAGTATAGTATAGTAGTATATGAAGGATTGAACTCTTACACACGACGAAACAGTTCAACTAGAGGGCACAGCCCACTAATTGGCTTTCCTATGTTAATATATGGGAATTATGTCAGAACTAAGTGGTCAAAAGTCAGATACCTGAGTTTTAGACCTTGAAAAACACACATTGGCAGGGCACACCAACCTCTCAAGTGTCCAAAACTCCAAAATCAGAATTTTCTATACAGTGGAACCTGTCGGAACCCTTGCCCGAAACTCCAAAAGTGACATCTGACCCCTCTGGACAGCTGATGACCGCATGGAAACCTATACCTTCTCTAGTGAACTAGACAACACAAACATGACTCAAAGTCTGTTTTTTCAACAAAATAAAAACACTACAACCCTAACCTATAACATACACCTCCAAAAAAACAACATTTCCCAAGAAAAAGGCTTCTTTACATTTACTTTCGCTGACTAGAACTGGGCCCTCTGCGCCAGCGTATAATTACTGACCTTTGCCCTGCATAGAGTAGCTTTCAGACAGCATCCGCCATCTTGCATCAGCTCATGTATATGTAAAGTACTCACGTGACGTAGATTTTAAAGGTCACACAAGTCGCTTGATTGGACAAGAATTTTGTAGATGGGGGTAGTCGGTGGCGGCCATGGTCGAAGATTTCACACTTTATTGTGAATCTTTTGTTTTATTCATCATTGTGAATTTCGTTGTGATTATGTGTACATTCCACTGCGAACATGCAATCCTCAAGTTTCTCCACCGTACCATGAAGCTCGCGGGAGACCATTTTGACCTCAAATTCGACCTTCCTGTCAGTCTGCGGTTACACCATTCCCCTCACTTGCTGTAACTCTTGTAATAATCACGGACGCACAAACAAACAGACAGACAAACACACCGAAAACAAAATCTCTGCACACGGAGATTGTGACACCTTTGGAGGGGAAATCGTAACACAGTCCACAGTCTCCCTATAAATTTACATTATTACTGTACAGGAAGGTTTTAGCAGTCAAGAAGTCCTGCATAAGATTTCTCTGTGCTTTGTTAAAAAGAAAACATTTCATGATGACCAGTTGAATAAATAAAATTTTTACTTCATTTAATGACAGTTAAAGACCACATCATACGAGTGATAATTGTACTAAATCAATGCCTTTGGAGTCTGTAGACAACAAAGTGCACTGTAGTATTTGATGATATTCTTTGGATATACATAGGCATACGCCTCCATTTCCACTAGACGGCGATGGTTGAGAGACCGTGCAGTGACTAGAGTTGCATTTGTGCGACTCTTGATTTCATACTTGATGCAAGATATAAAAGTTTGGTCTAAAAAAACAACAAAACAAACAAAAAGTTAAATAAATCGTTTTGTCTGTGGAGTTCATTGAGCGATCTGTCAAACCTGTCAACCTCTAGTGAAAAGGGGTGTGAACAAGGCCCCGTTCAAACGATTCGGGTAAACCACATTCCTCACATCTGGTCCACGTGCCACACGTTCCTTCTAAACCGTGGCCGAGAACGATTCGCCTAAACTACATCCATTGTTGTTTGATGAAAACACGCAAGGTAGCGTGTTATCAATGTCAGAGGTCAACGACCTGTTTGTTGGTGCCTCCCTCCCAGTGTACCTGGGCCGAATGCCGACGTGGTCCCGCCAGAGGCAGTGAAGCTCGTCCTAGAATTGGCACATTATTCGGTCATTACTGCTCTTTAACTTGCTGCCACGTAGATTTTGGGGTTGCATATAAATACAAAAATATCACCCCGTAATCCATGACAAGGTCAATATGCAAAGTAAACCGGTGAAACCACATTGCGTTCAGACGCAAATCGCGATCCAGTCAAGGCGGTTCGAAACTACCTCCAGATGTGGTTTGGGATCGAGGCGCTAAATTCAATGCGATTTGGAGCGTTCAGATGGGGCCACATGGATCCTGATTAGGTGCAAACCACATCGAAAGCGGTTTCTCCGACTTCATTTGAACGGGGCTCGATCAAGTGGGCAAGACGACAATGCAATTCGACACATTTGGGGGAGAGTAGGAGCGTTCAAACAGTCATGGTAATTACAATTTCAAACTTACAATATTTATTATAGTCACAATGGTTTGCTCATGACATAGAAGGATGAAACGTACAGAATATCAATACTTCGATACATGATAATTCCACTGATTTTATGAAACTGTCTTCGGAGACTGTGCCTGTAAGACATAAGCTCAATAATAAAATGATTTGTATATCAACAAGAAAACGGTGATACATTCAAACCTGTACGAGTGATCACCTCTTCATACCGATCATCTGGCCAGTATGGCCACTTTTGGATCATTTTTGCCATTAACCAAAACATTTAACACCCTGTCTACAGTGGCCACTTGTCTATTTTGATCATTTTCGTCAAGTCCTTTGGATTGGAGTGGTCGATGTGTACATGTTTATATATTCTTGAATTGCGGTCTTTCATGATACTTTTCCGTATTTAAAATACTAAAAAAATAACTTGTCTGTTGACCTCAGATGACCCCACGACTCTCAACATGGCTTCTGATGTTTTAAATGTTGACCTGAAGCTGAGACGCGCACGCGCACTGGACTGGTCCGACTGGAACGACAACGAGGCTGACGTCATACTGAACTTACTCGGCTTCGGAGACGACGTCTGAGGACCCGGTCACATATATCGTACGATTGTCGTACGATCGTCGTACGATCGTCGTACGATTGCCGTACTATTGTCGTACGATCGTCGTACGATCGTCGTACGATCGTCGTATGATTGCGAACTGAGGGCATTTATGACATAGCCATGCATGTGTCTTGATAAATTCAGCTGTCTTGTTATGGAAAAATTTGTCTTACATCATTGTCGGCGATTAGTTCTGTCACAGCCTTCGACTGAATCGTACGACAACCTACGACGAATGTGACCACTCCGTAACATATAAAAATGTCACAGTATAAAAAATTTACTATAGACGTACACAGTATTATCATAGAGGCTTCTCACTACCAACAATAGGTATTCCTGATAATAAAGTATTTACCAAATCCGAAAATTACAACATGTAATCTGGAGTACCGAATGTCTTGATACAGAGTTTTTTTCTTATCCGATTCCGAGAGTTCGTCACAAACGATGGAAAAGACATATCGAACTGATATCGAACTATTATATAAGGATATGAAACAAGCAATGATTTTCATGACTCATCTTGTTCATCATAATCTCGGGCGGATCGCCCTTGTTTTTGTAGCGCTGCAGTGTGCTGTATTCAAATCTTAGTCTTATCTTTCTGCTGGTAATAGACAGAGCTGGCATTTATCCATACGGTTCTTCTTTTGTTAGATGTTGTTTAAGTGGCTAGATGGCTCCATTTGTGTCTTAACGTACGGTGACCCATTGCTACATCTACGTCGTCTATGCAAACTGCTGTGTCGTCTGCGCCTTTCTATTTCCCTACTGGCGAGGGTAAGTTGTGTCTTGTGTCCGTGTTTGTCCATGGTCACATATTTCTTATACACCGACAAAAGAATGGAACGAGCAGCTAGATACCGATGGCTCCATTTGTGTCTTTCTGTTAGCCTTCTGGTGAGGGGAACTCGTTCATTTTTGCGAGAGAGGACCCCTTTAGTTTTCTTCATGGTCTCATATATCTCTTGTACACCGACAGAAGAAAGGACCGAGCAGCTAGATGACCCCATTTGTGTCTTTCTGTTTGCCTTCTGGCGTCGGTAACTTGTTAATATTTGTGAGAGAGGGCCACTTTAGTTTGTCCATGGTCACATATCTCTTGTACACCGACAGAAGAAAGGACCGAACAGCTAGATGACCCCATTTGTGTCTTTCTGTTTGCCTTCTGGCGTGGGTAACTTGTTCATGTCTGTGAGAGAGGGTTTACGCTTTAGCTTGTTGTCCCCGGTCACACATTTCCAACACCGGCAGAAGAAAGGACCGAGCAACTTCTTGAAGGCCTCGCGGAACTGCACGTGGCACATCGCGTACAGAAACGGGTTCAGCATGGAGTTGAGCCATAGCATCCAGAACGCCCATTCGAAGAGTGTGTCGCTCACACAGCTTCTACAGAGAGACCGGACCAGCATGGTGATGGTGTAGGGAGCCCAACAGATGGCAAATGTTGTAACGATGATAGCCAGGGCCCTGGCGGCCTTCTTTTCCCGCGCTCGGGTGTTCTTGGAAAGGTCCGAAACTCTCTGAATCGGCGGCTCGCTCAGTTTAAGCTGCTTGGCGTTTTTGATATCCTGCTGTGCCGGTGGGAAAGTGTGTGTTCGGGAGAGTCTCCTCTCTTTCGTCACTGGTGTTCTTACCGTCAAGTGCAGTTGCGGTTTTCTCGTCAGTTTTCCGATGGATTTGTCTTTCCGTTCCGCTCTGATGTGGCTCGTACGCATGGCGCCGTGGCGGCGAAGCCGCTTCCCTCTCCGCCTGATGCTCCAGTAGGTGGCGAAGTTCATCACGGCAACCGACGTGAATGGTATGAAGAACTCAATGAGAGCGGTGGAGAACAAGAAGGGGAAGTTCTCGTGAAATCCGACGTAGCATTTGCCTTCCGGGAGCTCCACGCCGGACAAGGTTCTCCAGATCAAAATGGCGGGTCCGTACAGTAAGAACGCGATGATCCACACACTCACCATCATGATCACAGTTTTCTTCAACGATCGCTGCGCGCGGTGTTTGATAGCCTTGGTGACCAACAGGTAGCGGTCTAGGCTGATGAGGGTGATGCTGAGGACCGAAGCTGAACCGTCCACGTAGTCTATCACTAACCAGATCGCACAGAAGGTCTCACCGAGTTTCCATACACCACTGAGCAGGTACGGCGCGTAGACAGGCATGGCGAACACACCAATCACTAAGTCCGTTATAGCGAGGTTGAGGATGAAATAGTTGCTGGAGATACGCAGCTCCTTGACCATGATGAAGGACACGATGACCAGGACGTTCCCTGCGATGGTCAGCAGGGCTGCGATGGAGATGACCACTGCGAGGATCACGGTGACCTCCGGGGAGAGAACAGCCTGGTCCTCGCCTGGCGTCCCCTCCGTGGCGTTTGTAGCACTCCCGTTCATGTTGATCTGTAAGAACATCAAAATGCGTATGTAGTGTAACATATTCACATTTCTAGAATCAAGTACAACAGATTTCAAAAGACTCGATGTTAGAGACAGATTTGAATATATCTTTACATGCAATAACTCCTACAATGTAAAAATTGGCAAATATATAAAAGATTAGAAAAAATACCGAAACCCATGATTAGCCACACTCGATTGTTACACTATATTAGGTTTTATTCTGTACTTTTCTGTACTTCGTCCAATATATATTTGTTGCCATACATTGTACCGTGTACAATTGTCGTGCAATAAAGTTTTCTTTATCATCGACAAGAAAGTTCTGTCTGGTAAGTCAATGATTACTTTTGGCATTTGATGATTAAGGTAACCATTTCCAGACTTATATGGCATGTATCGTTGTTGTTTAGGCAATCTTTCTGAGACGTACCTGTCAGACTTATATTTGTACCTTGGACAAAATCACGTAATTGATCAAATAAAACCTGGAGTTAGATATGCAGGGCTCACTTCACAAAAAGTGGGATTTACCAATAACTAGAAAGGTAAAATTTGCAGAGCAAATGCATAATGTTTACCTTCGCATATGGTCTGCTCTGTTAATTCGTACTCAAACATATTCACATATATGGTGACAGGAGTCTAAATCCCTCCTGCTACTATAAAATTGCAACCTGCTGTAACCCAACACCAGTTACCATGGTGAGAGACAGTCTGGTTCAGGTCATTGACCAGGTCAGAGGTCACTGGAGAAGAAGAAGAAACTGAGCAAAAATAATATGTTTTCCTTCGGTAAACATAATTGATATACACTGAAAATATATGTATACTGGCACCGTTTATCGCCAAAAGCTTTTCGTATACGTCACATTAAAACTGAAAAGTACAAAAAACAAACAATGGACGGGCTCACACTTCCGTCGAATACAAAAACTGCTTGCATTCGAATGGTGGCGGAAATGATGTCATCACCAACTGTGACGTAGGCAGTTTTTGTAGTCCGCGTGAGTGTGAACACGTCTATTGCCAGATCATCCTCTTCCATTGCTACAAAGAATACAATGTGATTTCATATTTGTTAGCTTTCCATATTTTGTATGTATGTGTCTTGTACATATGTTTGATATGCAGTGTACTTATCAGTCTGTATTAAAGGACATGAACTTCAAAGTCTGTATCTTGTCTTGGCTTGTCGCCATGATTTTTGTATAAGAAGACCACTTGTCTGAGAAGGCCACTTTTCCTCAGTCCCCTGGTTGGTCGTCTTAGACAAGTTTGACTGTACTTTTAAAAAGTTGGAAGTTCCTTTCCAACATCCCTCCCACCTACCGATCCTCATTGAACAAATGTGAATTTAAAAAACACCTCTTTGGCTAATTGAAAAAAATATTGGACGCCTTCTTTAATATAACTTGCCAGCGTAAGTTGACAGTGGGCCTTTTCCGCTCCCTTCTGTCAAAACGAAGTAGGCAATCCAATTAGTTCCGCTAGATATTTCAGCCTACGTGCGTCTAAAAGCGCTTATTGTCAACGTCTAGAAGACCCTTAAGGACCACGTGCAGCGTTAATTGGTCTCCGTGGACGGCGCAGGTGCAACTGCTCTTAAGAAGCAGAGAAGGAAGCGGGACGCCTTCTACGTTTCTTAAGAGCTGTGGTTAATCAAAAGATGATGTATGTCCCCAATCATCTCGCAAATGTGATTAGTGCGCGTATCACGATAATAGGCGGGAACCTGTCCTTAAAAGTAGGTGACGTTGATTAGTTGAAACCGTGACAAGAAATCCAAACTGTGGGCCAAGTAGCGTCCTGCCAATCTCCAAGCAGATCTTTTGGTAGCTCAAAAATACAGTATCAAATTGACAAGACAGTATAGAATTAACAAGAGAGTATCAAATTGGCCAGGCAGTATCCAATACGCCACCTGTAAAAAAACAGATACCGGTACAGAAAAGAAAGCCCGATAAAAACGCCTAAAACACGTTAAAAATAAGCCGAAGCCTAAACCCCTGCATTACATTGCTAGTAAACTATTAAATACACTGTACAACTCCGATATCAGAAACAACTATTGCTCCATCGCTTATACCACCAAACCTTGATTACAGGAGTTTAATGATAATTGCAAAATAATGGCTACTTCTAGATGATAACTGGCTAACGAGACGTCAACTTAAATGGTCTGCGACATTCTAAGAAGGAAGTGACGCAAACACACCTATTAGGACTCATTATTTCAAAACGGTTGACTTTCCCGTCAAGTTCCATGACGTGTCTTAGTATTCAAGTGATATTTCAGTCGAGTGCCTTCGTCATACAAAAAAACAACGAAAATTGACAAACGTAATGCTCGTTATGGTTTGGGCGAAATCGTCCCTCCGGTGGACTGAAGATTATAATAAACTTCCTGACACGATGATCACAGTATATCGTCCCGAGGGCTAGTTGTAAATGACGAGATGCTAATACGAAACGACTACGTTCCAAGTAATGATAGTTTGGAGAAGCTATTGGCAATGTTTATGTCATGAATGATGTACAATGAAGAAGCATGAGACGAAAATGCACAGATTGGGACTCATTATTTCAAAATGGGTGACTTTCCCGTCAAGTTCCATGACGTTTTTTCAGTATACATGTCAAGTGATATTTCAGTCGAGTACCCTCGTCATAAAAACAAACAACGAAAATTGACGAACGTAACGCTCGTTATGGTTTGGGCGAAATCGTCCCTCCGGTAGACTGAAGATTATAATAAACTTTCTGACACGATGATCACAGTATATCGTCCCAAGGGCATATGCATGTTGTAAATAACGAGATGTTTATACGAAACGACTACGTTCCAAGTAATGATAGTTTGGAGAAGCTATTGGCAATATTTATGTCATGAATGATGTACAATGAAGAAGCATGAGACTAAAATGCACAGATTGGGACTCATTATTTTAAAATGGGTGACTTTCCCGCCAAGTTCCATGACGTTTTTCAGTATACAAGTGATATTTTAGGCGAGTGCCCTCGTGATTAAAAAAAAACGAAAATTGACGAACGCTCATTATGATTTGGGTGACCTTGTTCATAGGGCGGACTGAAGGTTATGGTAAACTTCCTGACACGATCATCACAGTATATCGTCCCGAGGGCATGTTGTAAATGACGAGATGTTAATACGAAACGACTACGTTCAAAGTAATGATAGTTTGGAGAAGCTATTGGCAATGTTTATGTCATGAATGATGTACAATGAAGAAGCATGAGACTAAAATGCACAGATCGAGACTCATTATTTCAAACTGGTTGACTTTCCCGTCAAGTTCCATGACGTGTCTCAGTATTCAAATGATATTTCAGTTGAGTGCCCTCGTCATTAAAATACGAAAATTGACGAACATAAAGATCGTTATGGTTTGGGTGAACTCTTCTCTCGGGCGGACTGAAGGTTATGGTAAACTTTTTGACACGATGATCACAGTATATCGTCCCGAGGGCATGTTGTAAATGACGAGATGTTAATACGAAACGACTACGTTCCAAGTAATGATAGTTTGGAGAAGCTATTGGCAATGTTTATGTCATGAATGGTGTACAATGAAGAAACAAATGACGCAACTACACAGATCAGGACTCACTATTTCCAAATGACTTTCCCGCCAAGTTCCATGACGTTTTTCAGTATACAAGTGATATTTCAGTCGAGTGCCCTCGTGATAAAAAAAAAACGAAAATTGACGAACGCTCATTATGGTTTGGGGACCTTGTCCCTAGGGTGGACTGAAGGTTATGGTAAACTTTCTGACACGATGATCACAGTATATCGTCCCGAGGGCATGTTGTAAATACGAAACGACTACGTTCCAAGTAATGATAGTTTGGAGAAGCTATTGGCAATGTTTATGTCATGAATGGTGTACAATGTAGAAGCATGAAACGAAAATGCACAGATTGGGACTCATTATTTTAAAATGGGTGACTTTCCCGCCAAGTTCCATGACGTTTTTTCAGTATACAAGTGATATTTTCGGCGAGTGCCCTCGTGATAAAAAATGCGAAAATTGACGAACGTAACGCTCTTTTTGGTTTGGGTGAAATCGTCCCTCCGGTGGACTGAAGATTATGGTAAACTTTCTGACACGATGATCACAGTATATCGTCCCGAGGGCTAGCTAGTTGTGAGTAAGAAAACGACTACGGTCCAAGTAATGATATGCCATGAATGATGTACAATCTAGAAGCAAGTAGTGACTCAAATTTAATGCACAGATCAGGACACATTATTTCAAAACGGGTGACTTTCCCGTCAAGTTCCATGACACTATCCCCAGACGAGTTCAGCCGATTGCCCTCTCGTCATAATAAAACGAAAGAGTAATCGTTATGGTTTGGGTGAAGCTGTCCCCTAGGCGCGTGCTTATGATAATTTCCAAAAAAAATGGAACGATATTTACGGAGTCTTCTCCCGAGGGCTAGTTATATATGATGAGATGTTACGCCGAGATCGTAGGTCGTTGCACGATTTTGATGTCGTAGAATTTTCAAACAGGCTGTGACAGAACCAAACGCCGACCATGATCTAAGACAGCCTTTTTAGTACAAGGACAAATAGAATTTGTGCGACACATGCACAACGACCAAAGTTCTGAGGACCTTTTTTGGCAATGTTTACGTTCGAAATACTGCACCTTTTCCATGAAAGGTCATATAGTTATATACGCGAGCTACATCACCGCACAAATTCCAATCTTTAAGCATACCTTTAAGCATGCGTAAAGATTTCATTTTTTTACTAGAGTGAAGAAACATACTAGTAACCTTTAAGCATGCTTTGAGGCTGCTGAGATCGAATTTCATGCAGTGCATGTTGGGACTTATATATGGCAAAGTAGTTAATCATTTGACGAGCTATATTATTGTATTCGAGCTACAAAAGCTGTCCTCATTTGGTTAGGTCTTTCCTGTACCTCAATCTATCGATCGACCATTTCTAGATCATTAATAAAGCCTTCCCTTCCCACACATAATAAACCACCATGCTTCCTGCACTATATCACTGTCTCATTAGATGTATGAATTAGTGACATTCCCTGGACACTGATTAATCCAAACCTCCACAATGGAATGGGTTATATATATATCCGTCCGCTGCGGAGTCCAGTTCAAATAAGGCCATGTTGATTTGAATATATGGATGACATCCGAGTGCGCATGAATTTTTGTCCGTTTCCAAAAAAAGTTTTCGACCATCTGTAAATTGTGCAAAGCAGCTGCAAAATGAGCAAATATGTGCCGTAAATTGCAAGAAAAAAGATGTTGGAAAACGATACTAATGTAGCAGAATGCCAAAATCAATTCCAAAGGAAAAGAAGAAGATGTGAAGAAATGAAAATGAAGAGTCTAATATTCGCCATAACATACTTTGTGTGTTCAGTCATTTGTTCATAACCACGATCTCATAATGCATGAAAACAACCTTTTTTTTTTTGCCAAACTTTTTTTTTTACTCGCACGCCCGCGTCAGTTTTGGGGTTCCCAGAGGATGCCATCCATGTATAATCAAGTCAACATGGTCTTATGGCGGAAGAGGAATTGCTCATTTCTTCTTCATATTTCATATCCGTTACCCTTATGTAACCCTATCAGGGGCAAAGTTGGGGGGGGGGGCAAGGGTAATCTTGTTTCCGTCTCGTTAGCGGTCGTTGCCATTTGCAAAAAATCACTGGGTATCAATTTTTTGGCACACAACCACATGCACAATTATCTTAAGTTTTTTGTGTGCACACAACGTTAACCAATAACAATCCAACAAAAGTCCTTCTGCTACCTTCCTCATGCTATGGCAATACCCACCGGTTCAACTCCCCACTTCAGTCAGTATTGTTTGTTTGTTTGTTTGTTTGCTTGCTTGTTTGTTTATTTGCACAACAACAAGAAAAAATATACATAATACAATGATAATAAATAAAACAGGTACAGGAGAAGGGAGAAAGCTTATTTAGCGTATTCTAAGCCCTCCTCCTCTATACTAACCAAAACTAATTAAACCAAAATTGAAATGAAATTATACATACATACATAAGGAATTGTAAGCAAAATAATTCAAGACATAGGCAAAATGATGCAATAACAATAATGAAGCAATAGTATACATAAATTGAGATGAAAAGAAATTTAAATGAAATACTGCATACATACATAAGGAATTGTTGGCAAAATAATTCAAACATAGGCAAAATGATACAATAACAATAATGAAACAATTAATAGTATACATAAAATACAATAAAGTGATAACTGAAGATAAGAATCTAATACAGGGGGCTGGGGTGGTTGCCTTGAAGAAGGCATCAGATTCTGAAGGACTGCCGAAACGTCGCCAGGTAATTGTTATTGGCTGTGTACAAAGAACCTAACACCCAAGATCGTACATCATCGGCCCTGCAATACCCACCGGTTCAACTCCCCACTTCAGTCAGTATTGCCCCGAAGAAGGCATCAGATTCTGAAGGACTGCCGAAACACCCAAGAATCTTGAAACACCCAAGATCGTACATCATCGGCCGTGAACACTTTCGTGCGAACAGATCTCGTATAAATCTCCGGAAGAACCTCTCACGTGTGACCTAGTTACGTCTGTATGAGTCAGAAGTGATGGTGTCCGTCCCGGCGTCTGGATAATCGGGTCTTCATCTTACATTTGTACGAGTACACAATGTAAGCCACACCAGGGGTTTTTCTAAACCAGGGAATAAGGGAGCTGCTCCCTCATGTAACCAGCCAGCTCCCTCATGTCAAGAATCCTCGACCCTTAGTGGCTACATACTACTAGTAGTTTTATAACATTAAGTCTTTCTCAAAATGATCTTTTTCCAGTGAAAATATAAAAACAAAACATCATAACAAGTCATTCTAGCATTACAAACTGTGTTGCTCTTGTAAAAATTTGCATCGCTCCCTTGCCAAGCTAGTGATATGCTCCCTCATGCAAATTTTTTCTAGAAAAAAAACCCTGCACACTGACTTGATTATTACCTTCGCCAAAATGGATTGTCCTGATTTTTGGTATGTAGGTAGCTTAAGTAATGCTTGACATACTTAAATGACAATTATGCAAATCAGGATCTAATTTACATAGTTAATGACGAAATTCTATAAATCTGTTGCATTCCATTATAGGACAATTCAAACTTGTGACATATGTAATTAAGAGAAAGAGGAACATTGGCAGATACTAATTATGTAAATTGTGACCCAAAATTCTTATATCCATACTGGTAGCACGTCGGCAGAACGTACTGCACCAACGCGAAACCCGTTATGTTTTGTGCATAGCACTTTGGCAGAACGTCTCATATAAGGTTGTATTAAAGCATATAAGGTTAGTCTGTAGTTTTCAGATGTTGTATAGGAAAAGATATCGTCTGTAACAGGCAAATATTTGATGCAACGTTGACCAAACATCCAACGAAAACCGCGAAAAATCAGGGTTCTGCGCAGGCGCAGTACGTTCTGCGGACGTGCTCATACTGGTAAATGGCGGGATGTTCGTACTTGCGGCAGTTGGAAGTCAAGTGAACATAAACATCATCAAACATTATTAATCAAACATAACTTATTCCAATCAGGACCTCATTTGCATGATTTATGAGGAAGTGCTCGAATAGTTTTTTTTGTTTAAAATAAGACTGTCATTGGGTGGAGAATATGAACAACTGATATAATTCATGCAAATGATGATCTTATTTGCATAATCAATGAGACAATGAAACATTTATAATTCGTCAATCATAAAGGTTAACATTATTTGGCGAAGGTATGGGGTCGTGGAACTCTAGTATGGCTATGAAGTTTATTGCAAACACATGCCCGAGGGCTAATTGCAAATACAAACAAGTAACAACAAACAACATGAAAAAGAAGATACAATGATATGAGAGACTACGTGATACTACATTCTACAACATACGTGGTACTAATTTGGTTGGGTTTGACTTCTTCTTTTCAGGCAGTGGAGACGAATTTACCCACTTCGTCTATAATATGTGGGTTTTGTGATTGATATAGAATTCGCGCCCGCATCAATTTTCGTCCGTTTCCAAAAAGCAAAACTACCACCATACTGTAAATCCTACAAAGATGCTGCAGAGTGAGCAATTACATGCCGTAAATTGTAAAAAAAAAACTGAAAACGGATGCTAGTGTCGTAGAATGCCTTTTTTCCTGTCATAATTTTTGCCATTTATATCAGTAGGCTGAAAAATATATTTCGAGCCTCAAGCGACGTCTTCCAAAGTCAAAGAAGAAGATATGAAGGAACAAAAATATAGAATTTATTGTTTGGTATACATGTACCATATTCTGTATATATGTGTTCAGTCATTTGTTCAACTTTCGTAACAATTAGATTTCAAAATGAAAGCAATTTTATTTTTTGCCCCATTTTTTTTTCGCACGCTCGCATCAGTTTTTGGGGTACCCAGAGGATGGCATCCATATAATAAAATCATTATGGCCTTACCCTGCAAGGCCACCAAGGTGGCGAATTGGAGCTTAACTGCGAAGAGAGGAGAAAGTAAGTGAAAAGAACGGGGATTAAGAGAGTAAAACCTGCGCACAGATACACGATGTTCGGCCCGCTGACTACGAGGATATAAATTTGCCAGGCAATCCGTTCCTAATCCCACCATGCCCCTGCATATTGCGTAGAACTAGGCCGGACTAGTCTTCATACATTTAACGGTATTATTTCACTTTTATGACTGGATAAGATAATATGTTTTTTTCGTCAGAAATACAACTTCATGGCAAATCTCATGTCAATATCAAAGTAAAAAGATCAAGGCCAAAAAACAAGAAGATTAAATGACTATTACACATTAAACGGGATTATATTCCACTTAAGCACTAGATAAAATGACCTAAAATTATTGTTTTTTTGCGTCAGAAATATAACCTCATAGCACCTCAGCAAATTTCATCTCAACTTCGAGGTATAAACATTGATTTGATGGTGCAAATGCATTATCATTACCTTGATGTAAGTTGATCTTAGTTTACTGACATCAAATCAAGTGGTCCGTGTCTTTCGACTGTAAAGAAAATGTTTGCTCCTATCTTGTTGGTGTTGGTGTAATCACAGCAGATATTTTTTTGCGCCAAAAAACAATCTAATGGCACCTTAGCAAATTTCTTCTCAACATCAAAGTATAAACACTGATATAACGATGGAAATGCATTTACCATCTCCTTGATGTAAGTTGACCTTAGTTTAATGACACCGAATCAAGTGGTCCCTATCTATCGGCTGTGTCGGCGTTATCTAGTTGGTGTAATCACGTCAGATATGCAAGCAGTACGGGAAGGGAACTGATAAAAACGCTAAACTGTTGACACAGATTTTTGCCACTGATACAAGGAGTGACCGAAAAGAGATATAAGTAAAAAAACAGGAGAATGTTAACCGACTCGCCGTTATCTTGTTGGTGTAATCACGCCAGATATGCAAGTCGTACGGGACGAAAACTGATAAAAACGTTAAACTGTTGACACAGATTTTTGCCACTGATAAATGCAGTGACTGAAAATAGATGGAGGTCAAAAGAACGAGGAGAATGCTTAACGACTCTTACACATTAGTCATTACATGGGATTATACTCCTTTTTAGGACTGAAAAAGATGTCCTAGAAAATATATTTCTTTTTGCGTCAGAAATACAATCTAATGGCACCTCAGCAAATTTCATCTCAATATCAAAGTATGAACATTAATATGACGGTGAAAATAAATTACCGTCCCCTTGATGTAAGTTGATTTTAGTTTAATGACACCGAATCAAGTGGTCCGTATCTTTCAACTATAATAAACCGACTGGCCGTTATCTTGTTGGTGTAATCACGCCAGATATGCAAGCAGTACGGGAAGGGAACTGATAAAAACGCTAAACTGTTGGCACAGATTTTTGCCACTGATACAAGGAGTGACCGAAAAGAGATATAGGTAAAAAAACAGGAGAATGTTAAACGGCTCGTCGTTATCTTGTTGGTGTAATCACGCCAGATATGCAAGTCGTACGGGAAGGGAACCGATCAAAACGCTAAACTGTTGACACAGATTTTTGCCACTGATAAATGAATGCTATGACTGAAAAGGGATAGAGGTCAAAAGAACGAGGAGAATGCTAAACGACTCTTACACATTACACGGGATTATACTCCTTCTTAGGACTGAAAAAGATGACCTAGAAAATATATTTCTTTTTGCGTCAGAAATACAATCTAATGGCACCTCAGCAAATTTCATCTCAATATCAAAGTATGAACATTAATATGACGGTGAAAATATCTTACCGTCCCCTTGATGTGAGTTGATCTTAGTTTAATGACACCGAATCAAGTGGTCCGTATCTTTCGACTCTAATAAACCGACTCGCCGTTATCTCGTTGGTGTAATCACGCCAGATATGCAAGCAGTACGGGAAGGGAACTGATAAAAACGACAAACTGTTGACACAGATTTTTGCCACTGATAAATGCTATGACTGAAAAGGGATAGAGGTCAAAAGAACGAGGAGAATGCTAAACGACTCTTACACATTACACGGGATTATACTCCTTTTTAGGACTGAAAAAGATGACCTAGAAAATATATTTCTTTCTGCGTCAGAAATACAATATAATGGCACCTCAGCAAATTTCATCTCAATATCAAAGTATGAACATTAATATGACGGTGAAAATGCATTTACCATCCCCTTAGCTTGATGTAAGTTGATCTTAGTTTAATGACACCGAATCAAGTGGTCCGTATCTTTCAACTATAATAAACCGACTCGCCGTTATCTTGTTGGTGTAATCACGCCAGATATGCAAGCAGTACGGGAAGGGAACTGATAAAAACGCTAAACTGTTGGCACAGATTTTTACCCCTGCCTGATTAAGAGGAGTAACTAAAAGAGATTAAGGTCAAAAAAGGAGAAGGTTAAACGAATAAGTCCTATATATGGCTTACGGGAGCTGGTGCATTGGAGGAGTTGGTGAAATAAAATGTTGAAAGAAGAAAGGATATGGGAAATGTTAAAAGGGGCCCGCAGGCAAACTTAAAACAATAAAGCAATAAAAATAACAAAAAAAGGCAGGCGTTAGGCTTTGTACTCTCTAACAATTTTGATCGACAATCGTGTATAAGATTAAGTGGTAAGTGACCATACACTTCAAGATACATGTATGAATAACATTATGTACCCCACCTGTTGTTTAGCTTGCCAAAGCGTCCACCTGTCAGCTCTCTAGATCGTCATGCATGAAGTTGTCACGGTATTCCAAACACCTGAGGTCCCTGTCAGGAATTAGAGACGAGAAAACACAACTATAAGACTCTCCGCACTCTTTGAGAACCTATACAAGGGTCCGGCCGATGTCAGTTGAAGGAACAGCAAGCTAACTGTCCTCGTACACCCGATCTTCGAGAGCAGTCGCTGCTATATTTACGGAAGGGATGGTGTTTTTAGTGCATATCTACATGCCCTCTAGTGGCCGCTACTTCCGTAAGGTACTGCCTAGATGTTAGCGCAGGGCAGCTCAATCGTTCTGTACCGTCTGCGAAGTCGTTAGCTACTCCTACGGTAGATGATGTGCGCGTACGGCCGCCTTCGATGGAACCGTCCGCGCCGCCATAGCACCGAATACTTCTAGATGTGAAGTACTGCTAAGCGACCGGAGCACGCCGGTCATAACGTTTTACCCTTTGGGTAATCAGTGTTAGTGTCCTTGTAACATTCAACCAATCACAGAGCCCCAAAAGGGTGACCCTTGAAACGTGCGGCTCCGCGGTGATTAGATTAGGCTTTGTGCCCCTTGACGCGTGTTATGGTGATTAGGTTTAACCTGGAACCGTGGAGAGCGAGCCAGAGGGGCGGCGAAATGTAATCAGTCCCCGGCAACGTGCCAATAACACGACCCGTCCCGGGGTTTATATGGAGTTTTACAAGTAATTAAAGAGAAGGGCGACGGGTAGGTGAGTGGGACAGACGTGGAGGTGGCGAGTTAAATTGTTTTGGGATCAAACCAGGGCAAACTTCAACGTCTTTCAATGGCAACAACAATGATCGGTTTACTCAATACACATGACAGTTATGCCGCACAGAAACCTAAAGTTAAACTTGTAAAATAACAGCTGTACTGTGTAGTAATTTATTCCAGGACCGTAGCAAATTACCGTGAAGACTCGGCCACCGTAGATCAACGATTTAAACCCTACGTTGACAGGTCTAAAGGTTCTGGGTTCGAATCCCTAGCAGTCCTCAACGGTTGTGCTTTTGGGAAAGGAAATTTACACCTATTTCCTCACTCGACTGAGGTAGAAATGAATACCTAGCTTTGGTTAGGGACGTCTACTTGGATGGCAAGTTAAAGATCCCACCACACTTTTCAAAAAGAGTAGGGATCCATCCCAGTGTGAGTGGATCAAGCCTTACAGTCCGGTCTTATGCAGCTTGTACTTACTGTACAAAACTGGTGTGTTACACTTAAAAAGATTTACTGGTTATGGGAAACAAAAAACAAGAATCTGCTAGCTAGAGTGTTGATTCAGTAGCAAGGAGACAAATTTGTCAAAGCAACTATCAAACAAAAAGCGCCCTCCCGTCTGAGCGATTTTTGAGAGACTTCACGACCGTCGTTTGTCAACTTGTTGAGGCGTCGACAAAAACAGGCCTTTATATAAACATTCCACAGTCTCCATACACATGGGGACACGACTGGAGTATTGGTAGCCCGTCGGTAAACATGACTTGTGGTCACAGGGTTGGCTCAATTTCGAGCCGCGCTTAGGGACAGTTTGAGGAGTTGCATCAGCGACCGGATTGTCCTTATATAATATAAGCCTTCAGTCAAGTGTATGGGGGAGGTATCGTATCCAGAACCGTGCCGATATTTTTCTATGTCTGAATGGGTTAAGCCCCTGTCACACATAGCCAAATATGGCCTCCCGAACACTGCAGTACTCCCCAACCATGGTTAGGAGTAGGTCGGGAGCAAGGTCGGCTTTGGTTGGCTGGTGTTCGGCGAGGTCGGCTACTGTTTGGCTGCGCCAGCCGAATGCTCCAAAATGTTTTAAACATCCGGGTGTGGACGGGAGGTTGAGCCATGGTTGGCTGGTGTTCGGGAGTAGGTCAGCAGTGTTTGGGGGGGTCAACTTTGACTTAAATCTAACTCAAATGCGATTCGCACAGAAAGGTGCGGCGTGGTCTAAATCTGGTCAGACTGTTCCCGAACTTAAGCCAACCTTGGGGAAGGTTCTGAATGAGTGACAGGGGCTTTAGGGTTAGGATCATGCTTCTGGATAAAGCAAGGATCTGGACAAAACACCAGGGGCTTCGATCAGGCGACAACCCCGTGCATGTTAAAGAACCAAACACGCTTGTCGAGAAGAGTAAGGGTGACCCGGTGTATTTGCCGACACTGCAGGCCTTCCCTTCGTCACTCGATGACCAATGACCAATAACAGGGCTGTCTCCTGTGGCAAAAATAACTCGTTCCCTCTTATAATCCCCCACTAAGCTTTAAAGAACGGATAATCATGGCTCTATATCATCACCAACGCAAGGTGTCCCAGGGGATATTCATGGAGAATGACTGTTAATCCATATTACAACCGACACGCCCAAAATAGACAGACTCATGTAATGCAATTATAACAGATCGTAACAATCCCATGTCCTGAGCCATATTGGTTATGCTGAGGTCACATTTCCAAACCGGGGCCCGGCCGGGCTGTTTCGATTAACGACAAATCAACAATTTATATCAAGAATATAAGCAAATTTTCCCTACTTTATAATTACATAGACAATGTATCCAAAGCGTTAAAAAGGGTTATTAACCCATGTACACTGCATATTAGACCAGGAAGCGGTCGGTTGAGGTATTTAGTCATACCGTACGCAAATAGTTCCTATTATTACTTTTTCAACTTTTTGTGCTTTGTTTTCTTTTATATCATACTTTTCGTTCCATAAGACTGCCCGGCCGGGCCCCGGTTTGGAAATGTGACCTCAGCATTAGCGGTCATTGCGAGGCGTGCTAGCGAGAGAAGGCACGAGCCTATAATGTGTCTATTTGTGTCTAATTTGGCCAAGCACGCCAGGTCACCCCTATTCTTAACGATAAGTAACATGCGGGACATTGACGCCTGAAAACCCTGTCACACATTCAGAACCTCCCCCCGACCACTAGCCAACCAAGGTTGGCGATAGGTTGGGCGCAGCCTTGCCAGATTTAGGTCACGCCTACCTTACGATACGAATCAAATTTGAGTCAAATTTCACTGCCAACCACGCCCCGACCACTGCTGAACTATTCCCAACCACCAGTCCCCAACCAATTCCCAACCTGCCGTCCACTCCTGAATGTTTTTAAAACATTTTGAAACATTCGGCTGGCGGAGCCGACCAGTAGCCGACCTCGCCGAACACGAGACAACCACAGCCGACCTTGCTCCCGACCTACTCCTAACAATGGTTGGGGGGAGTTTGGCAATGTTCGGAAGGCCATATTCGGCCATGTGTGACAAGGGCTCGAGGCGCATGTGATCTAAGGCTTAGCTTGCCCTCAAAAGGACGACTTGACTAATACTACATAAGCCAAGTGGGTGATTCCAAGGTAATATTACACGATGAAGGATAGGGGTAGTCGTGTGAGACCATTTAGTATCATCATGTAGTGTCCATTCCGGTGGGTATCAGGGCTATCTGCAATAACCATCAGAGACCAAACTGCTGTATTTGCTGGACAGTGGTACAGGAGCAAAGACGAGTTATGCTAAGGTCACAATAGACCCCTTTCCAAATACCGGCGCCATGTTTAATCTGCTCTCGCGAGAGCACAATCTGCCGCGGGCGCGCGTAATCTTATCATACGAGCGGTAATTCTGCCAGCCCAAAGTTAACAAGGTATTCCCCAATGGAGTCATCTTCGGAGATTAGTTGGGCTCTCTGTTAGCGACATCCGCCGTTATATATGCCCGGCCGGGCAGATTGCGGGAACGAAAAGTATGATATAAAAGGCAACAAAACACACACAAAAAAATGATCATGAGCACTATTTGTGTATATTCTTGATATGAATTGTTTATTTTTCATTCACGCAAACTGCCCGGCCGGGCTCCGGTTTGGAAATGTGACCTTAGTATTTGACAGCAGTTTCATGTTCTGGATACCAAAGCATGAATACTCTAGTGTTGCAAGATCTTTACAAATACATATATATAGAGACCAACTTTCACGTGATATAGGGGTACAAGTTCAGGCCCAAGCTTGGAAAGGTCTATGAATTTCAAAGTCGCCAGCGAATCAAGCACATTTTTTTCGCTAGATAATCTACCCTGTTACATTGGACAGGGCAAACATCGACTTCTACAAATCGGGCATTGATCGAGAGGACACCGGCCGTGTCACTGCCAAAAATGTGATATCAAAGCGCAGCTCGAAGGCGGGCAAGTAGTATTTTCCTGCTGTATGACGCCGGCTTTATGGTAATGCAACAGCCGTTGCCCCTTACAGTGGACTAACCTCCTGCTATATTGATTGCACAAAGTTGTGTGGCCCATGACCAAAGAAACTGAGACGGGTGCCATGCGCTAATTTCCGTCTCGTAACATTTGAAACGGTCGATGCCATATCGCAGAACGGCAAACTTTAAGTGTATTAGCACGCTCCGTTAACACTGTGATGTTTCGTGGCGTAGAAGTTTAGAGTTTCAGGATTATGCTTTTTGACCCGGGTTCAAATCCGAGCTTGTAGTCTTTCTTTTTCCACTAATATCTTTACTATTTTCACAGTCGTACATTTGCAATAGAAATTGCGGTTTTTATACGTCATAAATGTTTTTGCCCCTCTCAAAAGTGATGATACGTTCTGATATGGCATTGACCATTCGGCGATATGGCATCGATCGTTTCAAATGGCATCGACCGTTTTCTAGACGGATACGCGCCACTGCAGGAAAAGTTGGATTTACCAATGGTGGTAAATGCCAGTAAAATTGGGTAATGTTTACTTGTTCGTAAACAGTACGGGACAGTTCGGTAATTTCATTTACTGCCATTGTTATGTCCGAAATTACCGGACTTGACTTTTATTTACTACCATTGTGAAGTCCGGTACTGTTTACAAAGTAAACATTACCCGACTTTACTGGCATTTACTACCATTGGTAAATCCAATGTTTTGTGCCCTACGTACCATTGCGTGGGAAGGACTTTGACGTTGAATAAGTGTTGGAGTATGAAGAAGCTACGTGGATCATGAGGCAATCAACGCTAGCGCTGGTCATTAATAGATGAGACTTGTGGTCGCCTAGACTTGACAGTTACTGATACTGACCCTTCGCGTTAAGTATTAATCATTCAAGCTTCTGTGGGGATAGGGACGGGGGCTTTGACTGTGATCGTCCCTTTCATTTCATCTCATCTATCATTTAGTCTAATTATTTGACCGTTGGGGCTCCACAGAAGATTTGACAACCAGTGATCCTCCCACGCTTACAATTACATTTTCTACAGGGAATAATGTCAAATCATAAGGCATATTCTTATGTGGACAACGGTGATAAAACTTAAAGACAGCGTTTTTTCAACGTTAAAACTGGACTGAGAGAGAGGGGGAGGAGGGAGACAGAGAGAGAGAGAGAGGAGACGGGGAGAGAGACAGAGAGAGGGTAGAGAGGGGAAGGGGGGAGACACACAGAGAGGGGGAGAGAGGGAGACAGAGAGAGAGAGAGAGGTAGATAGGGGGAGCTCGAGGAGGGAGACACACAGAGAGAGAGGGAGGTAGAGAGGATGGAGGGCTACAGAGAGAGAGGGAGGGAGGGAGGGAGGATGGGAGGTAGAGAGGGGAGGAGGGAGACAACGGAAGAGAGGGAGGAAGGAGACAGAGAGAGAGGTTGAGAGAGGGAGAGAGAAAGAGAGAACCTGCGTCAGTATACAAAGTAACTGTACATAATAATTTATGTACCTGCATTTCATTTTTTTTATACGTCGGTGAAGGTTAGACAAGTCTAACTTGTGTTTCCTTTTGGCCTTTCACAAAAATTGTCTTGACTTTTGTTTCTATTTGGCCTTTCACAAAAAAATGTCTTTACTTATTTGCATATCAATCAATGGTTTGTGCTTACAAACCAGCAATTCTCCTGCAGTCCTTTAGTGTCACTGACGAAAGGTAGTGGATGCTAGCTGAAACGTCTGACCGTTTCCAAAATCATATCCAGTTGCTAGAGTAACTGTTTTTGGAGCATTTTTTTATACTTCTGAAGCTTTTCTCTGAGAGGAAGCAAACTAATTATCCATTCGCACTGGTTACATATCAAATCCATTGAAACATACAGGATCTAATTTAGCCATCGATCCAAACACACATTAGTTAACAAAACCTAATTTACCACCCGGTACTTCTGTAATTGAACACAATTTGCCCAGAAAAATCAACTCTAAGTAAGTTAGCACACGAAAACTTATGTAACCTGTCCTTGTTCTTGTTCTTGTTCTGAGGAAAGGAATTGCAGTCACGTATCACAAACTTTCAACCAAACGATTTTAGCGAGCAAAGGTAGACCGCGAGCTATCTCCACTAATCTTTCAAACTAATCAAAGCGAACAGGCAAGATTGAAGACGTGCAATAGATGCTGCAAAATTGCACCTCAGGGCGTATTTGGGGGCCTCTTCATAGTTATGCAAATACTGCTCATCACTGAAAAGCCGCAGAGAAGTAGTATCGTCTGGCTGTCTATGTGTAATAAGCCGGTTCACGGTTTTGCCCTGCGCATTCACAGTGTGATGCATTGTGGGTAATATGTCAAAGTTGAAGGCCCATGAGACAAACAAAACACGCCTTTTATCTGTGTGTACGTCTCTCTTTCTCTTTCTTTTTTTCTTTCTTTCTTTCTTTCTTTCTTTCTTTCTTTCTCTCTCTTTCTCTCCCACTACACGTATAGCTCTCTTCAACCTTCTTCTATAGGAAGCTAAGAGTTAAATCATCATACCTTGTCGTCGTAACTTAAAGCCCCTCCCTGTCACACATTCAGAACCTTCCCCCGAACACCAGCCGACCATGGTTGGCTGAAGTTCGGGACCAGTCTGACTAGATTTAGGCCACGCCTACCTTTTTATAAGAATCGAATTTGAGTTAAATTTGAGTCAAATTTCACTGCTAACCACGCACCGACCTAATTCCGACACCAACCAAGCCCAAATGTTTTTAATATTTTGAAATATTCGGCTGGGGCAGCCGAACAGTAGCCGACCTCACCGAACACCAGCCGACCTTTCTCCCAACCTACTTCTAACCATGGTTGGGGTAGTTCGGCTAGTGTTCGGCTATGTGTGACAGGGGCTTAACTCTCAAGCCAGTTGCGTGCTGTCGCGTTGGCTTCTCGGAGTTATCAGTAGTCAAAAAAAGGTACACTGATAGATACACGAAGTACGTACGTACTAGTAAGTAAAAGGTCCTATACATAACCAACCTTTTTGAGGCCGTAGGGGCAGTGCGTTGTTAATCAACTGTGTCTAGGGCACTGTATTGGAAGGTGGAGCACATCCCTCCCCTAACGATCGCGAAGTCAGGTACCCATTTTACACCTGGGTGGAGTGAGGAAAGTTGTTTAAAGTGCCTTTCCCAAGGACACAACGTCTAGCCAGGAATGCAAGGAATCGAACCCGTGACCTCTCGATCTCGTGTCCGCTGGCCTAGCCACTAAGACGCTCTAAATGTTGCAAAAACACGCGTCAAGCTGGATTCTTGAATCAAGATTCCATCAACTGAGGATGGGACTCGGTAATGGTGAAGGTGCTAACGTGGGCAAATCACCGCAAATCTCCTATGATTGCTTGAAGCCCCAATTTCCATATAGATAGTTGTATCATGTATCATTTATCCCACAGGAGACAGGGAGACTCCGCAAGGAGTATAGACCACAAAGTAGGAAGTTTGCTGATTGATACACCCGATAGAAATCAAACTACCCATATCGATCTCTAAACGTTTAAAGAGAAAACAATTAGACCGCTGGCTCAAGATAAAGTGGTGTTAATAATGATTACAGATTGTGTTGTCTTTGGGCGACGATTTGCTCTAAGTTGTTACTGCGTAAATATCGCAAAATAATAAATCGATGGGCGATAATGTAAATTATACGCAACTTCTCTTATTCAATGGACCTTTTCTAAAGTCCCGCCTACCTCGGTCAAAACATGAATATATTTGACCGACATGCACCTACTGTCTCATTGGTCGAAACGCTAATTCTCCTGTTATTATTGGTTGAAATGCTAATTGTGATGGACACCAAAAACAACTGTGCCTGGTAAGACTAAGAGTGACATTCAATAGAAAATACACAGTGGAGCCGTACTCAGGCAAAATACTACTTACATTAGCGGCACCACTGGGTGGACATACAGAATAAGACAAGAAATCTAATATTTTACACCTTTGCTCTCGCTGATTCCGAACCATTCATTTTCTAAAGGCCTGTGGGGAGACCAATTTGACCTCCAGTTTGACCTCAATTCCTCCCAGCTTGCGGGAGACCATCTTGACCTCCAATGACCTTCCCGTCAGTCTGCGGTTACACCATTACCCCCTTACTCACGATGACTCTACTGTATTCAAATACATCCGTATTCAAATACATGTAACCAAGGAGGTCCTTGATGTAACTACGTATACAGACATACAAACAAACAACCACACCGAACACAAAACCTCCATACACGGAGGTAACTATACACATCACGGTATACATACAAGAAATGAAGCGTCATATTTTATTAGTATCACTCCGCATGAAGGAGATATTCCATGACCCAAATGAGAACACAATTTGTCCTCACAAGATTAGTTTCCGGGAATTAGGCCAGAACTAGTTGAGTTATAAACGTGGTTAAAATGCTTCCACAGATTTGATTACGTGACCTACATAGGAGGAAGGCATTGTGTAATGTAAGATGAGAGATGTGGGTGTATGATGATTACGGACAGCTCTATACAAAATTGTGGATGCAATTATGTATACATCGGACAAATGATGTCCTACGGTGACCCAGTATCCACAATGTGCCTTCGGCATTACTAAAACTTTCACAACATTTCATTTCTAATTAAAAGAACGCAAAATTACTTCTAAATCAATTGATTATTAGCCTTCGGGTGTTGTTTTTCAATATTTTGATCTATCGTGATATTTCCAGCCAGCCTTCGGGCTTGAATTTGTAAGTTAACTGATGTATTAACCACGAAGCATGCAGGGGATGAGGTCAAACTAATTAAAGTAGGTCCGAGAATTTGTTAAACGCATCCAATGCAATTTCAGGGCGACAAAAAAATATATTTAGGATGAGGAAATCTGTCTGATATTGATATCTACTACCATTTCTTAGCACATTTTCGCCATCGTTTCATACTTGAAATGCTTGAAGTAGCTAAAAAAACAAGCTATGCAAGGAGTCCATTTATTTTGGTACCACCAATAAATAGCTAGAACCAACCTACGATACGAAACAAGCAACCTTTTTCCATCAGCGACATCGCATTTTTGCCTCACAGATATCAGTATGCTATGGGATAGGGTTCATTCAACGTACTACATCAAAAGAATGGCCAGAAAATAATCCAGTTTTACCACCCTAAAATTGCACTGGATGCCCTTAAATGTTACTTCTCTGTATGTCTATTATTGTGTTCTTGATTTTCCACAGTACTTGGCAAGGTATTTTGGTCATTAGCTATATCAAAGAAAATTGGAAACCTTGAACGTTATTGAAGAGCGGATACCAATGTTATATTACACAGGAACAGTGCCCTCGCAAGGCTCGAAATACTTTTCTCTGTATACCTGCACTGGTGCAGGTAACATTGAAAATTACCTGCACCAGACCTGCACCACTCAGAATTTAGGAAGTATGGATCATACTAAAACTGTTCAGAAACCATTGCCATTATTTCTTTTATACATCATAGGTGGTAACAGTCAATGCAGCAAATAAAAATCCACATACACCTACATTTGTATATAATCCCAGTACATGGACCAGTGCAGGTTAGGTGCAGGTACGTAGACATCAGAAATACCTGCTCAGCTCCGATTTTACCTGCACTAACCTGCATATACCCAGTACATGGACCAGTGCAGGTTAGGTGCAGGTAGACATCAGAAATACCTGCACAGCTCCGATTTTACCTGCACTAAACTGCATATGCAGGTGGTATTTCCACGTACCGTCAGTAATATCTTATCTGATGTAAGAATGCTATCGTAATCTGTAAGGTAAAACAAATTATCACTTTGCTAATTACGCGAAATAACCTAGTTAACCATTACTCATGAGGTGCTGTTTTTCGTTGCTCATATCTTACATAACTTGAGCCTGAAAATCATATTTTACTTATCATTAAATTATATATATATTGATAAATAAACAAACTAACATTACTACCTGAGGTGAACCGTAATGCATCTGTAATTGCGCGACGGTGTATTAATGACAGTTTGATTTCTTGAGACGGCTAGAACTAATTAACCCGGTTTGGAACTAATTACAAACTTTCAATCACCATTTCGTTTGGAGAATGAGAACCTATTGTATTTCCTCTGTTTCTTCTTCTTCCTCAACCGTTCCAAACAAATAAGGTCAATGACCTGGACCAGACGGCTGTCACCATATGGTAACTGGTCCTGTAGCAGACACCCTGTGGTGTTGGATTACATTATGTAGCAAGTGGCAGGACAGAGTTGGAGGGGCTGGTCACCATATATATGAATGTGTTTGAGTAAGAATAAAAAGAGCAATAGATTGTTAGGCTAGACCATGTGGAGGTAAACATGATGAATTTGCTTTGCAAACGTTACATTTTTAGTTTATAATATATGTTTGTAAAGGGAAAGACCACATCCTCAACACTAAGCAGTCAAAGGCGCCCAGTGAAACATTTTTGGCCGCAAAACTGAAAATATTCCGGATAAAAATTATTTTGTAAAAGAATTTACTGTGAAAATCGCCCTGAAAACGCACTGAGAGGCAAACTGTGGTGAATGTGAGCAGATTCTCCAGTTATGTGAATTAATCCAAGCCTGTCTAGCTAGCTGATACGAACTTCAGCATAGACGTACACTCCTTCGGAAGAACTAGGGCATGATAAACATACCATCGGGATCTCCCCGGTATCTGGCGGTGCTGGGAGTGTTGGCCGCCCGCCCAAGCCCATTACCGCAAGAGGGGGAGTTTTTACGGGACAGATTTCAATATCTTCGCTTCCGAAGGGAAGGCCATATTCAGCAAGGCCGGCTGGAAAGATAGGCTATCAGAAAGGCCTATGCTCAGTAGGATTGGGGCCGGTAGAACACCCCTAAGCCGGCCCGTAAGTATGGTTACCAGACTCCCTGCCTGGAGACGCTTCATTGCCAAAGCCATGAGCAGAACAGGGCAGCCGAAGCTGCAAGAAAACGTGCACCAAGAGCCATCTCTGAAATATAGCAATGCTTTGCTAAGAAATACCTATGTAGATGTCTTTTACGCGTCACCACATGCACAAGACAGTTTCCTCTTACTCTAGTGAGCGTATATAAGGCTGCCTGGTCAAAACTCGTGCCAAGAACTGGTTGCACAAAACTCGTGCCAAGAACTGGTTGCACAAAACTCGTGTCAAGAACTGGTTGCACAAAACTCGTGTCAAGAACTGGTTGCACAAAACTCGTGTCAAGAACTGGTTGCACAAAACTCGTGTCAAGAACTGGTTGCGCAAAACTCGTGTCAGTAACTGGTTGCACAAAACTCGTGTCAAGAACTCGTTGCACAAAACTCGTGTTAAGAACTCGTTGCACAAAACTCGTGTCAAGAACTGGTTGCGCAAAACTCGTGTCAAGAACTGGTTGCGCAAAACTCGTGTCAAGAACTCGTTGCACAAAACTCGTGTCAAGAACTAGATGCGCAAAACTCGTGTCAAGAACTGGTTGCACAAAACTCGGGTCAAGAACTGGTTGCGCAAAACTAGTGTCAAGAACTGGTTGCACAAAACTCGGGTCAAGAACTGGGTGCACAAAACTCGGGTCAAGATCTGGTTACGCAAAACTCGTGTCAATAACTGGTTGCACAAAAGTCGGGTCAAGAACTGATTCCCCACTCGTGTCAAGAACTGGTTGCGCAAAACTCGTGTCAAGAACTGGTTGCACAAAACTAGTGTCAAGAACTGGATGCGCAAAACTAGTGTCAAGAACTAGGCACGCAAAACTCGTGTCAGTAAATGGTTGCACAAAACTCGTGTCAAGAACTAGATGCGCAAAACTCGTGTCAAGAACTGGTTGCACAAAACTCGGGTCAAGAACAGGTTGCACAAAACTCGTGTCAGGAACTGGTTGCGCAAAACTTGTGTCAAGAACTGGTTGTACACAACTCGTGTCAAGAACTGGTTGCACAAAACTAGTGTCAAAAACTGGTTGCACAAAACTCGGGTCAAGAACTGATTGCACAAAACTCGGGTCAAGAACTGGTTCTTTTCTGGCCTTAAAGCAACAGGGCGTTCTAAAAAAAACTAAATTGAATCGATCGTTGTTTAAAGTTCCGGCACGTTTTGGTTATGATCCTTTAATGCTTTCATTAGTTGGTCATTAATTCTATACTATACTGTCATCATACTAAAACCTCCATCATCAATCATGACCATAGCTAATTACTGATTTTTAATCTGTGTGTTTCCGGGAAACAAGAAATAAATACGTACCATACAGCTAACAGGGTAACCAAGGGGATTTAGAACATTGATGATCGACGTCTTGATGTCTAATAGTCACACTGTAGTATTCTACCCAGCAGACCAACACAGAACCACAGGGAAGTGACTATAAACGTCTCATTCATGTATTACTCCGAGTGGGCACAAACTAGTGGGGACCCAAAAAGTACATGGTTGTATGAAGGTGTGTTTTTATTGGTGAGAAATTTTCTCCTAGCTAGCCGTCCAAAACGTCAAAGTAGTGAAAGCTTGTTTGTAGCTGACGAAATTAGCACGAAATTGTTGGCAGCTGCGTACTAGGTCGGAGGTGCACAGTCCAGGGTTTTGAGTGGTGCGGTCTTAGACTAGTAACGCTGATTTTCAAACTTTTCAACGCGGAGCCGCTAAGTTCACGTTGCAATTGCCATAAAAGGGATTGTGTGTCTAGAGGTCGTTGGCAATTTTGTTATGTGGTGTAGAGTAAATGTGCTCACCATAGAATGACCGGTCTGTATCTGTATCTGTATAGCCGGTATAACCGCCCTTCGGCGTAACACACCAGCTTTGCAGGCACGCGCGGCAGTAGCTGGCTACATTACACCGAACAACCTGTTACACCTAACCTAACTCTAGACATTGTTTAAACGTATCTAGTGACGATGCCCCTACTGTACTTGGTGGCAGCGAGTTCCACTCTACGATGGTTCTAGCAAAAAATGAGTTTTTGAACACCTCAATCCTTGGCTGATAGCTCTGGTACATGAAGGCATGACTATTTCTTGTTCTTTTCTGAGTTGGTATTAGGTACTTGGTAGTTAGTACATCCACCAGTTTATTAGTCACAGATATGAACAGAATTCCTGTAGGATCATTTAGGAACGCAGCCATGTAAGACACGCATTTATACATTTTTTGGACGAATGTGGTCACTGTTTAATAGTCCTTAGATTATTTTTTAAAATTTTATTCATATAACCAATATTCAAGTATTCACAATAAGTGTTGAAAGGAACAACTTTGCTACTCTACATTATCTACTACATGTATTTCAAAACTCCATGTACATTTTTGTGAATCAATGTCGGGTCCAAAACTAAGTAAGAAAGCAACATGTGATCACTACATTCGTATCAATATGTACCACGGTTCGTATACTGGTTGTTGTCGCCTTTGGGTAAGGGCTCTCATGTTGGTCGAAGTAAAAATTTATACATAAGTCACATTGTAACAAAAAAACTCACGAATGAATGAATGAGACCTAGAACTAGAAAGGTAACATTTGCAAACAAATGCATAATGTTTACCTTCGCATATGGTCTGCTCTGTTAATTCTTACTCAAACATATATAGTCAGACAGGAGTTATCCCTCTTGCTATAAAATTGCAACATGATGTAACACAACACCAGTTACCATGGTAACAGACAGTCTGGTTCAGGTCATTGACCAGGTCAGAGGTCACTGTTGGGAGAAGAGGAAGAAGAAAAAACGTAGCAAAAACAATATGTTTTCCTTCGGTAAACACAATAAAGAGAGCGTAAAAGCCTGGCATCCAGGGCACTGCAGGCAGGCAATCAGCAATGCCATCGCTAACCGAGGCGCTTGGCTCTCCTCCAAGAGCTCGCCTGATTTTCCATCCATCCAATAGAACAGATTACTGAACTTGACAATCTCATCAAGCTGAACTTGACAATCTCATCAAGCTGACCTCACACAACCTTTAGGGAGAAGATGATGCATGTCCTCGTACCTTCCAATTATCTTCTCATCCCAGCGACTCCAATTAAGAAGATTTAATGGACCCAAAAGGCGCGCTTGGAAGACTAACCGGTTTTTCGGCTTGGTGGCTGTTGCCCCCAACGCTCCCAAGACAGTAATGGCAGGTATCAGTAACTGTCAGAAAACATTATGCTTAGGTCACAATTAGAAAATAAAGGGGCCCCGCCGGGTAGTTTACGGGCTGTTTTTCTGCACTTTCGGGCCTGGCCAAGTGTGACCCCATGCATGCGACTGCCGGGCTCTGTTTGGGAACGGCCGGGGCCCCGGGAGTTAAAATCAACCCGCGTCCGGTGACAAAAATACACCGTAATGCTGAGGACCGTGGCCCGGCCGGGCAGTCTTATGGAACGAAAAGTATGATATAAAAGACAACAAATCACAAAAAAGGTTGAAAAAAAACACTTAATAATGGAAACTATTTCCGTATATTCTTGAACCCATGTTTTAGATTAGTATTAGAAGTCTTGTCAACGTATATACATTAGTTACTACTACTTTTGTATCTGTGTGCCTGAACTTAGCCCGATAGAGCATGGATGTAATATGAAGGCTATCTGTCTCTATTATTTTCATGTGGTTGTCAGATGATAACACTTGTCCCTCTGTGCAATTAATCTTACTGTTTCCCGTTTATTATTGCATCCAGGTGATAACAGTACAGAATTATGACGCAAAAAGTCGGGAAATATCGATTATCAAAGCCTGGTAGATTTATATGATGAATGTGACTTTCTTTCATTTTCATGTCGCTGTGAGTTGGTTGATATCGAGGTGCCTCTTTGTGATCTTTCCTATTTACCGTTTATTGTTCATCTACATGTAGGTGATAGCAGTACAGAGGCATGACGTAAAAAGTCGGGAAATATCGATTATCAAAGCCCGGTAGATTGATATGATGAATGTGACTTTCTTTCATTTTCATGTCGTCGTTATGAGTTGATTGATATCGCGGTGAATTTTTGTGATCTTTTTTCTCAGTATAAATTATGACCACGACAGCCGGTGTCGATGTCCTCCCGACTTCAGAGCCCGGCCGGCCAGGGGCTACACCCCGTAGGGGCACCGGTGTAATGGTGCCCTAAGCATTAGCTGGTGCGCATTAATTCTTACCACAGTGATGTGAAGTGCCGTTTTTCAAAAGAAGTGTTTTCCAAGGATTGACGCAGAACAGGTGGGAAGTATCAGTTCATCAAAATCTTGTGAGGCAATATTATATTTTCAATTTCATAAACTGGGTGCGCATTTCTTACCACAGTGATGTGAAGTGCCGTTTTTCAAAAGAAGTGTTTTCCAAGGTTTGACGCAGAACAGGTGGGAAGTATCAGTTCATCAGAGTCGTAAGGTAATATTATATTTTCATTTCCATGTCATTGAGAGTTGATTGATATGCGCGGTGCCTCTAAGAGGTCTTTCCGGTACTACGCCTATGTTACGTGCAGAGGCAATACAGAAGCATGGCGCAAATGTATCGTTTATTAAAGTATTATAAGGTAATATCATGATGAACATAGATTTCTTACGATTTTCGTGAATATTCTTTTTAATCACATTGTAGGAAAGTTTCCTCATTATGTAGGACAAAGTAAACTTATGACTACTACTGAAAAAAAATAGATTTTATATACATTTTGACCAATCTATTTTAATCAAGACATATGTATTTCTCAATATATATATTTAACATCACCATGAGATGAGAAGAAGCCGAACCTATGAATTAGAGTAGTTTTAAAACCCATGTTTTAGATTTGTATTAGAAGTCCTGTCAACGTATATACATTAGTTACTACTACTTTTGTATCTGTGTGCCTGCACTTAGCCCGATAGAGTATGGATATCGATGTAATATGAAGGCTATCTGTCTCTATTATTTTCATGTCGTTGTCAGATGATAACACTTGTCCCTCTGTGCAATCTTAATGTTTCCCGTTTATTATTGCATCCAGAGGATAACAGTACAGAATTATGACGCAAAAAGTCAGGAAATATCGATTATCAAAGCCCGGTAGATTTATATGATGAATGTGACTTTCTTTCACTTTCATGTCGTTGTGAGTTGGTTGATATCGAGGTGCCTCTTTGTGATCTTTCCTATTTACCGTTTATTGTTACGTGTAGTTGATAGCAGTATGTAGTCATGACGCAAAAAGTCGGGAAATATCTTTTATCAAAGTCTTGTATGGTGATGTCCTAGATGTATATTTCTTATAAGTTTCATGTCAATTGAAGGAGTTAAACTGTTACGCACGACAAAAAAGCTCCGAGACGCTTTCAGATGGCAACCGCCATCTTTCTTCAGCTCATAAGAGGGGTCACGTGACCTAGGTGTCAAGGGTCACCCGGGTCACGTGACTGGACGAGGGAGTTCCATGTCGTTGTCAGTTGATTGATATCGCAATCCCTCTGTGTGACCTTTTCTGTTTCCCGTTTATTGTTGTATCCAGGTGATAACAGTATACAAGTTTGAGGTAAAAAGTCGGGAAATATCGTTTATCAAAGTCTTGTATGGTGATGTCATAGATGTATATTTCTTTTAAGTTTCATGTCGTTGTCAGTTGATTGATATCACAATCCCTCTGTGACCTTTTCTGTTTCCCGTTTATTGTTGTATCTAGGTGATAACAGTACAGAAGTATGACGTAAAAAGTCGGGAAATATCGTTTATCAAAGCCCGGTAGATTTATATGATGAATATAATGTGTCTGCTCTTTCATTTTCATGTGGTTGTGAGTTGATTGATATCACCGTACCTGTTACGTGATCTTTCCGGCTTCCCGTCCATTGTCGAATCTAGATGATAACAGTACGGAGGTAGCGCTCGTCACCCCAACTTTACGATATCATTTGTTATCTTCCTTCGGATACGTGAGAAAATGTAATGGGATCCCCGGAATAGCTGCTATCAAATTAGCCTGTGCGAACACGGGACCTGTTGAAAGTTCCCTGATGGCCGTTTAGACAATGGAAACGCCGAGAAATGCGATAATATATAATGATGATAAATTTTGTTGAACATTCATGCAGGCATACAGAAGTAATAGTAACGTAAATTCATTGATAAGACTTCTAATACTAATCTAAAACAGCGGTTCTAAAACTACTCTAATACGTGGGTTCTGCTTCTTCTCTTGGTGCTGTTGGATATATCTGTTGAGATAGGCTTGATTAACATGGACTGCATGGTCAAAGCACATAATCTGTATCTGTATCTGTATAGCCGGTATAACCGCCCTTTGGCGTAACACACCAGCTTCTGTATCTGTATCTGTATAGCCGGTATAACCGCCCTTCGGCGTAACACAACAGCTTTGCAGGCACGCGGCGCGGCGGCAGCTGGCTACATTACACCGAACGACATGTTACACCTAACCTATGAACGTCTAACTCTAAACAATGTTAAAAGCTATCTAATGACGATACCTCTACTGTACTTGGTGGCAACGACTTCCACTCTACGATAGTTCTAGGAAAAAATGAGTTTTTGAACAAGTCAATCCTTAGTTGATAGCTCTGGTACTTGAAGGCATGACTATTTTTTGTTCTTTTCTGGGCTGGTACTAGGTACTTGGTACTTGGTACATCCACCAGTCTATTGGTCATTTTGTGCATCATGCATAGTCTGGACATAGTCTGGATATAAGGAATACAATATGTAGTCCTTGAGTCATTCCTTCTTCGACAGACCTCCAAACCTAGCGATAAAACATAGCCACACCCAGCGCTCATGATTCTTCTCAGTTATCTCTTCAAGTAAGCATCCGTTTTACAACGACAGACGGCCGGGGCCCATTTATTTAGACCTTTATGACCGAGACTGAATGGTGCAATGGCCTATATAGTCAAGTCAAAGTTTATTGCACAACAGTTGTAGCAGGTACAATGTATGGCAGATAATAATTTACTAGCTGGTATGGGTCTAGCAAAATTTTACATATGGGTTTAAGCGGTATTATATTTCGCAGAATATTAAATAGAACTACCGACTAAGAACTAGTACATCTCTACAAGTAAGCGTTAAGCTACTCTATACTATGTTTAAATATATATAAAGGTACAATGAGCAGTTGTATATATATATATGTATATATACTATACAGGTTCTACGATATCTATATTTCACAGAGTGTCGACTAAATTACTGACTAAGGTCTGTTACGATTCTACATATAGGTACTAAGATACGCTATATAACTAATAAAGTATACAATGAGGTCTTGTATAACTACTATATATCTATTTAGGAGGTACGGTATTGCTTCGGAAGGTCGGGGCTTCATATCCCGCTTGTGTCATACCAAAGACTTGGTACATAATAAAGAAGCCACTAAGGTCTACTCAAATTTTCACTGCATGAAAAGTGGGATTTACCAATGACAATGAATGCCAGTTAAGGGTGGTAATGGTTGGTTTTGGCTTTTGATGATTTAGGCAACCGCTATCAGATTTTCCTGACATTTATCGCTGTTGTTTAAGCAACTATTCCCAGACGTACCTGTCAGAATTACCTGGGACATAATAACGTAATAACTAAAATAACACATGAAGTTAGATATGAAGGGCTCACTCCACAAAAAGTGGGATTTGCCAATAGTAGTAATACACACAGGAAAACTATACTGGCACAGTTTACCGCCTAAAGCAACCATTGCCAGACTTACCTGGCATTTAGCATCATCGGTAAATCCCACTTTTCACGGACAAACAGAAAGCTACTCACCTATTAAAAGCAGAGGACCAACAAATTATAGAAAACGTGGGGCTTTTCGTCTTCCTTCCGAAAAAAAAGAAGCCAAATCCAAGTTGTATAGACATAGCCATGGTCAGTACTTGAATTCGTCTATTTATTACAGTCACCAGTATTTTGAATTAGTCTTTTGCTACAACCACTGTCCGTGTCACATATATTATTTGACGCACACTACTACCAGTGGACTAGTCCCCTACAGTAGTGGTCTGTGTGGCCCAATGGCAATAGAAGCGGAGATAGGGCACTGTCCTAGTTCTATACACCGACTGTTGTGGGAAGGATTTTAACTTTTAACTTTATAACCGAGCCCGGACGTCGTGCGGGAATGAATCAAATTTGATGAACGAGCCCGGACGCGGATTGGGGGATAATGTTAACTTTTAACTTTATAAACGATCCCGGACGTCGTGTGGAAATGATTTTAACTTTACAGACGATCCAGGACGTCGTGTCCAGTCGTGTATTGTGCAGTCTCCTGGGAGATCTCTCATCAGATTTCTCATTACATTTCAACTACGTCCGTAATAGGTCTGTCCAACTATATTTACACACCAAGTAGTGATGCGTGTCCCAAGGCCCTGTAGTGTCACCTTCAGCTGCTCCGTCGTGACAATCAATGTACGCCATCTGTATGTGACAGCGCTGCCCACTTTACCTTTGCAAAGACACTGCTTGTTTTAGGCTCTTCGTTGCACCACGTAATACAAAGGAAAACACGCGTTTAGGTTCTCATCTCCACTGCAAGCAACGTTGGATTTACCAATGGTAACAAGTGTCCATAGGCGACAATCCTCCGTGAATTTTTATATTTTGCAGATTGGGAACAGTATTATTTATTTGATAGGGTATCGTAGTAGGTGCAAACCATAAGTCACAATCCCAACAGATACTCACAAACGAATATACACAACAACCACCTAATATCTGCTTATAGAACCTCGACTACCACACACTACTCAACCTACGGCCTATTCCACAGGATTATAAAAATAGGGGTGTTTCTGAAATATGCATTTACCTCAATATAAAAACCGCTACGGTAAAAGCAAAAACACGTGCATCATCACGGACATAACGGCACACCACATGCTCAATTACATAGAAATACAACGTACAGAACCATGACTGGCTGCGAACACGAAAAACCAGCTGACCACAATACTGCTGCAGGAGGTATACCTCCTTCACGGAGTAATAAATGCCAGTAAAGTCGGGTAATGTTTACTTTGTATACAGTACAGTTTCTTTAATTCACCAATGCTGTGCCAAGATGTACAGTGAGAGGCGCTCACCATGTATGTTCGCGCTACAACGATTCATTCAATTTCTTTTCGGTCCAAGAATTATTTGTGGATCGAGGGTTATCTAATTAGAGTGATTCTCCGGGGATTTCGCTGTGGCTATTTCAGTAATACCTCCCCCCTGAGACACAGTAGAATCACCAGTGTAGCATATGTAGAAGCTACCAAATCTCAACCAAACGAGTCTGCTGGGACTATCTAGAAAAAACTATAGAAAGTAATATAAGTATGAATGTATATGATACATTTGGTGATTCTTCTGAGCTCAGGTAAGTATATTACAGAAATAGCCAGAGCAGAGGCCTAAAAAAATCTAAGAAAATCACGATGATTAAGCAAACTAATTTGACAACGTGTATTGCATATGGGAAAATATAGAGTTCCACGACCACATACCTTCGCCAAATGATGTTAATGACTGACGTGATATACAGATTTCTCATCGAGTATGTAACTATGGTCCTCATTTGCATAAAGTTTTTACAATTGTCAGGCAAGTGAATAAGCGTTATGATCTGAGTTAAAGGCACTTTCCGTAACATGTATGTTTTTTCTCAAAAGTTTAAACTCTTTACTGCCCAAGCACATACTGAAATGACCCCATTTCTTTCCTGACAGCCGATCCTCCTACCAATCTCTCTCGCAGATATTGAGAACAAAAAATCGTGAGCGTTTTTTACTCCCACATCTTCTGGTAGATCATGAGTCGAAGCTGTGTGCTACGCCGAAGGGTGGGTATACCGGCTATACAGAGACAGATACAAAAGATGGTGTGTTACGCCGAAGGGCGGTTATACGGGCTATACAAATACAGATACAGATACAGAAGCTGGCGTGTTACGCCGAAGGGCGGTTATACCGGCTATACAGATACAGATACAGAAGCTGGTGTGTTAGGCCGAAGGGCGGTTATACCGCTATACAGATACAGATACAGAAGCTGGTGTGTTACGCCGAAGGGCGGGTATACCGGCTATACAGAGACAGATACAGAAGCTGGTATGTTACGCCGAAGGACAGGTATACCGTCTATACAGATACAGATACAGAAGCTGGTGTGTTACGCCGAAGGGCGGGTATACCTAATCTCCAAGCAGATTTTACGGTGGCCAAAGACAGTATCCAATTGGCCAGACAGTTACCATTAGCCACCGAAGACAGTATCCAATTGGCCAGACAGTTACCATTAGCCACCGAAGGTGGTAATGGTAACTGTCTGGCTAATTGGATACTGTCTTTGGCCACCGTAAGATCTGCTTGGAGATTAGGGTATACCGGCTATACAGATACAGATACAGAAGCTGGTGTGTTACGCCGAAGGGCGGTTATACCGGCTATGCAGATACACGTCGGCTGTTACGAAAACGGGGGAGGCGTTTAGATGAAATAAACCTTTATTGCACAACAAAAATATTTGAGACATAAAATCAAAAAGTGATATTCGTCTTCTATTATTTCTGGAGAAAGTGGACAAGTCCTAGATAGTGTTTGACATACGTTGCTCAGGTACGGTTCTGGATAGTCCACGCGTATCCAGAACCGAGTCTGGGACGAATCTAGCTTCTTGGATATACACGGAGAACCATGCTTGATCCTATATCCCTAACCCATTCAGGTATACAGTGTAGAACTAGATAGGCACGGTTCTGGATACAATATAGCTGCATGCCGTTTACAGTCAAACAGAGAAATGAAATCTAAAAAAAAGGAGAAATATGATATTCAAAGAGATCCACCACCACCTACACACAAGCAGGAGCTCTCTGTTAATTGATTTTCCATATGGGCACGAAACTGACGGTAAAAAAAATAATCTCGATCCAGTTTTAGCTCGCTGAAGAGCTAATCTTCCATTGGTCATAACAGCTCTTTTCGACAAGCACAATGAACAGTGGACCACGGCTCAACTTCCCATCCTAAGGACTGCGACGCTTTTCAGTGGTGTGCGTGTCGGGTGAGCGACAACAGCCGGGACTCGAACTCCCAACCTAGCTCTTAGTCCAGCCAGAGGCAGGATCGCTAACCACTGGACTACGCCCGCTACGGTTATCTTTCTCTCAAAACCGATGTCGAGACTTTGCGTGAAGGAAATGGTTTCTAATGGTACGTACGTACTAATGTCACGCGGAACGACAATTGTGACAGTAAATACCACGTTGTGCTCAGATAAGCATCCTAAATATCTCATGACGAAAGCAATCGGATAAAACGATGGCATTTATGCGTAATAATAGCGACAGAATGTCACTGCCATATTGCCACGCAATCTCACTTTAGTGGAACGGGGGCCTAAATGATAGCGTTGTAGATAGAGCGAGAGGTTATGACGGGTGATTATATCACAGAAAAAAGGTGGGGGGATATTAATCATTTGATAGTTTCATCAGGCTGGGTATATACACCAATGGCCCGTGTGGACATAGTGTGTGGACCACATTGCTAAAACTTCTCCTTAATTTACTTGTAATGCTAGCACTAAGATAGGTTTGTTTGAGCTGACCTGTAACACACGCTGATATATGTACGTGTCTGCTGCTCACACCAGAAATATTTTGTAAATAGTGTTTGATATTACTAACTCTTACCTACTGTGATTTTTAGCATTCTATTTTATCATGTATCATGAATTTTATCCCTGGTTTTTAAAGGCGGCTTTGTAAGCAATGACACATTTCAGGTATTGATTTTATGTCATTGGGAATAAAATCTGAATCTGAATCTACACAATAACTCACAATTATTGCCACGAGGAAGGTAACAGTTGGACTACCTATACAGGTAACTGTTCTTGGTTTTGTACAAAGAACATTAACCTTCTCCCTGCTGCCTAACCCCGTAACACATACAATTTTGCCAAAAGCCTATACTTCAGCATGGACAAGGTTAATACCCAGAGCCATACAATTCACTTTATCAAATCACATAGAAATGATTGTAACAGCTGGGCACGACTCCAACATTTTTAGAATGGTTTATTATTATTATCATTATTCGTACAAACTATCGCAACTATATAAGCTGAATTGCGAGTTCATAGTACATATACAAATTTCAACAGGTTGACATAAAAACAGGCTAAAATTTTACAAGACGGCGAACAGGTGACAATACATATTTAAAAGATACCAATTAATTATCTAAATGCCGTCGTTTAACAGGTTTACGATATATGGTAGGGGGCTATTTTGGTAACGTTTTAAAGCTCACCGAAAACAAGATGCCGACATCTGACCACCCTTACACAATAAACCAACAGGAGGATATATAGGCAAAGAACATCTGTTTTTGATTCGCTTCTATCAGACGTGAGTTTCTGTCGCAGGACTAAATGGGAGAGATGCTATAACTGCCCAGTGTTTCAATCTTAGAAGTTCATTGCAAACACATGCCGGAGGGCTAATTGCAAATACAAACAAGTAACAACAAACAACATGAAAAAGAAGATACAATGATATGCGAGACTACGTGATACTACATTCTACAACATACGTGGTACTAATTTGGTTGGGTTTGACTTAATGGGAGATTAGCTCTTCAGCGAGCTAAAACTGGATCGAGATCACTTTTTTTTTACCGTCAGTTTCGTGCCCATATGGAAAAAACAATTAACAGAATAAGAACCGGAGGAATCAGATACATTTTGGTAGGTATACACTAACAACACGGCACATGGCAAAGAATTCCCCCTTACCTTCAGCAAAGTGTGGTGGTAAGCGACCGTCTAGGCACTAACAACAGGCAGAACCTCCCTCAGATCCGCGGAGTTTTCTCCACACACAATATACCTAGATAGGGCGCACGTTATCAGACACATCTCACGAAACCGCTGAGCAAAACCCTAGTGTCGCGTTCACACGGCGTCGGCGATAAGAGAGGCGAGCGGCGATTGGTTCAGCGGATGGAATAAGTTTCAGAACCAAATCACGGCAGGATGATGAAAATAAGTGCGCTGAGAAAAAGTAGCGCTGATATAGCGACGTTTTTGTTTCGTGTATGATGTCTGTATGATATCACACTGACTGGAAAGGAGTGAGACTACTATGCTGACGTTATTAGTATTCATAACCGCAACCATATGCGTGACTTCAACCATATGCGTGATTTTAAAGTAATGGGCTTATGAGAAAGCCACCGAGCACGATCAATAATATAGTAATTCACATTATGAAGATTAAAGGGACATTATGTAACATTTTTGCACCCAAAAGTGAAATATTTTAATTGAAAAAATCTTCGTGTGATTGTAATTTACTTCCACTTTTCAACATATACATATTTGTGCAATTATCTCACATTTCTGACATTTATAGTTGGCGCACTCAGTTTGTGGTACCACCACAAACTACCAGAATGTAAACAAACATGACTGACAGCTGTGTTTCCAGGTTTTAACCCTCAAACCACCGTATGGGGTCATAACTGACCCCAGACGTATATAAATATGCGCCATTTTGACATTTGTTGTCCAAAACAAAATTCCCCCTATGAGTTTGTTTGTATATATGTCTTGTAACTTCTTATACGGTTTTACTGAGATTGGCTCATTGTTGATTGAGTTATCCTAGAAAGTTTATGCCTAGTCCAGAGGGGTCAAAATTGACCCCAGAAAAATGTTATGCATTTTTAAACACATTTATGTCTTTTTTTGTCCCCGAGATTTCTTCCAGATGATATGTTTGCTTGAGCTTTATGTTGTCATGACCTCATGCTTTGAATGAACGCAATATTGAATCAGAAAACTCAATAGTTGTGACTCTTGACTAAGTTGCCTATGGAATTGGGGTCAAAGGTCATCAACATTGCTGCCTGTGGACCTCTAGTGAAATTAAATTAAATTATGATAATGAGCAGAAATTATTTACACCTAATGATGTCAAACCATCCCTCATAGATTAATGAAACTATACATACATACAAATCGCAAAAAGAGTCACACTAAAAAACCGTATTCGTGCAAAACATTATGGGGTCAATTTTGACCCCATACGGTAAGATTCGTCGAAAAAAATCTACGGTGGTTTGAGGGTTAAACACACTGCTAAGGCATCATATTTTTGCACCTCCACTTCCTGAATGGCACTTGTTTGCAACAAGTAGGGTTGATTCAACTTACTTTGTAAAGAAATGACCAGAAAATTGACTTTTTGTATCGTCCTAATGTTACATAATGCAGCTTTAAGACAAGACTTTTTTTTAGTTCGAGATATAATGTCGCATTTCGTAACGGCTATCTACTCTTTTATTTATCCTGCCTAAAAGCATTTTTGAAAGAGAATACTGATTTTTTCCCCTTGGTAATGAAATGGCCATCTTCTCTATTCCCTTGTGTACGATTGTAAAAGCACTAACTCATTCGGGTAGACATCCGTACTATTTCATGGTCGCGTCGTGTGGCTCTTGATAGATCTACCGGGAAAAATAATAGGAATCAGGAATTTCCGATCAAGACAAACAGGAAATCAGAGAATCGCAAAGTTCTTTATTCACAACCACTTATTCAAAAAGAGCTGACGTTTCGATGACAGTCTGTCATCTTCATCTTCATCAGACCGTCTGATACGACCGCATTTGATACGACATAAGAAACTGAATCGCAAAGTTCCTTATTCACAACCACTTGTTGAACAAGTGCCGACGTTTCGATGACCGTCTGTCATCTTCATCTTCATCAGACCGTCTGATACGACCGCATTTGATACGACATAAGAAACTGAATCGCAAAGTTCTTAATTCACAACCACTTGTTTAACAAGAGTCGACGATTCGATGACAGTCTGTCATCTTCATCTTCATCAGACCGTCTGATACGACCGCATTTGATACGACATAAGAAACTGAATCGCAAAGTTCCTTATTCACAACCACTTGTTTAACAAGAGCTGACGTTTCGATGACAGTCTGTCATCTTTATCTTTATCAGACCGTCTGATACGACCGCATTTGATACGACATAAGAAACTGAATCGCAAACACAAAGTTCTTTATTCACAACCACTTATTTAACAAGAACCGACGTTTCGATGACAGTCTGTCATCTTCATCTTTATCAGACCGTCTGATACAACCATATTTGATACGACATAAGAAACTGAATCGCAAAGTTCTTAATTCACAACCACTTGTTTAACAAGAGTCGACGATTCGATGACAGTCTGCTATCTTCATCTTCATCAGGACAATTTTAACTGGGCAAAGATGACAGATTGTCCTGATGAAGATGACAGACGGTCATCGAAACGTCGGCTCTTGTTAAACAAGTGGCTGTGAATAAAGAACTTTGCCATTAATTCATTCACCAACCTGATGAAATTCTTCACGGAGATTTCGGACCCCCGGGAAGTGTTTTAGGTTTTTTGGTAATGTAATTCAACTGTGGATTGTATGATATAATGCATGAAAGACCTTTATTGTACGTTTATGCTCTTACAAGCTAACTACAGGTCATGGATAAAGCAAAGTATGATAATAGTAATATTTTACTTCCTAAATTCCTCCATATACCACCCACGTACTCCCACCCAGCACTTGCTGCATGGGTCACCCTCAGCATTGACCTTCCTATCAATCATCTGTCAAAATCTCCTCCCACCCGCCATGCAACCAAAGCAATTTAAGACAGAAGGACTTGGCGATGAAAATGGAATATAAATCCTTCGTCTTTAAGTTCGGGACTGGTTCCTCCGGATGGAGATGCGATACATGCTCCTCCGTCCCCTAGGTACCACATGATTCATGCCCAAGCTTACACCGCTCTTAGGAATTCCTGCGGAATAGCAACGGGGCTGCCAATTGTGCTATTTTTGCTCTGCTCGTTCTGGTGATTTGATTTGAATCCCTTTGATTATACACCATCGTTTTCAACATTGGTGGTTGCCAAGAGAGCTATAAATATACGGTGTTGGCGTTATATATATCAATCAATCAATCAACTTTATTGCTCAACAATTGTAGCTGGTACAATGTATGGCAAAGAAACAACAAAGGTACATACACAAACTAATACTAAAATATGATTCTATCGGGCTAGTCCATAATGATACTAAAGCTAATCTATTGTGTTTTCTTAGGAAGAGTATTATTTATTACATTTTGTAATTCAGGGAATATGTCAGCTATTTACAATATGGTGTCGCTTTGTTCATTCGGATGAGTTGGTTTGAGTCGCTATATTTATTTAACATATGTTGCCAACACTGGTGGTTGAAAAGACGCCAAGAGACTTGGAAGTAGAATGTAAGCGTCTTATGTGTTCATCGATCATCTTTAAACAGGGCAAACTTCTTGGAGCAAAACGACATTAAGAAAGATCCAACATGCAGCAACACGATTCGTGTCACAAACTTTACTCATTGCAGTTTATACGGTGTTGGCGTTATATATAATCATTTGGAAGACTTGGTTTAAGGCACTTTGCTTATATAACATATGTTGCCAACACTGGTGGTTGAAAAGACGCCAAGAGACTTGGAAGTAGAATGTAAGCGTCTTATGTGCTCATCGATCATCTTTAAACAGGGCAAACTTCTTGGAGCAAAACGACATTAAGAAAGATCCAAGATGCAGCAACACGATTCGTGTGACAAACTTTATTCTTTTTTTTATTCACATAGATTTTTGAGCATTAGATAGCAAGCACATTCGTGCTTATATGATCCTTTGCTCAACATAAGACATACAGAATACAGATTGAAGACAAATACAAAATATACAACGAACATAAGATGAAAGAGGCTGGCGCAAACTTTATTCATTGCAGTATTTGGGGCAGAGGCGATGCCAATCTTTCAAAGCCCTTTGCAGCCGTTTGAGGCACTTTGAACACTTACATAAATCCCACTTCTGACGAGAGGTAATTTTGCCAGTTTCTTGAGGCTAAGTTGTTTATGTAAATGACAACTTCAATGCACACTGTGGCGTTTCAGGTACAAATCTTTCCTACGATAAAAGAGGAGGTCAGGCAAAAGAAGATCATGGCTTATTTTCGCAGGAACTTTTAAGTTCAACGTTTCTGAATTGTAAAACTGCCGAGTTAGACGACTTCTGTGGGTATCAGCCTGTGATACATAGTCTCTCACTTGGGCAGATTCAGTCTGTGGGGAGGGCCTCTATCTAAAGCCCCAGTCACACATAGCCGAATATGGCCTCCCGAACACTAACCTAGCTCCCCACAACCATGGTTAGAAGTAGGTCGGGAGCAAGGTCGGCTGGTGTTCGGCCAGGCCGGCTACTGTTCGGCTGCGCCAGCCGAATGTTTAAAACATTCGGGTATGGACGGGAGGTTGGGCCATGGTTGTCTGGTGGTTGTCTGGTGTTCGGGAGTAGTTTGGGGCATTGTTAGTAGTCAAATGTGACTCAAATTTAACTCAAATTCGATTCGATTCGTATAGAAAGGTATAGGCGTGGCCTAAATGTGGTCAGACTGCCCCCGAACTTCAGACAACGACAGCGGCTTTAAGATGGCGTCACACAGCAGTAAGATATTGGACTGTGAAAGAGCATTTTCGCCAGCAATACGGCCGATGTCCTCTCGATCAATGTACGATGTTAAGGAATCGGCCGATGTTCACAGATGTTGTATCCAGAACAGTGCTTTATCCAGAACCATGCTCAGGTACGGTTCTGGATAGTCCACGCGTGTCCGTGCCTGGGGCAAATCTACGTTCAAGTCCTACTATCCAGAACCGTGCCTGAGCCTAACCCTAACCCATTCAGGCATAGAAATAGATAGACACGGTTCACGATACAGTAGCAGGTCCAAAGTAACAGGGTAGATTTGCAGGCGAAAAAAAACGCTCGACTCTCTGGCTATTTTGAAATTTGGTGACCTTCTAGCGATTAACAAATTCGGCTGATGGAGCGCGATTTTAGTCAAGCTATCTGTAGTATAGCGTGGATGAAAAATTTCCACCACTGGAAAGTCAAGTATGACCAATAGACTGGTGGGTGTACCGACTACCAAGTACCTAGTACCAGCCCAGAAAAGAACAAGAAATAGTCATGCCTTCAAGTACCAAAACTATCAACCAAGGATTGACGTGTTCATAAACTCATTTTTCCTAGAACTATCGTAGAGTGGAACTCGCTGCCACCAAGTACAGTAGAGGTATCGTCATTAGATACTTTTAAACATTGTTGAGTTAGACGTTCAAAGGTTAGGTGTAACAGGTCGTTCGGTGTAATGTAGCCAGCTGCCGCCGCGCCGCGTGCCTGCGAAGCTGGTGTGTTACGCCAAGGGGCGGTATACTGGCTATACAGATACAGATACAGAAGTATAAGACGGATTTTCGCCATAAGATATTACGTATTCACAGTGAGACGTACACTTAGTCTGTGCATGCAATCTCCAACTACCAGGCTAGGCCGTCCAGGGATCTCGTATAGATCCGTCACAGCCTGCAGCAAATTGTGATGGGCGACATGGGTATTTCTGTAAACGATATGGAGAGCATTAAGTTTAGATCCTTCCGAGGGACGTTAGAAACTTAATCGGTTGCAAACAGGCAACAGGCACGGCAGGATGAAATCCTTTAGATTGAGGACTTAGAGACGATGCGACTCAGATATCAGTTAGAGACGATGCAACTAAGATATCAGCACCAAGGATAGGCTCTCTGGTGGCCTTCGTGTAAAGATAAGAAAGATTCGTATTCTGAAAAACAGGCAGCTACCAACGATGATATTTTGAACGGATATTACAGAAATAAATGTGCAATAACTAAAATTCCTGAAGCGGGCACATATAATAATTAGGGTCGCTCCTGAAGCCTTGCCCATAAGAAAATAATAAAATGACTACGACCCTTTCCCGTAGCGTGCGTGTGTGTTGAGTGAGCGACAACAGACAGGATTCAAAGTTTTGACCCAGTGACAGGACTGCACGTTGATCGACATATATCAGTAAAAGAACAGTAACTGTTAAAAAGATCATGAGCTAGGAATCCTTCTGCTGACTAAGTTTACAGTGTTCGCTTAGTGTATGATTTAGCAGACTGAGTTTACAGTGTACGTCTATAGTTAAATCCCCCACATTCTCTAGTTGGCTGCCTCCTAAACGTGTTAAAAAGATCATGAGCTAGGAATCCTTCTGCTGACTAAGTTTACAGTGTTCGCTTAGTGTATGATTTAGCAGACTGAGTTTACAGTGTACGTCTATAGCTAAATCCCCCACATTCTCTAGTTGGCTGCCTCCTAAACGTGGAAGCCTACATGGCAGAGAACTAAGAACAAAGGACAACTTCACACAGTTCAGCTGCAGGACCTCTAGGTTTAAGAATAGTGTTTTACCTTTTATTGTCGACTTGTTGAACCAATCCTGATGAATCTTAATGTGTATCATGCCCCAATTCAGCCATGTAAGGCTGCAATGGTATGTGTTGTAAATAAACCAGTCTATATATATTTATAACCTAGTGTATGATTCAAATTCTATTAAATTTAATCCTTCATATTCTATGAGCTTCATCTTGTTTCCTCTGTCTCTACTTTTGTCTTGTATTTGTTTGACGATCGTGATCTTGAATACTGAATATGTCTATGAATGTTAGATGTCTAGGAATAGATCTTTACATAAGGCCACACCAAGTAATATTTATGGATGACGTCCGCGCGCGCATTGATTTTGGCCTGTTCCCAGAAATACCCCCCAATAAATTCCGCTTCCCGTAACTATGACCAAAGAGTCACAAAAGTGCTGCAAATCGCAAGATAATGGGAAGATGGGATGAAACTTGAAAGGAAAGAAACAGAACGTACAGGACGACAACTGCTGTTCCACTAATTTATCGCTATTTTCATGACAAATAAAAGACTTGTTGGTTGTTACACTGTGTTCTCTCATTCAATTTGTGTCCTAACATTTGTCCTCCCTTATAATATTTCAAATCTAGGCATCTTGTTTTTTCGGCCCTTCTTGTTTTTTTCCTGCGCTCTCGCATTAGATTTAGGGTCTCCAGAGGACGTCATCCATAAATATTACTTGGTGTGGCCTAATACAAAATAAATCAAGCAACTGGAGTCTCTAAAGAGTCAGACGTATTCCAGACAGCATCCGCTATGTTTCATCATTGACTGAGTCCTGAATGTTTTATGTCACTTGCTTTTAGTATTTGGGCTATTTACGTTTCATTATGTTCTTGTACTTTTTATTCAGAAGTAGCTAAAAACAGGTCACAGTCTAGACTTGGGATGTATTCGCCCGCTAAACAATAAACTGGAACTGTAGAGCTGTCTCTGATAAATGACGCTGTCTGGTATTGGAAATAATTGCGCTGATCAAGTTACACAACTGCAGAGACACGAACAATTTGATAACGTCTACTACACAATCACCAAACTATGTAGTCCATTCATCTTAGTCTGCTGAAATTTGTACGGTACTTGTCTGCGTAAAGCCCCTGTCACACATTCAGAACCTTCCCCCGACCACCAACCAACCAACTTGAAGGTTGGCTGAAGTTCGGGAGAAGTCTGACAAGATTTAGACCACGCCTACCTTTCTATACGAATCGAACCGAATTTGATTTAAATTTGAGTCAAATTTGACCCCCGAACACTGCTGACCTACTCCCGAACACCTGCCAACCATGGCCCAACCTCCCGTTCACACCGGAATGTTTTTAACATTTTGAAACATTAGGCTGTCGCAGCCGAACAGAGCCGACCTCGCCGAACACCAGCCGACCTTGCTCCCAACCTACTTCTAACCATGGTTGGGGGGAGTTCTGCTATAGTGTTCGGGAGGCCATAGTCGGCAATGTGTGACAGGGGCTTAACACAAAGTCTGCTCTACGGGGCTGTAACGGCCCTTCCAGACACCGGGTTCTGGATAGTCCACGTGAATCCAGAATGGTGACTGGTGCAAATCTACGTTCCTGGATACGCACGCGGAAACTATCCAGAACAGTGCCTGATCCTAACACCAACCCAGTCAGGCACAGAACTATAACGTTATAGGTGTGGTTCTGAATACAATTATATCTACACGTCTTTGCCCTTCGTAATGCTAATAAGGCCATTTTGGATACTTTTTTTATAGTATCTCCACTCTGCGCTTCTAGTGCCTGTATAACTAAACAAACTCCAGCAAACAGCGCAGGCGAGGCTTTATAGAAATGCCAGATCAATACCAATAAGACCAGCCAAATGTGAGCTAGCGACCCTGCAAATCAGCATTAGCCGACAGGCCCCTAGAACTTGACCTTTGGAGCAGCCTGTTCCATTCATTATCTAACGCCCCTGCCACACATAGCCGAATATGGCCTCCTGAACACTGCCGAACTCCCACCAACCATGGTTAGGTGTAGGTCGGGAGCAAGGTCGGCTGTGGTTGGCTGGTGTTCGTCGAGGTCGGCTACTGTTCGGCTGCTACTGTTTTAAAACATTCGGGTGTGGTCGGGAGGTTCGGCCATGGTTGGCAGATGTTCGTGGTCTTTGTGTGATTGGCAGTCAAATTTGACTCAAATGTAACTCAAATTTGATTCGTATGGTTGGCTGGTGGTCGGGGGAAGGTTCTGAATGTGTGACAGGGGCTTTAGTTCATCTGTTTGCCCTGTCGTGTTAGTTTAGTCAGGGTCCACTTTTAATACAAGATTGATGCACTAGCCTAGTGGTTAGAGTGCCCGCTTTGCATTCGGGAGCACTGATTAGGCCACACTGACTTCATTACATGCACAACATCCGCGAGCGCGTCAGTTTCCGTCCGTTTCCAAATAAAACAAGAAATCTGAGATTCCAAACTTCCAGGAAGTATATAATCCATAATGTTCACAACAACTGCTGACAATTTCACATTAACAAAAATCATTACCAGTAACGCTACATAAGATGGGTGATATCACAATTATAATACACAATACAACCTTAACCCCCCCTTCCTGAAAGTAGTGTAGTGTGTGGGAGGGATTTGTACTAACTTCAGCGAAAGGAATTTACCTTTGCCTTACAATCAACAGAACGTCGAACGTACTGCGCCTGCGCGAATCCAGTAATGTTTTGTGCATAGCATTTCGGCAGAACGTCTCGTTTAAGGTCGTATTCGTGTATTTAAGAATGGCATCCCATCTGTAGTTTTCAAATGTTGTGTCTGAAAAAATGGTCTGCAACGGTGAAAATTCTGATGCAACGTTGACCAAACATCTGACGAAAATCTGGGTTTCGCGCATGCGCAGTACGTTCTGCAGACGTGATACACACGATCAGCAGTCTATGACTGTGTAATAACCGTAAATAGACAAAGCCAGCGGCGTTCCGCTCTTACCATTTGCAGGCAAGCGGGATTGGATCCATTACGCCCACTCAGGAGCATGAATTGTCTTTTCACGGATGAGCAGCGACATTTGCAGCGCCCAGCCTTCACATTAAAAGTGGCGTCGGTATCAGAGTGGTTAGGCTAGCGAACACGGCATGGCATGGCGAGGTCAGGGGCTCGATTCCTGGCATTTCTGGCCGGACGTTGTATTTTCGAGAAAGGCCACTTTGACGACATGATGAGAGATAAACTGTTCTCCAACTCAAGAAAATTGACTCAGATGAACTTTCATGCCAGGAGTTGGGAAACTTGGTAAAGGCGGTGTAAGGAGAGGGATGGGCTCCAGTATAAATTCGAGGGGATTCATTCCTCAGCTAGCCGACATCTCGCACACGCAGTCGTCCCTCAGAAAGACATCTGGAGCCGCAGAGTTCCCGTTTAGAACCTTTATTTCAGCCTGACACACGACCGGTTTCGCCTGTGTGGCTTCTTCAAGTGTACAGAGGCTAAATGACACAAGTAGCATGAAATTCTCACTTATATACCTTTCCAGTGGATCAGTTACATGAGTTCGTAGTGCTCTGATCTGGTCAGTTACATGCAGATCGAAATGCTCTGACCTTAGTGGACCTATACAATGGCGTCCCCTATTGTTCTAGGACAATTTCACATGTCGTAAAGGGATGGGCTCCACTTTCCAAAACAGTGAGTTAACAGCACACAGCAGCTAGGGCCTAAAAGGCATTGGGCCTTTTAAAAACTCTTCCCCTGACCCATATTGCATTCCAGCTCTGCTTGTGCCCGTGTTGGTTAACGCGTTTGAGAATGTTTTCCCGCCACCCAAGACTTAAATATTGATATAAAATTGCAAGCAGATAACGAACCTACCTTCCCATAATGTATGATACTGTGAGTCGTATCGACCAATTAAAAGACGTAAATTCTTTCATCGCTTTGACGAGATTATAAAAACGATGTCTATGATTGAGATGATTTCATTGGAACCTCATTGTAATCAATGTATGTAAGTATTGTTACTATGTTTCTACCAGAATATGCTGGTATCAATGTTTTCTATCTCATGTTAGAACAAGGTTTTAGAAAGTTTGTAATGAATCAGCAATTCAGCCTTCGGGCTGCGAATGATTTGTATTTTGAATAAACCATTCATAATCATCATCATCATAATCATCACCACCACCATCATCATCATTATCATCATCATCATCATCATCACCACCATCATCATCATTCGCTGTGTAATGGTTTTCGGGCTGCGAATGATTTGTATTTTGAATAAACCATTCATCATAATCATCATCATCATCATCACCATCATCATCATTATCATCATCATCATCATCATCATCATTCGCTGTGTAATGGCCTGGCGCCAGACGCGACCTTTTACGTCAAAGATATCATATTGGAATCACAAATAAAAAACGATTTCCAGAAAACACCCATCTTCATATGCCAAAATTCGCCTCTTCTGAATAGCATATATCAACCAACCGTATTTCAAAGCCTGCCGAGGCGTATTCTTGGTGTGGTGCCAGACTTTAACTCGTAAAGTTTCGTCTGACCAAAAAAGCCGAAATCAGTTCTAAATGTAGGTTCTACCGTTGTATATTGCATATGCCTTCTCATCATCAAATTCCATTGTATCGAAAACATTCTTTAGCCAGTTGAACGATTGGTCCCAAACTTTGCAATTTGAAAAAAAAACTTTCTACATTTTACATGCAGTCAGCGTACTTCGTTTAACTTTACTAAGAGGTAGAGAGCATAACAAGGACAGGGCGATGGATTTCTGAGGTCGCCCCCCGTGCCGCCCCCGTGCCTTGGCATGGCAATTGCAGGCTAAATATCAAAGCGGAAGTAATCGCAGTTAGTTACCGATCTGGCAAGGTTGCCAAGTCTGCATTTTGGCGTTCCTTTTAAAACGTCGGGTTAAGTCAAAAATCGTGTATCAAAGCCTTCTTATAAGTGCGAGTGCAGCATCTTTGGCCTGCATATCGATTGAGATCCAACTTGCTTCTTTCGGCAAGACTTTGACCTTACATTTGGTATCTATTTGAAAAAAAAAACGGTCATTTCCAAACGCAAAATGCCATGTAATTTACTGTAGCACCTCCCCCCGGAAAGTTGAACCTGCCAAGGTAGCTAGTCACGTCTTCCCTTGTGAAGTCCATGGGAGTTATTACCTTCGCAAAATTGAAAGGAAATAAAGAAAAAGCCGGTATTATTTGAATGTTGACACTTGCGTAGGTAGCAATCTACTGCTGAGCACATATTGAATTTATTTTTCTGGCAGCCAATTTCCAGAATATACGACTTCTGACGGGCCTTGGTCTTTAATAATATCTTCTCTCACTTGGGAAGGATCTTTGACAGAATGCAATTGGCGGAAAGCCCGTGTCATTTTATCATAGGAGTTTCCAAGCGTGAATAATTGTATTCGACAGCAAAGACCTTGGGAACTGAAGCAGGGCCTAGGGAGGTTGGAGAAATTTAACTGTACTCTTTGAGATGGTTTTGACCGGAGACACGTGAATATGTTTGGTAGAAAAATATCCGTGGTTGATAAGTTATAATCCTTGACCATAAAAAGAGTTCAAAGGTCTCATACCTCTATGAAATATGTGAGTTTTTCGTATGCCTTGTTTGGTTGTAGGTATTTAGTAACATTGTAAAGTCAGGTACTGTATACAAAGTAAACATTGCCCGACTTTACTGGCATTTACTACCATTGGTAAATCCAACTTTTCGTGCTGTGTGGTGTGATTATATTAAACGGACATGAGAAGGGGTCAAAATGGAAGCTTCCTAATATTCTTCCAAGGACTTCCTTGTAACGCAGGTAACCGGTCTATTGTATATCAAGATGTGTGCACCCTTTGCCCTTCCAAACGCTAATACATATAATTGTATATAATGCATACAATCTTCTCTTTGAGTTAGCTGCTCTTACCAGATAACGTAATGTGTTCTTACGAGATAACGTGTTCTTGCAAGAAAATTCTCTGCGCACCACTTCTTTCCTTCATGAAGCTTATCTTTTTCCTTAAAGACATGAGCTCTGTCGACCCAGTTTTCCTAGCCTATTTGCCATCCTATTCTACAGGGAAAGTTCGTTTGGAAGTATTGTTTTGGGTGGCTGAGTTGTGGGTTTGTGTCTCTGCTTGTCGTAATACCTTGAGCGGGAGGTGATGAGGTGATTGGTGAGAGCATCCAAACCAACTGTAAACAGCCTTTTTCTTGGCATATCTTGCTATTTTGCAGCTGGTGGGTTTTCTCTCTTTTTATTTCCTTGCAAAAACTGGGCTTGTTTTTGATGCTGGGTAGAGCTCTAAAAGTGATGCTATGTTGTTGTGTTTAGTGGTGTTCAGGGGGTCAGAGGTCATCGCGGCCATCGTACAAGGAGTTTAAGCCGATTCAAAAGTAAGAATTTGGGGCTAAATGGACAATTTCGAGGCCAAGCTATCCTGTCAATGTGTGTTTTTAATAGTTGAACACTCAAGGAGGTTTTTAATAGTTGAACACTCTTTTTCAGCGTAACGAAGGCGATGTCATTGGAATCCCAACGAATGCGTACACACGGCATGTGGTCTAAATACCTACTCCGACAAGGACCTCTTACTGGGGAGACGGCAGATACATAAGATGATAATCTATCGTGGATGCTGTTCGGAACTACGTAATCCTTTCTAAATTAGTCAAGAGCAGACTTTAATCAATAATTAGAAGACGGTTGACGTCTGGCTTGATGATCATCGCTTACATTATTGCTTTGAGTGTTTACGAAGTCACTGACTTCATTCTGTAATTACCTTCGTCAAGACTCGAAGATGACTGTTTTCGTGTTTTCGGTGCCGTTTGTGGGTAGGTGGGTGGACAGCATAATCCAAGAAGCCGTGGATGGATCTGTACGATATTTGATGTGTGGGTAGGTGTCAGCAAAATAAAGGTCAAGCTTGAGTTTGTGCCCCCTAGAGGCTTTCTATGGTAATACAGCAGAACTCGCGGTGTTCATGTTCGAGTGTGCGAGCATTTTTGAGTGGCAGATAACTCTCGTGACAAATGCTGACATTAGGCCAACTCTGAACACAAATTCTTCAAGGGTGACATATTATGTGACCCAAGTAAAATTCCAGAGCACTCAGAGCCAAGACAACAGGGCTGCGCGCTATTTTAGTCTCTTATCAGTCCTGGGACATCGCAGAAAGAGTCACGACTTCCTCCTGTTACAAAGCCAGTAAAGAGCTTTGAACTTGGAGCTTCCGGTCGATGTCAGTCACTTGAATGATCTCTGAAGGCTACGGCAGTCTGCTATGGGTGTGGCAGATACATCATACTGTGCATAGATGGTAAAGCACCTGTGAGACATTCAGAACCTTCCCCTGACCACCAACCAACCAACCAACCAACAAAGGTTGGCTGAAGTTCGGCAGCAGTCTTACCAGATTTACGGCAAGCCTACCTTTCGATATGAATCCAATCGAATTTGATTTAAATTTGAGTCAAATTTGACTCCCGGACACCAGCTAACCACCAGCCAAACGCGTGGTCGAACCACACCCGAATGTTTTAAACATTTTGAAACATTCGGCTGGCGCAGCCAAACAGTAGCCGACCTGGCCGAACACCAGCCGACCTTGCTCCCGACCTACTCCTATGGTTGGGGGATTTTAGCAGTGTTCAGGAGGCCATATTCGGCTATGTATGGCAGGGGTTTAAGGTAGACGGTCCTTGTTATGCAGATGTACACCCTGGAAAACGGTAGACCTAGAGGTTTGTGTCAAGCCCCTGTTACACAGTCAAGACCTTCCCAGGATTTTACTCCCGACCAATCCCCAACCAAAGTCGGTACTGGGTTGGGAGTAACCTGGAATCTATCCTGTTCTAGCTCCATCTCGCTCCCCTGATCACATTCAAGCAGAATATGACTTTCCCAACGTTTTCACAAGTCATAGAAGACTAGTAGGCAACCTCGCCGACCATCTCCCAACCACAGATGACCTGCCTCAAGACTAACTCCCAACCATGGTCCAGAGAACGTCAGAAGGCCAAGGTCGGCTATGTGTGACTATAGAGTCTGTATCAAGTATCCACAGGAAGTGTTAAACGTCACTCCTTGTTACAAAGTCGGGAAAGTCAAAAGCCCCATTGGGTTTGCTCCCGATTCCGCCGAACCTCAAGTGTGGGAGCCATGTTACAAGACCTCCAGTGGAAAACACTCCAGGAGAGAAGGAGATGTGCCAGGCTCACAACATTCTATAAACTACATCATGGCTGCATCACTGTCAATACAAAAAACTTACCTGTTATCCACCGACCAAAACGCAAGTCTCGGCACATGCATCCCCTGACCTACGTGAGTCCTGTATGCAAAACCCTGTATAGGCAAATGACATTCTTCCCACGCACCATTCCTGAATGGAACTCTCTTCCAGTAGAGATAGCCACTGCCCCTACTCTGACATCCTTCAGGGATGGGGTGGCTCACCTGCACTGACTGCTCAACATTGTACTTCAAACCAAATTCCTACAACCAACACCGACAACTACAGTTGACTTTCTGACCGACGGCAGCAGATTCATCGACAAGCCGATGTTGGCTGCCCATACCAAAGAAGAAGAAGAATATTGATCTAGAGGCCAGAAGGGCAGCAGTCGTCTCTTCGTCCATGTCTGAACTGTTCCTACTTTACAATCAGGAACCGTTTACATCATTAGTCAGTCTGCATTTGAACCTAGCATTGTATATACCATGTGCCAAATTGGAAGTGGCTGGCTATGTAACGCCATATGGTCAAGAGTTGCCGCAGCGTTCATGGTCGATATTGGTTACATAGAATAAATCAAGCGTTGGATTGCGGTGTGCACTTGTGAGGTGAAGTTGTCAGTCTGCATCTTAACGAGAAATGAAAGATCTTATGGCAGTCATGCCTCCATGAAATAGTTATTTAAAGTCTTTGAATTTCTTGTTTTATTCATTATTGTGGATTTCTAGCTGATCCTGTCTATGCATTTTCCCACTTGCAATTGCTCCGATATGGCAACAGACATGCGTATAGCGGGAAATTGAAGACAGGAAATGTGATAACCTTTTTTGGGACATTTGAGCTAACTTCCTGTCTGTGCCCCCGGTGTACCTAGCATGTGGAAACGACTACAGAAACACAAGCAAACACACGGGCACACTGAAAACAAAACCTTCGGACACGGAGGTAATATTTACTAACAACATACTTGTATACTTTGAGGCCACCTGTATTTGACGTATTAAACTGTACGAAAACTAGTAGTAACTCGACCAACTAGCGTCAGAACGACTTTCATGATGTTGTTTTTCAGCCCCAAACATAGCTTTTTCCTTTGATATAATTCTGCAGTCTTCTTTGACTTATTTCTTTCAAAATATCTACCAAGGAAAGAGAAATGTGCATTGGTGGGACAGTACTCTCCTACTGGAGGCTACACAGACCCTTTGAGTCCCTGTTACACATAGCCGACCATGGTCATGGTTGGGAGTTAGTCATTAGCAAGGTCAGCTGTGGCTGGGAGTTGGTCGTCGAGGTTGCCTACTAGTCTTTGATAAAAGTCGTCTGCGCCAGCCGACTATTAATTCTGAAGAATCAAAGACGTCGGCAAAATTAAATCATATTGTGCTTGAGTGTAATCAGAGGAGCGTACTGGAGGTAGAATAGGACAGATGCCATTCTACTCCCAACCCAGCACCGACCTTGATTGGGGAGTGGTCGGGAGCAAAGTCGTGGAAAGATCCCTGAATGTGACAGGGGCTTTAGTATCACTATACGGAGCGGTTTATTGTACACGAAGAAAGGTTCATTATTATTTCCCAGTTTCTTTGCAGTAAGCCTCTTCGCTGTCCCGCTCCATAATTGCCATAACATCAACATTCGTGGCATTGAAACATCACTCGATTTTTTACTTCACAAAGGCATGGCCCTAGCCGAAGCATTGGGGCTTTGACATGCACAGCACTAGGCTTTGAAATTGAATCTTTAGTTTAATCCATCTATCTCAACGTATGTGTAAGATCCATAATACGATATCTAATCTCAAAAACTGTTTCAACTATCTATTCTGTGATCTGCCGAAATCCTTCTGCGTATTGATTAATACGCTGCTTCCAAAATATTCTTTCATAGCTTTGTCTTTTAATTTAATTCTGCTGCTTTCTTTGAATTACTTCTTTCGAAATATCTAAAACAAACGAGAAATACCCCGTATCGCACCGCGGAATATCCCGTATCGCACCGCGGGATGTCCCGTGTCGCACCGCGGAATGTCCCGTATCGCACCGTGGGATGTCCCGTGTTGCACCGCGGAATGTCCCGTGTCGCACCGCGGAATGTCCCGTGTCGCACCGCGGAATGTCCCGTACCGTAAAGCGGAATGTCCCGTATCGCACCATGAAATGTCCCGTATCGCTTCGCGGAATGTCCCGTATCGCACCGCGGGATGTCCCGTGTCGCACCGAGGAATGTCCCGTGTCGCACCGCAGAATGTCCCGTATCGCACCGTCAGACATCCCGCACTACACCGTGGGACGTGCGTTGCGGCGTACACCGAAAGCTGTACCGTACGTAGCATTCGACAGAACGTATCGTATAAGGCCATGTTCACGTATATAAGGATGGTATACCGTCTACAGTTTCCAAATGTTTTGTCGGAAAAGATATCGTATGCAACAGACATAATTCTGATCCAACGTTGACCAAACATCCAACAGAAATCTTGACTGGCAATACGTTTTATTGTAACGGCAAGACAACAACTCCAGTACAACACATTGCAACTGAGGCACCACGCAGGTCAATGGTTAAAGGTGTCTAATTATTGTTGACTTTGCCATTGATTATTGATAAATAACAACAATTCACCAGCCAGCCTGATCGCCCGGAGTCCCACGTATGTACATTAGTTCTGAGACAGTGCTGCCTCCTGTGCAATCGACTATTAGCGACAACATCAGTTACTGTGTGACAAATTGGATTTCGTGAGAAATATCGAGCTGTGCATGAAAGGCGACCTGAGCTACGCAATAAAAATGACAACACAGCCACCACAGGGAAGTCTGAAACAAGACGAAAATTAAAGCATATCCAGAATCTCATACATCATGGGTGTCTCGCTTCTGAGTGCACCGAAGGTTTGATAGCGTGACAGGGTGCAACTTTAAGGATACACATGAAGTCTCAGTCAATAACTGAAATTCTTGCATGAAAGCTCATCTGAGTTGGTAAATCATAAATGTGGAAAAACTGTTTTCCAACTCCGACTCATTGTAATTTTCGATTGACTCACTTAGTCTTCAATAGCTATCTGACCCAATCACTCAGGACACGTGGCTTTTTGCACATGTGACGTCGGCGAAGGGAAGTCGATATCGCGCAGCCTTCTCTCAACCAAGACGGGGGGTGGGGGTAGCGAAAGAAGACCGAGTCAGTCAGTCAAAAATTCAGATGAGTCCTATATTTTTATTGGGAGAACAGATGAATGTTTCCAATACTAAGCAGCTTGCTTTGAAGCAATATGCATTTTATAACGTGATCAATCAACGGAAGAAATAATAGAAATGAGGGACGCCCTTTCATAAATGTGCTTTCATGTCACCGCGAATTAATGCAGTTGTTTTGAATCGTTGTTGTGAATTGTTTTATACATTATTGCGAATTGCTCGCTGATTCTGAACATATTCCACTGTCACTTCCTCCCAGACTGGAGGGAGACCATTTTAACCTCCAACTCGACGTCAGTTTCTCCCAGCCTGGGGGGAGATCATTTCATCCCCCAACTCGACCTTCCTGTCAGTCTGCGGTTACACCATTTCCATCCTCACATCCTGTGACGCTACTCTTGTCAAATAACTATAGACACACAAGCAAACAAACGCACCAAAAACAATAAAACAAAACTTCCGTAAACAGGGGGTGACAAAAAACAACAACAAAACACAGCAGCTCATCTTGACTTTTACATACTATATAATACATGTACATAAAAGGGTTAAGTGTGTTGAAATACCCCTGCATGCATTTAGCAATAAGTCAAACCCCTGTACATTTTGGAACGGCAAACATACGTGGTTAAAGCTTCACCAATATGCAATTGGCACCATTATTGCAACACAAAAATGGGATGCTATATCGATTATGCCCATCAGATGACATTACCGACACATACTACCACAGTGATATATTGGTAATGTCCCCGTGTTATGTACAAGATAAACATCAGAAATCAGGAATTAGACCAGCTTAATGGCAGCAATGGCAGATCGTTACACCTAAAGGCAGTCCACATTATTAACCTGGGCGTATAATATCGGTGCTTACGTTTGACAATCAGAACATAAGACATGGTGATAACAATGAACATAAATCCAAAGATGCAGAGCTGTTCCGGATTGCCTCAAGCAAAACATCCAACGGCGCCACGTAGCTATTACAGGTATAATCCAGACAGATGAAATTTCCGATGGTTGGAATCCGCAAACACAATGCTATCAGGCAGTGTAGATTGCCACTATATTGCTTGTCACTCTTCCTCAGAGTAGCTGCTGAAGAGAAGAGAAGGCGCAGAAAAGCTGCGTCTTGGTACATATAATCTTACCTCTAATCTGTATTCCCGTAACCTTATAAGTAGTCCTGCCTGCTCTTGTGGATATCCTTGTGAAACCATCCAACATTATTTCTTGCACTGCCCTATGTACAATCAATACCGTATGGCCCTCTTCAGCAATTTAGAAAAACTGGTAGGATTTGTTACTAATATCTATGATTTAACTGATGATGACCTAGTTTATTTACTGATTAGAGGTTCTTCTTATCTTTCGGACTCCAATAACTGTAAACTTTTACAATGTGTTCAGCTGTTTTTAAAAGAAACCAAAAGATTCGAGTAAACATTTTTTGTCTGTTATCCTACTAGTTTAATTAATTAATTAATATTTCATTTTCATTTCCTACATGTCATATTATTTAGTTATCATGCTGTTCACCGTAGTTTACTTTATTATTCTTATGCTTTGCATGTCTGTTTTTGTGTCATTTCACTTTTGTATGTTTCACTTTTTTATGTTTGGATGGCAACACTAAAATAAGCCATGTAGCTTGAGTCTGTTGCCATTATGTTCTGTTATTAAATGTTATAATAAATAAAAAAAATAAAATAAAATAAAATAAAAAAGCTGCAGATACCCGGTCTCTATATCCTCACGGGGTTTCACATACCCGACCTGCTGCAGGATGTGCAGATCGAGAATTGGGCTAATCTCGAGGCAGATCTTTTGGTGACTGCAATACAGTATCAAACTGGCAAGACAGTATCAAATTGGTCAGGCAGTATCCAATACGCCAGGCGTAAAACAAGATACCAGTACAAAAAACAAAGCCAGATAAAACGCCAAAAAACACATGAAAATAAGCCGAAGCAAAAACCTCTGCTTGTAGAGTGGAATTAAGCCAGATTGGAGCCTGCAGAGAAGGACAACCTTCCCATTGATTTTCAGATGCGAAGAAACAGCCAACATCATCACCTCCAGCGAGCTCATCACTTCCAGATTCACCACCTAGTGCTGTGTACCGGTTCGCTGGACTCAGTTGATCCGGACTTGTAAAAACGTTTAGGTTCAAGTCCAAAAAAAAACTGAATTGCTGGAATCAGTTCCGGACTTGGTTGGAAAAAAAACGATGTCACATACCCCATTTCGTTCTGAACCACATAAAACCTTCCAAAGATCACAAAATCTGTGCTGCAAAATGAAGAAAACATTGCCATTGGGCATTGTCAAGTGTCGGCCTCCATGTTGTGTGGCCACAGTTTCGCCCAGACAACATTGCAAGGTTGCCAACATGCAATTTTGTATATACCGTGGGTTTAGGTCCGGACTTACAAGTCCGGAACTGAACCTAAACCTCTGGACTTGAATCCGGACCTGAACCTAAATGTGGGTTTAGGTACACAGCACTATCACCACCACAAACTATAGACATACATCTCTACCAATAGTTTTAACAGGCTGGTAAATAAAATTTAATGAATACTACAGCTCTCTAAAGAGTTATGATTCATCCGTCGATCCATAAACATTTACCATCGATGGCATCTACCTGTGAAGTGCGATAAAGTACACCCAATCTGCATTTGATTAAGATTCTCTATCACAGCAACCTCATCAACTTCACACTAAAAGTTACTCTCCGTATATAGTTTCATCAGGTTGGTAAATAAATGCAAAGTACAGTTCTTTGATACTCAATCAAAAGTATGTACATTGAAATGGACTGTATGGTCCATAAAAAGTGAACTCGTCATTTTCACTACCACAAACTGTAAAAGTACATATCTGCGAATAGTCTCACCAGGCTTGTAAATAAATGAATAGTTCAGATCTTTGATACCCAATCAGAAGTATTGCCAACGTCCTTCAAAAGACTGTATCGTTCATCAAAAGTGAATCGCTACCACAGCGAACCCATTACTTTTAGATCCACTACCACAAAATGTAAAAGTACATATCTGCGAATAGTTTCACCAGGCTTGTAAATAAATGAATAGTTTAGATCTTTGATACTCGATCAAAAGTATTTACCGGCCAACGTTTCGGTCGTCCTTCAAAGGACTGTATCTTCTATAAAGAAGTGAATCTAAGATTCGCTATCACAGCGGACGCACCATTTGAGGTTCAATACCACAAACTGTAAAAGTGACTGCCCGCGAACAGTTTCACAAGGCTGGTAAATAAATGAATAGTACAGTTCTTTGATACTCAAAGGACTTCAAAGGACTGTATTTTGCATCAACAGTGAAGCTGCAGCTGATTAAGATTCGCTATCAGAGAGAACTCATGACTTTTAGATTCACTACCACAAACTGTAAAAGTACATCTCTGCGAACAGTTTCACCAGGCTTGTAAATAAATGAATAGTACAGATCATTGATACTCAATCAGAAGTATTGCCAACGTCTTTCAAAGGACTGTATCGTTCATAAAAAGTGAATCGCTACCACAGCGAACTCATTACTTTTAGATCCACTACCACAAAATGTAAAAGTACATATCTGCGAATAGTCTCACCAGGCTTGTAAATAAATGAATAGTACAGATCTTTGATACTCAATCAAAAATGTTCACCGACCAACATGACAGGGCTTGAAATCCCACCTGCATATGCAGGTTAGTGCGATTAAAATTGGAGCTGTGCAGGTATTTCTGATGTCTACCTGTACTGGTCTATGTACTGGGATATATACATGTAGGTGTATGTGCACGTTTGCAGAAAAAAAGGATTTCGAGCCCTGGACTGCATTTGCTATTGTCCATAAAGAGTGAATCTAGTAAAGATTCGCTATCACGGACTACAAATGAATTTTCCCTCGGATGAGAATCAATGTCGTGTTTTGTACGTTGCTTTTACATTTCTAACACAGGCCGGGAGGTATGATTCGAATCAGCCACCATCCATAAACAGCTACGATGGCGTCTATACCTGTGAAGTACAGTAAAGTACACCCAATTTGCGCCGGGGTGTGTGATTAATAGTCTTGGTATTTTATCGGAATGTTCAACTTCCTGAAGGAAGTATTTCTCCAACCCTGAGCCGACATTTCGTCTGACATATGTCGACAAGTACCTTTCACCATCCACCATTGCCTCTCTCATGAGGCATCAACGAACGTTAATTCATATATCATGCGTCACCATACTGATACATAAAGATGGGTAACTCTTCCTCAGTTGCGTGGTTTGAAGAGTATCTCGGGGGAAGGCAAAATATCATATTGTGTTTATCCGAGTACGTTTATATGACTGATTTATTGACCTTCAGAATGTTATAGTTAAGCAGAAGCCCCACAGGGGTTCTGAATTACACTGCTACTCACAACAAATATATTAACATTATTAAAATCGCAAGCCACTATATAACATTAACAACATAAAACTCCGGAGCTCCATTAGTTAACACATATAATAAAAATTACTATGGTAGAGGTTTTCGAGTAGGTGTCGTTGTTTCACTTAACTTCAGGTTACAGGGTGTAACATAATTCTTACAGGTTAAAACAACGGTTTCATATATCAGTTTAAACAATATATAGTGCAATGTAAAGTTTACTTGTCACTAAAATAATAAAATATCATTGTAGGGTCATTTAAATAGTTTCGGTGAGAAGCTTGTCATATGCATATGTTTTAGTTCTTCGGAAATGATGTGTATAATGATGACAAAACATTTGATATTGATTTTCGATTTCCAGTTAAAATGCCTAAGAAGACCACTCAAGGGACTGATAAAATCTGGGTTATGTGGACAGGTGGTCACTATAGACAGGATTGTTAATGCTTGCGGTAATGGGAAAAATTATCTAAGGGACTAACAAAAAGTGGTCTCATTGGCCAGGTGGTCCTTATGTAGAGGCGGCCACTTGTACAAGTTAAACAGTACTTGATAGCAAGCAACAGTTCTGCTACACAAGATAAATTGAAAAAAAAATTGGACTGTGTTTTTAGGGAACGCTAACACTGTCTTGGACCCATATATATTTTATTTTACACTGTGTAGTCGTGAACGTTTTTAACAAACTTCATGAACGCAATTCAGCCTTCAGCTGCAATGTTCATGATTGACCAATAAACCATTTTGATTGATTGATTGATTGATTGATTGATATCTGCGTCTTTTGAATCTACTGATATATAATCTACCGGGCTTCCAAAGGACCAGAGCCAGTGTTATCTGCAACGTTAACAAATAATGGACGTCAGGCTGTATCGATTCAAGCACATACTAATTGAGATCACATGCCACGCATTCTATGGCCTGTGGACCGGATCTTATCAAACTCACGGTCATTTACAGGCCTAGTTATAAGCCTAGAACCTTCTCGAAACTGCGAGTTGCAAGGTGGCAAGGCGGTCTTGTGGTTATGCCTGCGTCACATTGTCGACGAGCTTCGGCCGTATTTGTTGATCGCCGAAAGGTCGCCCGGTTTTAGATCGACCGAGGATCGCGCGAATTTTGGGCTTGAAAATCGTCCCCGTCACATGGAGCGAGGCTCGGGCGATCGCTTGGGAATACATCTATGACCTCAAAAATCGGGCGACTAGTCGCTGATGTTAAGAACACGTTTCACGTGTCAGCGAGCTTCAGCCGACTCCTAAAAATCGCCGGCGATCCCTAAAATTCGCGTGATGCTCGACGAAACATCGGGCGTACTACTGCCGTAAACGTCGTTTAGAGCTCGCCGACTCGTCGGCCGATCGATTTTCGCACAATGTGACGGCCCCTTTAGGGTTGTTGACCTAGGATCTAAAAGTTATCGGTTTGAATCCCTGGCAAGGCACAGTGTTGTGTTATTGGGAAAGGCACTTTACACCTATTTCCACACTCGACCGAGGTGAAAATGGTTAGGGACGTCCTCTCGGATAGAGCATAAAGCTGGTGCAGGTACCGGTGTTCCCATGTTTTAGAAGAGCCACACCGCAAGCACATTAAAGAGCCCACCTCATCACCAAAACTGTGCCCTTGGTGACGCCATCGCCTTACATACACCAAGGAGGAGGTGTCCGTCTAACCTCCTTGCATACACAGATCAGAAGCTGGATATTGAAAACGCCAAACAACGAAGAAAAAGTCTTCGGCTTCTGTGCCATAAAAAGCCACCAAGGGGCTCATAATCTGATTTTTTCGTTCCTCCAATACCTATTCACATACCAAATATCATAAAGATCCATCTAGAATTTCTCGAGTTATTCTGTTCACAGAAAAACACGCCCAATCCCTAAAACATAACCTTTCCGGCGAAGATAACAAGAATTCGCCAAGAGAGGGAGCTTGCGGTAAGGATAACATTTCCCCTTGGACAAATGAATCTCATTGTGGTCAAACTCCCCTGACAAATTATTCTCCCTACTTGGCTACAATTATTTTTCAGCCATGGTAGTTAGTCTGGTGGAGATCTTATAAGCTGCGCACTGAATATGTTATTGATCTTGAACCGTTTCAAAAGGCCATTCACTCTTCCAGTGAGACACAGGCGACATCCTTGCCCTTTCTCGTTTCTTTGTTGAGAGCCTGTTGTCTTCCGTTACCACGGTGACTCAGCAAACTTAGTTTACAACACAGCTAACAAGCTCCTGCGGTTAGCTGTGGGAAGCCTGATTGGCAAACTGCTCTCATAGCAACTACGATTATCATTTCCCCTTGGACAAGTGAATCTCATTGTGGTCAAACTCCCCTGACAAATCATTCTCCCTACTTGGCTACAATATTTTTCAGGCATGTTAGTTAGTCTGGTGGACACCAAAGCTGCGAACTGAATATGTTATTGATCTTGAACCGTTTCAAAAGGCCATTCACTCTTCCAGTGAGACACAGGCGACATCCTTGCCCTTTCTCGTTTCTTTGTTGAGAGCCTGTTGTCTTCCGTTGCCGCGGTGACTCAGCAAACGTAGTTTTCAACACAGCTAACAAGCCCCTGTGGTCAGCTGTGGGAAGCCTGATTGGCAAACTGCTCTCCTAGCAACTACAATTAAACAGCCAGGGGGGGACGCCTACTCTCATAGCAACTACAATTAAACACAAAGTTCTCTCGGTTTTTTTAACACAACGCACGCAGCACAGACTAGTTTTAATTGGATGCTGGGGACAGCTAGCAGAAAGGTTGTCAGTCGTGTTGAATTCGCTCAGTAACAAGCATTGCTGTGGGGGAAAATTGCATCCATGGTAATCATATTCCACAGACTGACTTATGCTTAAGTAAGGTCAAAGTTCTCAACCAGGCTGCGCAGTTTGCATGGATCAAGGAGGTCCAAAGACCTCGTTACAGAGACGAAACGTATGATATAAAAGACAACAAAACACAAAAAGAAGCAAAACCATGAGCACTATTTGTGTAGATTCTTGATAAGAATTGTTTACCTTTCGTTCACGCAAGCAGCCCGGCCGGGCCCCGGTTTGGAAATACGACCTTAGCTTTATGGGTGTTTTGAACCGGCCCCACGAGTTTAGGGCCTTTCTTTCTGACAGCCTTTCTTTCTGACAGCCTACAAAATGACTAATAAACTGGTGAATGTACCAACTACCAAGTACCTAATACCAGCTCAGAAAAGAACAAGAAATAGCCATGCCTTCAAGTACCAGAGTTATCAACCAAGGGTTGAGGTGTTAAAATCTCATTTTTCCTAGAACTATCGTAGAGTGGAACTCCCTGCCACCAAGTACAGTAGGGGCATCGTCACTAGATAGCTTTAAACAATGTTTAGAGTTAAATGTCCAAAGGTTAGGGGCAAGTCGCTCAGTGTAATATAGCCAGCTGCCGCCGCGCCGCGTGCCTGCGAAGCCGGTGAGTTACGACGAGAGGCGGTTATACCGGCTATACAGATACTGCCAATTCCACATTGAAAGCGGCGTTGTTTGACCATATATAGTGAAAGCACACGCTAATTTGGCTGAAAGCTCGTGAAGTCTATACGATGCAGCACCTCTCACTACTAAAAGATCAAATCAATTATACAGACCCATAGGCATCCACGAGAATGGCAATAGGGTAGATGCAGCCAAGCACGAGTTTGACTTCATTTCCATATCGCCTTTTGAATGTTGCCGTTGCATTGCATTGCATACAGTTAAAAACGGGAGTAGGTATGATATCATTTCCATTATCAGTGCGTATTGTATCCAAAACTAGTTCTATGAATGAATGGGTTAGAGTAAGGATCTGGAACGGTTCTGGACAGTCTCCGCGTATCCAAGAACGTAGAGTTGCCCCAGGCACGGTTCTGGATACGCGTGGACTATCCAGAACCGTGCATGAGCATGGTTCTAGATAAAGCACGGTTCTGGATGCAACAGTGCGCAAAAGTATTCAACGTACGCCCTTACTTACATTGAGTATGCCGGAAAAAATATTCACAAAGCGGCTATGTACTCCGTAATTGAATGCAATAGAAGTGGGTTGTTGCCTTACCTTCGAATTCAGAGCGATGCAATGTACAGTGTGCGTGCGCAAGCGTCTGGCACTGGCGAATGGCAGTCTGACCAACCGTCGCTTCCCCGCAAGTTTGAAATGGCCTGTTCCTTCCCATGTACCCCTGCGAGAATTGTCTCGCATGACAGGACGACACTCTTTGGCACGCCTTCGTCTCACCTTTTAGAGAGAAGCACGCTTTAAGTAAATCTCCAGAGCACTGGGTACCATTTGTCTACTTACGTATCTGCCACGACGGCTGTTTGGGTCATTGAAGAAGAGATTCTAACTTCTCTGATGAGGCCACAGCAAGTAAATTTTATGGATGACATCCTCCACATACTCCAAAATTATTGCGATAGGGCGAAAAAAAAAACCAAAGCGGGCCAAAAAAACAAGATTCCTACATTTTTAGGATTAAAAGTTTAATATAATAAACCTTGTTAAACAAGAATTGAGGCGACAAAATATAATATGAAACATAATATAATATAATATAATATAATATAACAACCAACAGCCTTCACTTAATAGAGATGGTGGACGATATAAACTCCCTGGCACTTTTGATCAATTACTTACGTCACGTATCAGTAAAATCTCGTGTGAATAAGGTCACGTGTTTGTAAACCGTAATTCTCGCGAGATCACGTTGTGAAGTGATTGGTCATTAATTATCCTGATGAAGGCGACAGTGGTCGTTGAAAATTTGATCCCTGTATAATTGTGTGTTGGAATAAAGTTCAACCGTTTACTATAACAACCAACAGGGTTTTTTTTATTCCTGCATTCATTCAACAGGTTGGCTGGTAGTTGGTTGGCTGGTGTTAGGTAGTAGGTCGGGGCGTGGTTAGCAGTCAAATTTGATTCAAATTTAACTCAAATTCGATTCGATTCGTATAGAAAGGTAGGCGTGGCCTAAATCTGTTCAGACTGCTCCCGGTCAGCTTGTGTTCGGGGGAAGGTTCTGAATGTGTAATGCTTAGGTCACATTTCCAAACCGGGACCCGGCCGGGCTGTTTCGATTGACGAAAACAACTAGAATTTGTATCAAGACTATAGGCAAATGGTTCCCATTATTAATTTTTGAACTTTTGTGTGCTTTGTTCTCTTTTAGATCACACTTTTCATTCCATAAGACTGCCCGGCCGGGCCCCGGTTTGGAAATGTGACCTCAGCATAACCGGGGCTTTGGGCGCAGGTGTTAGAGAAAAGGCATGTATGGCCCTTCGGGTATTGAGATCAAAGTGGACGATTTGACATAGCTTCTCTCGGGGCCATCTTAGATTTGTCTTAGGCCTAGGGAAAAAATCTTGTGTTTCCGATTTTAGTTTCGAAAAAAATGGGGCCGGTAGGTAGATATTCTCCCTTTTTTTACTTAAAAAAAAGAAAGATTTTGGCTGAAGTGGTAAAACAGGTTAACAATGTAGAACTGTCATGACCAATGCTGAATCCTGTCTCTTTGTTTGCTTGTAGGGTAAGGGACAAATTTTCATTCGATTTACGCAATTCAAATTCGCTTTTGAAAATACGTGAAGTAACGTTTCAGAGGGTTTGAAATTCAGATGTCACAGCCTTGCTAGCGGTCGACCCCCCAAAAAGGCCTAGGATCGACGTTTTTTTGCTATTGTTGGTCAGGAAATTAAAAGGAAGCACAACATTTTGGCGGATGTTCCATGTAAGACATCACGAAATCGCCGGCAAAAGCAGCAAGGTGCGCGGCGTTGTGTCGGGCTCATCACCGGGGCCGTGTAGGTCCTGTCCCCGTGTCGGGGTCATGTAAAACATCACGAAATCGTCGGCACACGCAGCAAGGTGCGCGGCGTTGTGTCGGGCTCATCACCGAGGCCGTGTAGGTCCTGTCCCCGTGTCGGGGCCGTGTAAAACATCACGAAATCCTCGGCACACGCAGCAAGGTGCGCGGCGTTGTGTCGGGCTCATCACCGAGGCCGTGTAGGTCCTGTCCCCGTGTCGGGGTCGTGTAAAACATCACGAAATCGTCGGCACACGCAGCAAGGTGCACGGCACCGCATCGGACCCATCCCCGAGGCCGTGTAGGTCATGTCATCGTGCCGGGGTTGTGTAAGACCCAGCGTAAACGCCGGCCGTGTCTGTGACCTTACACATCAGACATGACAATTGACAGGGCGAATGAAAACGGACCACTCATTTCGGCTGTAGTAAGTGTAGTAAATGTAGTAATTGGCACATACTTACTACATCTACTACAGGCTAGGCTGTAGTAAGATGTAGTACATGTAGTCGAGTATATCGAGTGGTAAAGAAGGGCACCCTACTTTCGGCTGTAGTAAGTGTAGTAAGTGTAGTAAAACACATTACTTACTACATCTACTACAGGCACAGCTGTAGTAAGATGTAGTACACGCGTACGTATGCGAAAATACCGGGAGGTTAAAAGAAAAAGAGCCACCCTACTTTTGGCTGTAGTAAGTGTAGTAAGTGTAGTAAGGCATACACGTACTACATCTACTACAATCGTAGCTGTAGTAAGATGTAGTACACGTATGCGACAATACCGGGAGGTTAAAAGTAAAAGGTCCACCCCACTTTTGGCTGTACTAAGTGTAGTAAGTGTAGTAAGGCATACACTTACTACATCTACTACAATCGTAGCTGTAGTAAGATGTAGTACACGTATGCGACAATACCGGGAGGTTAAAAGTAAAAGGTCCACCCCACTTTTGGCTGTAGTAAGTGTAGTAAGTGTAGTAAGGCATACACTTACTACATCTACTACAATCGTAGCTGTAGTAAGATGTAGTACACGTATGCGACAATACCGGGAGGTTAAAAGTAAAAGATCCACCCCACGTTTGGCTGTAGTAAGTGTAGTAAGTGTAGTAAGGCATACACTTACTACATCTACTACAATCGTAGCTGTAGTAAGATGTAGTACACGTATGCGACAATACCGGGAGGTTAAAAGTAAAAGGTCCACCCCACTTTTGGCTGTACTAAGTGTAGTAAGTGTAGTAAGGCATACACTTACTACATCTACTACAATCGTAGCTGTAGTAAGATGTAGTACACGTATGCGACAATACCGGGAGGTTAAAAGTAAAAGGTCCACCCCACTTTTGGCTGTACTAAGTGTAGTAAGTGTAGTAAGGCATACACTTACTACATCTACTACAATCGTAGCTGTAGTAAGATGTAGTACACGTATGCGACAATACCGGGAGGTTAAAAGTAAAAGGTCCACCCCACTTTTGGCTGTAGTAAGTGTAGTAAGTGTAGTAAGGCATACACTTACTACATCTACTACAATCGTAGCTGTAGTAAGATGTAGTACACGTATGCGACAATACCGGGAGGTTAAAAGTAAAAGATCCACCATACTTTTGGCTGTAGTAAGTGTAGTAAGTGTAGTAAGGCACACTTACTACATCTACTACAATCGTAGTTGTAGTTAGATGTAGTACACGTATGCGACAATACCGGGAGGTTAAAAGAAAAATTGCCACCCTACTTTTGGCTGTAGTAAGTGTAGTAAGTGTAGTAAGGCACACTTACTACATCTACTACAATCGTAGTTGTAGTTAGATGTAGTACACGTATGCGACAATACCGGGAGGTTAAAAGAAAAAAAAACACCCTACTTTTGGCTGTAGTAAGTGTAGTAAGTGTAGTAAGGCACACTTACTACATCTACTACAATCATAGCTGTAGTAAGATGTAGTACACGTATGCGACAATACCGGGAGGTTGAAAGAAAAAGAGCCACCCTACTTTTGGCTGTAGTAAGTGTAGTAAAGCACACTTACTACATCTAGTACAATCGTAGCTGTAGTAAGATGTAGTACACGTAGTCGAGTATACCGAAAGGATAAAAGAAAAAGAGCCACCCTACTTTGGGCTGTAGTGATTGTAGTAAGGCATATTTGCTTACTACCTCTACTACAGGTACAGTTGTAGTAAGTGTAGTAAGTGTAGTAAGGCATATATGCTTACTACATCTACTACAAACACAGCTGTAGTTAGTGTAGTAAGTGTAGTAAGGTATATGTGCTTACTACATCTACTACAGGCACAGATGTAGTAAGTGTAGTAAGTGTAGTAAGTGTAATAAGGCATATATGCTCACCACATCTACTACAGGCACAGCTGTAGTAAGATGTAGTTTAGTATACCGAGAGGTCAAATGAAGAAAAGCCACCTTACAATAGGCTGTAGTAATTGTAGTAAGTGTAGTAAGGCATACACTTACTACATCTACTACAATCGTGGCTGTAGTAAGATGTATTTCATGTAGTTTAGGTATACCGAGAGGTAACTTGAAAAAAGGGTCACCCTACTTTCGGCTGTAGTAAGTGTAGTAAGTGTAATAAAGCATATATTTACTACATCTACTACAATCATAGTTGTAGTAAGATGTAGTACATGTAGTCGAGTATATCGAGTGGTCAAAAGAAAAAGAGCCACCCTACTTTTGGCTGTAGTAAGTGTAGTAAGTGTAGTAAGGCATTAATACAAATTTGAAACTCCATTGGAAGAAATAAAAAGAAAACCAAGGACCGTGCGGCTTATATAGAAATTCTAGGAGGGGGGACACATATTCCCGGGTATCCCGGAATTTTCGGTCCCCCCTCTGAAATGTCAACAAATTCATCTTAGAAGCTTGTTTAAAAACGTTAACTGATAAAACGCATTGTATTAATACAAATTTGAACCTTCATCAGATGAAATAAAAAGAAAACCAAGGACCGTGCGGCCTATATAGGAATTCTAGGAGGGGGGACACATATTCCCGGGTAGACGGGATTTTCGGTCCCCCCTCTAAAATGTCAACAAATTCATCCTAGAAGCTTGTTTTAAAACGTTAGCTGATAAAACGCATTGTATTAATACAAATTCGAAACTCCATTGGAAGAAATAAAAAGAAAACCAAGGACCGTGCGGCCTATATAGGAATTCTAGGAGGGGGGACACATATTCCCGGGTATCCCGGAATTTTCGGTCCCCCCTCTGAAATGTCAACAAATTCATCTTAGAAGCTTGTTTTAAAACTTGAATTGATAAAACGCATTGGTTCAATACGAATTTGAACCTTCATTGGAAGAAATAAAAAGAAAACCAAGGACCGTGCGGCCTATATAGGAATTCTAGGAGGAGGGACACATATTCCCGGGTAGCCGGGATTTTCGGTCCCCCCTCTAAAATGTCAACAAATTAATCTTAGAAGCTTGCTTGAATTCCTATATAGGCCACACGGTCCTTGGTTTTCTTTTTATTTCTTCCAATGAAGGTTCAAATTTGTATTAATACAATGCGTTTTATCAGTTCACGTTTTAAAACAAGCTTCTAAGATGAATTTGTTGACATTTCAGAGGGGGGACCGAAAATTCCGGGATACCCGGGAATATGTGTCCCCCCTCCTAGAATTTCTATATAGGCAGCACGGTCCTTGGTTTTCTTTTTATTTCTTCCATGAGGTTTCGAATTTGTATTAATACAATGCGTTTTATCAGTTTACGTTTTAAAACAAGCTTCTAAGATGAATTTGTTGACATTTTAGAGGGGGGACCGAAAATCCCGTCTACCCGGGAATATGTGCCCCCCCCCCCTCCTAGAGTTCCTATATAGGCCGCACGGTCCTTGGTTTTCTTTTTATTTCTTCCAATGGAGTTTCGAATTTGTATTAATACAATGCGTTTTATCAGTTCACGTTTTAAAACAAGCTTCTAAGATGAAGTTGTTGACATTTTAGAGGGGGGACCGGAAATCCCGTCTACCCGGGGATATGTGTCCCCCCTCCTAGAATTCCTATATAGGCCGCACGGTCCTGTAGTAGATGTGGTAAGCATATATGCCTTATTACACTTACTACATTTACTACACTTACTACAGCTGTGCCTGTAGTAGATGTGGTGAGCATATATGCCTTATTACACTTACTACACTTACTACACTTACTACAGCTGTGCCTGTAGTAGATGTAGTAAGCACATATACCTTACTACACTTACTACACTAACTACAGCTGTGTCTGTAGTAGATGTAGTAAGCATATGTGCCTTACTGCACTTACTACACTTACTACAGCTGTGCCTGTAGTAGATGTAGTAAGCAAATATGCCTTACTACACTCACTACAGCCCAAAGTAGGGTGGCTCTTTTTCTTTTATCCTCTCGGTATACTCGACTACATGTACTACACCTTACTACAGCTACGATTGTAGTAGATGTAGTAAGTGTATGCCTTACTACACTTACTAGACTTACTACAGCCAAACGTAGCGTGGCTCTTTTTCTATGAACCTCCCGGTATTGTCGCATACGTGTACTACATCTTACTACAGCTACGATTGTAGTAGATGTAGTAAGTGTGCCTTACTACACTTACTACACTTACTACAGCCAAAGGTAGGGTGGCTCTTTTACTTTTAACCTCCCGGTATTGTCGCATACGTGTACTACATCTTACTACAGCTACGATTGTAGTAGATGTAGTAAGTGTGCCCTAATACACTTACTACACTTACTACAGCCAAATGTAGGGTGGCTCTTTTTCTTTTGACCTCTCGGTATACTCGACTACATGTACTACATCTTACTACAGCTACGATTGTAGTAGGTGTAGTAAGTGTGCCCTACTACACTTACTACACTTACTACAGCCAAAAGTAGGGTGGCTCTTTTTCTTTGAACCTCCCGGTATTGTCGCATACGTGTACTGCATCTTACTACAGCTACGATTGTAGTAGATGTAGTAAGTGTATGCCTTACTACACTTACTGCACTTACTACACTTACTACAGCCAAAAGTGGGGTGGATCTTTTACTTTTAACCTCCCGGTATTGTCGTATACGTGTACTACATCTTACTACAGCTACGATTGTAGTAGATGTAGTAAGTGTGCCTTACTACACTTACTACACTTACTACAGCCAAAAGTAGGGTGGCCTTTTTTCTTTTAACCTCTCGGTATACTCGACTACGTATACTACATCTTACTACAGCTATGATTGTAGTAGATGTAGTAAGTGTATGCCTTACTACACTTACTACACTTACTACAGCCAAAAGTAGGGTGGCAATTTTTCTTTTAACCTCCCGGTATTGTCGCATACGTGTACTACATCTAACTACAACTACGATTGTAGTAGATGTAGTAAGTGTATGCCTTACTACACTTACTACACTTACTACAGCTAAAAGTATGGTGGCTCTTGTTCTTTTAACATCCCGGTATTGTCGCATACGTGTACTACATCTTACTACAGCTACGATTGTAGTAGATGTAGTAAGTGTGCCCTAATACACTTACTACACTTACTACAGCCAAAAGTGGGGTAGATCTTTTTCTTTTATCCTCCCGGTATTGTCGCATACGTGTACTACATCTTACTACAGCTGTGCCTGTAGTAGATGTAGTAAGTAATGTGTTTTACTACACTTACTACACTTACTACAGCCGAAAGTAGGGTGCCCTTTTTTACCACTCGACATACTCGACTACATGTACTACATCTTACTACAGCCTAGCCTGTAGTAGATGTAGTAAGTATGTGCCAATTACTACATTTACTACACTTACTACAGCCGAAATGAGTGGTCCGTTTTCATTCGCCCTGTCAATTGTCATGTCTGATGTGTAAGGTCACAGACACGGCCGGCGTTTACGCTGGGTCTTACACAACCCCGGCACGATGACATGACCTACACGGCCTCGGGGATGGGCCCGATGCGGTGCCGCGCACCTTGCTGCGTGTGCCGACGATTTCGTGATGTTTTACACGACCCCGACACGGGGACAGGACCTACACGGCCTCGGTGATGAGCCCGACACAACGCCGCGCACCTTGCTGCTTTTTCCGGCGATTTCGTGATGTCTTACATGGAACATCCGCCAACATTTTTGTCCGAGGCTTTTGGGTCACATGAGACGTTTTCATCTAGGATCGACCTATTTAAAGGACAGGGACGGTCGGAGAAGTAGAGTGGACTGAGTAATGATGATGCCTCATCTTCACACAGGAGATTACAAGGTGTGCACATCTTCAGACACGTCATTTGTCAGCAGACTTACTTCATTAGAAATGAGATGTCAGGAGGGGGGGGACAAATTTAAGACAGGCGGCTTTCAAATGTCAAAGAGGATTAATGGAGGATCGATCTATTCTTTGCCTGACTTTTTTATGAAGAATTTCATCACAAAGCTACACGAGAAATCAAAGATTTCACTCCAGGTGACCTCCATGAATTATTTAGAGTTGCTGTGAATTTCTTGCTGTATTATGAAGAATTTAAATTGTTCTCCAACTCATAGATTTCACTCACCGGAATTTTCGACTGAATCACTCAGTCTTCTTCAGCTATCTGACCCAAATGCTGTGGACACGTGATTTGTCTCACGTGTGACGTCAGCAAAGGGTCAAAGGTTGTCTGAAGTCGATATCGCCCCCCGTCCCGGTTGAGCGAAGGTTGAAGGTTAAAGGTTGAAGGTTGAATGTTATTTACCAACTCAGAAGAACTTTCATGCTGTTCTTGCTGTATTCATTACTGTAAGTTTCATATTCCACTGTCACTTCCTCCCAGCCTGCGGGGAGACCATTTTGACCTCCAATTCGACCTTCCTGTTAGTCTGTGGTTACACCATTTCCCCCTCACTTCCTGTGACTCAAATTCATCTATCCTTTGCCTGAATTTCATTCAAAATTGATTACAAAGCTACACGGGAAATATTGAAATAACAGCGGATACACAAGCAAACAAACAGATAAACACACCGAAAACAGAACCTCCGCACACGAAGGTAATAGGAACCTGCTTTGGCAGAGATAAGATCTAGACAGCAGAGTTTATAGAGATGTATTTGGCGCAAGCCGCATGGTGACAAGTCATGCTTCTCACAGGTGCATAGACAGCACTGTTGACTCACCATAGATCGATAAATCATTACTACGTGCATTTTAGGAAAATGGGGTCGTTGACCGTTAAAATTTGGGCGTGTTGCCCAGTCGTGTTTAGTCTGAAGAGAATGCCGCACTGGCAATCTTCTCTATGATTGTGTGGAGGTCAATGTACTCCTAGAATCATTATCATGGATAAAGTTGTAGACTGGTTTATTTCTTTTTCAAACTGCACAGCATGCAGTGAATCGTGTGCAATGAATCGTCCTGTACATATAATGTAACAGTTGAGTCTACAAATGTACTAATCTTACAATACGGATTAAAACCCCACTAATCTTTGAATAATACGAAAATATGCCTTCAATTTACATCTACTATTCATAACACCTCCACTGCTGAACTTTTGTTATTTTGACCATGGACCGGATAGGACGATGAGTTTTGGATTATGATTTTGTTTGCTACGCTTTGGACCTATATGTTCTTATGTTTACTGTACGTTGTCCTTTGTTTTACTGTATGTAACATTGTCTTCTCTACAAGCTGGGCCCCCTTGGAAAACAGCCAGTGAAGGCTGAACGGGGCTACCCAGCCGTCTTGAGATTAATAAATAAATAAATAAATAAATAACACAACAATCAAAGGTAACCTCTAACACTTGACATTACATCTAAAAGGTTTAAAAATCCGTGGTTACCAAAATACAAGTGATACATTGTTACAGTTATACTTGTAGTTAACAAAGTCACCAGCTTGCAAGTGGCTGCACTTACTTAAAGAGTTATCAGCCCAATATTGTTGAATGGCCTCCTTCAAAAAATCAATATTTACCGTGGTAAAATCCAAATTGATATCAGCCCCACAATCTCGGCTTTGGCTGAATAGTCCTGTACGAGAATGACAGTCCCTGCTACATAGGACACATCTGTAAGCTGACTCAGGTTTTGATGCGTTCAAAAATTCTTTTTTTTTTCTGGAACTGTTGTAGAGTGGAACTCTCAGCTATCAAGTACAGTAGATACATATATAGCTTCAAACAAATATGGCATGCAGATGTGCAAAGGTTTTGTGTGACAGGTATTCCAGCGTGATATGATCAGCTGCTGCGAAGCTGGTGTGTTACGCCGAAGGGCGGTTATATCGGGTCTACAAATTCGGGATATACAGCTCTTTGCAGAGCTTCTGATAGCATTCTAAAAACAGTAATGAATAAGGAAGGCGTTTCCTCAGACACAACACATGATTGAGAAATATTGTCTATCTTTATCTTTCTTGAACGCGTAAAATTGCGCTGTCATCAGAAAGGTAAATAATTGATGGTGTTTCGACGAAGATGAATTACTAGTATATCTTCGTCACAGCTTGAGCTATTTCTACCCGTGCATCGGCCAAGAGGACCGGCGCTTTGCAACGTAAGGAGATCTTCATCAGCACGTCGGCAGAACGTACTGAACCTGCGCGAAACCCGTAATGTATTGTGCATAGCACTTTGGCAGAACGTCTCAGATAAGGTTGTATTAGAGCATATAAGGTTGACAGCCTGTCTGTAGTTTTCAGATGTTGTATAGGAAAAAGATATCGTCTGCAACAGGCAAAATTTTGATGCAATGTTGACCAAACGTTCAACGAAAAACGTGAAAAATCGGGGTTTTGCGCAGGCGCAGTACGTGCTATCTTCATCAGAGGTGGGAGGAATGACATCGACCTGAGAAATCCCAGACAGCATCACCTCTCAACTGTACATGACAATGTAGTGCTTTGTAGACTGATAGTCAAAAATAATGACTCTACATCCATCAAATGCCGACCATATTAAGCCGTTGAAATCTTTGCGGTGAAGGCAATGTCTACCAGATGTGTATCGTCAAAGCTAGTCAAAACGAAAGCTATCTGTCACCGAAGAATAATGACCAAAGCATGAGACAGAAACAAAATCGGAAGTTCTGTTGGAGTACTAAAGAAAGTCGCTAGGGGACCCATAATCGAACTTGTTCTTTATGTTGCCTACAATGTCTACCAGATGCGTATCGTCAAAGATAGTCAAAACGAAAGCTATCTGTCACCGAAGAATAATGACCAAAGCATGAGACAGAAACAAAATCGGAAGTTCTGTTGGAGTACTAAAGAAAGTCGCTAGGGGACCCATAATCGAACTTGTTCTTTATGTTGCCTACAATTATCCACACACCATCCGCTGCATTCTGATCACTATTTTAACAATGGCCGTATATATATATGCCAAGAAGTAAAACGTTAGACGACAGCAATGTTGTTCATAGTACCACCGCAGTGCAATGTCAGGTACTTCTTCTGAATGTCGTTCAGTCTCAAGGACGTACAGCAGCGGCATTTAACGTTAGTACATCCGATATACACGCAGCTGGGTTGTGTGTTGAAGCGATACATGGGGACAAATGTCCTACACTAATTGTCTCCCGGTGGAGCCCTTTTTAAACAACACACCGTCACAAACATCTCATCGGGAACAACTTTAAGGACTGTTCTGTCAAACAATCAAATTTCTTATAGTCTCATAATGATCACTACTGGAGCTGAGCAACCAAATGAGCAAAGTTCACGTGAAAAACACATCGGGCACTATTTTAGCTATGGCCGTATACCAACAGGTAAAACGTTAGACGACAGCGATGTTGTTCATGGTACCACCGCAGTGCAATGTCAGGTACTTCTTCTGAATGTCGTTCAGTCTCAAGGACGTACAGCTGCGGCATTTAACGTTATTATATCCGATATACACGCAGCTTGTGTGTTGAAGCGATACATGGGGACATGATGGGGACATATGTCCTACACTAATTGTCTCCCGACGGAGCCCTTTTTAAACAACACACCGCGTACCATCACAAACATCTCAATATGAAGGACCCCATGGACTGTTCTGTCAAACCGATCAAATTCTGAACAGTCTCATAATGATCACCACTGGAGCTGTGCAACCAAATGAGCCAAGTTCACGTTGAAAAACACACCGGACACGTTTCAGTCTGTGAATAGTAGGCGGGAGTAGTGGCCTTATTCGTATGTATGGTGAAAAAACATTTACTTTCGTGACTGATGTTCGGAAGGAATTCTGCTCGTCACGCATGTCGGATCCTCGTTGCGCATCCTTATGTTACCCTAAAGAAGGGTTGGGCGACGTTCTTATGTTACCATAAAAAGGACTTGGACGTCCGGATCCTTATGTTACCCTAAAGAAGAGTTGGTCGTCCTTATGTTACCCAAGAGAAGATTTGGACGTCCGTATATGTTACCCTAAAAAAGAGTTGTCCGTCCCTATGTTACCATAAAAAATAAATAAATAAGATATGTTACCCTAAAAGCATCACATTGTAGTCAATATACCCAACACATGTGTCGGATTTGCGGGTTTTCTATCTACGTATCTGCATAGTAAGGGTCTTGTCACATTGTTCATACGATCACCATACGGTCGCAAAATGAGAGCATTCTTGGGATAGTCGTGCATGTGCCGTACAAAATTCGGCTGTCTTGTTACCAAAAAGACTCTCTTATATCTCTGCCAGTGGCTGCATTTGCCACAACCTTCTTGAAAACCCTACGTAGTATACGGCATATCAGAATTGTACGACGACCAGCGGCGAAGGCAATTGTTACCCTGCCGTAGCAGGACTTATCACCATGGTGGCAGCGATGGGAAATGTTCCAGGCCAAGGAATTGGAAGCCGGCCGTTTTGTATTGAAGACCAACTTTGTATGATAAGTGAACGCCCTTCAATCCTACCGAAGGCATGAGTAAAAGCTATATTTTTACAAGCCTTTCAAAGACTTAGATTTACATGCACAAGATAATGTTACCCTAAAGAAGAGATGGACGTCCTTATGTTACCCTAAAGAAGAGTGACATTTAACATTCTAAGGAAGTAATACTAGCTCTTGCGTTATCCGTTGGCAGTGGGTATTGGTAGTGGGGAGTTATGAAAGCTAGATTGATTTCAATGTGAAGATTTATGAGTTGATTCAATATTTGGCTCAGGGTTTTGGCTTCATATCTATGGCGTCTGCAATATGATGATAAAATTTAAGGCAAAGGGCAGAAAGCCAAGGCACATCTGTAAGATTTCAAGTGAAAGGCTATGGGACTACATTTACCGTTTTATAGTGAAACCCTGGAATGATGTATGGAATAGCCTAGAGACGCACTTTCCAATAAGTGCTCTTATATTTTCTAACTTCTAAATGGCTGAAAACGCCTGGAATCTTGTGTTGTCACTTTAAAATCATCAGTACGTAAATCATGATTTGTTCCAGATTGATGGTTAGTGGGGGTTTTCTTCAAATCTGAACACGCAGAAAACTTGAAGTTCACGCAAATGTCTTAAGTTAAAGTTACTTATCCCAGCCCACTCAACTGTCTTCCTTAAGGGGCCGTCACATTGCCAAAATACGCACGATCCTCGGTCTCTCTCAAAATCGGGCGACCTTTCGGCGATCCACAAATACGGCCGAAGCTCGTCGACAATGTGACGCAGGCATTATATAAAGAACACGTTTCGCGTGTCAGCGAGCTTCGGCCGACTCCGAAAAATCGACGTCGATCCCGAAAATTCGCGCGATGCTCGACGAAAAATCGGGCGTACTACTGCCGTAAATGTCGTTTAGAGCTCGCCGACTCGTCGACCGATCGATTTTCGCGCAATGTGACGGCCCCTTTATACCTAACTTCAGAATAGAGACAGCCAGAATGAGCCAGAATGTCACCAGAATAAGATTTTTTGTATATTCCTAGCTATTCATGCATATGAAAATTCGGGGTATAATCCAAATATTCGGGCCTATTTCGGTTCTCCTTTGAATGCGATCAGAATGTTTAAAACGCTGTTGGAATGCCGTAAGATTATCCAAAATGCTGTCATACTGCTGCAGTTGGAATACACTTAGAATGCCGTTCGATATTTCTCCAATTTAAATTCATTAAAAACTGAGGAGATGTGTTTCTCGGTCAAAAATAAACCTCCTTATCACCCTCCCCTCTTTCTTGGTACGTCTCAAATAACAAGAGTCGCATCCCATAAACATATTGGAGCGGTTTTGTCTTCCAATTTGTCTTGGGGCAATCATATTGACCAAATATGTAATAAAATCTCTAAATCAGTCAATGTGTTTAGAGGACTTAAATTTAAACTTTCCCGACAAGTTCTTGAAATTATTTATAAAACATTTTTACGTCCATGTCTTGAATATGCGGACGCAATATGGCATGGTTGTACTGCTGAACAGTCTTCATCTGTCGAGAGAATCCAATACCATTGTTCAATTGTTGTATCCGGAGCCATTAAAGGTTCCTCCTATTCTAATATATGTCAGGAATTGGGTTGGGAGACTCTTTCGAGCAGGCGCCATGTCCATAGATTATCATTATTTTATAAGATTGTTCACGGCTTAACACGGACATACCTGACTGAATTACTGCCCCCAGAAATTTTTAATACTACTGTATACAACCTAAGAAACAAATTAAACTTTAGACTCAGTAGGCCTTTTACTAATAGACATTGTAAATCCTTTATCCCGTACTGTTTAAATTATTGGAATGATCTTGACTTTGAAATTCGCTACTTACGTTATGTACCTTTTAAAAACCATCTCACTAAATTAGTACGCCCCTTTCGTCCCCCGTGGTACTCTTGTGGCCAAAGGTACACCTGCGCCCTTCTTACCCGGTTACGCATCGGTACCTGCAATCTTAACTATAGTCTTTTTAATCGTGCCTTGATTCTTAGCCCTTTATGTATTTGTGGGTATCCCTGCGAATCCATTTCTCATTTTATATTACACTGCCCTTTGTTTACTCAGTTAAGAGCTGATTTTCTTAACAATCTCTCTGATTTAATCAGTCATTTGATTGATTTAGATGCCCTTTCAGAAAGTGCCAGGCTCCATCTTGTACTCAGGGGATCGTTTGCGATACCTTCTGAGTACAATGAAAAAATTATGTTACTTACTCAAGATTTTATAAGCGGCACTAAACGTTTTTTTGTTACATAGTATACTCTGTTTTGTTTGATCATATAACACTTCTCTTTAGATATATTACTGTATGTATGGGGTCTAGTTTCTCAGCGCACTACTTGTATGACCATTGTATTTAATATGTTAAATGTTAAGTGGGGCTGTAAAATAAGTTGTATAACTTGAGTTCAGCCCCACTTTGTCCTTGTCTTGTATTGCTTCATTCAATAAAAAAAAAAAAAAAATTTAAATTCACCTACCTCGAAACTTTTGAGCATGACCAAAACATTCGGGCCTGCCACAAGAATTGGCACAAATGTCTGGAATGTAGCGAGAATTTCTAGAATACACTTTAAATATCCAGGCATATAAAAAGACTTTTCATTCAGACGGTATTCAGACTCATTCCTCCTCTAGTTCAAAGGGGCTATCACCGACTTACTGTGAAGTAACGCAAAGTTGCATACATCAAGTGGGGTCGTGTGGCGCAGCGGTAGCGCGTTCGGCTCAGGGCCAAGAGGTCCCGGGTTCGATCCCCACCCATGTCACCGATCTTGTGCCCTTGGGAAAGGCACTTTACACGACTTTCCACACTTCACTCAGGTGTAAATGAGTACCTAACTTCGGTTAGGGACGTCCCTCGGATAGGACGTTAAATGGAGGTCCCGTGTTTGGAGAGAGCCACACCCCACGCACGTTAAAGAACCCGCCATATTTATCGAAAAGAGCAGGGGTCCTTCCCGGTGTGAGTGGTTCAAACCTTACAGTCTGGTCTCAGGTTTGACATCTTGTAGAGGTGATAGTCACCTGTTATGTCAATCCTTCCACAATGTGGTAAATCTTCATAAATAAATAAATAAATGATCAATATTCTCAGCAAAGCCCACCAACATAAATATCAGGGGAAAGTGAACAAATCGGAGCTAGATTAGGATGCGAGGGTACCTTTGGTAATATATATTTTTGATGGCTGTAATGACAATGTATACAGTATACCCTATAGAAAGGCACATCTTGAAACGACAAATTCTAAGCCAGAAAAAAAACCTGGCGCCTCAAAAGTTCCCAAACCAGAGGAAACACAATCAACACCAACAGTGTTGGAAATAAATCAGCCGAACCTATAAGACTTCGTAATCCAATGCTCCATAGAATGTCCAATGGCAATGCCCAACCTGCGGATGTAGCGGCTTATCTAGTAGTAAGTATACCCATAGGATATAGCGTCTTCCAGGAGAGTGACTTCATGGCTTACGGGCACTTATGGACGCTTTACTCGCCTTAGGCCTTTACATGCTTTCAAAACACTAGCTATCGGCACGGTACCTTGTCGGGAGGCCGGATGATGCCTGCACCAAATAGATAACGGAACTGGCTAGCCTGTGCATGGGGCAAGAGAATCTGGCGGCGACAAAATTTATCACATCGTACAACCTTTTCAATCCGTTGAACGTTAAATTTCCATCCACCGTCATTTTTAAGACCATGTGTTGTGGATGTTTTCATTCAGAGAGATAGCCCTTTGGATGGGAGTATGATCGTACTGGGCAGATTTATCCATTGGTATTTGCACGGCTAGCAGTTGTGTTTCCGTAAGCCTTCAGCATGACGTGCGCGCGCAGTGAATTATGTGCTATCTGGTGGGTAAGTTAAAGGCTGCTTTATAACTTCCGACGGACACAGAGGTAAAATTAAATCAGAAAACAAGAAATTTGAAATTTCAGACTTCCTGCGAGTATTTGGGGTTTTCGTGACCTTCAGGTTCACAGATCTCCGGGAAGTGTTTTGGGCTTTCGTGTATGTGTTGGAATTGTGGAGGCGATTGTATATGATGTAATTTAATCTGGTATTACACCGCGTCCTAGATTCCTCCACATACCACCCACATTTACTCCCACCCGGCGCGTACTGGGTCACCTTTAGTTTAGGTGTGACCTCCCTGTTAATCAACTGTCAAAATCATCTCCTATCCACTGAAGCCAGTAGGACAAACCCACAAGAACCCACAACGCACCCAAAACAATACTTCGGTACCCTGGAATAAAAGAAATTGTCCTGAAATTTACATATACATATGCTCTGTACTCCATACTATGTTCAACACCCCTGCTTTGACCAAATTCGCGTTGTTATGCCTACGCATGCATCTAACAACCGTAACCTTAGACATCTCAAACCTTTGTAATTAAGAACCGTTTTCCAATGAAGAAGAATGAAATTGAGAAAATTAGATTGTCGATAAGGCGTAAAGAATGTCAATGAAGACATATTGTCGAATTGTTTCCTCTAGACCCGGTCACATACGTTATGCAATCGATATGTAGGCCATTCTTGGAATTCAAAGGAGTTAAACTGATACACACGACGAAATATGTTCAAGCTCTGAGGAGAAGCTTTCAGTTGGCAACCGCCATCTTTCTTCAGCTCATAAGAGGGGTCACGTGACCTAGGTGTCAAGGGTCACTCAGGTCACGTGACTGGACGAGAGAGTTGTAGATCGGTGGGAGTCTGTGGCGTCCTCGGTCACGGTTGAGGGACGGGGAGCGGGACCTGATGTGGACAGCTTCCTTCACTCCACGTTCAAACCATCTGCTTTCTCTGTCCAGCATGTGTACTGCAAAATTCAGTCTTGTTACAGAAAAGGCTGTCTTACATTCTTGCACTGCACGAAAAGTTTACCAATTTACCAATGGTAGTTAATGCCAGCAAAGCCGGTTACTGTTTACTTTGTAAACAGTACCGGACTTTTTTTTTTATTTATTCAAAACACTTCAAAATACAAATGAATGGACACGGACTAAGTGGCTGCGAACTCAAGTTAGGCACAACTTATATTCTCGCAGCCACTTTTACAATGGAAAAAAAAGTATCTTACAAGACATTGAATATATATAAATACATGAAAGACATGGCGTGAAACAAAACCTCCCCCTCCCAGAAGAACAAACAAAACAAAGCAAAACAGGACCTATACACAGTCAGCTAAAAACGTTTTGTATCTTTTATATAATTTTGCGTGGCTAACATAATTTTACAGTTGATATCATAAGAATAAGACAAACTACCACGGAGAAATAAAAATTGTTTAGCATTATCAGAAATGGTGTTTAAATTAATAATGTGTCCAAGTATGATTGAAAGCTTGCCAAAAAGTACTGAGCGCTAGTAGACGTATATAGGGCAGTGCAGTAGGTAATGAGCAATCGTTTCGTATGGACACCCGCAGCTACAAGCTGAACTTGTAACAAGACCCCGAGTACAAAGACTGTGATTCAAGCTGCAGGTGCCCAGACGAAGTCGGGTAATAAGAATACAGGAGGGCCGAGAACCACAGCTAAAATGGTTTAGCTTAACTGGACGTACGAATTTAAAAAGATGTGAACGAAATTTTGGATACGAAAGAGTACGGGTTTCTAAGTTCAGTTTGTTCCATCCAGTGATGGAGTATGGTAGGAAAGACTTTCCAAAACGATTAGTAGAATATTTTATGGTTCTCAGATTGCTACTGTTTCTCAGATTATAGATACAAGTCCCAGTAATAGTGTACGGAAGTAAAGCGGTAAGGTATTCCCGGGTACATCCGTTTACAATATTGTGAAACAGCAATAGGCGATGAATGTGTCGCCTTTCGGACAAAGACTCCCAGCCAAGCTCTTGACAGATTAAAGAATATGAAGACCCTTTTACGGCACCGGACACAACGAGGGAGCAATGATACTGAACTCTTTCTATGAGGTTTGATTCCTCGATTGTGCACCCGTGCCAGACAACGTCAGCATATTCTAGTAACGAACGTATAAAAGACTTGTATATTTTTTCCAGTACATGGCGAGGTAATCTAAATTTCAAGGCCCTAAATAGGTTGACATTTTTGGAGGCTTTGGAAACAATACTATCAATATGAAAATGCCAAGACATATTAAAGCTAAGAATAATCCCTATATGCTTATGACAGGAAACTGACTTTATAACAGAATTATTAAGAAAGAGTGGGGGGTGGGCTTGACGGATTTTTTTAGAAGTAAAACAGATTTCTTCAGTTTTTGCAGGATTTAATTCCATCAGCCACTTGGTGGACCATGAGTAGATTTTTTCCAGGTCCAAATTGAGTGAGACCGCAGCGTCAAATGGATTGTCAACTACTTGAAGCAAAGAACTGTCGTCGGCAAAAAGAAATGGCTGGGAGACTAGTCCTTCAACAATATCATTTACATGCACAAGAAAAAGTAATGGACCAAGAACTGACCCTTGGGGAACACCCGCAGAGACATAGCACCAGTCAGACGACTGGCCGTCGAGGACGACTCGCTGATATCTATTTTCGAGGTAACTATATAACCAGTTAATCAGGGGGCCCTCGATACCATTCATTTGTAATTTAAACAAAAGACCAGTATGCCACACCTTGTCAAATGCCTTAGAAAAGTCTAAGAAAACTGAACGAACCTCCTTTCCCGAATCCAAGGCTTCAAATATCAAATGAGTAAAATACACTAGTTGACGCACAGTCGAATCACCACGTATAAACCCCGATTGTAATCGGTAAAGGAGATTGTTATGCATGAGATGATTATACATATGTTTATAAACAATTTTTTCAAGGACCTTTGACAAAGATGACAATAAAGAAACCGGGCGATAATTACACTTATCCTGTGGATCCCCCTTTTTAAAAATAGGAATAACGTTGGCATATTTCCATATGTCAGGGAAAATTCCGTGACACAGAGAAAGATTAAACACATATGCTATCTTATCAGCAACTAATGGTGTAATGACTTTAAGGAACTTATTATCGATATTATCTTGGCCATGGGCCTTATGAGTATCAAGGTTACCTACAAAGAGACACCGGACTTGACAACGGTAGTAAATAAAAGTCAAGTCCGGTAATTTCGAACTTTACACAATGGTAGTAAGTGAAATTACCGGACTTAACTTGGCTTTTATTTACTACTATTGTAAAGTCAGGTACTGTTTACTTGATAATTCTGTGATATACGGTATCAAACGACGAATGTGACAAAAAGTCAAACAAGGAAGCCGGAATATCTATGGTAGAGCTCAAAATCAATATTCGCAAATGCTTTTATCAGGTTGGTAAATCAATGCACATATAGCGATCTTAGCTCTAAGGCATTTACACGTTCCAACAGGTGCATGAAAAGTCGGCAGATATAATCCCATTATAGATGTGTAGCTAGCTAAGAACTCCTGTAGATATCAAAATAAATGTGTTTCTAATGCGACACGGTCGGTGTGAAATCGATAGTAAACGGTGACGGTTTCATAAGGCGATTTGTTAAAGCTGTACGACGTGGATTTCACGAACCTCACTTTCGGTTATTTTATTCCTTAGGCCACAGCATGTAAATTTTATGGATGACATCCTCGCGCGCATTGATTTTTGCCTGATTTCAGAAAAAAAACAAGAAATTTTGTTGCCCTGCGACGGTGGTCAACATGCCAAAAAAGGGCAAATATGTCATGAACGTCCATCTGCAAGACAAGGCTCTGATTTATTCTTTTATTTTTACTTTGATACAATGTTGTATTTTATTCATTTTATATGTGATGTTGCCACTGAATCAAAACCATTTGTACAATAATTGAAAATTTTATTTAGTCACTTCTTTTTTCAAAGTTGTTTCAGAGACAAATCGGTGTTGTAACAGTTGGCACATTATAGGTATGGCTTCCAGACAGTTCGGTTTATGAGTCACTCTGTCAGTGATTGAGCCCTGTGTTCTGCCTGGTAGCCAGTCTCTAAACTCAGAGACCACCAGGGATCCAGCAAACTTGAGGCACAATTCCTCGTGTTTGATGGCAAGTGTTGACAGTCCAGGGTGTTCCATTACAAATGAATACCCAGTGTAGTATCTACCTTGAAGATGGTACAGCAAGCTCTTTTTTTGTTCTATTTAATAAAGACACATCTGCAAGGACAGGTAATACTGTTGAATACAGCGACAGAAGACCGGTTGGGTATGATATCATGTTTTACCACCTAAATTCTTGTTCAACGAGGTTTACGATCTCAAAATCTGAAAATGTAGGAATCTTGTTTTTTTTGGCCTGCCTTGTTTTTTTTTTCGCCCTCTCGCATTAATTTTGGAGTCTCCGGAGGATGTCATCCATAAAATTTACTTGCTATGGCCTTATGTCCTGCCTAACTGCCTAAATGCTTAGGCCAGTGCTGGCCCCTTGCTCCTCTTCAAACTTGCCCTCCGGTCTTTAGCCTTTTGTTCAGCCACCTGAACCATGCAGAGTGGCCATCCCGTGTCTGACACAATTTGGTCTCTCCATCTTTTGTCAAGGTAATGAAAAACGTGAAAAGACGGTGAGGCCGTATTCCTTGTAGTATCCGGAACCGTGCTTTATACAGAACAATACTTAGGCAGGGGTCTGGATAGTCCACGCGTGTCCATGCCTGGGGCAAATATACGTTCTTGGATACGCGGAGACCATCCAGAACCGTGCCTGATCCTAATCCTAACCAATTCAGGCATTGAACTAGATAGGCTCGGTTCTAGACACAATAATTCGTTTGGTTATTCGGTTCTTCCATTTTACTTCCCTGCCGGGCTCGATCATATCTGTTTTACTTCAAACTTTGTTTGTAGCAGTCATTCTTCTTACGTTTCGGTAGCTTTGACACGTACTGGCTACAAGGCGCTGTTTTCTGTTATAAAATTGGGCTAGAGCCTCTTCTTGGTGCTAAAAAGGTGGCTAATGGTGCATCCTCCAGGGTTGGTTTTATAGACGATAACACATACGTATACCTGTGATATCGATGGGAAACCTGCCTTTATGGTAAATAGGCGTTGTTTTCTGTTATAAAATCGGGCCAAAGACCTCTCCCTGGTACTGAAAAGGTAACTGTTGTTACATCCTCCAGGGTTGGTTTTTTAGACGATAACACATAAGTGTGATATCGATGAAAAACCTGTCTTTATGGTACTTAGGCGTTGTTTTCTGCTACAAAATTGGGCCAGCAGAACCTCTCCCTGGTACAGAAAAGGTGACTGTTCTTACATCCTCCAGGGTTTGTTTTCAAGACGATAACACATAAGTGTGATATCGATGAAAAACCTGTTTTTATGGTACTTAGGCGCTGTTTTCTGCTACAAAATTGGACCATAGCCTCTCTCTGGTCCTGAAAAGGTGACTGTTGTTGCATTCGCCAGGTTTGTTTCCAAGGAACCTGTGATAACGGTGGGACAACCTGTCTTTACTTTATGCTACCTAGGCGCTGTTTTCTGTTGTAAAATCGGGCCAGAGCCTCTCCATGGTGCTGAAAAGGCGGCTAATGTTGCATCCTCCAGGGTTGGTTTTTTAGACGAAAACACATAACTGTGATATCGACGGAAAAACTCGTCTTTATGGTACTTAGGCGCTGATTTCTGTTATAAAATCGGACCATAGCCTCTCCCTGGTCCAGAAAATGTGACCACTGTTGCATCCTCCAGGGTTGATTTTTTAGACGATAACACATAATTGTGATATCGATGGAAAACCTGTCTTTATGGTACTTAGGCGTTGTTTTCTGCTACAAAATTGGACCATAGCCACTCCCTGTTGCTGTCTCCTGGTTTGGTTTTCAAGGCAATGGTACTTAGGCGCTGTTTTCTGCTACAAAATTGTACCATAGCCTCTTCCTGGTCCTGAAAAGATGACTGCTGTTGCATTCGCCAGGTTTGGTTTTCAAGGCAACCTGTGATAACGATGGGACAACCTGTCTTTATGGTACTTAGGCGCTGTTTTCTGTTATAAAATCGGGCCATAGCCTCTCCCTGGTCCTGAAAAGGTGACTGTTGCTACATCCTCCAGGGTTGGTTTTCAAGATGATAGGCACTCCGTGGTGCTGAAAGGTGGCTAATGTTGCATTCTCCAGGGTTAGTTTTATAGACGATAACACATAACTATGATATCGATTGAAAAACCTGTCTTTATGGTACTTAGGTGCTGTTTTCTGCTACAAAATTGTACCATAGCCTCTCCCTGGTCCAGAAAATGTGACTGCTGTTGCTGTCTCCAGGTTTGGTTTTCAAGGCAACCTGTGATAACGATGGGACAACCTGTCTTTATGGTACCTAGGCGATGTTTTTGTTATAAAGTTGGGCCAGAACCTCTCCCTAGTGCTGAAAAGGTGACTGTTATTACATCCTCCAGGGTTGGTTTTCTAGACGATAACACATAACTGTGATGTCGATAGAAAAACTTACAATGCGGCAACTTCAAAAAAGACGGCCGTCTAATGTTTACCTTCTGCAAAGTACCCCCCTGTCCCTAACGTAACGATTTATAATAAGGCCCACTGGCCCACTTTAATGTTCTCGCTTTAAGATCTGCCCGAAAATCTCTAAGGCTCTGCTTCACGCTGACATCTCTTGTGAACTCGAAACTCGAGCCTGTTGGCCTGAAAGGAATCTCTCCATTAACTGCCACATCAATCTTCCACACATCAGACACGATGTCAGAGAAATGGCACCTCTTCACCCAAAGACATAACTCATTGGGAAAACCTTCGCTAAGCCCCGTATCTATCCTCCGCATGTCAGCGTGTATTTGACACTACTCTTTCCCTGTAATATCCATAAGGAAAGGAAACCAATTTGGTGGGCCCTTAGAATAGGTTACTATGTTTTCGATATCAGTGAGATCTCCAAAAATTCATTTTCTTTAAATTTACGAATCCTGCCAGAGGCCCCATTTGATATTCTGTGGTATTTGGCAACCAATTTCTGTTCTGGTATTGGATTCTTACTACGCGCGTATACGCTTTTCTTCAAATATAGAAAGTCAAAAAGCTTTTGCAGAGTAATCAGACACGAAGGCCCTCAAAAGTAGGCATGGGAAGATGCATTATGAATTGAATATTGAATAGAAATCAAACTTTTACCCTCGATCTAAGGTAGAGTTGTGTTCATAGTAAACAAATTTTAGGTACGGGTAAAAGCCCCTGTCACACATAGCTGAATATGGCCTCCCGAACACTGCCGAACTCCCCCAACCATGGTTAGGATTAGGTAGGGAGCAAGGTCGGCTGGTGTCTGGCCAGGTTGGCTACCGCCGAATGTTTTAAAATGTTTAAAACATTCGTGTGTGGACGGGAGGTTCGACCATGGTTGCCTGGTGTGGGTGGAGGTCGGGGCGTGGTTGCCAGTCAAATTTCACTCAAATTAGATTCACTTCGTATAGAAAGGACCTTCGGTAGGCGTGGCCTAAATCTTGTCAGACTGCTCCCGAACTTCAGCCAACCTTGGTTAGTATTCGGGGCAAGGTCGGGGGAAGGTTCCGAATGTGTGACAGGGGCCTTAGGCTCGCCACTCAGGCGTCGCCAAACACTTCCCTTCATCCATAAAGAATGATCTACACTTACAGCGCACGTCAGCCTTTTTTTACCAGAGTATTGAGATGAATACTGTACCGATACTGTACCAACAGTTCAAGGACAGATTTTCGCACTCAAGTGCTGTGTGAATGGAAACGCAAGATGTGCCGCTGTAGATAAGAGAAGTAACAGCATAGCTCCGGCATAGCTTTGCAGGAGAGAGGAAGTTGGCTAGGATTACCATAACCTCATATAGGTGTTTTTAGACCATCGGTGCAGAAACGTTACGAGGTGCATTTTAGCAAACACAGCAAGCACGATATTACAGCAGACGACAGGAAGTAATTTGCATATTAACTGGCGTCTCAAAGTTTGAAAAATTCTGTTTTATTCCCCAACTAGCTTTTCAATAAAACATTGTAGCGCAAAGAAATATGACGCAGGTAGTTCTGGGCAAAATTAAAGACTTAGTGAAGCATCATCCCTTGCTTGTTCTCACACAAGTCCCTACACATTACACAATGTACAAGATAAGGGCATTCAGTTTCAAATTTGTACGGCACGGCTGTCAGTTGCAAAATGTTTTGTGACTTTAGGCTACACCAATTTAATTTGTTGCTTCTCGCATTTGCCTCTTCATTTTTTTCTGATTTGCAAAAAAAAAAAAGAAATTCTGGTTCTGAATCAACTCAAAAATGCTCATATTTTGTCTGCAACAGTTAAAGAAAGTCCTTTTCTTCCCAGTTGTTATAGTTGCTACATCTACCAATGCAGTGGTTTGATTTAAAGGTCAAAATTCATTGTTTAAATTTTAACCCAGTCTTTTGTGTTGACTTCATGGCACCTATTCCAGCATTTGGGGCTATAAGAGGATGCCCAGGCCTGTTTTTATCTTTATTTTTATTTTGCCCTGTCGCTTCATTTTTTTGGGGGGAAAATCCGAGAAGCAACAAATAAAATTGGTGTGGCCTTATCGTTGATTCTGCATTTTCCCACTGGCTCCCACAAGGCTGCTGACATGCATAAAGCAGGAAATGAGACCACCTTTTCTGGGACTTTTCATGGGTCTAGCATGTGGATATGGAAACACAAGCTAACACACAAATATATACACCAAACACAAAACCTCCATACATCGAGGTAACAAATACAAGACAAGCTCCAGGCACCTCACTAATTTTATTGAATCATAAATCACAAATCAACAGAGACTGGAGACAGTAAATAAACAACGGCAAACTTTTAGAGCAACAATCACATCTTGTTGCAACCACTGCCCGTGACCAAATTGATATCAACCAGTCAAAATACATGCATAATCACATACTTTTTATAAGCTGATATTCTTATAATTTGTACATATGCACAATCTATCAATAACATGTTTTCTAGTACTTATCTAATGACACCATAGTGATAGCGTTGTAAAAAGGAGCTTAGTTTTCCTCAGAGAAAAGTGTGTGCAAAGGTTTGTATATATGGCTCTAAAAGAAACATCTAATAATAGTACAGAAATATATCTTGACTATTAACATGAAAGAAACAAGAAATTAGAGATTATAGACCACTGGGAAATGTTTCGGGTTTTCATGAATGTATTGGAACTGTGGAGAGGAGAGTATGATGTAATTTAATCGGGTATTACACACAGTCAACCACTTCCTGAATTTTTCCACTTACCGCCCACCTACTCCCAACTGGTACATGCTGGGCCGCCTTCAGGCTTAACCTCCCTATCAATCAAGTAACCAAATCTTCACCCGCTCTCCCTGAAACCATCTCTGCTGGACAAGTATACACACAAACCCACCCAAAACCTGGAGGTAGTTATTCTCAGGATATGGGCTGCTGTAGGGTTCTGAGTCTAGGTTTAGTCATGTCAAAATTGGAAACATAATCTACCACGTTGGCTAAAAGTGGTGCAGGTTTTGAAATAGTTGCATGTGTTTCTAAGATGTAGTAAAAGGCTATGTAGTATAGAGACTATGCAGGTCTGGAATGGGCAAAGTTGCTATAGTATGAGCATGTCGGCAGAACGTACTGCACCTGCATGAAACAGCGATTTTTCATGGTTTTCATTGGATGTTTAGTCAACATTGCATCAGAATTTTGCCCATTGAGATATTTTCCAACACAACACTGGAAAACTATAGACGGAATCTCATCCTTAAATGCGTGAATACGATCTTAAACGAGACGTTCTGCCGAAGTGCTATGCACCACACATTACGGGTTTCACGCAGGCGCAGTACGTTCTGCCGACATGCTTACAGTTTGCAGCTACAATTCACTAATCATCACTTTTTAAGCCCTTTCTCTCCTCATGTTGTCTGTCCACGGCCAGGGACAGTGCCTCTAGGAAGTCCTCCAGGCTAATCGTGGGAGTCTGGTGGAGAAATGGAAGAACGGTCAACAACTGAATTGACTATAAGCTAGTTCACACTTTGACGTGTGCATGCGGTGTGATAAATTGTGGGTGATATGCCAAAGTTGAGGGCCCCTGCCAATAGTCCGATCCTATAGCCCCGCCCAACTAGCGTAGTAAGGCAAAATAAAAACATAGATATCCAAATATGTGACAGAAATGCAGCCACACTCTCATTGGCTGAACTGCTAATTGCCTAGCTGCCATTGGTGGAACTGCTAATTGTGACGGCCGGCCAGGATTGGTCTATACATAAATATGTAAAGAATGGCCAGGGACCTTCAACTTTGACATGTTACCCACATTGTCTCAAATGGTGCATGCGTACTTCAAATAGTGACAGAAGTAACTTATCGACTAGGATGTTGCTGCACCTGACTTGCAGGGTTGGACAAGTCCACTTGCCCACTTGCCCAGGGCAAGTAAAAGTACTGTTCGGGCAAGTGGATATACCTCTGGACTTGCCCGATTAGCCAAGTTTTTTTGGATGCGGTGTTTGGAACAAAATAACTCTGTCATCATTTCCCAATAAAGATATCATATTGATGCCAGTCAAAAGTATGGCTATTTGTTTGAAAATCCATTGCAAAAAAAGTTTGCAAGTCTCTAAGTAGCCTTATTTTGGTAAATAAAGCGTGCAACATTATAAACTTTAAAATGCTTTGTTTAGTCACTGAAAACTAAGTATAATTTCCTTGCTGCAACTGGTGCAAGTAAAAATGCATAAAAATATGTCATATTTTGGGCAAGTGAAAAGTTGGTTTGGGCAAGTGGAAATGATCATGTACTTGCCCAATAGGGCAAGTGGATTTTTGAAAACTTGTCCAACCCTGACTTGGAAGGCATAAAATTACATATTGCATTTTCTACACCATATCTTGAAAGTAATTACAGTACAAAATGATATTCAACTATTTTAAAGATACAGTAACCACCAAAAGGTTCAATCTAAAAAGAGATTGTGATTCCCTCTGTACTATTGTAATGTTGTTTAGGGCTAAACATCAACTACTGTATTTAGAAGATGCATTTAAATCTGCAGTGGTTTTATTTTGCGCTAGGACCTGGAAAAGGAGGTTTTCGCATTGTTTGAAGTTGAAACAATCCTCTAGTACAGTAGAACTATAAAACACATATTGGCCATGTTATGAAAAGAGGTCACGGTGAAAATATACTGTAATTCCTGATTTTTTCACTGTACTGTTATGTGAATCACTGTTTTCACTGTCACTTCTGTACCGTGAACTTATCATTTACCATTATCAAATTATTTGTGTTTTGCCCCTTCCCTGCACTTGCCACCACCGTGAAGATAAAGTTCCGTGAACATGTCCATTTTCTTCAGACCGTGAAATTTTGCTACCGTGAACATAAAGTGAATTACAGTAATCATCGCGGAAGTTTCTGCATTCACAGTAATCTAAACAGATCTAGACCATGTACTTTGAACATTCTCATACAATGTAAGTACACACACATCATGAAAATTTTTTACTTCAATATCTTTCAATATCTTATACAAACTTGCACAACATAAATGGCAGCATTGAATCCAAAAATCCAAGCATCATTTTCCAATTCTGCACAAAGCTTTGACTGTTCACATCTCGCTGTTAATCTAAATGTCAAGGCAAGGAGGTGTGTTAAGTACCCGCCCAGACTTGGTTATCTGAAATTGCTTGGTTACTGTATCTCCAGGCAATCTGAACCAACCATCTGGTTAGCCATGGGGACGGATTTACCTAGAAAAGTCTTCATGCATATCCAGTTCAATTTTAGATTACAGCGAGCTTTAATTTGATTCAGAAGATACCTGGGAGACTTTTGTGATCAGTGGCTTCACAAAATGATAATTATAAGAGAGGGACAAAACATTAACTAATAAGAAATTGGAGATTTCTTTTGAGTTTTTGTGACCTTCAAGTGCACCCCATTTCTTGTGTCTAATCTTTTGATTAATCTGCCTGTCAATCTTCCTGTCAGGTGCTGTCAACCTACTCTCAAGTTCACCCCATTTCCTGAGTCTGATCTTTTGTCATCCTGTCATTCTGCCTGTCAATCTTCCCCGACCAACAACCTGTTAACCTACTCTCAAGTTCACCCAATTTCCTATGTCTGACCTTTTGGACCTCCTGTCATCCTGCCTGTCAATCTCCCCCACCCACAAGCTGTCAACCTACTCTCAAGTTCACCCCATTTCCCGTGTCTGACCTTTTGGACCTTCTGTCATCCTGCCTGTCAATCTCCCCCACCCACAAGCTGTCATCTTACTCTCAAGTTCACCCCATTTCCTGTGTCTGACCTTTTGGACCTCCTGTGATTCTGCCTGTCAATCTCCCCCACCCACAAGCTGTCATCTTACTCTCAAGTTCACCCCATTTCCCGTGTCTGACCTTTTGGACCTCCTGTGATTCTGCCTGTCAATCTCCCCCACCCACAAGCTGTCATTTTACTCTCAAGTTCACCCCATTTCCCATGTCTGACCTTTTGGATCTCCTGTGATTCTGCCTGTCAATCTCCCCCCATGCATGACTGCTATCAACCAACTTTGTCTGGACTATCAGACACACAAACCCACAGTTCAGCCACCCAAAACAATACTTCCATACCCAGAAGTAAAAATACCACACAAAACAAAAGAAATATCATCAGTTTGGTAAATGAATGTATATGGCACTTTGTGATAACGGTCCTCGAACATTTATGTCATTGAAACTGCTTTTCCCTGTTCCTGTAAACAGGAATAATTCAAAAGATATTCTATCTTTATCTTTATCTATACTCTATGTTTCAAATTCCCTCCCCCAATGTACTGTACACATAAACACTTCTAAGAGTTTCTCGAACCCCAGAGCTTCGGTGTCTGCGTCTTGCAGTTAGTACTCCAAAAATTGAGACTGACCCTAAACTTTTCACAACACAGCTAGGCACCACAGGTGGTATCTATTGAGGGATGGGCGTCTAAATTGTTTGAGACACTCTTTATACAAGCAGTGATAGAATACATGAATCTCCTGTCATACGGAAGAACTTCCAGTTTACACTCAAATCCTGCTGTCATCTTCAGAGGGAAAAAGTGTTCAAAAGAGATCATTTAGACTTACTGTGACTTTGTGACTTTTGAACAGTCTTAGGTTCAAACCAGTACTTTTTCTTTCATCTCTGTCAGCAAAGACCTTCTTGAACTGTCGACCCGCCTTGATGTTTTGTGGTATTTGGGATCAAAGTTTGATCTAAACCATCTGAAAATAAGCAGACTGCTCCTTAATGAAATAGACTGGTCTTTTAATCAGTGGGCTTCAGGATTGTGAGACCTTTTTTGGGCTGTGTTGTCATTAAAGATTAAAACTTCTATTGATGTAACATGTATCACTCCAGGGTATGGCTACTGAAATGGCAGAACCCCTTGTTTAATACCAACAAAAAAAATCTAAAATCAACTTCAATGATACTTAAGAGCATATAAGATCAAGAATAAGCTCATACATGTAACGCCATGAAATATTTAGAGTTGTTTTTTATTTTTTTTGTTTTATTCTCTGTCTGTGAATTTCTCTGCCTACCTCTGCATTTTCCCAATAACACGAGATAAAGAGGTCACAAGATCGATTCCTGCATTCCTGGCTGGACGTTGTGTCCTTGGGAAAGGCACTTAACACGACTTTCCTCACTCCACCCAGGTGTAAAATGTGTACCTGACTTTGGTTGGGGAGGTAAAAGGCAGTAGAAGGAGAGGGATGGGCTCCGCCTTCCAATACCGTGCCCCAGACACAACTTGGATTAACAACCCACTGCGCTATGGGACCTTTACTCAAAGGCCCTTTAAGCCCCTGTCACACATTCACGACTGTACCCCGAATTTGTTCCCGAACACCAGCCGACCAGGTTCAGCTGAAGTTCGAGAGCAGTAAGACCATATTTAGGTCACACCTACCTTTCGATACAAATCGAAACAAATTTGAGTTAAATTTGACCCCAAACACTGTAGACTTAACCCCAAAATGTTGGCTGGTGTACTGCTGACTTTCAGCCGAACACCAGCCAACCACGGTCGAACCTCCTGACCAACCCCCAAATGTTTCAAACATTTTGAAACATTCGGCTGACACAGCCGAATAGTAGCCAAATTCGCCAAACACCAGCCAACTTTGCCTTGACCTACCCCTAACCATGATTTGGGGGGGGGGGGGGGGGCGTTCATCTAGTGTTCGGGAGGTCAAATTCGTGAATGTGTGACAGGGGCTTTACTCAAAGGCTATGGGACCTTTACGTTTTTTTTTACAAATCCTATTGGTAATGTGAAACAAGTAAGTGTATAGTCCATGAAAAGTTCTTACCTGAACAAAAAGAGCATGCGCAAGAAAAGGTAGTTTCCTCAGGGTTCGGCCACTCAGACCTGCACTTTTCCTGAAGGAAAAAGCATAAAACAAAATTAATTCTCTCCAAGTTTCAACCATTACTTTAAAACCTAGACCCTGTGAGACTTAGAGACAATGGCAGGTTTAGAAGATGAATGCAGTAGCCTGTGGTCTTATGGCTTTCTTTGGCGCAGTAAGGTCCTAGCACCATGATATTTCTCCAGACAGAAGTTGGCAGAATTCCTAGGTCCCGGTACCTACGACCGCAATACATTTACCATAATGGTCAATTTTCCTGACAAGGTGGCCCCGCTAATGTAAATGACAGTCATTGAAGTTCTCAGACAGACATATGTTTGAAGTCTCCACGGCCAACTGGTCTTAGATCGTGATCTTTGAAGACTTCGCTGTTCAGACAAATGTCTCGGTATTGGCTTTTTTTAAAGATATAACAGCCTGTTCAAAGACTTTTCTCATCTCTTCAATCTACACACACATGGTCGAGGCACCTGGCGGGCTGCCATCAAGCCTTAAACTTCTTTTTGTCATCCTCAACTGAGGTGAAGCATGATGCTTTTCAAGTAAATAATGGTGCAATTGCAGCTTTGCTATGGTTATTTAGTTAAGCACACTTACTCTTCTCGATTATTGGTTTTAACCATAGGCCGCGCCATGCAGCCTATGGTATAGTGCCCGGAATCACGTTGGGCGATGGGTCGACAAGAAGTTGCGCAATGTCTAACCGCACGTTACACAATGCGAAGCCAGGCCTCGAAATTAACATGTGAATAGTGGATGGGTCAGAAGAAGTTGCGCAATGTCTAACCGCACGTTATGCAATGCGAAGCCAGGCCAAGCAAAGGGAAGCAACGCTGTCCATTTTTCAGGTCTTTCAATTCACTCTTTTTAACATTGCTACAATTCGAGCAAGGTGAGCAAGTCATTAATAGTGCACACCCATGCCACCCAACCAGCTATTGCCATTTTGGCGGCCTATGGCCAGCTTTTTTTAAAAAGCTTTCTTGTTTACGTTTGATGCCATAAGCTCCCTCATACACGGGGCTGCCAGCTTTACGTCGGAAAGGACGATGCAACTCTTTTCCAGTCGTGTCAAGACCCGGGGTGCGAACCTGGCCCGCTGGCTCCACGGAATTGGAACCGGATGTGGTGAGTCGCAGAGTGTTTACACCACTACACCACGCAGACTCGACACCTGCGTGCAAGCATGTCTAACCCCAGTAACACTGGGAACAGCAGGTAGTGAGTGTGAGTGTATTCATATTTTCGTATTCTTTATTTCACGAGTAAATAATAAAACCAATACAAAGTAAAATGTACAAGAAGAGTGTGCTGGGGGAAGGAAGAGATCACTTTGGTCTATCCAAGGCCTTCCCCACAACTAAACGAAAACAAGCAAGCAAGTAACTAACAATAACGATAAATAGACATAACAATACATAGCTGATCATTAAATCAACATTTGAATTAACAAACAAAATAATAACAAATGATAACAATTAAGTAAATAACAACTAAATAACAACTGATAACATAATCCAAATACAAGTGTCCGCTTCTTCATTGGAAACGAAGGCTGAGATTAATTTTGAGAATACGTCCAACCCTCGAGCAACGAGGACCACGAGACGTTAAACGGATAGTGAGTGTGTGTGTGAGTGAGGTGTACAACATAAACAGAACTTTACGCCAAAAAAACAGTTACTCAAGCAACTGGATATGATTTTGGAAACGGTCAGACGTTTTAAACAGCACTTTCCCCGGGCACCATGAAGCCAGGCCAAAAAATTTTATTGCAAGTTCTTGCCCGAAGGCTAATCGCAAGTTATAATTACAATCAATCAATCAATCATGGATAAAAGAACAGTGAAATAGAGTAAAAAAACAAAGGTAAATACATAAGCGTTTAAACTACAAAGTAGGAGATAAATATCTAGAGCTATGTCTGAAGGGCTTGACTTCTCTTTTGTAAACCATGGAAGACGTAATGCCCCACCTTTTCTAAAATTTGTGGGTTTTGGGAAGTTAAAAGAAGAATAGTTTTGTCCTTGTCTGCAAACTTTGAGAAATTGGGATAAATTTTAGTGGTTTGGATAGATAACTCATTCCGTGCGTTGTCGTAAAATGAACAGTTAGCGATAAAGTATATTTCGTCTTCCACGGTGTTTGCACAACAATATTTACACATTAATATTTATACTCACTGTGCCAGCTCCCTGAGTCTCAGGCTGTGATGAGTGGCGTTGTTCTCAGCAAACCTCATGACCTCCAGTGCCCTCAGGTCTAGCAGCTGCTGCGGAGGACTGACGATCCCAGCCTACAGGACAGTGGAGTCAAGCACATACTCAAATACTTGAAATACTTGCCGTGGTTTGTTCTTAGAACATTCTTCAATCAGTGATGTTTTTAAAGGTAAAAACACGTACCTCCAAATTTTTTATGTCAACTGCACATTTGGAGGTACGTGTTTTTACCTTTAAAAACAGTCACTGATTGAAGAATGTTCTAAGAACTGCTTATCTGATGTGACTTATGAATCTCTTCAACAATTGCCGTGTTTTCATTTTCAACAGGTGCAATTATAGCTCAACTGGGAAGAGTGCTCGCTAACTGTGAAGTTGTGACGTTTTGGTAACATTGCTGATGCTCTATCTGATGAAAATGTACTGAATTTTGCATATTTCTCCTACAAGAAGTTAACAAACATGAATCTTCACAGAGTTAACAACAATACAAGAGAGCCACCTGGAGGTTGCTAGGCATAGTGCATGAGAGCTGTAGCAGTAAGTTATTCTATTTTGGTACACACCGCAATCCAATTTTCAACTGGCAAAATGCACAAAAGGTACAGTTAGTTTTAAAAACCTGGCAATACCAAAATGTGTATGACTTGGGTCCCAATTGCAACTGTCAGCTTTAATACATTCTACTCAATATCTGTGAATAATTTCATCAGGTTGGCAAGAGACTGTTCTTTATTCAACAACCAGTGGGTTTTTAAATCTGACGTTTTGGTGACTGTCTGTCACTTTCTTCAGGGCAACAAGGACTGGTTCTGATTTGTACTGTAGATAGGTGCTGCTGTTAAGGCCCAGGTTTATTTATAATTCAAACAATGAATTTTGGAAGCTTTAATCAAATCACTGCATTGATAAATAGAAAAAACTGTAATAAGACATTTCAGACTTTCTTCAACTTCAAAATGTGAACATTTCAGGGTTGATTCAAAGACTTGTACATGTGTTATACTAATATATATAAATTTTTTGCAAATCAGAAAAAAATTGAGCGAATCCGAGAACTAAGACATTAAAGGAGAAGAGAAAAAGAAAGTATAACAGCAATCTCCAAGCAGATCCTACGGTGGCAAGACAGTATCCATTGGCCAGAGGAGTGTCCATCAGCCACCGGGGACACCCCTCTGGACTACACACAGTAGCATGAGTAGTCCAGTGGTTAGCGACCCTGCCTCTGGACTAATAGGTTGGGAGTTCGAATCCAGGCTGTTGTCGCTCACCCGACATGCACGCTACTGGAGAGGGTCGCAGTCCTTAGGACGGGACGTTAAGCCGTGGTCCACTGTTCATTGTGCTTGTCGAAAAGAGCTAGGGGAATTTCCCCGGTACAATGAACCTGTAAATACTGTACACAGCGTCTGTCTTCTCTGTCACGACCAGTGGAAGATAAGCGCTTCAGTGAGCTAAACTGGTTCGAGATCACTTTCACTATCTTTCTCTGGCCAATGGATACTGTCTTGCCATCGTAGGATCTGCTTGGAGATTAGATAACAGCTGACCCTCATGAGCTCCTTGACACAGGAGTGGTAGATCTTGAAGATGGCAGGAGGGGAGGGGGGTCCGATGTACTTCTTGATGTCAGCCCTGTCCACAAAGGCCAGGTCGATGGCCTCCGTCACATTGGACGTGGTGAGGATCAGCACATTGGAGTTCCTAACAACAGAATGGGTTTTTTAAATGGGTTTTTTAAATACTATTGTAGCATTTACTTTATAGCAACAAGGCTGGAAATCCCACCTGCATATATGCAGGTTAGTGCAGGTAAAATTGGAGCTGTGCAGGTATTTCTGATGTCTACCTGCACCTAACCTGTACCAATCCATGTACTGGGTATGTGCAGGTTAGTGCAGGTAAAATTGGAACTATGCATTTATTTCTGATGCATCTAACCTGCACTAAGGCCATGTGCTGGGTTTATATACAAAATTAATGTAGGTGTATGGATTTCCATTTGCTGTAATGACTATCACCATCTATTAAGCATAAAAAAATAATGGCAATGGTTTCTGAACAGTATTTAGTGTGATCCATACTTTCCAAATTCTGAGTGGTGCTACTGTACCCTGAAGTAAAACTGCCGCAAAAGTCAACGACTTTACAGCAGTGTACAAAATACTTTTTTGAGCCAGGTTGCCGAGTGGCAACCTAGGATGAAAGCTAGGTTGCACATCAAAATTCCAGGTTGCCCTAAATTAAAACTCCTGTACATCATGATTAACTTTGTTAGAATGCAATGTGAATTTATACATTTCTAACACAGAGTTGTTTCCCCTTTCCTGAAGTGATGAGCTCTTCCACAGGAACTTCTCAATAAACAGTTCCCAATGGAAGAAAGGGGCATCCTTACCACAAAATTTAGGTAGTGCACTGAGCTACCTGGGTGTAGAAATAGGTTGCACCAAGCAAAATATGGTTGCATGGTGCAACTGGGCAACCTAGTATTTTGCACGCTGTACAGTACCTCTTAATCTGGTCTATCTGCGTCAGGAGTGCATTGACTACACGTATCGCATCCGATGGCTCTGTACCACTTAGGGACGCTTTCCTCGCAGCTGTCAAGCTTTCTACCTACAGACAGGTTTAGGAGAAAACAAGAAAGGTGTTAATAAAACACCTTGGCAACACATGTTTTTCGTAGCTCTATATCTACTTGACAATGTATACATGTAGATGGTTATGTTGTACATAGCGCTTGTATGTAATATTATCATACCCAGGCGGCGATACAGTGCTCCCGGCCATGTTGTATTCTACTGTACGACCGGGTGTATAAACCGGGCTTCCATAGAGTGATTCGAACGCGTTTCCCCCTAACCGCGTGCGCCGCTTTCGAAAATTCGAATACAGGATTCGGACGTTGGAATTGATGTTGTTGCAGTTTTTTTGTTTAGGGACACCAAATTTTCGCTCATTTCGCATTGAAAGACGTGTTTTCTAGGGTGGGTATGATAAAATAGAATACAACACGGTGTATTCCGCATTGCCCTCGGCCCTCCCGCGAGTCGGATCGCGGTTCGGCCGATACCTCGGGCAATACGGAATACACCGTGTTGTATTCTCTATATAGTTAGCTATTCAGATAATATGATAAAAATGAACTTTCAATCTTTAGGAAGCATTGGCATCACTAATAGGAAGTTTTCAAATTGTACAATTAGAATGAAGTTTAGGTCAGTGTGTGTGTGTGTGTGTGTGTGTGACTGTGTGTGTGTGTGACTGTGTTTACTTATTGTCCATAGGTATTTGAATGCAGTACTGTGGCAGGAAAGGGACGGGGAGATCTTGTAACTATAGATTGGCCTTAAGGTCAAGTTGGCAGTCTTAATAGTCTCTCCACAGGCCGGGATGAAATGAGTCCACCCACACAGTTACTGGGGGTATACACACTTAGGACTTCTCACAACAAGCTCTCAGCCTGCAAGGTTTCTGTGCTACATTGTAAGTCCGTTTAAAGTACTTGTACATTAAACCATCCCTTTGGTTGTGCCAGTAAGTTCACAAAAAGTCAGAAATTATTTCCCTGAGTTCTCTGATTTCTTGTCTTCATTTGAAACAGTGTATGAAATACTTTTTTGAGCCAGGTTGCCCAGTGGCAACCTAGGATGAAAGCTAGGTTGCCCATCAAAATTTCAGGTTGCCCCGAATTTAAACTCCTCTACATTATGATTAACTTTGTTAGATTGCAATGTGCATTTATACATTTCTGACACAGAGTTGTTTCCCCTTACCTGAAGTGATGAGCTCTTCCATGGGAATTTCTCAATAAACAAATCCCAATGGAAGAAAGGGGCATCCCTACCACAAAACTTACTATATATAGGTAGTACACTGAGCTACCTGGGTGTAAAAATAGGTTGCACCAAGCAAAATATGGTTGCACATTGCAACTGGGCAACCTAGTATTTCGCACGCTGATTTGGAAGCAGGACCAGAGAACCATACCTCATCAATGAGCACACAGACGAGAGCATCGCTGTCATCTATCAGTTCTTGGATCTTCTGGAACATCTTCAGCACAAGTTTGCCACTCTAAACAGGGAGACAAGGAGACACCAGAACCAACATTATCATTACATTATCTTGCTTCAAGTTATGCAAGCCAACATAGAAACTTACTTCTGTATCTGTATCTGTAAAGCCGGTATAACCGCCCTTCGGCGTAACACACCAGCTTGATGACAGAATGTCAGAATATAAGTGCAATTATCATTGAGTTGAAAGTAATTCAAGCAACTGGATAGATTTTGAAGACAGTCAGACCATTTCAGGTAGCATCCACTACCTTTCGTCAATGACTACCTTTCATCAGTGAAAGGTACATGTAGATGTAGTGGATGCTACCTAAAATGTCTGACCGTTTTCAAAATCTGTCCAGTTGCTTGAATAACTGTTACTAAGTGTTACCTTCAGTGTTGGTATCTCATTACCAGGATGTCTAACCTAATATAAGGGCATTATAATTGTCGATGAAGGAATCAAACGTACTGTATTTCCAGAACAACAAAAGAAAGTTTTATTTTCATCTATCAGCAGCAACACTGACAATACTCACCTCAGAAAACCACTTAGAAAACAGACTGTGACTGTTGATCTCGATGAACTGCCCGTAACTATACCTGTGTACGAAACACAAAAATCAACAAGTCTCTGAAAACTTCACAGCAAAATCTTTATCGACACATTTTTATCATGACAGTGTACGAAATACTTTTTTGAGCCAGGTTGCCCAGTGGCAACCTAGGATGAAAGCTAGGTTGCCCATCAAAATTCCAGGTTGCCCTGAATTTAAACTCTTCTACATTATGATTAACTTTGTTAGAATGCAATGTGCATTTATACATTTCTGACACAGAGTTGTTTCCCGTTACCTGAAGTGATGAGCTCTTCCATGGGAACTTCTCAATAAACAGTTCCCAATAGAAAAAAGGGGCATCCTTACCACAAAATTTAGGTAGTGCACTAAGCTATCTGGGTGTAGAAATAGGTTGCAACAAGCAAAATATGGTTGCACGGTGCAACTGGGCAACCTAATATTTCACACGCTGCATGATCTGATTCTAAGTGAATATCACCAAAAATACAACATCTTTAGGTTGTCATAATCAGTAGTGATGATGCTGATAAAATTACAGTTATAGATCATACAAATGTAATATGAGTTCTTACCTGTCAGAGAGTCTTATACACAGTTTTTGAGCGAGAGCTTTGCATAGTGATGTCTTTCCTGTTCCGGGAGGACCTGGAAATGTACAACAGTAAAGTTGCCACATAACAATTATAACGGGTAAATGAACATCATGCAATTAAAGTGAAATTATCTTCTTTCAAACAGAAACAAAACCTCCATATACAGAGGTAACAATATTTCAGGAACTGGTATGTAGGTACAGTTTACTGATACACAGCCCTACAGTGCATAGTTATAAAGCTTGTCTGATGTGAAGAAAACAATTGTCCCTAACCATGCAGCAGCACAACTCTGTTCCATGAGATGACATTGGAGTCCACACCCTTGTCTGAGAACAGGAGAGTTGTGTATGCGTACCTCAGCAGCTATGGGAGAAATAAGTATCTTCAAGTTTGTTTTAACTTCAAGCTTTTACACTTACACTCACACTAAACCAACAATATATCATAATGAAATGGAAACTAAACTTTAACTGCCAACACTATCTACAAAGAATTGGGACTTACCCCAAATTTTCGGTTGACTCCTTCAACCTAAATGATTGTTCACGGAATGGTTGATGGAGTCAACCGAAAATTTGGGGTAAGTCCCAATTCTTTGTAGATAGTGTTGGCAGTTAAAGTTTAGTTTCCATTTCATAATGACTTGTACCAACACAGATGAACTTTCATGCTAACAATATACATCATGTTAACAGTGGTTGCAAATTGTACACGTCACCAATGAAAATGTAAAACCTAGCTATACAATGTACAAACTACTGTCAAAAGTTAGCCTTGTGTCTGTTTCATACACTCACCTCTACCTTTACATCACTGTCAAAAATTAGGCTGTCCCAAATGCCATCAAAGTCAGCTGTGGGAAGAGAACAATACCAGTAGTAAGTACATTGTAGTTGTCAATGATAATGTAGCTCAAAACAGACTGCTGCCATACATTTGCATGTGTAGAATGTATAAGTCTTTGAGGGCTGGCGACAGCAAAAGACGGCACATACGATTTCCTTTTAAAGAGATTCGGAACAGTTGACAAAAGTATAGATAATTTCCTTGCTGCAAGTCAAGATGCATAGAATATGTCATTCAACATTTGGGAAAGTGAAAAGTTGGTTCGGGCGAGTAGAAATGACCAGCGGGCAAGTGGATTTTTGAAAACTTGTCCAACTCTGTGTCTCAAACACAGTGTCAACTACCCACTGTCCCTACGGCCTCAAAAAAAATAGGGGGCCTTTAACTTTACCTTTTGGTATTTTTTTCCTTACCTATAGGTAGCATGGCAAAAATAAGCATAACCAAGAGACCAACCTCCGTGAAAAGTTTCATCAAGTTGATAAGTCACTGAATTCTACACAACCAAGTGTTTTATTCAGCCAACGTTTTGGTGACCGTCTGTCACCTTCCTCAGGGCAATTCTGACTGGTTCACATTGCACTGCAGCATAGGTGTCGCTGCTATAGATGCGTTCCCAAACGTATTTACATATCTACAAGTACACATGCAATGTTTAGGGAACTGTATTTACAATGCGGTCCCAAACATACAGGAGTTGGATATATACAACATAGTTGTCGGTTAAGGGTGCACACACCAATTCTTCCGCGACAGGGGTCTGTGGTAGTGCGCGGTAAAAACGTGATAAAAGAGTTTCCACGGTTCAGGTTTGAGTTCACATTTCTCATAATCTGCTGTGAAATGGCATTAACTACTAACATGGCTGGAAAGTATAAGAAGTGGTGTGTTTTGGGTGAAATTTGCTTTCGGACCCGAGGCTAACTTCCGGGTATCCCTCCACCTTGAATGTGGCGCGGCAGTTTGACCCAGATTTACGTTTCATGCGTTCTGTGGGTGCTCTTGCTATGCCTCGCGCGACGAGGTATTGCGAAAATCTCAGTGTTAGGATTTCCTTTATACTTTTCCTGATTATGCATAAGGGTTTTCTCTTTTCGATAATATCAGTCGTTTTGGTAACTAAATTATGGGTGATGGGTTTAATACCAAGTGAAAATGGCCAATGTTTCGCATCATTTTTCATAGGAAAATCCTATTTCCCCCTAAAATTTATCAAAATTTGAGAGCTTAAAGAAAGTGAAATTCTGTTGTTCTTGTAGGTAGAGAGATATCCTTCATTCCCATACACAGTGTTTTTTCTTCAGAATTTTTTCCTGAAAGAGACGGTCGCTAGACTTGAGGGTGTGCAGAATCGAATTGAGTCCCAAAATAAACTGGGGTGTGCCCCCTTAAAGCACAGACTTCCAAGAGACCAACCGTTTGGCATCAACCAGTGGCTAGCCGCGGACACGTTATCATCATCATCGACCTCCTCCGACCCCGGCCCGCCCTCGTGCAGCTGGAACACGTGCAGCAGCAGGTTGGCATCGAACAGGTTAAACGCCTGAAACAGGTGAAACAACTCCGTGAATAGTTCCATCAGGTACGTACTTGGTACATACAGGGCTCAAAATCCCACCTGCATATGCAGGTTAGTGCAGGTAAAATTGGAGCTGTGCAGGTATTTCTGATGTCTTCCTGCACTGGTCCATGTACTGGGCTTATATATAAGCGCACATGTGGATTTTTATTTGCGTATTTTAAATGAAGTGTAACAGAAAAAATGGCAATGGTTTCTTAACAGTTTTTAGTATGATCCATACTCTCTAAATTCTGAGTGGAACAGGTAAAATTTGTCTGGTGCAGGTGATTTTTAATTGTTACCTGCACCAGTATGAAAAAAAAGTATTTCAAGCCGATATTCAGCGTGCGAAATACTAGGTTGCCCAGTTGCACCGTGCAACCATATTTTGCTTGGTGCAACCTATTTCTACACCCAGGTAGCCCAGTGCACTACTTAAATTTTGCAGTAAGGATGCCCCTTTCTTCCATTGGGAAAGTTCTGTTTATTGAGAAGTTCCCATGGAAGAGCTCATCACTTCAGGTAAGGGGAAACAACTCTGTGTCAGAAATGTATAAATGCACATTGCATTCTAACAAAGTTAATCATAATGTAGAAGAGTTTAAACTTGGGGCAACCTGGAATTTTGATGGGCAACCTAGCTTTCATCCTAGGTTGCCACTGGGCAACCTGGCTCAGAAAAGTATTTTGTACACTGGTATATACATTGTACCAACCTTCTTGCCCTTGTTTGCAGAAGATATGTCATCCGTGTCACATATGGAGACTGACTTGATGTGTTCCTTCATGAAGGGGTCGTCGAACTCTGTCATGGTCAGGTCCCCATACACCAGCTTATGCCTCTGTAGCACGCCTTTCACGCGTTCCTTCACTACATTGGCACGGAGGGTGCTGTACACAAGGGGAGGAAGAAGTCACTAAATATAGAATACATTTGTTCACGGTGTATTCCGTATCGCCCGAGGTATCGGCCCGACCTTCGGCCGTCGGGCAATCCGACTCGCAGGAGGGCCGGGACCGAGGGCGATGCGGAATACACCGTGTTGTACTAGTATTCTATTTATGTCATACCCACCCAAGCGGTTAGGGCGAAACGCGTTCAAATCGTTCTATGGAAGCCCGGTCTTAAGCCCAGTCTTACCGTAAAGTACGACCGGGCTTCTATAGAACGATTCGAACACGTTTTGCCCCAACCATGTGCGCCGCTTTCGAAAATTCGAATACAGGATTCGGACGTTGGAACTGATGTTGTTGCATTTTTTTGGTTTAGGGACACCAAATTTCGCTCATTTGGCATTGAAGGGCGTGTTTTCTTGGGTGGTATGACATAAATAGAATACAACACGGTGTATTCCGTATCGCCCTCGGTCCCGGCCCTCCCGCGAGTTGGATCACGGTCGGGCCGATACCTCAGGCGATACGGAATACACCGTGTTGTATTCTATATATAACGTTACGTAGCAAGATACAAAATGTGTATGTAATATGGGATGGAATGTGCTTAAAATATTGGTGGAATTTCTAGTGTTTAGGCATTTTTTTTAGAACTGTCCTATATGTACAAAATTATGCATGGGTTGTCACATGCCAATATGTACTTGAACTTGTTATGATTTTGAATTTGCGAGAAAGCCTGATAACGTTATTTAATATTCAATAATATTATATTTGAGACATAAAAAAGTGATACTAGTAATAGTATTCATAAAGTTATGGGTCAGAGGTCTCCATAAACATGGTATCTACTGGAAGTCGTGAAACACTTAGTAGAGCTAATTGCAGTGGTTTTATGTTCGTAAAGAAAACAATCTTCTCTACATTTTTCCGTGCTGCAGTGTGTTACTGTTACCTGCATGGACTCTGACAGATCTCCACATGCACAACGGGCGCAGAAGGATCTGGAAGCGCTTCTTCGAGTTCAGCCACGCCGTTAAGATACGTCTGGTCGGTCTCCATCTTCAACTATCCCGGTTTCCGTGAAATTTTCGTGAGAAATACGACTAAATCGTTTCAAATATCAGACCAAAAATCAGACCTGCGTCAAAACTTGTTTAAAATGGCCGCCATTTTTTGCAAACCAATTCATAGGTGTCTATGCCTCGAAGAAATTATGCCTAAACTTTCCTACGATTTCAAAGAAATTCGAAGAATAATACAGCACTTTTATTAGACGATTTCCGATATAAAGATGTTGAAATATGAATCTTTATTACGTAAAAAGGTAAGAATAGCTTATCAGCTAAGTAAATAAAATTCAGGAACCATAAAATTTACCGTGGACACATAAGTTTTTAAGTTCTCGCGATATTTTGCCATACACGAGAAAACACGAGAGTACGTCAAAGAAGCATCTTTGGAACGAATTTTGATGTTTTCTTTGTTTTAAAGTTGGACGTTCTGGTTACTGTTGGTCAACTTTTCGGTTTGGATATCGACTTTTCTATTTATCAGGATTGTCAGAAGAATGGGGAAGAAGCACAAGAAGCACCACAAGTCTGACAGAGGCGAGCGACCGATCGTAGAAGGTTTGTATTTTTTAGAAGGTGGGGAGGGGGGCACAACAAAGCAAACCGGCAGGTAGCTTACAGGTGTGATGATGACTTTGAATATGTAAATCAGCGTAAGTTCTCATTAAAGCAACTATACAATCATATTTCTTGTTATTAAATTATTATAAAAATCAATGTTATTACAAGTTATAATTATTACAACTAATGTAAAATTATATGAAGGGTTTATCTGTACTTGACTTAACTTAAAGTTAAGGTAGGCAGCCTTCGCATGAAGATAAAAATACAAAGACATTACAGAGGGCCTGCGTGGGGGGGTCCCGACGACGCTGTACGCTAAATTTTGAGAGCAGGCTATGTATTACGCTGAATTCAAGAAGCCTCCCCCATTACGCTTTACGATAAATTCCGGGTAGCTACAACGCATTACGTAAAATAAAACAGTGAATTACGCTCTACGCAAAATGCACCGATTACGCTCTACATTGAATTAAAGTGGTCCGTCTATGCTCTACGTAGAATTAAAACGGCCGATTACGCTCTACGGAAAAGGGCATGCGGGCCCCCATTACAGCGTAGATGCTAACTAATAATAGTTTATTGACCACAAACCAGGTACATGGCAGCAGCGTATAAAATCGCTGAATTACCCACTCAGGCTTTTAAAAACAAATAAACAATAACTTGAATAAGGTAGGCTAAACAAACAAAGGACATTGACAAACTAGGTACATACATAAACAAATACTGACTATACACAGTTATAGAAATAGATCAGTAGTACCTGCCAATGGATTAAAAACTATGATGGTATTGGGAGCTTTCAACTTGCTTGTTTATTTAATTTAAAAGGTCAACGAAATAAGGGATTGGGCTCGTCAAACAAACATCAGATTCAAAATACATGTTCTGTTCCTTTTTTTTTAAATTATTTTTTTATTCATATATCATACAGTGAACCATCCCTTACACAATAATTCAAATAATAACAGATCATTGATCATAACAATAATCGTAACAATTAATTAAATTGCAACAAATCATTAATCATAATAATCATAATCATAATCATCTAAATCATAACAAATCATTGATAAATAATCATAAGTTATATTAAATCATAACAAATCGTTGATCATATTATAATAATCATGATAATTCAAATCATAGCAAATCCTTGATTATGTTCTGTTCCTTCCAGAAAAGCCTGGTCTCAAACTCGTCCTGAAAGTCAGCAGTGGAGACGGACAGCAGGTCAGTTACGGGAAGTCCCCTCCCGCCGCGCCGAGCTTCTACGAACATGACCCCGAGCACCACAAGAAGAAGAAGAAAAACAAGAAGAAAAAGAAGAAGAAGAAACACAGCCATGAGAAGGAGAGACCTGTGGAGGAATTCAGCGTAACAAAGTCAAAAGAAAAGGTAAACAATGAAATCATAGTTAAATGCTTTACTTTCATTTTTGATGGATTTTATTGCATATAGAAAGATAAATAGATATAGGTAGATAGATAGATAGATAGATGGATAGAGATATAATTTAAATATAGATAGATACGATTATTATTATTAGATAGATTTAGAGAGAGAGAACAATTTTATGGATATATTTAGGACTGTATATGTTTATAGATTTATTAGGACTTCAATCATGTATCCTTGTTACTTTGAACTTTGAACTTTATTCATCACCTTTGGTCATGCTGCGTGCAGAATACAAAATTAAAAACAATTTTTATTCAACTATTGGGAAACCTAACAAGAAGCCATAGGCGACAATTCTCCGTGAAATTTTATAATTTGCAGATTGGGAGGTGGTATTGGCACTGGCATGCCTGCAGACGACGTATAAAATTACATGCCGATTGAACAAAGGGGACCGTGGGTTTTAGCTGCGAACACGGAAAAACGGGTACCGCTCAAGTCAACTGCTTAACGAAACAACATGATCACAACAGCAACGTTGCACACGGAAAACAACGCCCTACATAACCGCTACGGTAAAAACAAAGACACGTGCACAAAGTTAAACCACGTCAACAATTTTAACACTTGCCACTCACCGGCCGGGCGACAACATTTCATACACAACAGGAAAAATAGGGGGGAGTCACAAATATGGCAATCACCACAATATAAAAAACGCTACGGTAAAAACAAAGACACCTGCATCAACACGGACATAACGGCACACCACATGCCCAAATTCATAGAAATACAACGTACACAAACATGACTTTTACGTGCGAACACATTTCACAATTCCGCCCCATCCATAAACCATTACGGTCCGCATCTGGTCTGCATTAAAAACCGCCCCGCACATCTGCATTAAGGATGCTCCCCCCCCGCGCTATTTAAAACAACGGGTTTTTCGCGGCCGGTCCCATGTGCCCCTAAATGTAGGGGTGCTTTTCGAATATTATCTTGACCGCGAAAACACCTACGGTAAATATTGATATACGTGCGTGACACCACTGGCATGCCTGCAGACGACGTATAAAATTAAATGCCGATTGAACAAAGGGAACCGTGAGTTTTAGCTGCGAACACGAAAAACCGGCTGACCCGAATACTCCTGCAGGAGGTATACCTCCTTCACGGAGTAACAAAACACGAGAAACTTTAAGCAAATTATAAAAAGGCAAATGCTCAAGAGTTATATTTCGTCCGACCCTGACCTCTTCCCTCATGACCTCAGTGAAAAGTGGCAAGCAGGCCAATTTGACTTTGAGTTTTTCATGAATAAAGATAAATAGAGCATACAACACGGTGTATTCCGTATCGCCCGAGGTATCGGCCCGACCGCGATCCGACTCGTGGGAGGGCCGAGACCGAGGGTGATGCGGAATACACCGTGTTGTATTCTATTTATATCATACCCACCTTAGAAAACACGTCTTTCAAGGCGAAATGAGCGAAAATTTGGTGTCCCTAAACAAACAAAAAACTGCTACAACATCCATTCCAACGTCCGAATCCTGTATTCGAATTTTCGAAAGCGGCGCACGCGGTTGGGGCGAAACGCGTTTGAATCATTCTATGGAAGCCCGGTTTATACACCCGGTCGTACAGGAGAATACAACACGGCCGGGAGCACTGTATCGCCACCCGGGTATGATATAAATAGATTTATTAGGACTTCATGTATCCTTCAATTATGTATCCTTGTTACTTTGAACTTTATTACCTTTGGTCATGCCGCGTGCAGAATACAAAATTAACTAGAAAGGTAACATTTGCAAATTTGTTTACCTTTACAGATTTTATAATGCATAATGGTCACAATGGCTACTGACACTTTCAGACATCTTATTAACAGCAATGTTACCAGTATTATACATAACGGGAATGGGTGATATCACAATTATAATACACAATATATCATACCCGGGCGGCGATACAGTGTTTCCGACCGTGTTGTATTTTACTGTACGACCGGGCGTATAAACCGGGCTTCCATAGAACGATTCGAACGCGTTTTGCCCCAACCTTGTGCGCTGCTTTCAAAATTTTGAATACAGGATTCGGACGTTAGAATTGTTGTTGCAGTTTTTTTGTTCAGGGACACCAAATTTTTGCTCATTTTGCATTGAAAGACGTGTCTTTTAGGGTCACCGTGTATGATATAAATAGAATACAACACAGTGTATTCCACATCGCCCTCGGTCTCGGCCCTCCCGCGAGTTTTTCGGCCGGTCCGACTCGCAGTTGGGCTGATACCTCGGGCAATACGGAATACACCGTGTTGTATTCTATATTTATTGTTTGTTTGTTTTTATTTATTTTACCAGGGGGTACATATCGCCCGAGGGCGTTTTTCAATGTGCCCTGGGGGGAAAACCCCAAACAAAAGAACAAAAGCACTTACATCAGAATACAACAAAAGTAACAAATAAATTAACGCAAATTACGAATTGATACAAAATCAAAGTAGCTTAAATAACATACATGGTACAAAACCATACTACACTTAAAGTAAACAAACTTAATAATAATACTAATAAAGCACAGAAAAGAAACTAATTAAATATGGCAAATAATGTAAATAATATTGATAAAGGAATGGAATTTGCATATCAATGTTAATGAACAAAACGCAAAATTAACAACTTTGCATTTATTATTCTAAAGAATGAAAGAGACATTTAGTATTCTCCCAATCTAATCATGTACAACCCCTGAAATAGCAATACAAACTCATGGTTCTTGTGAGCCAAATTAGTTCAGTAAAAAAACAGAAGTTATTTATCATTAATTATATAATTAGTTCAGAACATTTTCCTTTCTGGAAACTTGTCTTGTTCAAACAAGCCAACAGCAGAAGCCAGTTTGGGACGTATAAACAATTTCCCTTTCATAATTACAGAATTAGTTCTGTGCAAACTTGTCTAACATATTGCTTCAAGGAGGGGACATTTCTTTCTTGTTACAGAATTAGTTCTGAAAATTTCTGATTCCATTATGGTATATGATATATACTTATACAATGTATATATATATATATCAACCCTACTTACATTGTAGTTACGTGGGTTTGTTTTCAGTTATCGAATAGGATATATTAAATGGTTCCAACTAGCATATATCTCTGAATGTAACTTCAAAGTCCCTGCAGAGAATTCGAAAGTGTTCTTATTTCAAGTTGTGTTACTTTATGAATACAGGTACATATAGGATTGTGAAATTACTGTATAGTTTGTTTGATTTACACATGACTGCTTTGTTGTGGTGTAGTACATTTTGTAGTATGAACAGCTAGCTTCAGTAGTTGTGAAATACAGAGACTTCGTGGATCCCATAATCAGTCACCACCAGCTGTCCCTGTGTTGCCATGGCAACAGCACAAGGCCCAATTATGCCTGTGATGATGTGTTTAAGGAATTTTCCTGTCTTGTCAAACATCTCCACACGGCCGTTTCCCTCGTCTGCTAAGATGATGTTCCCTGCCCTGTCTGTACAGACGCCACTGGGGTTCTTCAGCTCACCTTCACCACTTCCCTTACCTCCAAACTGGAACAGAAACTGTCCGTCCTCATTGTACACATAGACACAGTGATTGTCCCAGTCTGACACAAGAATGTTCCCTTCCCCGTCCACAGTGATGTACCATGGGCGCTTCATCCCCTGCTGCTGACCCACAGTTCTCACAAGTGTCCCATCTGGCCTGAACACCTGCACTTCACCTTGTGTGTTCATCAAGTATTCTGTGGTTTGTGTGATGAGGATGTGGTTCCTCCTGGTGTCCACGGCAACTCCTCTGGCCCACCTTGTCTTCTGTAACTCAAACTTCTTCAGCATCCTGCCCTGTTTGGTGTACTGCACAGCAAACTCACCAGAGTCCATTGTCATCCCCACCAACCACAGGTTCCCCTCCCCATCCATGGCCACATCAGTTGACACGACTGTTGGGAACTGTCGGAGAAACGTTCCCTGCAGGGTGAAGACTTGTATTCTCTGGCTCTCCTGGTCTGCTACAAAAATCTCCCCTTCGTCTGACACTGTAACACCCCATGGATCCTCAAACTGTCCTGGTCCTAATCCACGTTCACCAAATGTCACCTTCTGAGGCTGATGGTGCCCTTGCCGTTGGTTACCATGGTGATGACCTGTGCCCCTTGCAGCAGGTGTTGCTAGGATAGGTGCAGATGGGAGAGACTGGACCATCACATACTGGCACTGGGGTGTCTGTGGACTGAAAGACAGCAGGCTGGGTTTGTACAGGAGTTGGTGCTTCTTTTCCTCTGTACTTTCCTACCACCTCTGTCAAAGCGGTTTGCTGACTGAGACACTCGACCCATCCCTGCTGCAGTTCTTGTTCTGCTAGATCACAGACAGCAGACAGTTCATTGACATCTGCCAACACTTGGTCCCTTTCAGTCTGTATTTTCTCCAAGTTCTTGCTGTGATTTTGTTCCACTTTAGCCAAGAGTTCCCTGTAAGCCTGAGTGATAGCGTTGTCTGTCTGCTGTTTCTGTTTGTTCAAGTTTTTCTCAGTCTCTCTCAGACCTCTGATGAAGCCACAGTAACTTTCCAGAATGTTCCTCCCCTCGTTGATCAAGGCCTGGACTGTAGGTCTGCTTTCCTGTGCAGCTTTTTTGATGGTTGTCATAAGATGATCAGTATGAACTCCCTCTATACACTCTTCACAAACTGGCATCTCACACTGTTTACAGTACATTCTGAACACTTCAGTGGGGTGGAAGCTGCACCTGTTCCCAGACTGGGGTTGCTCCCTGGTTTCCCCTGACAGTGTAGCCTGATTTTGCAGCCTTTCACACAGACTTGTGACCAGGTGGTTGTCGGGCAAACCTGCGACCCCCTGGGGTGGCACCTCGACTTCTTGCCGACAGTTTGGGCACTGGAAGGTTCCTCCCCTCCCTGCATGGTCCTGTAGACAGTCCTGACAGAAGGTGTGCTGACAGGGCAGCACCTTGGGCCTGGTGAACAGCTCCAGGCAGATGCTGCAGGACAGTTCTTCGCGGATTTGTGTCCCCAAACTAGACGGTGCAGCCGCCATGATTGTTGCTCCCTGCTTATGTGGCAGCCTCGCCCCAAGTCAAAGTCCAGGCTATGTACATGTTTGTCCAGGGCCAGTCTGATAGTTGGCAACACAACAAGCCTGTTCAGCTACCTTCAACCTTTTAATATAACATAATCAACCATGGAGGATTTTCAACACATCTGCAAGTTCGTTTATGCAGATTTAAAATTGTTAAGATATCATAGTGGCACACTGAATATTCATTTTATTAATTAAAATTTACACGTTTGTGGAAGAATTGACATGAAGGGTGACTATCACCTTTTCAAGATGTTAACCCTGAGATTGTTGTTTCAATGCACTAATGACATGAGAATAAAACATTTTAAATTTGTAACATAGGAAATGTGGAGTAAAATGGCTGTTTCAGGTTATTTTCCAGCAGTATGAACACCCCTTTACTGAGGTGTGAGTTTGTTTAAACTATCAGTAAATATTTAATAGAAAGATAGATAGATAGTAGTATTTAAAAAGCAATATAAACACCCCTATACTAAGGCGAGTTAGTTTAACCCATCACTAAGTATTTACATTGTAATTAGCAATATAAACACCCCTTTACTGAGATGAGTTGCTTTAACCCAACAGTATTTAATAAGCGATATAAACCCCCTTTACTGAGGTGAGTTGGTTTAATCCATCAGTATTTAATAAGTAATATAAACCCCCCTTTACTGAGGTGAGTTGGTTTAATCCATCAGTATTTAATAAGTAATATAAACCCCCCTTTACTGAGGTGAGTTTGCTTAACCCATCAGTATTGAATAAGTAATATAAACCCCCCTTTACTGAGGTGAGTTTGCTTAACCCATCAGTATTGAATAAGTAATATAAACCCCCCTTTACTGAGGTGAGTTGGTTTAACCCATCAGTATTTAATAAGTAATATAAACCCCCCTTTACTGAGGTGAGTTTGCTTAACCCATCAGTATTGAATAAGTAATATAAACCCCCCTTTACTGAGGTGAGTTGGTTTAACCCATCAGTATTTAATAAGTAATATAAACCCCCCTTTACTGAGGTGAGTTGGTATAACCCATCAGTAAGAATTTAATAAGCAATACTAGAATTTAGGTAACATTTGCAAAGCAAATTAAATGCATAATGTTTACCTTCGCATATGGTCTGCTCTGACTGTTAATTCCCAAACACATTCATATAAATGGTCAGACAGGAGTCTAAATCCCTCCTGCTATGAAATTGCAACATGATGTAACCTAACACCAGTTACCATGGTAACAGACAGTCTGGTTCAGGTCATTGACCAGGTCAGAGGTCACTGTTTGGAGAAGAATAAGAGGAAGAAACGTAGCAAAAACAATATGTTTTCCTTCGGTAAACATAAAAACAATTTTTATTCAACTATTAGGAAACCTAACAAAATACGAGAAACTAAGCAAATTATAAAAAGGCAATGCTCAAGAGTTATATTTTCGTCTGACCCTGACTTCTTCCCTCATGACCTCAGTGAAAAGTGGCCAATCTGAGTTTTTCATGATTAAAGATAAAGGTATACCCATGGCCTTTTTAAGGCAGCAGGGCGAGTGGTTTGTTACTCCATTCCTCTCCTTCCACCGCCTTTCACCTCCCCAACCGAATTGAATATTCATCTGAATAAATAAAGCCTCAAACAATCGATGCAATTTCAGGAGAAACATAAGAAGAGAAGCAGGGACCAGTTTGAAAGCAGTCTGGATGTGGAGGCTCCAGCTGCCAAACAGCCTGCCCTGAGTGTCCCGTCTCTGGGAGAGAAGCCAGTCACCCCCAACAGAGGAGTCAGGACATGTCGGATGAAGGAGAGAGAAGGTAGCACAATGCTGTTACATCATGTGGTCACTTGCAAAGGAGAAATCATATTTCGTAGCTACTTCGAAGCTGGTATGTTACGCTGAGAGGCAGTTATACCATGCCAGCTATACAAATACAGATTCCAGGGTAGAAGTATTGTTTTGGGTGGCACTGGTTATAATATTAGGGAGGAGGGTTGTATGTTTGGATTCTAGAGTGAGTGGGAGGAGATTGGGTTTCACTTGATTGACAGGGTGTTGGGCTGCAGGGCCGGTATGTTCTTTCTCTTTGTGGTAGGAATGTGAACTGCGTAATCATTCTATGATACATAAACCATGTTGTAATATATAGTGGAGTAAGTTACGTCATACAATCAGCAAATGCATGTCAAGTGTCAGACCACCTTTAACAGCTTACACAGTGAAATATCATATTTCTTGTTTCAATTTTTCTACATGTACATTCACCCAAATGTTTACCTGAGAACATGAAATTCATGTAGTGTATGATATTACAACCATTCATAGCTGAAGGTATGGAAGTAAGATTTAGAAGATGTATTTCAAAGATTACCTTTTTTACCATAGGCCGCCAGAATCACCTTGGTGGATGGGTTGACAGAAGTTGCGCAATGTCTAACCGCACGTTACGCAATGCCAAGCCAGGCCTCGAAATTAACATTGTCCCGATGTCAAAATGACGCTAAATTTCAGCTCGGGACAATTAAAATTACGTTTTGGCAATTTCGAAGCAATTGGACAATTCTGACGTCCACGTCATTTAGGAACGCGATCCATCGGTGGGAAGCAAAGGGAAGCAACACTGTCTATTTTTCAGGTCTTTCAATTCACTCTTTTTAGCATTGCTACAATTCGAGCAAGGTGAGCAAGTCATTAATAGTGCACACCCATGCCACCCAACCAGCTATTCCCATTTTGTCGGCCTATGGCCAGCTTTTTTTAAAAGCTTTCTTGTTTTCCATACAGAACAAGACAATACACCACTCCGACAATGTCTTGAAAATCTGCACAGACAGCTGCAAAGGTGGGTACCAAATCAAACATCTGGATTGTCTAAATAGGTTCTTTGTTTTGTTTATGAAGCAACCATGAACAGACAGTTCAGAAAATGAATACCTACTAGTATGCAAACAAATAAACAAACAAACAAACATAGAATAGTTTTCTTTTACACAACCAGTAATGTATCTCACCTGCTTACATTTCAATCAGACACCTTCCACAGTGCTTCTGACTGGAGTACTGCTTCAAAAGCGCCACCTACATCATCTAGCAGCAAGAAGCAGTACTCCAGTCAGAAGCTCCGAGGAAGGTGTCTGATAGACATCGAAACGTGAGCAGGTGAGAGACATTACTGGTTGTGTAAAAGAAAACTGAGGCAATATCCTAGGCTCTACCATCCTGATGAAACAATGGCTCTCCCTTGGAGACCAGTTTTCTGTATAAAACAGCACATATGCTATTTCCACCAGTCTTAGTCTTACGGTATGTAATTGTATTGTATGTAATTTGTATATAATTAATGACCAAAATTTGTTAACCCTATGTAATTATGATGTTTTAAGAATTTATGTCCATTCTATGTATATTTAACCACACTTTTTTCCCAGGGCAAGCCCTTAATAATAGCTTCAAGCTAGTTGGGATGCCCTGGCTGTGTTGTATCAGCTGAACCAATAAATAAATAAATAAAAACAATTTTTGGAAAGAATGAACAAATTCCATTTACAGGAAAGATGTGAATCAGTTCTTTGCGTGGCCGGTGACAGATGCCATCGCTCCAGGATACTCCCAGATCATCCTGCGCCCCATGGACTTCAGCACCATGAAGGAGAAACTGGTCAATGATGAGTACTCTTCCATAGAGGAATTCAGAGTAAGCAGAAATGACCTTATCTAGAAAGTTTGTGTTGGTAGAAGTTATTATGAAGCAAGTTTAAACTGTAATTTCCAACACAAAAAATTTTTTCGACTGTACAACTCCAGTCTTTGTCATTAGGAATGAGCAATCCACCGCTTCTGTGATATCACGTTATGCAGATGACTTGTGGAGCAGTGGATCATAGGTTGCAGAAAGTCTGTGGCGCCCCCCGTCTTTGTTGAAGGATGGTTGCAATGCCCTGTCTTTGTTACCTCCACGTTTGGAGGTTTTGTGTTAGTGTGTCTGCTTGAATGTGTTTTTGTAGTTACTCCCACACAGTCTATTAGGCATGTTTAGGACACTGACCAGAAGTTAGGTCAAAGGTCCCAGAAAAGATTATCTGATTCTCATTTCCTGTCTTCAATTTCCTAAAAATATAACACCGCAATACCGGTATGTCTTTTGTAACTATACTGTACTATGGAATTGCTTCAAACACCGCAAAAAATGTCCTTATCTCTCCTACCTCGAAATAAAACCACCGCTAAAGTAAATCAATTTACAGTACATACTTGTACAGTCTTTGGGGAAGTTTTTAATGTTTGTATTAAAGCAATCTGCCAAGCATGATTGTACAATTTTTTAAAATGGAAGTGCAAAGACTTCAATGGTGAATTTTAGTATGTATCCTACAGTCTTACAAAACAGAGGAAAATCCAACAAAGAACTGCCAGATTGTCCTTATTTTGACTACTCAAAATACATGTTTTGCTTCTTCCCATGTATGTAGAATGACTTCAAAGTGATGTGTGACAATGCGATGATCTACAACCATCCTGAGACCATCTACTACAAGGCTGCCAAGAAACTGCTGAACATAGGGGTGAAAATGATGAGCAAGGTGAGACAAAAAATCATGTCATTCAAACAGTCATTATAGTGTGAAGAGATTGAACTAAGTAACTTTTTTTTATTTTTTACTTCCTTGTACATTTTGATTTCGAAGTGTCTGTGTGTTTGCTTGTGTTTCTGTCATTATTTCCGCATGCTTGGTATCAGGGATTCTGGCAGGAAGTTAGGTCAAAGATCCCAGAAAAGGTTATCTCATTTCCGATCTTTAAGTTCCTGCCATATGCCTGTCTGCTGCCCTATTGGAGCCAGTGGGAAAATGTATACTAGATAGAACCAGTGAGAAATTCACAATAATGAATAAAACGAGAAATTCCAAAAATATTTATGGAGGCATGACTTTTTTTATTTTTGTTAAGTGTAAGTGTAAGTGGGGCAAAAAGCATATTTTTTGTTGTGTTTTGGTAAAGAGGATGTTGTTGCGCTTTCTGTAATTAGAACTGAAGTGTTAGATGGTTTCGCACTGAAGCCCTACCATAATTCTCACCTTACAGTTTGTTTAGATCTAAAATGTCTTATTCACACTTGTCACTTGTACCTGCCAGGCAATTATGCAAAATCATTCTTCTGATGTGAAGACAACAAAGCACCTGTCACCTTCATGCTAGTGTTTGATGTTTGTACTTCAAAGGGGTTTCCAACAGAGGACTGGAGACATCAGTCTTGCATTGAAGTGTTACTTTTTGTGAATAAAGAAGGAGTGCTCACTGAGAGAAGAGAGTTGGGAGACAGGAGTTGAGAGAGTGAGGGGACACAGATAGAAAGTTCTCGGAAGCGAGCCTCCCGTGTGTGTGTGTACCGGCCATGCCCGTGTCCTGTGTGTGTTTTTCTGTAGTCCTGTAGTCCCTCGTGCAGCATCCACAAAAGAACCTGAATACCACCTCGGTTACATAAGTAACTTTTTTTTTTACTTCATTGTACAGATGTTTTGTTTTTGAAGTTTCTCTGTGTTTTCTTGTGTTTCTGTCATCAGGGATACTGGCAGGAAGTTAGGTCAAAGATCCCAGAAAAGGTTGTCTCATTTCCGATCTTTAAGTTCCTGCCCTATTGGAGCCAGTGGGAAAATGCATACTAGATATATAGAACCAGTGAGAAATTCACAATAATGAATAAAACGAGAAATTCCAAAAATATTTATGGAGGCATGACATTTTTTGTTTTTATGAAGAATTTAAACTGTTCTCCAACTCTCACTCTCACAAATTTCACTCACCGGAATTTTCGACTGAATCACTGACTGGAGTACTGCTTCTCGCTGCTAGATGATGTAGGTGGAGCTTTTGAAGCAGTACTCTAGTCAGAAGCACTGTGTAAGGTGTCTGATTGAAATGTAAACCCATTTTTTGGCGACGTCTCAGGGAGGAGCCAAATGGTACAGTATTGTGTGTGATTCGCAAGAATTCTAGGAATTGTACAGGCATTTTGTCCACAGGTATGGAATGTCCACAGGCATGTCTCCCATGTGACCCACATCTATACCCACATTCCTAGAAACCCTTGGGAGCCTGCCTCTCCCGGATGCCCTACTTTCTGTGACCCCGGGGCTTGTTCACTATACACTCGGGGGGGTGCACTGTATCTGTATAGGTACCATTAGTCTTCCTCAAAATCATGAAATGATGGCAGGGCCGCAGTGCCATGCAAACAATAACCCTAACAGCAACCACCGTCGCCATGGCAATGTATATTTTCATTGCCAGTCTTGTTGTTTTTGTTTCCCCCAGGATAAGATAGCGTCCATGTACAGAAGTATCGGCTACATGTCCATGATTGACAGTCAGGACGGCGCCGAGTCAGGGATGGTTGACGTGGACACGGTGGATTCCGGAGAACTCCCCTTCCTGACTCCGCAGACCAAGAAGTCCAAGTCCAAAAAGTCCAGGTAGATTTTTTTCTTTAGCATATGAAAGATTGTTTGTTTGTTTGTTTATTTGTGCCTTTATTTAATCTCGAAAATACTCCAATCGGCTGCTCAGGCCGCTTTTCATGGAGGTCGAGAACAAAGTTGGGAGGAGTGTCAGGGGTCAAACAAATAATACAAATAATTGCTAACTCAACACAATATAAATAATACAAAAAATAAATACATGTACATGTATATGCATAAATGAGTCAATACATTTTGTACTAGTAACAAAAACAAAATCATAAGTCATTAAGTCGATAATCGTTCAATGAAGGTCCGTCATTATGATAATAGTCTTTTGAAGGTTGTCAGAGAATTTGCTGCTCTACCATCCTGAGGTAGAGAGTTCCATAAGCGAGCCAGAGTACGCTTGAGACCTCCTGTAAACTTCTCTCAAGGGCATAGGGACCACCAGTAGATCGGAAGCACTCAGTCTGGTGTTCCTGGTTAAATTAAACTCTTACGACCAAACAGTTCAGCTAGAGCAGCTTTCAGACAGCGTCCGCCATCTGTCATCAGCTCACAAAAGGGTAGTCACGTGACCTAGATGTTAAAGGTCACACAGGTCATGTGACTGGATGATGGGGGGTAGGTGGGGGCGGCCTTGGCCGGAGGCCCTGTTTTTTAGCAGAGCCACAACTCGAGGATGTCAAAGAACCCACCACACTTATCAAAAAGAGTAGGGATCCTTCATGGTGTGAATGGTTCAAACCTTACAGTCCGGTCTAACGCAGCTTGTACTTACTGAACAGACGGCATTCACCATTGTAACTGGTGCTGTAGCAGACACCCTGTGGTGTTGGGTTACATTATGTAGCAAGTTTGCAAGATATATGAATGTGTTTGAGTAATAAGAAACAGTGCAGTAGTTAGTTGGGCTACACCATATGAAGGTATATTATGTATTAATTAGCATGTGTATTAGCTTTGCAAATGTTACCTTAAAGTTTTACAGTCTGGTCTAACGCAGCTTGTACTTACTGTACAAAACTGATGTGTTACACCTAAAGGTGGTTTACCTGTTGTGAAAGGAGTTGTTACTTTTGTTTTGCAGTAAAAAGGCGCTGGTTGTAGCTCCGGTGGGCCCAGAGCTGGAGGATGGTATGACACCAGAGGAGATAGCGGCACAGGTGAAGGAGGCGGCCAAGGATGTGCACAAGAAGCTCACCCGCAGGTGTCCTAACAGCAAGGTGAGACAATGGAACTTGCTCATCAAGAATGTGAAGGACCACATAACCCCAGAGGCAGATACTATATGTTTGCTATATGTACACAGTAGAAACATTTGTTAGATGTATAGACTAGACACTTTTTATGTTTACCTTTGCAGAAGGAAAACATACTGTTGTTGCTCTGTTTCTTCTTCTTGTTTTCCAAACAATCCAAACAAAAAAGGTCAGTGACCTGGACCAGACAGCCATCACCGTGGTACTAGTAACTGATGCTGTAGCACACACCCAGTGGTCTTGGATAACATTATGTAGCAAGTGTTGGAGGGTCACCATATAATTTTGTATAAATGTATTTAAGTAAGAATAAACAGAGCAGTATGTAGGGTTTGTTAGGCTAGACCATCAAGCTGGTGTGTTATGCTGAAGGGCGGTTATACCGGCTGTACAGATACAGAATCTGATGCAGATTAAATGTTACCTTTCTAGTTACCTTGTATATTATTATATTAACTGTGGGTTCCATTGCAATTAGCCGTCTCCAATAAAGTTTTTAAAAAACATATGCAAAACATTACCATACTTCATTAGTTATCATTGTGCTTACTTTCTTGGGTAACTTTCTGTGTGTCTGTGCATTCCCCAAACAGATTGGATTCCTACGAAGAGACGAGGAGGGCAACACCACTCTTGCTGTGGTCAACCCTGACTCTGCAACTGAACGTAAGACTTCATCTATATAATTATAGACCTTATAGACAATTCTACTGGATAAATACTAAGGTTACTTCCAGATGTTTCGAGTGACATACATCACTCTTCTTCAACGTCACTAGAAGGAACTCACAGAACTTATATGAGAAACTGGTTAATAATGACAAAGACCCGTGTCTAATACTATTATGTTTACCTTCACAGAAAGAAAAATATTGTTTTTGTTCAATTTCTCCTTCCTCTTCAAACACATACATGTAAGGTCAGTGACCTCGACCATGCAGCTGTCACCATGGTAACTGGTGCTGTAGCAGACACCCTGTGGTGTTGGGTTACACAGTGTTCGAAATACCCACTAGCACACTAGCAATTGCAACCTGATTTTCTTGTGCGCTAGTAGCTCCCTGACTCCCTGACTGAGGTAGTGCACCATGCAACCTGAAAATATGTACGGTTGAACTCAAAGGTGCACACTGTGCTACCTGGTTCAAAAAAGTATTTCGAACACTGGTTACATTATGTAGCAAGTTGCAAGACAGAGTTGGAGGGGCTGGTCACCATATATATATATATATGAATGTGTTTGAGTAAGAAGAAACAATGCAGTAGTTTGTTGGGCTACACCATATGAAGGTATATTATGTATTAGCATATGTATTAGCAAATGTTACCTTAAAGTTTCAAGTTATAACATCTTTGTTCCCACAGCTGGAGACGAGGTCCACACAGTGAACCTGGGCATGTTGGTTGGGAAACTCACCACTGGGACCAGCTCACTCCCCGGCTTCAGGGAGGACAAAAGGAACAAAGTCACTCCAGGTGAGAGAACACACGAGTACTATTGACACAGCCCTGCAAAGTAATGTTTACTATACCCGTGAATAGTTTCATCAGGTTGGTAAGTCACTGAATAAAGAGACTCTTTCTACACAACCAAGTGTTTTATTCAGCCGACGTTTTGGTGACCGTCTGTCACCTTCCTCAGGGCAATTCTGACTGCTTCACATTGCACTGCAGCATAGGTGTCGCTGCTGTAGATGCGTTCCCAAACGTATTTACATATCTACAAGTACACATGTACTGTTTCAGATACAGTTCCCTAAACAGTGCAATGTGAACCAGTCAGAATTGCCCTGAGGAAGGTGACAGACGGTCACCGAAATGTCAGCTGAATAAAACACTTGGTTGTGTAGAAAGAGTCTCTTTATTCAATGTTTACTATAATTGCAGGGATCGAAATCTGTTTTCTGCACACCTGCACTGGTTAGACATTGTGTCCTTGGGAAGGGTACTTTTACACGACTGTCCTCACTCCACCCAGGTGTAAAATGGGTACCTGACTTCGGTTGGGAAGGTAAAAGGCAGTGGAAGGAGAAGGATGGGCTCTGCCTTCTAATACCATGCCCTAGACACGGTGGCGGAGAACCGTCAGCAGTGGAGAACCTTTGCCAAACACCATGCTGCCCCGACGGCTGACTAAGCTATGGGAGAGAGGAGGAGGAGGGGACACAGTGGATTAACATCCCACTACCCCTACAGCCTCAAAAAGGCTATGGGACTACAATGTCTTGTACCTTTACCTTTTACCTACCACATAGAAATGACTGACTATATTATACATCTGCTGAATTTTTCTCCCCAGTGTCATACTTGATGTACGGGCCATTTGGAACCCACGCCCCTCAGTACGACTCCACGTTTGCTAACCTGAGTAAGGAGGAGTCCGACCTTCTGCTGTCCACCTACGGAGACGAAGCCGGGGTACAGTATGCGCAGAGGTATGATACAAACTAACGTAGATGCTTTTATAGAATTCAAATTCTACTACTGGATAAATTACGGAGATTTCTTCTGGACGTTTCACTTGTCTACAGCATAACAAGAATGATGAAATGGAGACTAAGCTTTAACTGCCAACACTAAATACAAAGAATTGGGACTTACCCCAAATTTTCGGTTGACTCCATCAACCTTGTTCACGGAATGGACCCGTCTACTCTTGGAACGTGACGTCAGAGACACGTGACCGTAGTAGCGGGTCATACGTGCCAGATAACTTGTGTCTCCCCCCGTCTCTGTTCATGGTAGGTCTGTGAGCTCTTATGTAGACCGCCTCCTTCACTCCTCTTGCAAAAAAGTCTGATTCAGAAAATTTGGGGTGAGTCCCAATTCTTTGTAGTTAGTCTCCATTTCATAATGACTTGTACCAACACAGATGAACTTTCATGCTATAACAGGAATGAATTGGCAGTCTAGTCAACACTTATGTATAAGGAACTGAAGAAAGCGGTTGAACATGACAATGTCCCTGACTTGTAGTGTCACAGATATGTAAATCAAGTAAACTTATAGATAGTTCCTATGGTAAGATAACACCATCACTAGTCACATTTGTCATAGGCCATTGTACAATTTGTTATGTCAGAGTATTTTCAAGTAAGCTGTGACAGAACCAACAGTATTTTCCGTCACAAGACAGTTGAATTTTGCACGACATATGCGCCACTATACTAACAATTCCCTCAGTTTGCGATTATAGGACAAAATTATGACCGAGCCCTAACAGGTAAAACACCATAACGTCTAAGAGTATGATGGTTCCGAAACCAAAACTTCTAGATTTTAAGTCAACAGTCCTAATGACAAGGCTACCATCCTCCTATTACTGTAATTCACTTTGTGTTCACGGTAGCAAAATTTCACGGTCTGAAGAAAATGGACATGTTCACGGAACTTTATTTTCACGGTGGTGGCAAGTGCAGGGAAAGGGCAAAACACAAATGATTTGATAATGGTAATGATAAGTTCACGGTACAGAAGTGACAGTGAAAACAGTGATTCACATAACAGTACAGTCAAAAAATCAGGAATTACAGTAACCATATTTCCCTGTCCCTATACCCCAGCATACTGTCCTTTGTGAAGGATGCAGGTGCAGATGCGGCACATGTTGTGGACCATCTCCTAGACTCTCTCACAGGAGGGGAGCACTCCAAGGCCATGAAACAACTCTTGGAGGTACATTTGTGAATATTAGGAGAAGAAGTGTTTAAACTTTACAACTCAGGGGTCGAAATACCCCTCTGTGTGCAACTTGGTGCAAGTAAATTTGGTGTCGTGCATCTAATTTTTTGCCGGTATGCACCGCAGTGCAAGTTTGCTTTAGCCGCTGTTACTACCAGTAGTACCTGTAGAAATACCCAATAAAGAACTGGAAAGGGAACAAAACCAGAATCCATGAAGTTTTTATTAAAGTTACTACATGTACTTTTGGTTGTGTTCGTTTTATTTTTGGTGGGTGCAACTATTTTTCTTCTGGTGCAAGTATTTTTTTTTTCATCTGCACCAGTGCAAGTTGGCCCCAAAATCTATTTCGACCCCTGCAACTGGATAATAATTTATTTGTTGAAACGTTTCAGAATGTCCTTCCAACATCCTTCATCAGTGAAAGAAGGAAATTCACTGATGAAGGATGTCGGAAGGACATCTGAAACGTTTGAACAAGTAAATTATTATCCAGTTGTAGAGTTTAAACACTTCTTCTCCAACTCTTGGAGGTCTTTGTACCTATAAAATATATATTGTTTTGGGTGGCTAAGTTTGTGTGTCAGTTTGTCCAAGCAGCGATGGTTGCATGTAGGGTGGGAGGCGATTTTAACAGTTGATTGTGGTCAAGTCTGAAGGTGACCCAGCACATGCCATGTGGGAGTAAGTGGGCAGTATGTGGAGGAATTCAGGAAGTGGTGTAATACCCAATTAATTTTCGTCATACTATCCCCTCCACAGTTTTAATGCATACACGCAAACCCAAAACACTTCCCAGGGGTCTGTTGACTTAAAGGTCACAAAAACACAAAATACTTACCAGAAGTTTGAAATCTCTGATTTCTTGTTTTAGCTTGATGCACTTATAGGTTTATATATAGTATTGAAAGTTAAAGCTAAAGCAAGACAAACTTGAAGTGTAATGCTTATATAAGACAAACGTAATATGTTTTTTTGATAGCCTATAGTGCACTGCTCCTTTGCTATGGCACTCGTTCATAGCCAAGCACACCAAGTCACCCCTACCGTTCCCAATAAGTGTGTTGGGTTTAAGTATTAAGTAGAAATCTGGTTTGTATTAGTTGTAAAAATCTTTGTTTGATGTTGTTGAATTCCCAGTTGCTGACATGTTACATTTGTGTACGTTTCTTTTCTTCCACAGAAAGAGAAAACGGAAAAAGAGAAAAAAGCAGCAGCGGAACAGAAAGATGGGAAGACAGAACTTACTACATCAGAGCAGACAGCCAGTAGATCAGAACAGCAGACAGCACAGAACAGCTCTGAACAGCAAAGAGAACAGGTAAACATACTGTATGATACACAATGGGTTATTTATTGATCAAACCTCATGCAATATTGTACTGCAATAACTTACTGTAAAATCCTAATTATTTTTGCGGGGACTACTTTTTTGATAAATGGGCAAGGAGGTTTTTGTGGTTAAAACAGTTCTATATTGGATTTGGAATCGCATATTCAATGTATCATAGATTCACGGTGGAAATGACTGCAAAAATAAAAACACCATGCTAAATTTCAAGATTTACAGTTACAGTAGAAGTCCTATGTAAAGACACCCGATATGAGAAATGTTTTTGTTTATTTGTTTCTCACAGGGAGAGGTCAAGAAGGAAACAAACAACGAGACCAAGAGTTGCCAACAGGTACGTTTACATTTGAAAACTGTTGTGGAATAAAATTCTTAGTTTTCTCTCTTGTCAAAGTGCTTGGAGGGCTTGAAATCCCTTTATCTGCTTACCTGCACTGGTGCAGGTCAAAATTTAGAAAATATTGATGACACTTACTGTTTAGAAACTATTGGCATTATTTCTTTTACACTTCTTTCAAAATGCAGGTTGTAGCAGTCAATGAAAATTTACATACACCTAAATGTATGTAGACATTTAAACTCAGTGCAGGTTAGGTACAGGTAGCACGTCGGCAGAACGTACTGCACCTGCGTGAAACCCGTAATGTATTGTGCATAGCACTTTGGCAGAACGTCTCATATAAGGTTGTATTAGAGCATATAAGGTTGACAGCCTGTCTGTAGTTTTCAGATGTTGTATAGAAAAAGATATCGTCTGCAACAGGCAAAATTTTGATGCAACGTTGACCAAACATTCAACGAAAAACGTGGAAAATCAGGGTTTTGCGCAGGCGCAGTACGTTCTGCCGACGTGCTGGTACAGGTAGACATCAGAAATACCTGCACAGCTCCAATTTTACCTGCACTAACCTACATATGCAGGTGGTATTTCGAGCCTTGGATTGTTATGAGGGGTAAAATATTTTGAATCTTAGAAACAACAACACCTGAAAAGTCACTTCATGTTTGCCTATGTCCTCCAGAATGAGAGCAGTATAACAAGTGGTGGTGGTGAGGACATCAGTAAGTGACTTCAGATTTAGTATATTTCTAAGTTAAACCTTCTCCGCACTAGAAGCTTTTGCATCAACTTTCCATTGGTTATAGGGTTAGGCAATATGGATATAAGCAGTAAGGGCGCACATGTACATGTACATGCGTCGTACGATTACCATACGATTACAAACTGAGGGCATTCCTGAGATAGTCATGCAAGTGTCCTGCAAAATTCAGCTGTCTTGTTACTAAAAAGTCTGTCTTAGATCCGTGTCAACAATTGGTTCTGTCACAGCAGCCTGATTAAAAGAGACATGGTTATCATTTTGAAATTGAAAATTAATGAGAACTTGCATTCATATTTTTGCATTCATATTTTTGCAGATGTGTCAGATATTGACTTTGACGGCCTAAAGTCACTGTCTGTGGAAGGCATTGATATGTCGTTTCTTGACGGACTGGGTAAGTAGCAGTCTCCTTCTCTCTTCCACCTTACATGGAATCTTTGTTGCATCCTGGGAAAGTCATTCGGCATTTGATTACTGGAGATTGACCTTCAAGTAACGCAACAGAAAATTTCAAATTCATTATTTTCTAGTAGTCTACACATTACAATTACCCTGTGCATGCGTTTGAACTTCGCGCTCTCCTAGCTCGCCCGCGCGATGGCAATGATTTATGCTTTGCTCTGACGTCTCCGTTCCGAACCCGCTTATTTGCATATTGGCACTGCCACTGGGAGATCACTGGACTGTGATATGCAAATAAGCGGGTTCAGAACGAAGACGTCAGAGCAAAGCAATTTAATCATTGCCATCGCAGCGGGTGAGCTAGGAGAGCGTGAAGTTCAAACGCCTGCACAGGGTAATTATTTGGCGGACTAATATGAAAATTGAAATATATCAACTTTTTAATGTGTAGACTACTGGAGAATAATGAATTTTAAATTTTTTGTTGCGTTCCTTTAAGGTCAAGTTTGAAGGAAGTGACTGTCAGGCTGGAAGGAAGTGATGACTCCACACAGCCATGTAACCCACTTAGGGCTTGTTCATAATAATGTTTCTGTACCAGTGTACGAAATACTTTTTTGAGCCAGCTTGCCCAGAGGCAACCTAGGATGAAAGCTAGGTTGCCCATCAAAATTTCAGGTTGCCCCAAATTTAAACTCTTCTACATCTATTTATGTGCAACAACTGGGCAACCTAGTATTTCGCACGCTGTGTACTAAATTAAAGTACATGTATGTCAGATCATCTCTTTGGCCGTGCCAATAAATTCACAAAAACTCTAAGTACGTCCCAGAGGTTTGAAATCTCTGATTTCTTTCTATGATTATTTTCACATTTTTCTTCATTGTCAACAGAGAGTGAACTCAAGAGGGAGCCAGATTCAAGGTAAGAACTCCGCAATGTCTTGCTTGTGTCCCTAGTATAGCACGTCGGCAGAACGTACTGCGCCTGCGCAAAACCCTGATTTTTCACGTTTTTCGTTGGATGTTTGGTCAATGTTGCATCAAAATTTTGCCTGTTGCAGACAACATCTTTTCCGATACAACATCTGAAAACTACAGACAGGCTGTCAACCTTATATGCTCTAATACAACCTTATATGAGACGTTCTGCCAAAGTGCTATGCAGAATACATTATGGGTTTCGCACAGGTGCAGTACGGTCTGCCGACGTGCTCCCTAGTATGATATCTGTAAGTTCATTTATGCTGGGGGGGGGATAAATAAAGCTTTTGTGGTGTTTAAAGTTTGCAGTGAGAGCATATATACCTACTCTCATCTCCAAGTACTACATGTAGTAGGTAAAAAGGTGCATGTAGTGGAAGGAGAGGAATGGGCTCTGCCTTCCCATACCATACCCTTGACACAATGGACTAACAACCCACTGCCCCTACTGCCTCAAAATAAAAGCTTTTGTGGTGTTAACTACCCACTGCCCCTACGGCCTCAAAAAGGCTATGGGACCTTTACCTTTCTTTAGTTAGGAATGGTGATGTTCTTTACTTGTCCATCCTAATGCCTGGTAGAGACATGGTCTGACAACTGTCTGCCAACATTCTGTTCTTCCCAGGTTTCGCAGTGGACAAAAGAAAACTCAAACCTAGCTCTGTCTCCGGTCACTATTAATGTGATGGGAATCGCTAGGTTTGATACACAAAGTCAACGATACTTAATAAGTTTTTTTTTACCTCCGTGAAAATTGGCAGATGGCAGTGGGAAAATGCATAGTGAGGTAGACAGAAGAATTCACAAGTCTTAGAATAAATAGAACAAGAAATTCACAAAAACTCTGAAATCTCTGATTTTTTTGTTTTCATTGCTGTCCTTTGAGTGGTTCTAGTAGTGTTTGCCTTTTCAGAAGGAAAACGTATTGTTTTTGCTCTGTTTCCTCTTTTTCATCCCTTCCAAACAAATAAGCTCAATGACCAGATGGCTGTCACCATGGTAACTGGTGCTGACACCCCATGGTGTTGGAATACATTATGTAACAATTGGCAGGACAGAGTTGGGGGGCTGGTCATATATGAATGTGTTTATTGATATTAAGTAAGAATAAACAGAGCATTGGTTTGTTGAGCTAAACCATGTGAAGGGAAACATCATGCATTTGCTTTGCAAATGTTACCTTTCTAGTTCACTGATTGCATTGAATTTGTGCTATTCTTAACCACATCATTTTTTTTTACATTTGACCTTGAAGTGCTGTACAACAACGTCTGGATGAGAACATGGCACTGATTGCTGACCTACAGAGGACACAACACGAGAGACTGAGCGCCAAACCTCCCTCAAACCTCAGCTTTGTACCCGGACCAACTCAGAAAGAACTTCAGATAGGTAAGAAGGTCTTAGTCGTTCAACTGCATTCCTCTACAGAAGAAATTAGGATAGATAGGCTGCCTAAGCACGTCGGCAGAACGAACTGCACCTGCGCAAAACCCGTAATGTATTGTGCATAGCACTTCGGCAGAACGTCTTGTGTAAGGTTGTATTAGAGCATATAAGGTTGACAGGCTGTCTGTAGTTTTCAGATGTCGTATAGGAAAATATATCGTCTGCAACAGGCAAAATTCTGATGCAACGTTGACCAAACATCCAACGAAAAACGTGAAAAATCAGGGTTTTGCGCAGGCGCAGTACGTTCTGCTGACGTGCTGGCTGCCTACATGTATGTCACGCTGCTAGCAGCCCTCACACGCTTCTAAATAATATGTCACTCTGTCAGAAAAATGCTGTTTAGTGTGAATATAACATGTTTTTTTTTTGTTTTTCTTTTCTGCAGCACAAAAACTGACCCAGGGACTACGAGAGCTTACTTCAAAGGTAAGGAGTCTTCCAAGTACTTCACACGACAGAAACAAAGCAGCAAGAAAAAAAAGTTGTTCCACTATCACAGGTTACTTTCTTGATACTTGTATTGCCAAGGTACAGGTAGAGTTCAAATAGCCTAGATGCCAGCCTTTTTAGCTTTAGTACACTCTCTTCATTGCTTTCCTGCCAAAAAGACTGGGCCCGAACATTTTCTATCCATCTGTCAGAATTTGAACAAGTGCGCTGATTGGTCAAACCTGAGCAGCGGTACATGGTAATCCAATCAGCAAAGGCCTGAGACTGGTTTTAAGTGTAAATACAGAAACTTTTGCTGTGGTTTTATTTTCGCGGTTTTCGCAGTGAACGTTTTACCGTGAGGTTATGACACCGCAATTATGCCGTTGTATGACGACAGTACTACAGAATTTTCTCTGAATTTAAAGTATTCTAATTTATAGAATAATAAGAAACTGATTACATTCTTATGATCTCGTAGGTTTCTCCAGCCGACGTCACCAAAGTCGCCGACATCCGCAAGGCCATGGGCATCACTACCCTGCCCGTTTCCATGGCAGCCACGCCCACAGACCTCCCAGGTGAAACACCTGCAGCCTCTGACCCCGCCCCCAGCACCACTCAGTCAGCCAATGAGAGCGAAGCAGAGGACAAGATTGACAAGGAGCTGAGGGAATTTTTAGAATCACCAAGTGGCCAGCAGGGGGAGGGGGAAAGAGATGAAGGCCAAACTATGGACATGTCTACGTGACCAAATTTATTAGGTTAAAAACTGTCCATCTTGAAGTGATGGACGGATATGTTAAGATTTTTAGGAAATGTGATCGTCTTGGAAAGAAAATCGTCACTTCGTAAATATGGTGATGCAGTAGTCGTGAATCATTTTCAGTTAATATTTCATTTTTGCATCGTTTTAAAGAAAATAGAGAAAATAATGACCGTTCTCATCTTGAAACCTTCTTAACCAATAAAGAAGAAGTCTTTCTACTGCTGTAAACACTCTGTTGTGTTACTTGGTCCGTGATTGTTACAGTTTAGTGCTAATGCTGGCATATTCATACTAAGCCTTGCAAGTTGGATTCAGGTGAGTCACATACGTCACACCGCGCATGTCGTTATAGAATGGACACATTATTCGGTAATTACCGCTCTTAAAGTTATGGTTGCATACCTTTTTTATATCATACCCAGGCGGCGATACAGTGTTCCAGACCCGGTCGTACTTTACAGTACGACCAGGCTTCCATAGAATGATTTGAACGCGTTTCGCCTTAACCGCATGCGCCGCTTTCGAAAATTCAAATACAGGATTCAGACTTTGGAACTGATGTTGTTGCATTTTTTTTTGGTTTAGGGACACCAAATTTTCACTCATTTGGCATTGAAAGGCGTGTTTTCTAGGGTGGGTTTGACATAAATAGAATACAACACGGTCCCGGCCCTCCCGCAAGTCGAATCGCGGTCCGGCCGATACCTCGGGCGATACGGAATACACCGTGTTGTATTCTATTTGTATTGCACATAAATAAAGAAATGTGACCCATGACCAGACCAATATGCAAAGTAAACCAGCTCAAGTCACATTGCGTTCTCACAGAAGTCGGGATGCACTCAAGCCTGCTTGAAACTACCTCCTGGAGGTGGTTTGGGATTGAGCTGGTTTCAATGTGACTTGGAGTATTCAGACGGGGCCACAGTAATCCAGCTTAGGTGGATTTGGCCCTGAATCCAAGTTGCAAGGCTTAGTATGAACAGGGAGTTAGTCATTATGAAAGGCAAAGAGAGTGCAAACTTGTAAACAACAACAGCTTTTATTTTAAAAAAAAAACTAACATGCTACTTATACAAGAAAGTCAAAATTACAGACAAAATGTCTGATTAGATTTCCAGACTTTTTAACACATTTTCAAATTTCTAAAAGGTTAAAAAAAACTAACATGCTACTTATACAAGAAAGTCAAAATTACAGACAAAATGCATATATATATGTATGATTTAGATTTCCAGACTTTTTAACACATTTTCAAATTTCTAAAAGGTTAAAAAAAAACTAACATGCTACTTATACAAGAAAGTCAAAATTACAGACAAAATGTACGATTATATTTCCAGACTTTTTAATACATTTTCAAATTTCTAAAAGGTTTTATCTATGTCTTGGCGGGAAATATTCACAATCCCTTCCTTTCGACCAAATTATTTCAAATTCTATTAAAAACGCTACAATGACTACATTTACCAGCTACAATGCATTCAGTACATGCTTGGAAAGAACATGTTTTAAAATACTGAATAACATGTTTTTCTAAAAATCAGCCTCAAGGCAGTTGGTAATAAAATGCAACAATAAAACGTCCATTGACTATGTTCCAATGCGTCGATGAAGGTTAGACATCCAGGTAATAAGATACGCCAAAAACAGTTACTCAAGCGACTGGATATGATTTTGGAATTCAAAATCATATCCAGTTGCTTGAGTAACTGTTTTTGGCATATGTTCCAATGGGTATTTTTACTAGGAACTCTCAACCCCTCACGGATTCAACTATGTATAAAAGTTTAAACTGTTAAATATCAACAACATTTCCATTGACTGTTCCCCAGATGCTTTGTACTACTTGGTTTGTGGTACAGGTTGACCTATAAACCATTAAATATTACACATGACAGAAAGGTTAAAACAGACTCTTGCATACATGTACTTACTACATTTACTAGATATATCAACTTTTTGTGTCAATTTTCAGGCCCCTAGAAGCTTGATGACCAACACCTCAATGTCAGGGAACATCTTAATGTTATGTTCTAACATGGACCAATCATTGTCAGACTGAGAACTGTCTGTTACCATGGTGCTGGAGGCTGTGATGACTGGTTTCCATAGTGACAAAGAATCCTGGGCTCCTATTGGACTGATGTTCATAGTGATAAAGAATCCTGAGCTCCTATTGGACTGATTTTCATAGTGGTAAAGAATCCTGGGCTCCTATTGGACTGATTTTCATAGTGATAAAGAATCCTGGGCTCCTATTGGACTGATTTTCATAGTGACAAAGAATCCTGGGCTCCTATTGGACTGATTTTCATAGTGACAAAGAATCCTGGGCTCCTATTGGACTGATTTTCATAGTGACAAAGAATCCTGAGCTCCTATTGGACTGATTTTCATAGTGATAAAGAATCCTGAGCTCCTATTGGTAGTTCTGGGAATGGTTCTCTCCAGTTAGAGGTGTATGGCCTCAGGCAAGAGGGAGGCCCAATCAGGCCCTACAGCGAGGGATTGTGTAACACAGGGTACACCTCACGCTACTTTAACATCTGATCAGGTGATTGCCACTTCTGCTGCAGGCTCTGACTCCGCAGTGTGTAAAGACGTTCTCTTAAACTGAAACACAAACATGTCTGTTGGTCAATTTGGATAAGTCCAATCTCTTGTGTTGGAAATTACAGTTTAAACTCGTGCCATACTGTCTCTTGGTCAATATTATACAAACAAAAAAAGTCACACATACCTAGTGTAATTTATCATAATTTCAAAGTACATAATATATGTACAAGCTGGTTTTTTTAGAATGGACAATGAGAAAGAACACTGCTAAGGTTGGGTGGCACTGAATGGTTGAGTGGTTAGGCTAGCGGACACAAGATCGAGAGGGCACGGCTTCCATTCCTCCCATTTCTGGCAAGATGTTGAATCCACTTATAAGTAACACGGCTTTCCTCACTCCACACAGGTGTAAAATGAGTACCTGACTTCAGTTGTGGAGGTAAAAAGCACACAGTGGAAGGAGAGGGATGGACTCCACCTTCCAATGCCGTGCCCTAGCTATAGACACAGTAGATTCACTGCCTCTACGGCCTACATTTAGAAAAGCCTATGGGACTACCTTTACCGTTACCTACCTGTCTACTGTTGGCTGGTAGTGTTCCCGGACTTGCTGCACAGTCAGTTCTTTGATCTCCTGCATTGTATACTGTTGGGAGATGTACATGACTGCATTTTAGATTTGCAAGGTGTAGCACAGGCTTAGCTGATAAGAGCAAGGCTACCCTTGATGTAAAACCTGCAAAGCCCATAATGTATTGTGCAAAGCACTTTGGCAGAAAGTCTTTTTAAAGGTCGTATTCACGGCATTAATTAAGTATCACATCCCGTCTATAGTTTTTAAATGAACATACTATGCCAGCACAAACCCTGGATACATGTACTTCACGGTTTTTGTTGAATGTTTGGTCAATGTTGCATCAGAATTTTGCCCGTTACAGACGATATGTTTTCCGACACAACATTTTAAAACTATGGACAGGATGTCATCCTTTAAACTACAACCTTAAAAAAGACTCTGCTGAAGTGCTATGCACACAGGTCTTGTGCAGGCGCACTATGTCGTGCTGACTTGCTCTCATGCCCGACCCTCAATATACCTTATACATGAGAAATGATCAATTCAAATGTCCCATGTATGCACTCGAGTCTTTACTCACAGCATATATACAGGCTTGTCTGCGGAAGTAGGCGTGTCCCTCCTCGTCCTCGTGTATGGGATAAAGCACCACGCCTCCAGGGAGGGCCGCTTTGTTTTCGGAGCTCGAAGCGTCAAAGGGCAACATCGTAATCTCGACCACATAGTCGGGCGCGACAAAACCCTACAACAAGAAACGATAAGAAAATCACCAAGGATTAGCCTGGGTTCCAGATCCTAGCGCTTAGAATTAATAAAACTAGAAAGGTAACATTTGCAAAGCAAATGCATAATGTTTACCTTCGCATATGGTCTGCTCTGTTAATTCTTACTCAAACCAATGACCTCCTTGCTCAAACACATTCATATATGTGGTCAGACAGGAGTCTAAATCCCTCCTGCTATAAAATTGCAACATGATGTAACCCAACACCAGTTACCATGGTAACAGACAGTCTGGTTCAGGTCATTGACAAGGTCAGAGGTCACTGTTTCGAGAAGAGGAGGAGGAAGAAGAAACATAGCAAAAACAATATGTTTTCCTTCGGTAAACATAAAAATGCTTTTGTTACTGATCCCGTCAATCGGGTCTCTATAACTGGCTGCTTAAAACATTCGGGTGTGGACAGAAGGCTTGGCCACGGTTGGCTGGTGTTTGGGAGTAGGTCAGCAGTTTTCAGGGCATGTTTGGGGGTCAAATTTAACTCAAAGTTAACTCAAATTTGATTTGATTCGTAAAGTAAGGTAGGCGTGACCTAAATCTTTTCAGACTGCTCCCAAACTTTGGTTGGTTGGTGGTGGGGAGAGGTTCTGAATGTGTGACAGGGACTTAACTACAAGCAGCGTGCGAAATACTAGGTTGCCCAGTTGCAATGTGCAACCATATTTTGCTTGGTGCAACCTATTTTTACATCCAGGTAGCCCAGTGCAGTTAAATTTTGTGGTAAGGATGCCCCTTTCTTCCATTGGGAACTGTTTATTGAGAAGTTCCCATGGAACAGCTCATCACTTCAGGTAAGGGGAAACAACTCTGTGTGTCAGAAATGTATAAATGCACATTGCATTCTAAGTTAATCATATTATGTAGAAGAGTTTAAATTCGGGGCAACCTGGAATTTTGATGGGCAACCTAGCTTTCATCCTAGGTTGCCACTGGGCAACCTGGCTCAAAAAAGTATTTCGTACACTGTACAAGTACATGTAAGTGTCTGTACCATGTTGAACTGAGCCAGGGCGTCCTTGTCACACCAGCAGTAGTCAGGAGTCCTCAGGAGGTGGGGGCGCTGTCTGGTCTCCTCATCCAGACCCTCCCTTAAACCACAGAAGACAGGAGGGTAAAACACAATACATGTACAGTACTAGTAGTTGATAGCACGTCGGTAGAATGCACTGCACCTGCCTGAAATTCGTAACGTAATGTGCACACACATATCATTTAAAGTAGTGTTAGCATACTTAAGGATGATCTCTGTAGTTTTCAAATGTTGTGTCAGAAAAGATATGCAACAGAAAAAATTCTGATGCAGCATTGACCAAACATCCAGCAGAAACTGTGGTTTCGGGCAGGCGTAGTATGTTCTTGCTTGCTTGAGTGTAACTCTATTACGATACAGTACCATAACATTGATGGTCCGGTATTTTTTACCTGTACCTAGTACGTACATTACAAATGATTTTTGCAGTATCGTACTAGCACTGGGTACTGGTACACAGACCCAGTGGCCTGAAGCACTTAGGGAAGTCAGAGCAATTATCTTACAAGTTATGCTCTCAAACATTTTAGTAACTTTTCCCTATTCACAGGAGTAGTTTACCTGTCATTACCAACTGTACCTGTACCAAACAGCAGAAGCTATTGAAGCAGATGTCAAACTAGACATGTTTTGGTTATACATGTAGCAAGGAGGTTCAAAAACCTCCTTGGTACAACGAGGCGTACCTAACATCTGCGCCCTTTCCTGCCTCAATTTCTTCTCGTAAAGTCACGACGGGCACAAACTTGATCTTCCAGCGATGCCTGGCTACCGGAGGGTTGTACCTCCCCATCAGGTCCACCATTCCAGTCACTACATGATCTTTCTGAAAAGGAAGAAGACCTCAGATTTAGAGTCTTTCCTACCTACGTGCATAAGGTTTTGTTTGCAGTGTGTCTGTTTTTAGTGTGTTTGCTTGTGTTTCTCTGAAATGCTACATGATAAAGACATCTGGGACAGGAAGTTAGGTCAAAGGTTCCAGAAAAGGTTATCTCATTTCCTGTCATCAATGTCCATATCCTTGCCACTACATCACAAAGCAGCAAGGAGTACCAGACTGTTTGCCGGAAGAGGGTAGCTGACAGGTTATACCAAAATGCCGGCAATTAAAATCTAGTTGGTTGTGTAGCTAACTACTTGTAAGAACCTAGTATAATTTAGCTATTTAGTGATAATGCCCCTATCTACTGTACTTGCTGGCAGTGAGTTCCACTCTATGATAGCTCGAGGAAAATGAGTTTTTGAACACCTCAATCCTTCAATGGTTGATGATTCTTGAAGGTGTGACTACTTCTTGTTCTTTTCTGAGCTGGTATTACTTAGTGGTTTGTACACGTATGTCCAGCGGTTTATTAGTCATTTTGTATGTCATGCATAGTGCTGTGTACCGGTTCGCTGGACTCAGTTCCGGACTTGTAAAACCGTTTAGGTTCAAGTAAAAAAAAACCTGAATTGCAAGAACCAGTTCCAGACTTGGTTGGAAAAAAAAACCCATGTCACATACCCCTTTTCGTTCCGAGCCACATAAAACCTTCCATAGATCGCAAAATCTGGGCTGCAAAATGAAGAAAACATTGCCATTGGGCATTGTCAAGTGTCAGCCTCCATGTTATGTGGCCACAGTTTCACCCAGACAACATTGCAAGGTTCCCAACATAAGTCCGGACTTACAAGTCCGGAACTGAACCTAAACCTCTGGACTTGAATCCGGACCTGAACCTAAACATGGGTTTAGGTACACAGCACTAGTCATGCATACTGTAGTTTCATCACTTTCTACCTGGTACTGTGTGAGTCTGATGCCCTTCACGCGGCCGTCGTCTGTTATCCCCAGGTACACCGTCCCTCCTTTCCCAGTGTTCAGGAAGGCATTCAGGGCTCTGAACACAAAACAGAGTGATGACAGAGTCAATCATTCAAGAACATTGAATTTCAAAGAAATTTTGGTGGCAATAGGTCATATCTTTGATACTGATTGACACAGAATGTCTTGGTTTGAAAAAGAAATACATTGTAACTTGAAAAAGTTTACTTCTTTTTCAAGCAACAAATGCATGTGCATACTAAAGGATTTGAACATGTGACTACAGATCTAGATGTGCCCTTAAGAACACATAAGGACAACCTTATTACAATGCAGTCACTGCATTGATGCAAACAAGTTCTAATAAGAAAGAACACAAAAGCAAAACACGTTTTGGTTACAAATAAATAAGGCAACAAGTTATATACTTGAGTGTTAGTCTTAATTCAAGGAGGTTCAATTCTTGATCTATTCGAGTACCAGTACATTGATGGTCTGGTATTTGGGACCAGTACTGGTAATGAAATGATTTTCACAGTATTGTTCCAGTACTTTATGTAACTGACCTTGAAATTGCCCTTCGTGATCTGCGCTCGCTGCCCGGCTGATAGCACCAAGATGGCAGCTCTTCCACCGCCAGATTGCGATGACCTTTGAACTCATGGTTGAAGTCCTCCTCAACGTCCACGACAGAATCTCTCATGTAAAAAAGTTTCTTGGACCTTGTTTTCGACTCTCCTGATCCTGTAGCCATTGGGTCCTCTACTACATGTAGAATAGGACAGTAAATAATATTAGATAATTGATAAATAGATAGTACATATCAAGAAAAGGCCTTAGACATTAGAAATTACTACATAAAGAAAGTGCATATTAGACATTGAAACTCCCCCAAAGAAATGCACAGTCTTCCTCTACTGGAGTCTTTAAAGTCTAATGTACTGATTTTAAGTAGGAACTTCCTAAAAATTACAAGTTGCCCCTTGCCATATACTAGTAAATGTGTTGTAAGTTGTAACGTTATCATGTTAATTGTTGAGCAATTGACTTAACATTATATTCTAATAGATTAGGCAAGTTCAGCAGCAAAAGGAAGTCATCATCAGTTCAAAAAGAATTATTATTAACTTATTAACTTATGATGACTTAAATTAATGGATAAACAACACTTAAAATTTCAGTAATTGGCTATAACTATATTTGTATTTCTTTCAGTTGTGGTCTGTCTATGTTGTGTGTGCTTAGTACATTCCAATCAACTGCAATTATAAGTAATAAATATAACAGTTATGGGTGTAATTTTGTGAACCACCGTATCATATATGCATAAGCCATTGGTGGCTATAGCTACAAGCAAGGACATTAACGTTATAGTACACACACCGATACAGGGTACCGATACACACAATGTCCTTGCTACAAGTATTTAAAAGGAAAGAGCAATTAATTGGAAAAATGGGCGCACCGATTTGCTAGAGGACCAGCCAGATTGGAAATTAATGGCTGACAAACTCCCCTGGCAAATCATTCACACTTCTAAAGTTCATTTTCGCAACTTTTGGGACTCAATGAGTCATTTGGAACACATTACAAAGGTCTGGTGTGGAGTAATCGTATAGACAATGTATACAGAGTGTAAACAAGGGTTCTTAGCACATGTACACTGCATATTAGCCCAGGAAGTGGGGGGTTGAGGGCGGTTGAGGGCGGTTGAGGTATTTAGGCACACCCGAGACAAACACCCTCAACTATAGCCGCGGCGACTGTTACAGGGCTTCTCTTGCTTGCAGTCTTTTACATTAGCCCTAATATTATAAGACTGCAAGCAAAAGAAGCCCTGCAACAGTCGCCGCGGCTAGGGCTAATATTATAAGACTGCAAGCAAAAGAAGCCCTGCAAGTCCTGCAACAGTCGCCGCGGCAGTACCTCAACTACTGGCCAACTACTGACTCAAACTTCAAAGTTCTGCTATTGCTATAACTAATACAATACTGGTGTGAAAGTGTGTCCTTTCAAAACCCCCGCCCTTAACGGCGCCGTGCCCCACAAAACGTCAACCAGTCACGGGGCACACCTGAAGTTACGTGTGACAGATCGATACTCACATTCCAACTGACTCACCTGGGGTCACTAACCTCTCGTCCACAGCTGCACTCTCGCCACTTCTCGCGAGATCTGTGCATCTGCATAATGAAAAAAAACTCTGTTGCAAAGAATTTCGTCCATTTTGAACACCCTTTCTCACTTATTTTGTATATCAGAGCTACAAAAAGGGCTGTAAATATCTATAAATCTTATTTTTGGCAGAGATGTTATGTTTGTCGGTTTGCTCTTGTCACGTGACCGGACAGGTCAGATTCACATGACTCAAAATGGCGGACGGTGAAGAAGAACGCTCGCCTCTGCTTGGCGGAGAGAAAAGTCCCGAACAGGCGCCTCTGTCCCCTCCTGGATACCCTTCTTCAGGTGAGAACGGTAGAAAGAGTGTCTCAGACTACACTGAAGCCACAATCACCCAGTTACTCTGGCGCTACAGGACGTATCCTAGCAAATAACATATGTGTACGCAGACAAGCTAGTGCGAAAACAAGCTCTAGCTCGCTCTACTTTATGTGTGTAGCAATCGGCAGATGTCGATGTAAATATTTAATGAAGTAGGTTTGACCAGACTTATCACGGAGCTACCGGCTTTGAAGGTACGTTTGCTGTTTGAAAAGAACGTTAGAAATGCCGGTTTGTCTTTTTGTGAAGCACGACCACACATGTCGGCTTGTCTGTGAACGCAGTTTTAGAGGAAGTTGTCAGTCATTATCACATGTTCATAATTTTCGGCACTAGCAGTCTGCTATTGTGTTGTTTATCGTGACTCATTGTCATGTTTTTAGTCGTACATCTGCTCCAAACATCTCAAGCGATGGCTTAAAATCATGACGTATGTTATGAGAAAAGCTTTGGTTTCCTACTTTTTTTCAAAATGTAAGGAACAGCTAGAAAAGAGACGCACAAATACGATTTGTAAATTGCGTTAGAGATTAAAACTTTGCATAATTTAACAGCAAAGTGTTTTGCTTGGTGATTGTAGATTAGCGTTGATTTTGCTTTGAGGGATTCATAATGCAATATATGCCAATATCCGTTTGCTCTTCAACTCCTATTTAGAGTCAGAATCTTCAGCTGGTATTAACTGTCTAGTTACAGTTTGGGCCGCTCTTCATCTGATAGACATCCCTGGCCTCTGTGGTTTATTCAGTGCCCTGAGTTTGTTGAAGGTTGAAAAAGTTGACTCTAAATCTAATCTAAATTCTAATACTGTAAATCTTGAAATGTTCGTAGGATTGGTGTTTGCTGCGAGCTCTCCACTTCAAAATCAAGACACTGCAAATATACGTCTCCAAGGTCTTACTATTGTACCAGAGAATTGTTTCAACTGTTAACATAAAACACTGCAAAAACTTCCTACTGTGGAATAAAACCACCATAAAAGTACATACATTTACTGTATTACAGTCTGCTGTGCACAGAGTACTTGTCCACTTAGATTCCTACAGTCCTAGCACATTCTGGAAATACATGTATTATGTGAACTTGCTTTTTAAAAGGTAGTTTTATCAGTAAATTTTAGACAGACTCTAGGTATTTTGTATGTATTGTCTCTCTTGATGTGTGTGGGTTTTGTGCCAGATTCAAATACATTAAAGAATGACGTTCCAGACTTCTCTCGTATTTTCCTCAGGCATTCCATCGTCCCTCCCGGTTGGCCCAGTCCCTCCCATCTTGCCTGATGAGCAGCCGCCGCCCTACACTCCCACGGCAGACGGAGGTATTCCGACCATCAACTGTAGGGTCTGCCAGGCTCCTGTGTCACTGGAGGGCAAACTGCACCAGCACGTCGTCAAATGTACCAGCTGTAACGAGGCCACTGTAAGTCTGAAGGAACTCATGGAAGAGTTCTACAGTAGGGCTCCAAATAACACGTCGGCAGAACGTACTGCGCCTGCGCAAAAGCCTGATTTTTCCCGTTTTTCGTTGGATAAACATCAACGTTGCATCAAAATTTTGCAGACGATATCTTTTCCTATACAACAGGCTGTCAACCTTATATGCTCTAATACAACCTTATATGAGACGTTCTGCCAAAGTGCTATGCACAATACAGTACGGGTTTCGCGCAGGTGCAGTACGTTCTGCCGACGTGCTGCTCCAAGTACTTCTTTCCTGCAAACCTGCACTGGTGCAGGTAACACAGTGTTCGAAATACCCACTAGCACACTAGCAATTGCTACCTGATTTTCTTGTGCGCTAGTTGTTCCCTGACTCAGGTAGCGCACCACGCAACCTGAAAATATGTACCGCTGAACACAAAGGTGCACACTGTGCTACCTGGTTCAAAAAAGTATTTCGAACACTGTAACATTTAAAATTCACCTGCACCAAACAAGTTTTACCTGCACCACTCAGAATTTAGGAAGTATGGATCACACTAAGAACTGTTCAGAAACCATTGCCATTATTTCTTGTATACTTCATAGGTGGTAACAGTCAATGTAGCAAATAAATGTATACAAATGTATACAAATGTATATAAACCCAGTACATGGACCGGTGCTGGTTAGGTGCAGGTAGACATCAGAAGCACCTGCACAGCCCCAATTTTACCTGCACTAACCTGCATATGCAGGTGGGATTTCGAGCCCTGTCTGTAGGTCTGGGAATGGTGAAACTTATAAAAAAAAGACAAGCAAATTTTGTTGAATTAAAGCGTGATTACTTACATTTGAAAAATAGCAAGATGGTAATGAGATCACCATTATGCCATTAATTAGATTAAGCCCTGATAACAAGAACAGCCAATAAGAAGGATAGATGACATCGACTTGATTACATTTACTTAAGCAACCCCACCAAACTCCCACCTCCCCCTTTACCTTATTTGTCTTTGTTTTGGGGCCACCCCTTGGGCAGTAAATGTAGACTATTCCTATGCCCATGGTCAAGTTCGTGTTTGAGGTATGTATTTAACCAAGTTCATCCCCGAAGGAGGGGCACATACCAGACTGTCGCTGGGATTTTGCACTATTGTGTTGATTACATAGCCTTTGGTCATGACTAAGTTAGTATGGCGTGATGTTTTAGGGCTGGAAATCCCACCTGCACATGCAAGTTGCACAGCCCCAATTTTTACCTGCACTAAGGTGCATATGCACCCAGTATTTCGAGCCCTGAGTTACTTGTACAACAATTCTATACAGAAGACATTTTTTACATGTACAAAATATATAACCCATTATTGCTTTTCTATCAAACAGCCCATCAAAACAGCGCCCCCTGGCAAGAAGTATGTGCGCTGCCCCTGCAACTGTCTCCTGATCTGTAAGAGCACCTCCCGGAAGATTGCTTGCCCAAGACCAAACTGGTGAGACAGTATAAAGTGTTTTATTCTTCAGACATGTGTACATGTCTTCCCCCTCACTTTATCTTGAACTCATATCTTGAAGCATGTAGATTTAAAAACATGACAAAAATTTGATATGCTGTACAGTTGTTTTTTGTTGTCCTGAATTTCAAGTAGGACTAAACTACAATGAGCTGGTTCACAGTTTGAACTGTACATGTGTAGGGTCAAAGGTGAAGGCCCCCAAATTGTTCTTGTCTAGACCATGCGTGGTCTGGTAGTAGGGCTGGGTACCGTAAACGTAACATCAGGTACAGGTACAGAGGTTTAGGTCCAGGTCCGGACCTGTACCTGTACCTGAACAATTTACGTGTATCACCAATACGCAGCCTGTAAACTTCTCCTTTTTGATTCCTAGATGTCTGTCGGTAACGAAAATATGGAAAAATATTGTTGCAAAATGAGAGAGACGGAAACTAAGGTAATCTCTTTATTTTAACGCTGGATGTTCATTTTCCTGGCAGGCCTCCTTGTGTGTAGTGATCATCAATAGTAGTGAAGTATGGATTTTTGTTCCGGTCCCAAAAAACGGTCCACCGACGTTTCGGTTTTTTCAGACTGGACCGATACTATTTTTCCGGTCCGTACCGGTCCACCTGAACCGGTACGCAGCCCTATCTGGTAGTGACCAAAACAGGTGAACATCATTCATAGCTAAGATTTGCTGTTGACTTGTTGTTGTTTACAGTAAGAGGATCATCAGCCTTGATGGCGGAGGCGGCGCCATGCCCCCAACCATCCCCCCGTCGGGCGGCACCAGAGTTATCTGTGGACACTGCAGTATGACCTTCATGGTGAGTTTGGAGAATTCATTACTTGATCAGTGTCCAGAGGTTTTCTTTTCAGTGTGTCTGTTTCTTTGCTTGCTTGTGTTTCCAAAGTTATTTCCACATGCTAGGTACGTCTGGGACACTGACAGAAAGTTAGGTCAAAGATCCTAACAAAGGTTATCTCATGTCCTGTCTTCAATATTCCTGCTATTTGCATGTCTGTTGCCTTATATGAGCCAGTGGGAAAATGCATAGATATAATCAGCAAGAAATTCCTAATAGTGAATAAAATGAGAAATTCACAAAACTCTAGATACTTCATGTAGGTAGCATATCTTTGATTTTTTTTAGGTTAGAAAAGAGTCCAACACACTAAACTGAAAAGAGTAGGGGTGACAGGTAGTGCTGTGTACCTAAACCCATGTTTAGGTTCAGGTCCGGATTCAAGTCCAGAGGTTTAGGTTCAGTTCCGGACTTGTAAGTCCGGACCTAAACCCACGTTATGTACAAAATTGCATGTTGGCAACCTTGCAATGTTGTCTAGGCAAAACTGTGGCCACATAACATGGAGGCCGACACTTGACAATGCCCGATGGCAATGTTTTCTTCATTTTGCAGCACAGATTTTGCGATCTATGGAAGATTTTATGTGGTTCGGAACGAAAAGGGATATGTGACATGGTTTTTTTCAACCAAGTCCGGAACTGGTTCCCGCCATTCAGGGTTTTTTGGACTTGAACCTAAACGTTTTTACAAGTCTGGAACTAAGTCCAGCGAACCGGTACACAGCACTAGTGACAGGGTGTGCTTGACTGAAAATGCCAGCCATTTTGCACTAAGTTTTACCATAGCTATAGAAAAACTGTAACAATTTGCCTCAGTCAGAGATCAGCCACTTTCTTCAAATTTATTCTTCAAACTTTGTCATGTTTTGTAAGCCTTTACTTCTGTTGATATCATACTTGTGTTTTCAACTAAACTGTTCATCTCATTATATATTTACAGTTTACATCCACAACAAATGCCCTCTCAAGGTGTCCTCATTGCAGGAAAGTGTAAGTATTGATGCAAGTTTTTTTAATAATGACTTAATCAAGTTCTTGCCCAAAGGTTAGTTACATGAAAGAAGATGAAGAATGAAGAATGATATGACTAGTCTAAAAATGTAAATACCATTACCAACTTTCAGTTCTAACTTGGGGTTTGACTTCCTTTTCTGAAACAGTGGAAGACAAAAGATCTTAACTGTAGTTTCGTCTTTAATGTGTGGGGTCTGTTAAGAGGACTACACTGTATACATTTTGACACTTGCTCTTTGACTTCAGTTTGCTCTTTCATTAGTGACAAGGGTTGATTTCAGTTGAGTGTGCCGTTAGGTTGGGAGCTTGGGCAGTTCAATCAATGCTCATATTTTTGTTTTACAGTACAAACAGTTCTCAGTCTTCTAATGCAGCAACAGTGCAAGGCCATAACAAAGTTTGTAAATTAACAGTTTACAGATTGGTTATGTTTGCTTGATTATCACTTCAGAGTCTCAGCTCTGGGTATATACTGAATTTGTACTTTTTAATATCAGTTATTACCAACTGTCCATCTGCTGCTATGGCAACAGCCCGTGGACATGGCTTCTTCATGCCTGTAGCGATGTGTTTGAGGAATTTTCCTGTCTTGTCAAACTTCTTCACACTGCGGTTTCCATAGTCTGCCACATAGATGTTATCCAACCTGTCTGTACAGATGCCCTGGGGATCTCTCATCTGATGACCATTACCCCATCCTTCGCCTCCAAACTGGAACAGAAACTCTCCATTTTTGGTGTACACGTAGACACAGTGGTTCTCACAGTCAGACACAAGGATGTTCCTTTCCCTGTCCAAAGTGATGTACTTTGGGAACTTCATCCCCTGCTGCTGACCCACAGTTCTCACAAGTGTACCATCTGGCCTGAACACCTGCACTTCACCACGTAAGTTGGGTCGGTCTCCTGTGGTTTGTGTGATGAGGATGTGGTTCCTCCTGGTGTCTACAGCAACTCCTCTGGCCCGCCCTGTCTTCTGTAACTCAAACTTCTTCAGCATCCTGCCCCGTTCACTGTACTGCACGGCAAAGTCAGCAGAGTATGTCCTCCCCACCACCCACAAGTTCCCCTCCCCATCCGTGGCTACATCATGTGGGTCCATCTTCTGTTCCTCTGACACGACTGTTGGGAACGGGCGGAATAACATTCCCTGCAGGTCACATTTTTGGATTCTCTGGCTTTCATATTCTGCCACAAAGATGTTCTTACCGGTATATGACACTGTAACACCAAATGGATCCTGGAACCGTCCTGTTACTGATCCCTCTCCACCAAATGTCATCTCCTGAGGTTGATGCTCCCCTTGCTTTTGGTTACCATGGTGATGACCTGTGCCCCTTGCTGTACCATCACTAGATGCAGGTGCTGCTGGGATTGGTGCAGATGGGAGAGCCGGGACCATCACATGTCCCAATACTGGAACTGGTGTGTCTGTGGGCTGAAAGACAGCAGGCTGGGTTTGTACAGGAGTTGGTGCTGCTTTTCGTCTGTACTTTCCTACCACCTCTGTCAAAGCGGTTTGTTCAAGACTGAGAAACTCGACCCATCCCTGCTCCAGTTCTTGTTCTGCTCGATCACAGGCAGCAGACAGTTCATTGGCATCTGCCAACACTCTGTCCTTTTTAGTCTGTATTCTGTCCAAGTCTTTTGTATGGTTTTCTGCTGATTCAGACAAGAGGTGGTCTTTTCCCTCTGTGAGTTTCTGCACCATTTGGTTGTAGGCCTGAATGATACTGTTGTCTCTCTGCTGTTTCTTTTCATCCAAGGTTTTCTCTTCTTCCCTCAGACTTCTTAGGAAACCTAAGTAACTTTCCAGAATGTCTCTTCCCTCGTTGATTTCGACCCGGACTGTCGAACTCCTTTCGTGAGCAGCTTTCTTGATGGTTGTTGTGCAGTGATCATCATGAGCCTCTTCTAAACACTGTTCACAAATTGGAATCTGACAATGTTTGCAGTATAATCTAAGCACCTCAGAGGGGTGAAAGCTGCACTGGTTTCCAGACTGTGTTTGTTCCCTTGTTTCCCCTGACAGTGTAGTCTGCTGTTGGAGTGTCTCACACATACTGGCTATGATGTGACTGTTTGGCAAATCTGCAACCCCCTGGGGTGGCAGCCTGACCTTCCGACGACATATTGAGCACTGTAAAGTCCATCCCCTCCCTGCAAGGTTTTGTAGGCAGTCCTGACAGAAGGTGTGTCCACATGGCAGCACCTTGGGCCTGGTGAACAGCTCCAAGCAAATGCTACAGGACAGTTCTTCCTTGAAATGTGTCCCCAAACTCGATGGTGCAGCCGCCATAATTTTTTTTCCTGCTGATGTGGCAGCCCCACCTCAAGCCAAAGTCTAGTTTGGACCATGTTTGCTGTGGACTGGACTAAAAGCTGAGGGAGACTGAATGAAATATTTTGCCACCTTTTATAATTCCAATCCTAGGGAACTTGCTAAAAAGGTGCTTGCAAATAGGAATGTGATAAAAGATTTTGTAACTTTTACTAGTTTTAGCTTGTATGAAATAACTGAATAAGCCATACATGTACATATAAGTCCCCCATTTGCTGATGTGTGAGTTGGTTTAAACCAAAAATTAATGATTGATAACTAAATAAACAATACTGCTGTGCAGGTGCTGGTCATGTGCTTGTTTACTCTGAGAGGGTAGATATATAATAACTTAAAAAAAGACATGTGGCTATTTTGCAACAATAGTTACACAATTTCTGCTTTTAGAGTCCACTTGAAGAAAGGTATTTCTGAAATCAAACAAGCTCATACCCCAAACCAGCCTTGTGTTTTCTTTTCTCTTTAAAAGATTCATGTGTATAACCATACCATTTAGTTGGGTGGAAATTTGTATGCAGTTCTCTGCCAAGTCAACAGAGGGCATGGATGCACTGCACTTCTATGGCCCTCTTGGTATCAGTTAATGTATTACATTTCAGTAGGGCACAGTACACTAATTAGCAGAAGTGTTTATCTCCCCAAGTGCAGTAGGGTAGCTATTTTACACGTGGGTGGAGTAAAAAAAGTCATGTCAAGTGCCTTTCGCAAGGACACATTTGGAATGCATGGAATCAAACCCATGACACGTCAATCTTGTGTCCACTTGCCTAGCCATGCAACCACTAACTTGATGCCACTTGACATGACTGAAAAGTAGGAACCACAATAAGATTGTGTCTCCTGTCTTCTCCTGTAGGTCGTCTGTCGGAAGCAGTTACGCCAGAAGGAAGTGCACCATCTGTGTCGTCTTGGGCATGATCTTCATCTTAGCAGGAATCGGGGTCACGGTAAGAAACATCCTACTCAAGGAAACTGACATGTGACCTGTTACTACCCCAAGTTTCAAGTTGTACAGCCGAGAACAAATTTATTCATGCCCCTCATTAGCCTGGGTACCATCCGGATTTTTCGAGTGTAGGGGAGCCAAAATCCGGATGGTACCCAGGCTAGCCCCTCATAACTTTTTCTTTCTTTTGTTTTCTAAAAAGTTGTTTTTCTTTGAAATAATGGTGCAAGATTTAAACATCATTAGATATAATTTTGCATATGTATTTGTTAGATTTAACTAATTTAATTCATTTTTACAAAAGACAGCACGTCCAAAATTATTCCTACCCTTTCATATTCACAGTCATGGTTATGCAAATGAGATATAACTGAAAGAATTCAAGAATGGTCCAAATACCATCAAACTGCATTTCTAGTGAAAAACACAAATCTACTGTGCTGTATTCTCTATGTATATACAAAACATGGTAACATGACAACGTCTATACTATTTGTAGTGAAAACTGTTTTCTTCAAAACTAGGTGGGAACCTATGAGCTGGCAAGACAACAAGGAGGTATCTACTTTGCGTGGGTTGGTGAGTGTCGAGGGCTTTCCTCTGTGTTTTCTTGTTTCGCATAACCAGTAAACTGCCTACAGGCATAACACATCAGTTTAATACAGTAAGTACAAGCTGTGTAAGACCAGACTGTAAGGCTTGAACCACTCACACCAGGATGGACCCCTGCTCTTTTCAATAAGTGTGGTGGAATGTTTAACATGTTCAAGGTGTGACTCTCCTCAAACACTGTATCCCCGGTTTGCGTCCCATTCGAGAGGACGTCCCTAACCAAAGCTAGGTACTCATTTTCATCTGGACCAAGTGAGGAAATAGGAATGGTGTAAAGTGCCTTTCCCAAGGGCACAACATTTGGGCCTTCTAGGGATTAGAACCCAGAACCTTTAGTTTAGATTCTAGGTCAACAACCCTAACCACCTTGCCATGTGTTTGATGTATGTGTCAAGTAATGAAAAACATACAATACACTGGTAATTAGCTTCAAATGGATGCCTATTGCACAGAATAGTTTATTCCCTCTGGTTCATGTAGTATAGCTAGTTGTCTAATTGAGTTTTTTTGGCAATGTCTCAGGAGTGGAGCCATTATAGTGATCAAGTGAAAAGATGTTTGACATTGTCAATTCCAGGTGCGTTCATCATCGGGATCCTATTCCTGATCCGGGCATGTTACTACGGCACCCTGAAGGTCAGCTACATCCAGACCTCCCCCTGAGCCAACATGGACCAGTCCACTGGAGGGACATGTCCAGTGTTACAAGATGACAACAGGAGTTGGATCGCACCACCAAGAGCATTAGGAGGGGGGATTAACTGAATTAAATATACCAGCTGAGAAATGCAGAGGTTAAAGTTGTGTAACTACTCTTTTAATCTTATTTGTACCCAACTTGGTGTAGAATTTGATCAGAAAATAAGACCACAGTCTATACTTCATTTTCTAAAACCTCATCATATGACTTATCACTGTATGACTGTGACATATGTATTATATATGTATATTGCTATGGACCACATCATCTGAATAAGATACGTAAAAAAAAAAGATGCTATCAATTGACCTGATCTGACAGCGGGTAACGTAAACTCCTTATGTGCATGGTTCTTTTAAAATGATTTGCTAAGAAAGTAAACAAAGGGGGAAAAAAACATGAAATTCTGTTGAATGCAAGAATGTATTAGGGCTGCTTTGAAGAAGACTATTCTTTGCAAAGTTGTCCAGAGTTGTGACTGCGGGATGAGGAAGATACCTATTTTTAATTTTGATACCGAAATGTGATGCTGCTGTAGAATCATATATCAGCTGGCCAGTTTCTTGTATGTTCACAAATTCCAAGAAATTTGACTAAAGAAGACACCTTACCATCTCTGTAAGCTACTTCGAAGATGGTATATATTCAAGATTACTTAAAGACCCTCTTTAAGTACCCAAGATTTTGAGAACCTTACCTTGTAGAAGGTATTCCTGTTCTTCACATTATAAGGAGTTCTTTGTCAATGATGCAGCAAGTCAATGTAAAAAAAAATAAGAGCTTGTACATATATACTATACCATGAAATTCACTACTTCTTGGTGATTTGCATTGTTTCTTTTTCTGTATTTGCTGTACTATGAAAGAGAATTGTTATGTATTACTTCAGTAGATTGTTCCTTTTTTCCATAATGCATTGCTAGAAGTGTATAACTACAAATTCCTGTCAGAATTATGGACTTCTACTCTCTCTTAAAGCCTCATAACATAATTTATAACTTGATTCAACATTTGTTATGATTTTAAGAAAAGAAATTTCACAGAAGGCATGAGCATTACTGAGTCCATTATTTAAAGCCACATCTTTTTCATAATCATTTTGTGTTTCATGACTCATTATGTAAACTCTCTGTTTTGTCATTGGTTGAAATAATACTTAGAAAATGACTTGTATAAATTATTTCAGGATAAGAAGACCAAGTAAAATATTTGTAGGCTCAGATTACACACTGTTTCCTCATTGTCTAATATTACCAAAAGTTAAGTTATATCAGTAATTGTGTCAGCTATGAAAACTTCATAATGTTTTTTGCCTGAGAAGGTCTTTTTGTATTATTGAAATGCATATTACTACAGAAAAACTGGTTTGGTGAAATTTAATTCGTTCATCAAATTTGCCTTTTTTTTCAGATATTGTGGAAGGGAACAATTTGATGCAAGTAGGATTCAAACTGTAAACATCATCCATTTCAGAATTGTGTGGAATGAATTATTACGTCATTGATTTTAGAATTTACAATAATTGTAACCAGTTATGATGATATAATATATCATATACTTCTGGAAAAGGATATTTGTAGAAGTTGTTTTCGAGTGAAATATATACTGATGCTATCGCTCTTTTCTGTGGGATTTTGATTCGGAAGCCCAATATTTTTTTAGAAGTACTCATTGGAGAAATATCTTCTTTTGTCATCCTGAAATTTGGCTAATTTTGATATGAATTCAGTTTTTTTTTTAATTTTTGTCAATCAGGAACAATGACTCTATGTAGTTTGATCTCATTTCCAAAACTATGACAGAATGTAAACAAGGAAGGGTATGGATAGCTAATTCTGCACTTGAAAGCATGAATAAAGTACCTCTGAAGCACGAATTTTCACAATTACGATTGTGTATTTATATTTTTAATGGAATTTTTGCCTTATTTTTTAAAGAATCTCCTCTTAAATTTTGCTCAGAAGGGGCCAGTTTTCTACTTAACTAAGTAGAAAGAAACGTAAGTTTTAAGCACATTATATACAAAAAAAAAGTTAACTTTTACTTTTTCGTGTCACCTTAATAGGATGAATTGACTGACTGACTTTACTCTTAAAACTTTTTTAACTTTTACGTTTTCTACTTAACAAGTGAGGACAGAAGAACGTATTTTTGATCTCACCAAATTTGGGGATTTTGCCATGTTTCTCTCTGTCATTGACCCCTAAATGTGATGGCCCTGCTTTCTCGTTGGCTGGACTGACTCACTGGCCGTTTGGTTTTCAACATAAGGCCTCCAGTTGGCCCTCTTGACCCCCTATAGCCTGGTTACCAAACCTATTTATGCTCCCGAGTCCTACATCCTCTCCGCAAAAAATAGCGGAGAGGATGTAGGACTCGGGAGCATAGATAGGTTTGGTAACCAGGCTAGACCCCCTAGCCCTCTGAGTTGAAGATTTGGTCCTGCCAACATCTTCTGTGACGTCCTTCAGGCCGCTTCCAGGTTGCACCGAGAAGGTTTTCCGTGGTTGCACCTTAGATGACCAATAGACCGATCCTCCGTCAGAACTTACATGTAGATATGCAAATATTCGATACCCTCATATTAAATAGACTGGGGTGTTACATTAGAAAAGATGGAGGGAGAAACACGTGCATTTGCTCGCTGAGATGGTACCACCTGTTACAGACATCACAGCCCACACTGCCATCGCTAAACTTATTGAAGTTCTCAAGGCATGGTTTTGCATAGGGCTGCGTACCTAAACGTAAACATCAGGTGCAGGTACAGGTACAGAGGTTTAGGTCCAGGTTCGGACCTGTACCTGTACCTGAACAATTCACGTGCGTCACAGTGTGGGCAGGTGGCCGCTGGTGTAAAGCAGCAGGTCGATCCCAACCAACACGCAGCTTGTAAACTTTGGCTTCTCCTTTATGATTCCTAGATGTCTGTCGGTAACGAAAATATGCAAAAATATTGTTGCGAAATGAGAGAGACGGAAACTAACTTTATTTTAATGCTGGATCCGGATGTTCATTTTCCTGGCAGGCCTCCTTGTGTGTAGTGATCATCAGTAGTAACAAGTATGGATTTTTGTTCCGGTCCAAAAAAACGGTCCACCAACGTTTCGGTTTTTCCGGACCGGACCGATACCGTACCCCTATTTATATACCTTGACACTGCCATGTCTACTATACACATAGAATATACATGATTTACACCCTGTTAGAGGGCCTTAGAGCCATCTGTCCCTGACACTGTGCTTAGTAGGCATGGTTGTGTTTGAGCTTGATCCCATCGCTACTGTCATACATATAGGTCATAGAATACAACACGGTGTTTTCCGTATTGCCCCGGAGGTATCGGCCCGACCGCGAGTCATTGGGGCGAAACGCGTTGGAATCGTTCTATGGAAGCCCGGTCGTAAACCCGGTCGTACCGTAAAGTACGACCGGGTCGGGAACACTGTATCGCCGCAGCACGTCGGCAGAACGTACTGCGCCTGCGCGAAACCTGGATTTTCGCCGGATTTTTGGTCAACGTTGCATCAGAATTTTGCCTGTTGCAGACCATATCTTTTTCTGCACAACATTTGAAAACTACAGACGGAATGTCACCCTTATATACGCAAATTCGACCTTATATGAGACGTTCTTCCTTAGTGCTAATATGCACATTATACATTACGGGTTTCGCGCAGGCGCAGTACGTTCTGCCGACGTGCTTATCGCCGCCCGGGTATGATATAAAGATATTTACAGATGTTTGGGGTGGGCATAGTGTCTTTACAAGTCAGGGGGCACTTCAATTCTACTACTTGTGACCCATGGCACTTACAGATAAACATAGCGTCAGGTGAACCCAGGTAGGCCTTGTGCTCAAATAGGACAAGGCCTATCTGGGTGCACCGTGCACCTTCGTGCTCCCCGGCGAATGCTTCGAACACTCAGACTTCTTCGCCTCCTCCTCGATCCATTTCTCTCCCATATTTCAAGGCTGGCACGTTTCCACTTGCACGAGAGTAACCCATGATTAACTAGAGTTCCACGACCTCATACCTTCGCCAAATGAGGTTAATATTATATGACTGACGAATTATAGATTTCCCCCTAATTATGCCAATAAGATCCCCATTTGCATGAATTACGTCAGTTGATCATATTCTCCTCCCAATGGCAGTGTTATCGTAACAAAGAAGGCCATTCTAGCATTTTCTCATAAATTATGCAAATGAAGTCCTGATTTGAATAAGTTATGTTGAATGATGTTCACCTCCAGTCAACTTCGAAATGCGCAATTATGAAATTGCCAGCATCAACCACTATGGAATTACAGTATTTTCTCATTAATTATGCAAATTAGGTCTTCTTTTACATGATTAATATATGGCGATGTTCCTGTCATTCTTAATTGCACATGTCACAAGGTAGAATAGTCCTTAATGGAAGATAGGTGAATTATAGAATTCCCTCATTAACTATGCAAATTAGATCCTAATTTGCATAATTGTGTCAAGCATCACGTAAGCTACCTACATACCCAATATCAAGACGATCCGTCAACTGGTTCTTGAGTTATCCTACTTTAAACATTTTCATACAAATGCTCCTGCAGTTCCAGGGCAAGCCGCTAGGGGGCCCAAACTTACGTCACTTCTTGCCGAGCACAAGAGCTACCTACCATCCAAAAATCATGACCCTAGCATGTCCAGATCACGAGATATCAAAACCGGAAGTTCCGCTGCAGTACCATAACAAGCCGCCAGGGGCCCCAAAATCTAATCAGTTCGAGCTCTCATCAAGACCTATCCACCTACCAAATATCAAGACAATCCATCTAAGCCTTCTCGAGTTATGCTGTTGACAGACAGACACACAGACAGACAGACACACGGCCACGAAAACATAACCTTCTTGGCGAAGGTAATAATATTATTTTTGCCAGGAGGGCCTCTGTTGGCGTGCCAGGCTTTGCTTGGGTTGATTGTTTTTACTTTAGGCCACACCAATATAATTTGTTGCTTCTCCAATCCACCTGATCATTTTTTTCTGATAAAAAAAATTCTGGTTCTGAATCAAGTCAAAAATGCTCATATTTTGCCTCCAACAGTTAAAGAAAGCCCTTTTCTTCCTAGTTGTTACAGTTGTTACATTTACCAATGCAGTGGTTTGATTAAAAGTTCAAAATTCATTGTTTAAGTTTTAACCCAGTCTTTTGTGTTGACTTCATGTCACCTAGTCTAACATTTGGGGCTATAATAGGATGCCCAGGCCTGTTTTTATTTTTTTTCGCCCTGTCGCTTCATATTTTTTCTGAAAAAATCCGAGAAGCAACAAATAAAATTGGTGTGGTCTTAGTGTACACGTTATAGAAATTTGATGCAGTGAGCCGTCCACGGCGAGCCATGCCCCAGACTGGGGAGTTGCTCTGACCCCTTGTTGCCTTTTCTATATCTGTCAAGGGCTACATGTATATGTGGACCTTTACCATATATAGAAATTAGTGAGGGGGTGGGGGCTAAATTTAGAGCAATTTCCTTTCCTCGCAAATGTTTGTAATCATTTTATAATCGCTCAAGAAATATAATGAGAACAAATTTCGAACAAAGTTCTTCGGAAAAAGGATTCGCTGTGTCAAACTGTGATGAGGGCACATTTGCTTGGTGATTGGTGAATCGCGTCTAATTTGCATAAACCAAGGTTATAACCTCCTTGAGAACAGAAACTTTATTATCAACGTTATATACATACTGCAGGTACGTAACTACTAGGGAGTGGAAGAAATACTACTCCGGCTGATACACTGAGGGGTGTGATCATGTTCCCCAAAGATGAACATTGATAGCCCCCTTGGCCTTAAGAGGCCAATTCTCTGAGCCCTTAATTCTGAAAGCTTGTACAACAGTGGTGCAGCTTTATATAGCAGCTAATATCACATGACTTTTTCAAGCTTTTCAAAGGCAGTTCTATTAAACTGAATGGTCTAAAGTCTCAAAATGCTTTCTTACATTTATCTTATAATCCTATCAAATTAAGACACATGCTGAATCAGCAAATGAATCAATCTTTATTAGTTTATTCAAATCAATATGCCGGATACAAATGTCCCTGTTGGGTTGATTCTAAAATGTAGAACACATTCAAAAGTCAATTGTTAAGTTTGAAGACATTACTTTTTTCTAATTTCCCTAAATATCTCCAATTTGTGTGGAAAACGTATTATTATAATATTTGAACGTTTTGATACAATGATCCTTGTGTACCCTTTGTGTTGGAATAAATTTTAGCATTGTACTTTGATTACTACCAACACAGATGAACTTCAATGATATTTTGACATATAAGTATTTTGACATTGAAATAATCTGGAAATTTAAATGATGCTACCACCGGGTTTCAGAATTGTAACTTGCTTCATGACCAATGATAAACAGAGTGATGCATGGAATTTGCTTTTCATGTTGTCTGTTCTGTTATTTTAGGTTTGAAATCTTTCAAATAGCTGATTTTTTTGTAAGCTGCATGCACAGCAAGATTACCAACAACAGCATGCATATTCAGGGCTGGAAATATTATTCTTAGAAATGAACGCCTTCTTTAAATAGGCAACAAGCATTCAGTTGGTTTTTGTCACTGAGAGAATAACGAATTTCTGTGTTTTTCCTTATTTACAGTTTGAGACAATTATGTATTCGAATTTGAAGTTTGATATTTCCAGCCCTGGCAAGGTATTGCTACAATCAACATTTAAAATGTTGCAACAAAGCCCTATTGATTTTTTCACCAACAGTGTATACAGTATTTTGGACTTCATTGGCAAGATACTGAGGCAACAAGCTGGAAATTTGTTGCAGTTTTGGTGGGTGGGTGTTATTTGCTGGTGAAGTCCACATTGTAAATTAACTAGTTTCCTAGTTGTTCTCTACAAAAGGGTGTCATTTTGCAATCAAAGACATGCCACACTATTTACAAAAAAAACTTTCTAACAAGGACCTTCTTTTCCCTGTCAACATGAATAAGCACACATCTCCTGTTTCCACCAGCTTTAAATAATTACACTGTATGTACATCAGATACAATCAACGGACAAGGTGGTACAGAACTGAAGCACAAGCAATATTTTACAAGCAGTTAGCTTTTCTAGTGATCAAACCCTATTAAAATGACAGAATGTTTTTTTTTCTTGTTATATAGTCATGACTAAGGTGCAACATATGTATTTAGTGATGCATCCATCTTCCTTCATTTAGCAAAGCCATAACAGTGTGTTTTCTGTCATTTCAAATGCTATCAAATTTTTTACATCAAGTCCTGAAAATTCTTGCTATTTACAAAATGTTTTAAACACACATTACATATAAATTTCAACACATATAACATAACACAATCATAACATGATACTATAAACTGATACCAGTATTATCAAAGCAATCCAATATCTTGCATGGAATGTACTGACAACAAAGTACATGTGTACCTACAAAGTACCTGACAGTGTACTTTAATCAATTTTGTTAACCACAGTAACTAATAATAATATTTACAAGATTTAGGGAAAAGTCAGTAATTGTGTTGTGATCACATTTTGCCATTATTCCAGAGACAACCACACCAGGTTTTCATCATTTTTTCTTTCCTTCTGCCAGGAGGGCAAACAGTTTATCCTTGACTCTAGATGTTAACCAGTTTTTATTAAAGACATTAAAGACTTTTTACACGATGCAGTCTCCACATGCCCATGTGCCATCACTGGGGGGGTTGACTGGCAGGCAGCTGACGTGAAAGATCCTCCGGCATGCCCTGCACCTCTCCATCCTTCCCAGACGATCCTCCTGCTCACAGTGGCAAACCACTGAGATTTTGACATCCCTGGTTGGACTGACCTTCTTCCTGTAGCTCAACAGACGAGGAAACGGCGTGAGCCTCCCTTGTTCCAGGCACATCTCCAAATGGCTCCTCATCTTCCTGTCGTCATACTCAACCGTGGTCACGTCGCGCCCCCGTGCGATGTCCATTGCCCAGGCGATGGCGAACAGCCCACAATCAACAACATTCTTCTGACGCTGTACCGTTGGTAGGCTGATGGTCAGGACGTTCCTCTCTTGGTCGGCAAACGCGGCGTAGGACTGGTAAAGCTGGACCTTCAGAGATGTGGTCATGGTGGCATCGAGGCTGTCATACATGCTAACCTGTCCATCTGTGTAAGACGACAGAACCCAGTGCATGCTGTTGTTGTGGTGGATTTGTAGCCCCTTTCCTGTCATCTTGGCAAATCCGTCCTCACAGAGACCAACTGCAGGAGCTTCCAGCCCTTGGAGTGCCGGGTACTGGTGGTGGAGCAGCCTCTGGGCAGCCTGAATGTGGTCGTCTGTCAGCATCTCGCCCCATCTCAGAGCCACCTTGTCACGAGCTCTTAAGTTGAGACTTGGCCTGCCCACCTCACGCTCCTTATCATTATAATACTTATAGAGAAACACAAGAACTTTCCGAGAAATTTGCACTCTCTGGGTCGACTTCTTGCCACTTTTTTTCTCCTTGGGTAGGATGGACATTATTTTTCTGGCTTGGTTGGTTTGGTGGCTTTCCTGGGTGTCCTCCTCTTTTGGTTGGGACCTGGATGCCACCACTACTGGCGCCTTGTTCTCGGAGCGGATTGCTTGACTGCTGTCGTCTGTGCAGTTGTTTGGGGATGCAGGACGGACAGCGATGATGCGGCAGCCTCCTTTGGGGACAGGAAGTTCCACTGCAGTAGCATCGGGAACATCTCTGACAGTCGGGACAAACTCAGGGTCTGCAGGGAGGTCTGCATCCTTCATCCTGTGAATACAGAGGCGTGTTTGTCTTCAACAAATGATAATATCATTTTCAACTTTCAAGGCTATTTCAATTACTGTGGCAGAAAGATCACTCTTAAAGGACACTCATGCTCAAGTTGCATTTTTGTACTTACTTGAGGTTGAAGAGCAACTGTCTCTGCAGCCACAGTTTCTCCACTTTAATCTCCACCTCCACCAGGCTGTCATGAAAAGTGTCGAAGGAGTCGTTTTCTGTGTGGATGGAAATGCTTCAGTTAGTTTTCTTCATTCACACATAAAATGAATCATTTTATAACAATGATGATAAGAAAAAAACGTCCAGGGACTCTGTCTAACTGAAAATATACCTAGGATGACAATTACTTACTAATATTATTATAATAATGATATACTATGATGCATAGCAAACAAAATGGTAAAATGTAACAAATGAGACAAGAAGTTGAATTACAAAGAGACTGTCACAGCAAAATACATATTACCTTACACGACATTATGAATGAAAGAAAACCAACTGTTTTGACTATTAAACAAAGTAAAAAGTGAAACAAAGGGATTCAGGGAGGGTGGTTCTACAGATAGGACAGGAACTACATGACTGTATCTTTGGTCCTTACTACAGCCCATCCTGTCATACTTGCATTACTGATGAGTGATGGAGCAAAGTGATGGAGCAAAGATCCTGGGTTCAAGTCCCAATCCCATATCTTGTACTAAAATATGCTTTGCCAACTAGGGAGAGCTTACAAATAGTGCAGTGCCAGGACCAAGCAAGCACTTCAGCTGCCACTTTCTGACAAAATTAGGACCCAAAAGACTTTCTCGGTTGGTTGTGCTATCTGTTAAACTGAAGACTACACTACCTGTGACTGGCACTTTCCAGAAGCCGAAAAAGGCTGTGAAGCGTTCCCACAACCCCTGGATGAAGTACTGGTCCTCCTCAGGCATGTCGTGGTTCCGCACATCAGGAAGGGCGCTGTCAATGATCGCCATGGCGATGTTCATCAGCACCAGGAAGATTATGCAGATGAAGGCAACGAAGTAGAGGGGGCCGAGGATGGGGGCTGCCTCCCGCAGCTCGTAGTAGTAGAAGTTTCCAAGAGACATCTGGAACAGGGTGGAGAAGGACTTGCTGATGGTGCTGGAATAAAAAATCACATCATTGTAATGATGACCTGACATGTATTATAACTTTTCAGCAGTCACAAGTTCTGCACCCCTACTGAAGTATCATAGAAAACTAGTTTTGGTAAGAAAAAAGAGAAATCATCCAATTTTTGGACTCAAATAGGATCTAAGTTTCCTTACCTGTACTCTGTCACAGTAAGGCCGAACATGAGATGAGCGTAGACGGCAAATGCTGACAGGCTGAGGAAGAGGTAGAGGACGAAGGAAGAGAACTCCACCGACATCCCTCGGAACACAGACATCAGCTTGGCGAGGAACGGGTTGAACCTCAACAGCCGGAGGAGCTTCAACATGTTGACATACGTCAGGAAGGCCAGGAACCAGCCGTAAACCAGGCTTATGTTCACCGCAGATCGGAAATGGTGGACTTCATCTGTAAAAGAAGAGAAGAATAATTAGTACAGTGTTAAATAATTACCTTCTAATCAGTCTGAGAATGTTGCATGTTGTCAAACAGTCAGCATGTTTAGGTGAAATTTTTATGTAATATGTATAATTAGTGTAACATTTTTGATTGAATGTGATACACACCTTTCCCGGTCTTGATCGCTGCCAGAGCCTTGGCGCTGTAGGTTCTCTTGAAGCTGTACAAGGCGATGACAGTGAATGCCAAGAAGAAATTGAAGATTTCAACAATGTTCCATGGCTCCTTCAGGTAGGCCCAGCCGGCTGCGCGTGCAGTTTTCGTCTCTCTCCACAGCATGTAGAGGAGAACGATGACGTAAATGATTTCCAGCAGGACGTAGATGTACCCGATTGTCCCTGGCCGTTGATGAAGTCGGAAGGCCTGCACGTGATGATGGGTGAAAACTCCGTCCGTCTCGGAGAATTCAAACACCATCGTCAGCGATGTGAACAGATCCAGGTTTCCGTTGTAGAGCAACGCTTCCAAGAAGATGGCCCTCGTCCGCTTGTCGATCCAACGGTTGGCCTTCAGCTCTGCTAGGATGCTGCGCATCTCGTCTGCAGATTTTCCCAGGTTCAGACCGAAGCCGTCTCCCCAGTACTGCGTTGTCACACCGTAGATGGGGAGACTGGGGTATCCACTGGGGAGGTGGGTCCATCCAGGGGCTCCTGACTCCGTCGCTGATGTATTCCAGACCCTCTTCCATCCTTTCTCAAATGCCCCGGTCTCCTTAGTGTGTTCATTGTACGCTGATGAACATTCGTCAAACGACTCCTGCATTGCCTCTGGCACTGTGCACAGCCCTGGGATGACAGGAGATGGAAAGGATAAAAAGTCAGTCACAAATAGTAGTTTACATTTATGCTATTTTGGCATTCCCTTAACTTAAGGTAGGTGTCCTTCAAACATAGATTTTTTCCTGAATGATATACTCATGTAGAATTACTGTGGCATGCCATGTGAGCCCACAGCAAGTGTTCCGTGCAAAGTGGTTCCACCCACCTGGCTTCACTCGGGCTTGGATCATGATAGGCGGGGCGACCAGGACCGACTGCATGTCGGCTGTGAAGCCCTTCTCCTGAAAGCGGAGCTTGTCGCCATTGTAGGAAGTCTCCGGGTAGAAGTTCTCCAGAGTGGTCTCGTTCAGCCAGGACCAGAAGGCATTAGCATCAGTTACCTGTGGAGAAATAAAGCCTTGTGATCTTACTGTACAAAAATAACAATTGTCTAGTGTAGAGTACTCATTACAAATTTAAATTGTACACATGTGAATTCATGTTCTAAGTCTCATCTCAAGGATACAGTTAAGAAAGAAGTTACTCACACCCTTTATAACTTTGATTGACTGTGAAAAGTAAAAATAACACAATAAATTGTTCTTCTTTAATTTAAAAACATTGAATAAAAATCATTCATATTTACCTTTTACTAATTATAGTGATTGTGAAAATTCATGCTTCAGAAGTACTTTATGCATGCTTTTGCAAAAGATTCCATATATTGTCTGGAATTATCCATTCATACCATCTTTTCTTTGAAGTTCAGTCAGTCACACGGTTTCACAAATTAGATCAAACCACAATTGTTCTTGATTTCAACTGAAAATTAGATGGATTTATCAAAATGGTCCAAATTCCACAGTGCTAACATTTTCATTCTTGAGAGAGACAACAAATTTACAAGAATAATTTTTGATAATTAAAAAGTAATCTTTGGGTATGAATAATTTTTGTTGTTACCTGTGCCAACATGGCTAAAGGGTTTTCCACTGGCTTGAAAGGGTTATCTGAACAATGCAATGATTTAGTGATCAGACACCAAAGGGATCTAGCGTAATGAACTACCTCGTCCATGGACTGCACAAAGGTGTTGGTTGTGCTCTGTGTCTGATAGAAGGCCGGGGTGGTGTTGTGGTGTTCGTTGGAGATGCTGACGATAAGCAGCAGGGAAAAGCAAGACGACATGATGTCCCGAAGGATTTCTGCAAATCTCCTGTCCCTGCGCTGCTTCTTCCTTGCTTGTTTGATGTTGATAAGGGACGTCATTGAACGCCGCTCCATCTTTCTCCTTGTGCGAAATGCATCGCCTGTAGTAAGCATGAAAAATATAAAATATGAACTTCAAGTCAGTACGGTCTGTATTTGTTAGAAAAGTGGAAACAATACCACAAAGGGAAGCAAGAAGAAATGTCAGATCAATTCACAAAAAAGTGTCTGGAACCTGTGCCTGGCTAGGGGCACACTCACACTGCACACAAATGGCTTTCTTTCACCATTAATCAATGGTATGCTGAGTGTATTGTATTTTTCAAACATGTGCACAGTTTGCTACTTCATCATAATGGCAAATCTGTGTTTTCTACAATCAGATGTAACCTCCATTAACATTCATCTGCCAGGTTACATGTATCTGCCACTTTGAAAAACAGACTGAGTGTATTGAATAGATCTCTAGTGCAGCACCCCCCGGTATGCACAGTTTAGACATACAGGAGTACATTTTACTGGGGGATGCTGCATTGGAGTAGCCTGGGTGCCATCCGATATTTGTAACGGCCAGCCCGAAGCCTGGGTGCCATCTGATATTTGTCGGGCTGGCCGTTACAAATATCGGATGGCACCCAGGCTAGCATTGGAGATCTGTTTGGTTTTGGTTTTTATGAGGATCTCCATTAGTGTGTTAATTCACACTATTCTTCCTGGAGTCCTGGTGAGGTACTCATTTACACCTGAGTGAAGTGAGGAAAGTCATGTAAAGTGCCTTTCCCAAGGGCACAAGATCGGTGACATGGGTGGGGATCGAACTCGGGACCTCTTGGGCCTGAGCCGAACGCACTACCGCTGCGCCACCTGATCCCACCACCTGATCCAATCTGTTTAGTATAGATGCATTTCATTCAGGGTGGCGGATACATGTCTTAGATTTATCTTAAATATATGTGACCTGGTGGAATTATGTTTAACTTAGTAGTTGTTAGAAACTTACAGTGGAAGCCTGACACAGCATTGGCTTCCATCCAAACGGGGCCCCGTTTTTCTTCAAAAATCTTCTCAACAGCCTGCCTCTTGCGAAGGGATGAAGTCAAGATGGCAAGAAGAAATGTCTGTAAGATAAAAGCTGGTTGTTAGGGTAATTCTGAACAAGTTTTTAAGATGGTGATATCATCCTTAGGATGTGGCTTGTATTCAGCATGTCCTAAGTAAGTCAGGTTTTAAAGTAGCTAAGGAAAAGTCTTGGTGACCAAATACTACCTCATACAACATTTTGCTTGAATGCTATTGGCCTGTGGTTGAAAAAAATTACATTTTGTACTCGGTGAACACATGGCAACTGCAACAAACATGTAATCATCATTGTTTACCCAGTAATAAAGTAACAATGATGTGATGATCCTAGATTGAATGGTGTTGACCAGTGGCATTTTAACTACATTTAGCATTTACTAGACTTTCTATTAGTAAGTAAAAAATGGTAACTGCAACTTACAAACATAATCATGATATTGTTCAAGCATGTCCTTACCTTCGCTGGTTGCTGAAGGAACACTTCCACCAGAAAGGTGATGATGAACGTAGACAGCCACCTCTCGGACTTGTCCTTGCCCCATTGCAAGCTGAACAGCAGGGTGAAGACAGCTGACCCCACAAAAGACAGCGCCACCAGCACCCAGGCCACGTACTTGCACCCGTGTGGCAGGCGCTTGGCTGGACCGTGCTGTGTGCGTGCCATATCTCGGACACGGCGGTCACCCTTGTTGCTTGGCCGGCTGTACTTGAACAGCAGAACTATCGCCATGACAACGGGAAGGCAGGTGATGCTGGCCATGATCCCCGTGTAGACTCCGTTCAAGGTGAAGGAGAACGGCCCCAGGCTGAGAGCTTGCACGACCTGGGTTTCTATTTCGTCCCTCAGCCACACGGCGCTGGACACCATGCTCATGGCAAAGAAGCTCAGGCAGCAGCCAAGCCTCTCGCTGCGGGTGAACCTGCTACCTGTAAGGAAACATAATCGGGACATTTTTCGTCAAAACAAGTTGGTCTTAATGACAAAGAATAAAAGCAACACTCCTGATCAAATGCAGCCAGCAAGAGGCTTTTATCCATATAAATACAAACTACTAAGACTACATGTAAGTATGAGGTACATGTAAATATCAGAAATACACATCTTGTGATATGGACTCCCTCAGGTCAGCCAAGTAAACTTGATAAAAGCAAAATTGATGATACCTGCAGGCATGAAAGCGACGGACAGAAAGAGGTGTTCCTCTGTCAGATTACGGCGCAGACTTGCCGGGAACAGGAACCCGAAGGATCGCAGGTCCTCCTCAGAGGCGACAGGAAAGGTCTTTGCAACCTGCCCGTCCCCGCGGTCGGCTGCCAGCCACTCGTCACAGAAGAAATAGGACCTGCAGTTCCAATTAAAGGGAAAAGAAATATGACTCAGTTAGCTGTTAGGCTTTGAGATTGATAAAACAGACACACATCTTATATGTTGTGAAATTTAAGCATTAAAAGAGGTTGAATAATTGTCAACAGCTTCTTTCCACTAAATATGTCATTCAAAATTTTGGTTTTAAACATTTTATAAGTACAGTTCTTCTATTGTGTGTGCAAGCAGCACTTTTAACACTACTCATCAGCAATGGGATAAACATTCAAGCTGTTCAAAAATCACATTCAAATTTCAATCCAAAAAATGCAGCACAGGCAGACCCAAGTCGCTGTAACAAGGAAACTGTTAGAAGTTCATACTAAATGTAAATAGTCATGTGACCTAAGAGACAAGTATTACTGCACATGACAATTTTAGCCTCCCACAACAACTGGAAGTGGGTCAGGTGAAATCTTTATTGAACAACCCTCCCATGATTATGATTGTCTGACAGAGCTTGGCTGGACTCACGTATTGCCTGTGGTGAGATCCTGCACGGCTGCTCGGTCCACGTGCCACGATGCACGGCTCCCCTCCCCACTGTTGTCATGCATGAGCTGCAGCAGCTCCACCTTACCCAGCTGTTCCGCTGTGCTGAAGGTCAGGGTCACCTGGCTGGATTGGGTGAAAACCTAAACAGCAACAGAAAATTAAATTCCACCAATTAAGACATGCTGTCAGTACTAGTAATTATATAAAAACATCTTCAGAGGAAAGTTGGGTGATGAAATAATAATAGGTCAAGGAGTGGTCAGTGCCAAATTTAATGGCCTAACCTTCTCTGTGATGTTGACCAGTCTCACACCAGAGTTTGCTGCATCTCCGAACAGCTTGAAGGCAACGTTGGACATTGTCCCAGCATGCTTAGCTGCACCTGTCCAGATGATGAGGCGGTACAGGAAGTTGTCCTGAAGGTTGTCCAACTTTATAGCGTGATTTAACTGTAACAATGTGTGAAGAGATAGAACGTGAATGTTCACATACATGTACATACTGACCTTGACCTCTTAGTAGATACCCTTGCCAAAGTAGTCAGTTGTGCGGCTGTAATGCCGCATTACATGGTCATTATCAGATCACTTCTGGGGTTAACCCGGCATTAAACTAGCTCCCACTGAACATTGGGAGTAATGCTGCATTAATGCCATGACCATTAATCATCATTAATCATCTGGGCCTTTTGGAGTGGGGCAGAAGATGTTGCCTGATGTGATTTCCACCTCTGACAGCTTGCCAGTGGCTCAGGGGATGGTCACGCCAAATTAGTCCCTCACCCTAGGATTGTCTTACTAGTATCATTCTCTGATCCCTGGGTAAGTGACCCAGTTCTCTCAGTCAGCGCCGTGAAACCTGAAGGCTGTTTTGTCCAACATGTGGTATCTGTACCTCCCAGAGGAAGAAGGTTATACTTTTTGAGTTCCACAAACTTATAGTACTAGACTAAGTAGTAAGTGTAGCCTGGCAACTCACAGTGGGGAGTATTTCATTTTTCCATGATCTGCCTATAGCTTCTAACAAAGACCCAAAGATACAATATTAAGTATACTGTTCGTCCACAGTAAACCAGTAACTATGCAATTGTATTATGTTACTGCATCTGTGACATACAGAGCCTCCTACATGTGCTATAGGGAGTTGCTAAGGATGGTCTGATGTATCATGTGACTATGTAATGGGAAGATTCTGCTCCCCCCATAGGTCATGTGATCTGGTTGCTCTATCAGTTTGCTGTCTTGGTCCTATACTGTGTTTTCTCTCCGTTTCTTGTTAGACATTTGCTACCAGGCACGGTGACGTTTTTTTTACAAAATGTCCTGAAATTTTAACAGAGATAGCTTGGAATATACACCCACAGGTATTCAGACTCCTAGACTGACCAACACATGTGTTTTGAGTCATCTCGGATTTGTTTGGATGTCTCCTGGCCTGATTGACGACCTTACGGTCGTCAATCAGGCCAGGAAACATCCAAACAAATCCTTGATAGGAGAAAATAAATGATATAAACAAAGATTTACAAAACAAAAACACTTGTGGATGAAGTTGACCAACTTCGGGGACCTAGCAGTGCTCTAAGTTAGATCGAGCATGGTTTGAGGCTGACTACGTGGATATAGAACTGCCCCACCCAACCTCGGGGATGTCATGTCACCCTCGGCCTACGGCCTCGGAGACATGACATCCCCTCGGTGGGCGGGGCAGTTCTATATCCACGTAGTCAGCCTCAAACCATGCTCGATCTACTACTTCTTTGTTTCATTTTTTGGGTGCAGGCCCTAAAATAATGTTCAGGATGTTCTAAATGGTTGAGGATTGTACTTACTTGAGCCTGGTGTTAATGTAAGGGTCAACCGTAACTAAAGACTGTGACAGAGGGCATTAATGCAGGGGAAAGGCAAACTAAATGGTTCAAGGCACTGCAGAGTTGACAGTGGAGGGAGGTGCCTTGGACAGCCATAATTTACTGTGAAATTAGGCACTATACTGGCTGTAATGCAGGATGGATGTTTCAGGGGGTAATGCTGCGCATAGCAGACCACTTTGGCTATATCATATAGTCTTACTGAAGAATAAAAAATTACACTGTAGGTACTGTAGGTACATTACAAATATGCCAGCTAGTTAAACATTTTGTATGACAAATTTTCTTTGATTACAGAATCATGCTGTTCTTGTTGGCAGTCCCCAGGGCTTAGATCCCTTTGTGATAGCCATTGGCTAGTTGGGCAGGCCTTAGGGCTTTCAGTGCCAAACTAATAAATATTAAACATGAATGCTGGAGAAAAATGTACTTACTTGGAAAATCCATAATTTATTAGATATAACAAGTCCACAGAGCAAAGACTTAATGACTACAAATAACATTACACACGGTTACTTCTGTTGGCCTGATATGGTTGACACCCACTTACCTTCCTTATTCCTGTACGCTCAGCAACCTTGATCGCGACTGATGTGAGCGAGTAGAAACAGAGCGCCACAATGATGGTTGTCAGCACGGCACTGTTGTTTACAATATCGATGAAATTCAACTCCTCGAAGACGAGGGTGTTCGGTGGTGTGACAAAGTCACTCCCGAAGGCTGTCAGATGGTTGCAGTGACAGATAGTGCTGGTAATGGTGGACTGCTTGCTTATCTGTGGAAAGCAGTAAAGAGACATGTGGATGTCATATTTTAGCAAAGTCCAAACACGGGTCCTTTGACATATTTGGAAAACTTATAGCAATCTAAAAAATCATGCTATCTTCATTTATCTATTAATTAAAACCTTTAAAATATGGTATCATCATGAAAGTAGTGGAATAAAGATTATCTATTATTGATGGATGTTTACAGGTTTAGATACGATTGATCTGAAATATGTGCAGGCCATGGACTGTCTAGAAGGACTATCCACATTGCCAAACAATTTGCTGTTTTCCACATCACTGAAGCATTAGGAATGCTAAACAGCCTGCTTACTAAATGATAAGAGTTAACATGATTAAATTTGTAATATCTCATTACAATCAGGTGGGGTTAGTCATGGATTCAGTATCTTTTCTAATAATCAGTATCTTTTTAATAACAAAGCAATTTTTATGCATTTACTTATTTCTGCATTGTGAGAGAGGTCACATATCAATCCACTCATTATGAAGTATTTAGCATAACATTATTCTAACAATCCTGAATACTACTTAAGAATGAAGTTGTCCCAAAACAAGGAGAGCCTATACGCACCGTGCAGCCGTCCGTGCTCCAGGCTTCCTGCATCTCGTTCCAGAAGACACAAGCAGAACGGGCCCATTCCATCTGGTAGGCGTAGACGTCAGCAGCGTGTGGCTCCTTCATGTCAGTTCTTTTCTCACTGCCACACTCGGTCACTGGTCCTGAAAAAATGGAAGTTTATAACAGACCTGAGAAGTGTAAAAATACTCAAATATTGGAACATGTTGACTGTCAACTTGTTAAGTTACACAATGTATTTTACTAAATGGAGATTTCTGATAAAGATTCTAGATAAGCAAGCAAACATCACAACATTGCAAACTGGGCCATCAACATAAGGCAACTTTCTATTATCAAATTAGATATCATGCTGTAGATTGAAACATACCAACATTCAAAACCTCTTCAAACATTTATCACACATTTTATACTTTTCCTTCACAACAAAAGAAGAGACATAGTTTAGTGAGATCATTATGGACAAGACAATTCCACTTTATCTGGCACACACATTCATCTTCTAGTTCTGTCAAGCATGTTAAACTTTGTGTTTGCAAAAACAACATGAAAACTACTCACCAAGTATTTGGACCTTGATGTAGTAATCCACAGGATCATCCTCTCCAGAGATGAACATTCTTGCCTCTGTCTTCTCTGGGTCTTCCTGGCCACTCAGACTTTCCGTCAAGGCACACTCCTCGGGTAGGATGTACGTCTCTGTGGACGCGTTGTAGTTTTGGTCATCAGGGCGGCCGCCGTACCTGCCCAACACGCGGTAAACCACGCTGGTGTTCAGCGGGGTGATTTTGACCAGGAATCCTTCCGCAGCGTTGGTGAGGTTCAGCAAATGGTAGCTGGAACTTCCGTTTCCTGGGGCAGGGACGGTGACGGTTGTTGTCGCTGGTTTGTTTCCAGGGTTGGCCGGAATGGTGATGATGAAGTCTTCAGTCAGGTTGTGGGAGGCCACGGGGATGTTGTTCTGTTGGAGTGACAGTTCCATGACAGACGAACGTGCCTGGTTCTCCCCGCGCCCCCAGGTAAATATGTTCTGTTGAAACTGCGTCAACTGGAACACAACAAAATAAAATTGTCCAAAAACTCTTTTTTTTTTTGGTAACATTCTGTCATAAACAAATTTCTGTACCTCATGTTCAATAATTCAACCACAAAAAAAAAATGATGTTAAACAGTGAGGCAAGCTGTAAGGGGAAAATTCCTCTGCAATGATCATAACTTTGAGGATGCAAAAAGGTACTATGCAAAAGACCTGATGTTTTGATTTTCAGATTGAGTCTGACCTTTTTCAAGGGGATTTTGGAATGTTTCCTCAAAGGATATTAAGATTTTAATTTTCTGATCTAGACTAAGTACAGAATTGTCCCTTCAGTCAAGCTGGACTGGTTTCTAAGAGCATCCAAAATTGAAACACACAGGGTTGAACATGATAGGAGTAAATGCATAGTATCTTTAAGGAGAATAGAATTTTTTGTACAAGCAATTTCTAAAAAAATGTATATATTGAATAATCACTCACCTACTCACTCACTTACTCGAAATCACTCATTCACTCACTTACACTCACTCATTCACTCTCATTCACTCTCATTTACTCACTCATTCACTCACTTTCACTCTCATTCACTCTCTCACTCGAGATCACTCACTCGAGATCACTCAATCATTCACGGAGCCACACTCACTCGAGATCACTCTCACTCACTCGAGATCACTCACTCACTCAATCATTCACTCACTCGAGATCACTCAATCATTCACTCACACTCACTCACTCTGAATAACTCACTCTGACTAACTCACCCACTCACTCACCCACTCACTCACTCACTCACCCACTCACTCACTCACTCACTCTCACTCACTCACTCACTCACTCACTCACTCACTCACCCACCCACCCACCCACCCACCCACTCACTCACTCACTCACTCACTCACTCACTCACTCACTCACTCAGTCCCATGAATAATTACAGTAAAATGACAGAAAACATAGTCTGTGATGTAAGACAGACAAAAATGATGTTCTAAACAAAGATGAGAATTGAACTGTTCCATTGACATCATCACACAAGGGAGGAAAGACAAGGATCATTGATGACCACGACATGACATGACACGTACCTTTATAGCGACGCTGTGCGGTGTATAGTCCTGGAAAAGCGCTGCTTTAGACGGAAGTTGGAAGCTCCCACCCTCCGTCTGCACGACCTGGCCTCCAAACTGGTCGCCCCAGGTCCTCTGGGCAAGCAGCGTGATGTCGCCTTTCTCGATGGTGACCGCCGGGGCTCCTAGCTTCGTGGCACCGATGATGGCGTCGAACAGACGGTCCAGGACCTGGCGGCCTTCCTGGACAAGTCTTCGTCTCTGTAAGGAACCGTTAAGACACCATGATGAGTTACTTCCACTCAGATGATTCTTTACGCAATAACAATGATTGAGATAATGTGCATTTCTGAAACAATAGTTGATGATATTCTATTTAAGAAAAAAGTTAGACCAACCATGAACCTTCCCATGCTGCTTAACCCTGTAACTAATATTAAATTTTAAATTGGTGCAAAAAATATTTATTTGTCTATTAGTTTTGCTGTTCAGCACGCACAGCCAGAGCAGCCCAACTAGCCTGTGGCTACTGCAAAGGGCTAACCCTGCTGACAAGGACAAAACATTAGTGTGGAACTGGGCATGGATAGAAACATTATTCTAGATACATAAATTAAGTATTGCATTAAAAAAGAACCAAACAAAAAGAACTAAAGGCTACTTCAGCACACAGAGGTTAAGCTAAGGTATGTGACTAATATACAGTAGTACATAGGGTATGACGTGTGGTCAGTTAATGACAGAAAGTTTGCATGTCTTTCAGGGATTAAATGATCCTAAGTCAACATACATGTAAGCATGTATCTTCGCTGGAATATTGAGAGGGACTTTTTTTACACCTGATGTAAAATCAAACAAGGAAGAACAGCTGACTATGTATGAGAATTGTGGGTGGAAGATGAACTCTAACAAAGAGACAACAAACTTGAATGTAGAGTAAAACCAAGAATTGAAAATTAAAATCATTTTTATCAATGACGTTTTGTTACCTTAGCTTGGTTCTCCTGCTTCTTTTCTTCCACCTTTTGAAGGCGCTCCTTTGGAGAGAGACTCTGGTCCTCCTCGAGATCAGAAGCGAGCTTCCCATCACCCTCTTCTTCACCTCTCTCTGGTTCCACAAGCAGAGAACCAATGGACTCCACCAGAGCTGCAGTAGAACAGAAGCAAAAAAATTAATGTTTGATTTGATTTTATATTTATTTATTTCTGTTTCTATTATATTTCTGTTATATGTCAGTGTTTGTCACATGTTTGGAGTCTTCCTCACAGGAAACATTGAAAAATTCCTTCAAAAGTTTTAAGTGATATATTTCTCCAGGCCTGGATAAAACAAAAAAAATTGAGACTACATTACAAGAGCACTGCATGACTGATGAACATGACATTGTACTTACATCCTCCCACAGACTGGACAGTCGACGGGTCAGACATGTCCAGCTGGTCCAGTTTGCTGGCGATGGACTTCAGAACACCCATGGCCATGTCCTATAGGACAGGATAAAGAACAGTTGTTTAAAACTAGCTAGATAGACTTCTAAGATTTGAAAGCAACACTTTTTGTTGCTCAACCAGCATTCAAATATGCAAACATGTTGGATAGAAATTTACTAATTGAAAGCAGAATAAAAAGGATTTTTGTGAGAAAAAACTTTCAAATTGATAACATGAAAATGAATTTCAAAATATTTTTGTTCAGCACATTGAGATATCAGAGAAAGATGAATAGCCATTGGCATGATGTGCAAACCTTCCATGCTGCAGATGTTAACATTGAAAAAACTACCTGACATAAAAGCAAAGGCTTGTGCATGATGCATAACAATATATAATACAACAGGCACAATCATGATACTACATAAACCAGAATTAGAGAAAGATCATAGTTTTCTGCACAGTTGCAAGTGTAGCTCCATGAGTAGTCAAGTCGTAGTTGTTGGTGAGGAGTCAAAAAAAACCATCAGAGATTTGTACCTTAACCTCCTGTGGAATGCCAGGACAGGACTTAATGACAAGTGATGATAACTCAGACATCGTTTGCAGGTGTTGCGGCGTCTGGGCCCGACCCATTTCAGAGGCCAAAGTTTTAATAGCCTTGTTGCACATCTATAACAACGGATAACAAGATTGAACACCAGGACTTTGTTCCTTAACCTGGCCATGGTCCAAACTGTCAGCTTTTCTGAATTCAATGCTTCCAAATGTGTAACATCTACAGACTACCAAACATGGTTTACCTGCGCCTTTTCCTCAGCAGCTGATGTCGGCTGCTCCAACTCAACAGCATGTCCAGAAAAATCCACAGCCTTCTCGTTAAAGAACGACAAAGTTGCAGACAAAGTTGGTCGTTAGCAACAAAGCAAAGAACTAGCCAAGGTTTATGTAAATGTAACATCTACTCTGAGTCATGATACCACGGTGACCATGCTTATGGAAATTTTTCATGATATCAACCATCGTGAGCCCCCTTGGTTGGTTTAACCCCCCTGCACCACATTACTGGGGAGATACCTGTGACATTGTTGTTATGAGAATAACTGATAGAAAGTTTGGAGTGTGACTAACCTGAGCCAGAATCTGGAGTACATCCTGTGGGTTTGAGGTGACGGATTCTGCATAGATGCTGTCCAGACCGTTACCAAGAGCCTATTGTACGGGAATTAAGGGCAGAACAGTCAGAATATTACTATTGGACAGGAGTTAAGGGCAGTACAGTCAGAATATTAATATGTGCCTTACTGTTGGACAGGAATTAAGGGCAGTACAGTCAGAATATTAGATAAAATGTGCCTTACTATTGGACAGGAGTTAAGGGCAGTACAGTCAGAATATTAGATGATATGTGCCTTACTGTTGGACATGAGTTAAGGGCAGTACAGTCAGAATATTAGTCATATGTGCCTTACTATTGGACAGGAGTTAAGGGCAGTACAGTCAGAATATTAATATGTGCCTTACTATTGGACAGGAGTTAAGGGCAGTACAGTCAGAATATTAATATGTGCCTTACTATTGGACAGGAGTTAAGGGCAGTACAGTCAGAATATTAATATGTGCCTTACTATTGGACAGGAGTTAAGGGCAGTACAGTCAGAATATTAATATGTGCCTTACTGTTGGACAGGAATTAAGGGCAGTACAGTCAGAATATTAGATAAAATGTGCCTTACTATTGGACAGGAGTTAAGGGCAGTACAGTCAGAATATTAGATGATATGTGCCTTACTGTTGGACATGAGTTAAGGGCAGTACAGTCAGAATATTAGTCATATGTGCCTTACTATTGGACAGGAATTAAGGGCAGAAGAGTCAGAATATGTTTCTATATTATATATACATGGCTTAGTTACAAAATCCAGTAGAAAGGAGCCCCTAAATACCCTCAGCTGTAGGAACTGCACAGTTTACCTGATCAGCTGGCGTTGCCCTGTTGCCCCCCGGTGGCCTGCTGCTGGTCTCCATGGTTTCTGGACGACAGAAACAAAAAGTATTAATCATTCAATCTCTAACCATGTCTTACTTTAGCAATAGCATCAAGTCATGGTATTCTTTCTCTCATGAGCTTGAGGGACTGAGGGTTTGCAATTTAAGAGCAGATTCAACAGTCAAAGCATGGAACAGCATAGTTTCAAAAGCCTCCTCCAATCTTTGATCACTGAAAAGGAGACTGTTATGGGACTAAGTAAAAAATCTACACCAGCTAACATACATTGGTGGTATGTACATATAGACTAACAACATCAATGCCTCATACATGTATATTGTACAACCTTGTAAAAAGTGGCCAGGCTGTTCCATGGATTTGCTCCGAGGCAAACAGATAAGAACCTACCCTTGGTTTCTGATCCGCGTTGTACAGTTGGAGTTGATGGTCTGGTGGACATGGATGTGGGCATCCCACTGGTCTGCTTAGTTGTTTCAGCAGTTGATGGTGTGACGGCTGTAGAGAAAAAAAATTAGCATTAAAATACCAATATCTAAAGTTACGAGGTATCTAACGATACCAACACTACAGCTGAGATCATTGGAACATCAGGTTTAATCCAGCAAAACATCAGATTCTGATTCAGTACTGAATGAATTGTTGATGATAAAAAATTATGTTGAATAAAAACATCATGGACTCTAATGACAAGCTCTATAAAAGTGTCCATTTTTAATGTTGGCCTCTCCAGTCATTGCTGGGAACCCACCGTCATCAGATGGTCCTTTGTCCCACCCAGCTTCCCATGCATGTTGTACGGTCGAAGTTGCAGGTTTGGTGGAAAGGCGGGTGGTCATCCGGCTTGTCTGCTGGGTTGCAGCAGCAGGAACTGTGGTTGGTGTGGCGGCTGGCAGAGAAAAGACTCAGGTTAAGAGTGAAAGAAGAACACTGATAAAGACCACAGCAAGAAGATTAGAACATGTAACATTACAGATACAAATTAAGTTCTAACTAGAGTTCCATGACCTCATGACTTTGACAAACGATGTTAACCTTTACGACTGACAAATTATGAATGTTTCACATTGATTATGGAAAATAGATCATCACTTGCAATTATATTCTTTGATCAAAATTTCCATCCAATGACAGTCTTATCTTAAAGGAGTCCTAAAGCCCAGAAGGGAGCGCTATTTTCTGATAGACTATGCTTCAATAAATATATGACTAGCCGACTTTTTACAAATTTCGGTTGTGCGACTTAAGCGGCGTGTGTTTGTAAAGCGATATCAATATCATTTCCCCCCATACTGAACCACAATAGATACATCCGGGAACTTTGGATTACAAAATGCTCATACACTTCAAGTCAACATAAACATTTTCGGCAAAAACGATAGGAGACAAGCACACCAATAAGCTGATTATTGAAAACTTACTTACTTTACTTTGCTTGACCTCTAGCTTGGGTGCTATCATATCAGGATGTCTAATACAGTGAGCTGCCAGTTTCATCTTGCGTGAATTGCGTGTTTTGAATTTCTCAATTTATTTGTATGTAAATCTTTATTGAACAGATAATTAGATTACACCGCTTATTGGAAAGATAATTAGATTACGCCGTTTTTTTCATTGTCAATAATTTCAGCATAAATGAGGGGCGATAAGGACACCAAGAAGGCCAATTGTTGATAAGATATCAAAGGAAACAAAACGATGCGATTTTTTCTTATCGCCCCTGATTTACATGTAGGTCTAAAACGTAATGTTCTTGGTCAAAGCATAGACACCAATGGGGTTGCGCAATGCAGTATGGGATAGTTTAGAGGGTATCTGGGGAGTTTGTCCTGGTTTCGATGCGTTTTAACTTAAGACTTGCATGCATAATGGATATTTTATTGTATACTGTAAAGTAATATGCATTTTTCACTTCCTAAAATTAAGGTCTGTCGGAAAATAGCACTCCCTTCTGGACTTTAGGACCCCTTTAAACAGAGGGCTATTCTAGCATTTCCTCATAAATCATGCAAATAAGGTTTTGATTTGAATAAATTATGTTTGATAATGATCACCTTTACTTAACTTCCAAATGCCGCCAGTATGAAATTCCTGTCAGTCACTACTATTGCATTATACTCTTTATAGCATTTGTCTCATTATTTATGCAAATTAGGCCTTTATTGACACCAAAAATTTGTGACCCCAGCCTGTGTACATCATGAGCTATCAAAACTGCTTGCTGCTATCGCGGGCATCCATTTACAGATTCTCGAGTTATTCTGTCCACAACAAAAACGACCAACACAAAAGGTCCAATTCAATAATAAGGGGACCCCCCCACGAGGACCATTTCAGAACTTGACCTTGGTATTCTTAACGGTCATTGTACTGTAGCTAATACGCATGTGCAAAATGTTCATTTACGACAAAATTGACGTTTTCCGGTAGTACATAAGAAGTTTTACGATAAGCCGCCCTTTTGCGGCATTTATGAGTCGGCAGTCTGTAGGTCTCGTTCCGCAGTTACTCCGCGCGTGTAGGGTCTAAAAGAGTCAAAAAAAGAATTGGGCCCGAACAGCGTGAGTTTATGTCCATCATAAATTCCCTTTTATCGCTCAGACCTGATCTGAAAGGGTTTGAGATGGAAGCTTGCTTATTACTGACAGGATCAGGCAGGGAAGTTTCGGCATTCGAGCGATTGGCGGACGTGGACGCTTTTTTTTACCTCAGTACTGCGGTCAGGCATTGTGAGCCGCGAGAAGTTCCCGTTAGAATTGGGGGAAAATTTTTTTATTGTTTAAACGACACGTGTGCTTGCTACAGAAAGCAAAATGCCGATACTGTTTTTTAATTGGATTAACAGGAAAAATCGTGGCATACTTTAACATGTAAGTCAATGGAACAGCGAAACTGGCGTATGAGACCTGTACTGACTTCCAGCCGAGTTCCGGTTTCGGATCGGAGTTCAAATCTGACCAGGGTACCAAATAGTGCGGCAGTAAATCGCCGAATCTGGGTGGTTGTCATGCTAAGTTTGGCTCCCCCTTGCTCGGTGATCGTTTTAGATAATCAAATAGTTTTCACATGTACCAAAAAACCCGTGATTTGTAGTATTTTCGGGTGTGGTAAAGTCGGACGGCCAGCGAAGCGTTTTTGGTATTAGTCCGCAAGCAAGGGTGATGCGGTTTTTTCGCCTGATGACCCAAATAGCTGCGTTCGACAAACTAACCAACAATCACCACGAGCCCACAACAGCAACGTACGGACCTCCCACGACGCCCATTTTCAAACTTGACCTTGCTATCGTCAACGGTAACTTGCCAACTAAAAATCATGAACAACCATTAAAGGATTCTCGAGTTATCTTGTCCACAAGAAAAAACACAAAAGGTCAACTGCAGTGACGTTGGGACCCCCCACGAGGCCCATTTCCGAACATGACCTAGGCATTCCCAACGGTAACTTGCCATCTAAAAATCATGAACATCCATTTAAGGATTTTCGAGTTATCTTGTCCACAAGAAAAAACACAAACACAAAAGTTCAACTGCAGTGCACGTGAGGTAGAACCTCCCACGAGGCCCATTTCCGAACTTGACCTCGGCATTCTCAACGGTAACTTGCCCACTAAAAATCATGAACATCCATTTAAGGATTCTCGAGTTATCTTGTCCACAAGGAAAAACACAAAAAACAAAGGTCAACTGCAGTGACGTAGGAACCCCCCACGAAGCCCATTTTTGGCCTTGACAATTGCCACCCCCAAGAGAACCTGCGTGCCAAAAATCGTGATCCTCTGACCTTGCCTTCAAGAGTTATCGTCCGTAATCTGCCAAACAGTGCAAAACCCGTTTTTAAGACTTCTGTCAAAGTCAATTAAGGTTTTAACATGTATCTAGGTGGCGCTCTTCGGGAGCAGCCGCCCTTGTTTTTGTCTCCTCGTCTTTCCTTAGTTTTTATCGTGTTTGTCTACATAGTCCGGCGCAACGTGTAATAGTATAAGGGTTTGGTGCACCCTAAGGACCTCAGGAAACCATACGACTCTCGGGCCATCGTGAATGAAGGTAACTATTGCGATTTCTCGTGCCTCTTGCCTGGACAGTGTGACCACCCGGCCCTGAACAATGGCGGGGATGGGTCTCTCCTACTACTGGTCTTGCTTCATCTGAGGTCTCAAGTCCATGGCGCAGCCTGCGGGACAGCAACTTAAGGATCATCTCCGCCACCTGGGCTTATTTCGCTTCCGCAGCCATCCGCGCAGATCTCGCGCCGGTAGGAACCTTCCTCGTAAAATCGCCACTATAGTCGGACATGGACGCCATGATCTCATTAACATCCGTCATCACCACCTGCGCCCTGCCTGCCTTATTAAGTGTGACATTAATAAGGTTCCATCGGCATCGCCAGCTGCACGAACACCTCAAGCAAACAACAACAGCCCCAGGTATAGTTACCAGCTACCAACATTCCAGATCCTTAACTCAAGATCTCTGTTAAACAAGCTTGACGAGTTTCAGACAGTGCTATCGACTAACAACACAGATATCGCTGTAGTCTCTGAGACCTGGGTTACCCCTGAAACTCCTGATCATCTTTTGTCGGTCGACGGTTTTACTATGTACTCCAGATGTCGTCACGATCGCCGAGGGGGTGGTGTTGCTGTGTACGCTAGAGACAGTCTCCAGTCAAGTCTCCTCGACATCCCGGTTCCTGACGCAATCGAGTGTCTGTGGGTAAAAGTCCGACCGTACCGCCTTCCACGGAATGTTTCCAGCCTGGCCATATGTGCAGTGTACTCTCCTCCCAACTCCGCTCACGAAGTGTTACTCGTTGACCACCTCGTTGATGCGATTGACTCACTCCGTGTTAAGTATCCTGACATAGGGATAATTGTTGCCGGTGACTTAAATCGGGTTGACGTAACAAGCCTGTGTGCAAGCCACAACCTACGCCAGGTTGTAAACCTGCCTACGAGAGGTCAGGCCACTTTGGATTTACTGATCACTAACCTGGCATCGTTCTACTCACCTCCGACTATCTCCTCACCATTAGGAACTAGTGATCACAACATAGTGAACTTCCAACCCAAAGCACGACCTGTGACCAACAGGACGGTTAAACGGGTGTACAGACCTATCAAAGACTCAGCGTTACGGCTCTTTGGGCAGTGGATTACATCACACGGATGGTCCGAGGTCTACACAGCTACTTCTGTTTGTGACAAGTCCCGTGCGATGTACGCGACAATGCAGGCTAAGATGAACCACTTCTTCCCATTAAAAGTCTCCCGTTCTCACCACCAGGACAAGCCGTGGTTAACGGCCGAGGTCAAATCCCTCATCCATCGCCGTCAACGGGCGTTTGCCAGCAGCGATGATTCCACCTGGAAATACTTGAGGAACAAAGTCCAAAGGAAGATCAAGGACTTGAAAAAGACTTACAACAACTCAAAAGTGAAATCTCTGAAGAAAGACAACTCCGCAAAGTGGCACAAGGAGATTAAATCCATGATAAACGTATCCTGTTCCGAACCGGTCATCCACATTGATGGGATTGACCCCACCGACAAATCCGGCATCGCCAACGAAATAAACAAAACACTTGGAGTAGTGATCCAGTCCCTGCCTGCAATTGACGCAACATCCCTGCCCGCATACTTACCCTCACTCCCGGTACCACTTGTTCAACCCTGGGAGGTCTACAAGGAGCTAAGCAACGTCAAAACACGTAAGGCAGCCGGCCCAGATGGCATACCCGGTAAAGTAATCAAGGAATTTGCATGTGAACTGAGTGAGCCATTCACTGACATTCTTAACAGTTCTCTACAACAAAGCTCAGTCCCAGATGAATGGAAATGTGCGGTTGTTGTTCCAATTCCAAAGACCAAACCACCGCTGATTACAGAACTTCGTCCGATCTCACTAACATCCCTGTTAGGGAAAGTAGCCGAACGTTTTGTGTCAAGATGGGTGCTGTCTGACATTACTTCCAGCATCGATGCTCAGCAGTTTGGTTGCCTTAAGGGTAAATCAACAACGCACTGCCTCTTGGATATGACCAACCAGATATTCAAGGCCACCGACAAACCCGGAATACTGTGTTCGCTTGTTTCTACGGATTACAGTAAGGCCTTCGACCGGGTGAGCCACAACATGGCAATCTTACGACTTCTTGAACTTGGAATGCGCCCTTCGGTAACTGCATGGATTGTAGACTTCTTGACCAATCGGACCCAATCTGTTCGTTACCACGGAACACTTTCCGACAGCCTGAAGGTCACCTGTGGACTACCCCAAGGGACCCTTCTCGGGCCACTGATTTTCCTGGCGTACGTCAACAGTGCCACGCACTCAGCCGCCTCTAAACGCTGGAAATTTGTGGACGATCTCAACCTTTTAGAAACGAGAAACCCCACCTCGAGTCCTTCTAACATGCAACAGGACCTTAACGAACTGTCCCTCTGGTCACAGGCTAGCCACATGAAGCTGCATCCGAAGAAATGTAAAGTGCTCCACACCCAGTTCAGAAAGACTCCCTTCACGCCGCCCTCACTTATTGTTAACAACATTGAAGTTCAACAAGTGAAAGTGTTGAGAGTTCTAGGTGTGATTCTCCAGGCTGATCTGAAATGGAACTCGCATGTGGACTCAGTATGTTCTAAAGCAAATCAGCGTTTGTTCTTTCTCAGGAAACTCAAGCACTTCCATCTCGCTACTGACGATCTCCTGACGGTGTACACTTCCTACATTCGGCCTATCCTAGAATACGCCGCTCCGGTTTGGCACTCCGGACTGCCAGGCACGCTGAGTGACAAAATTGAGAAAGTCCAACGGAGAGCACTACGGATTATCCTGGGTGCTGAATATACGTCATACACCGCTGCCTGCTCACATCTGGGACTGCCAACTCTCTCCTCCCGGCATAGAACACTGACCGAGACCTTTGCCAAGTCTCTTGTCCGTTCCGGGCAGCTTCAGCACATTCTGCCACCCACCAGAGGAAGTATCGGTGGCCGGCACACCCGTTCATCACACAAACTGAACCCTTTGTACGGCCGCAGGGGTCGGTACACAAACAGTGCCCTTCCGTATATGATTGAACGTTTGAACCACAGCTAGACTTTGTATTGCCCTTGACCATTTGTACTATTACCTGCTTGTTATTTCGAATCGTTGCGCTTTAAGGATAGACTTTTAACCTTGTCGCATTAATAGATATTTTGTGTATAAATCTCTTTTACTCCGTTTACTGTGTGTTTTACATGTTAAATCAAGCTTCTGTTCCCATTGTAATTGTATTGACGCAATTCAGCCATATTGGCTGCCATGTCTATGACAATGAATTGAAATAAACCACTCATATAATATCTGGACTACATCCAATATTTCCTTTTCTGAGGACAAATATGGAATATACATAATTACTTAAATGAACTATTTCCCCCCCAGCATTTAGATACAAAACTTAGATTAGTTACATGTACATGTAGTAGTTATGGCTGTGGTTGACTACACAACAGCTTTCAAAAAACTTAGTAAGATTTCTCTTACAAATGTTTTGTTCTTCATCATGACCACAGCAATGTTCAACTTGGTTTGATAGTCATCAGTGAAAGCAATATTCTGGTATCAATAGTGAGTCAGACTAAGTTCTATCTTTGGTTTTATCAACAATCAACAACAGCTACACTCTCCCTACCTGTGATTGCCGGTATCACGGCCGCCTCGCTCTGTGACCTCCAACCACCTGAAGAGAACAGGGCCGTCACCCTGACGATGTAAACAGTCTCCGGTAACAGGCCGACCACCGGAAACCACGCCTCGTCAGTGCTCTGATTGACAGCTGTCGTCATGTCCAGCTTGGAGACCACGACACGGTACCCCTGAAGGTCAGGGTCAGGGGATGGAGACCACGTGACCTTGAACCTTTCGTCCGTGATGTCAGTTACGGTCAGGTCCAATGGTGGATCTACAGCTGCAAGAAAAAGGATTAAAACAGGTGTTAAGAAATGTTTACTTTTAAAATAGATGTAAATAGAGCACCAAGCATGTGATTATAACCACAAGCAATACAACCATATTGATATGTTTTCGTGACTTAGATTACAGAGATTATCAAACACATTTTTAGAAGGCTTGCAAGTCCAAGTTACAAAATTATGCAGCTTCATTTTCCTAAATAAAACAGAATTTGGAGATAAAGAAATTTGTGAAAGAGAACAACTGCTATTAATGCATACAATACCTTTATCACAAAGCTGTGTTTTCCATCCATCCTGACACCCAGCAGAGCAGACACCCGATACCGGATCACAGTTCACGTTCCCGCCCAGGCAGTGGCCGCAAACTTAGACACAAAGAACTCAGTATTAACACAGTATATGTAATAGATAAGGCAATGTTCTTTTTACTAGATTTTCATTTCGAATGTTGGCAGTTAATTATGCTTACATTTCAATTTACCCCTCCTACATGTAGCTAAGCTGGTATATTGAATTTGGGTTAACAGAGAAGAGATGTGTAGTTCAATCAAAGTAATTAACATAAGAATAAGCTGCTTGCCATGATATTAATCATGAACTGATGTGAAAAAGGCCTATATGAAGTGATTTGAATAGAGTCAAAGAGCTTTGTGTATTAAACATTTTGACTTGAATGTGTATATGCCTCTGTGACAAACTACAATCACTTTTAAAATACCTTGACAGCCGTGCGCGTCTTCCATCAGCACGAAGCCCTGTCGGCAGGAGCACCTGTAGCTCCCGGGGACATTGGTGCAGATCTGGTCACACCAGCCGTTCACTGTCGCACATTCGTCGGGCTCTGGAAAAACAACAGAGGCAAAATTCAGGGTTTAAAACAAATTTACCTCTACAATTTAGGCTACATTTTTTACAAGTTAGAATTTCTTATCTGAATGTTGCTGACTCCCTGGCTGAAAACTAAAGTAAAGAGGTCACAAAACATTCTACATCAGAGCAAAAACAGTGCATTTGTTATTAAATAATGTTGCAGGAGAACCACATGATGTAGTCAGTGCTTTTTAATATCTGAATCCAGGTCATTGTAAACAAAGTTTATGTCCTCACCAGTCGCATCATGGCCGACTAGAGGCAGACTTTCCTGGCAAACTCCGATGGTGATGATCTCCACCTTGTACATTGTAGCGGGCTGGAGGCCGTCAATGCGAGCAGATCTATCTCCTGGACCCGGGGAGGGGCTGAGCTGTTCTGTCGCCTCCTTCTGTCCGTACATGATGCGGTATCCGGTCACCACCGCATCGGGGGGCACCCAGGTGAACCCTAGCGAGGACGTCGTCTCGGTCACAGGAACGAACTCCAGGTCAGTAGAGGAGATCATTCCTGAAAATAAGGGGTAAAGATTACTGTCTTCACCTAGCTTGATCAAGTATGTTTGCAAGGAATTGTGAAATACATGTATCTGCATCTACATGTATATCATATGTGAATGTCTGGTCAGGATTCTTCTTTATCAAAGCTTGCAAAAGAAAACAGAGTAGGGGTGAAGAAGGCGAGGGAGTGAAATGGCCAAGAAAACAGGTGCTCCTCTCAGTCTGCAGTTCCTGAGAAAACTGCTAGGGGGTCCACCTCTTTACTCACATAATTGCAAAATATAGTTTCTAAAAGTATATAATATATGATATTGTATGTATGTCTGGGCATGATTCTTATAATCATAGCTTAAACCAATCCAACAAACTTCTACAAAATAATGTTACTTTCACAAGGATGTGTATCTTATTCTGGTAAAACCCTTATTTTGTACGGACTGATCAGAAGAAGTTTTTCCTTACTTGTGGTTGCCTCTGTGGTTGTCGCGTTGCTCTGTGCCCGGCGACCATCAGACAGAACCGACACCGTCACCCTGATGATGTAATCAGTTTCCAGTGTCAGTCCCGCCACCTGAAGCCAGGTCTGAGCTGTGCTCTGATTGACAGCTGTCGTCATGTCCAGCTCGGACACCACCACGCGGTACCCCTGAAGGTCAGGGTCAGGGGATGGAGACCACGTGACCTTGAACCCTTCGTCCGTGATGTCAGTTACGGTCAGGTTCAATGGTGGATCCACAGCTGCAGGAGGCCAAAATTCAAGATGAGAAATAAGAACTATGCTTTCATCTGCTGATAATTATAAATGTAGTTCTCTGACTATCATGCATTTTCCTTAAACATAAACAAACAGTGAGCCCTCAAGTACTACATCTAGGACTTACATGCTAAGAGATACTTAAAAGTACCTAACTTAGAAGGAAAAAGCAAATGAATCAAAGCTGATTACAAAACCACTACACACTTTCATTGCAATGCTGTGTTTTCCATCCATTCTGACACCCAGCAGAGCAGACACCCAATACGGGGTCACAGTTCACGTCCCCGCCCAGGCAGTGGCCGCACTCTGAGACACAAACAACATGAGATCAACACTGTAAGATAATGTAGATAATTTATCCACCAAAAAGCACTCAAGCATACTGGATATGATTTACCCGCTGGTGGGAACAGGGAGTCAGAGAGGCCTTTGAGTCCTTTGAATAAAAGTGAGTGGTTCATCAGATTGCTAACTAAAATGATGCATAATTATGTGAAAAAAATGCAATCCAACCTTACCTTCACAGCGATGGCCGTCTCCCATCAACACGAAGCCCTGTTGGCAGGAACAGTTGTAACTTCCTGGGACTTTGGTGCAGTTATGGGCACACCCACCATTGTCTGTTGCACATTCATCCTCTGCAAAGAGTTCAGAAATAACAGAGGAAACAAACATTACTGGCTAAAAGTCCTGTGAATAAAAGTGAGTGGTTCATCAGATTGCTAACTAAAATGGTGCATAGGTGAAAAAAATGCAATCCAACCTTACCTTCACAGCCATGACCGTCTGCCATCAACACGAAGCCCTGTTGGCAGGAACAGCTGTAACTTCCTGGGACGTTGGTGCAGGTTTGGTCACACCCACCGTTGTCTGTTGCACATTCGTCAATGTCTAAAAAAATTCCAAAAATAACACACATTATTGGCTGAAAGTCCTGTAAATAAAAGGTCCACCGCCATTTCCTGACTCAACCTCATTATACTAACATACGTACCCCTAGCTCTATGCCTAGAAGTGGCCAAAAATAATTGGCCTTGCACTGAGCGACACCATTAAAAAAAAAAAAAAGTGGCCGCACTCTGAAACACAAACAACATGAGATCAACTACTACCCTGGCAAATGGATACTACCCTGGCAAATGGATATACCTGCCAAATGGATACATGGATACTACCCTGGCAAATGGATACTACCCTGGCAAATGGATACTACCCTGGCAAATGGATACTACCCTGGCAAATGGATACTACCCTGGCAAATGGATACTACTCTGGCAAATGGATACTGCCCTGGCAAATGGATACTACCCTGCTCAAAGCAAGGAATTCACTTAATTCAGAGAAATGTGCCACCTTACTTTAGTTGGAATAAGGGGCTGGGAGACAAGAGTTATATTATTGCAATGAAACTGTCTTACCTATGCATGTTGGAACAGGACCACTCCAAGTTCGGTCTGCCTGGCACCTCGCACTAGATGCTCCTTGCAGATGGTACCCTAGGTTACAGATCACCCTGTCGTTGTAGGAGTTCCCTCCATCAGGACTCAGCGCTTCATTTTCTGGTGGAGTCAGCGTTGGACATTGGGTAGCTAAAATGACAAACTAATGTTGATCAATCACATTTTAATTCAGACATATATTTATCATGTTGTCCATTATAAGGTCCATCCGTCAGATGGTGAACATTGACAACCTCCAGTTCACCTTCGGTGGAAAAGGCACCACCGATGCTATTTTCATTGTGCAGCAGTTACAAGAGAAGTCTCTGTACGTTGGCCTGGAGAAGGCCTTTGACCGACTGTTCCCAGAGAGGCAACAAAGCTTAATAAAGTTTTTTTTAAACCTGTGTTGAATCGATCTTACTTTATGAAGCTGACTCTTGGTCATTAACAAAGTCTTTATGTACATGTAATCTGCTTGATGGGAACTATACCCCCTGCTACGTGCAGCCCTGGACATTTTATGGAGGAGCCAACTTTATGGCAATATTGCCTCAGATTTCGACGGTCTATCCTGTTTGGTGCTGCTGACCATGGTGATCACCTGGACAGACATTATCTACATGGTGTAGTCAACTTTGCAAGACCTCTTGAGACTCAAGCCGCTAACATTGCATCTAGAAGAAGTATTAGAATGCATCCAAGGCACAATGTCATGTTATTCTTTGGAAAACTTGAAATGAAAGCGTCAAAATACAGTGCCATTGAACCTGTAATTGCCATGTGCAGTTTCTAAATTTTAACTTTTAAGTTTTAATTTTAAAAATTGACACTTTAAGAAATGTTGAAGCCGACAACGAACAAGTCATCTTCGCATGTCTCGTTTTATTCATTTATTTTTTCTATGTTATTTATTTATTTTCCGTCATGTTAAGCCAGAGTGGCCCAGCTCAGTGGTGTAACCACTGCTTTACAGCAGGGCCCTAGATTACATTATGTACATGTACATACGACATACAGTTCAAACATCAGCATGCACAAAGTCACAGTCCACATACAATAAATTAATGATGATAACAAAATTAACAAGTACAGTACTAATTAAAATAATAAACCATAATATAATAAAAATATATAAAGTCATAATCCAGTCCATTCTGGTAGGTGGTCCAGAGAGGTGACAGGCCAAGTTCTACTCAATCATGGATGTACAAGTTTTTATAGAAGGTGGCAGGAGGTTCCAGGCATTAGCACCTCTATATGAGGACCTGCACTTTCCACATTCAAGGTGTATTAGTGGCAGTTTCAAGAATAAATTAAGACTGTGTCGGGTGGAGTAGTTGTGAGATTCAGATTCTAGCTCTCTTTTATTACCCTGGAAGTTCAGTTTTGACTAAAAAAAGCAGCCTTGTACATTCATTGTAGCAAGAGCAAGTTTCTCCTGGATACTTAAGGGTTTTCCAGCCTAAAACAGAGAATTCATCATTTCCAACATGATGTGTAAATGGCAAGTCAAGAATATGTCCAGTTATGTAGTTTGTCAGAAAGACCTTTTCCCCATATCATATCACAGTAATCCAGTTTTGACAAATCATGCAGTTAAATAACATTACATTAAGTTAAACATAAAATAAACTGTTACAGAATTTATTTATTTATTTACAAAGTTCAACAACATAACACCGACGCCCACCACCACATCAATTAGATTTTGGTCGTACCAGATCAGGACTGGTGTAACGTTACAGCTATATTCTGTGTGTTTTTTTGAATGGTTGTTTATTTCTGATGTGAAATTTTTCATAGTGTCAATAGTGTGGCAATAATACAAATACCTGCTGAGCCTGCGCACACAGTGTACACAATCCTGTCTCCGCTCCCGTCTAAGCCATTAAAAGCTGCTGATGTGTGGGCCAGACTCCAATGACTCTCACGTATCCCACGTTGGCAGTCGCTGGTGAGACAATATTGAATGCCGAAACTCCTGCCCGATGTAGCCCCGGCTGAGAAAGCCAAGTTCGCTACCTCAGCTACACGATCGGCCGGGGGACAGCCGAGCACGTTGTTGATGTAGGGGTCAGAGTTGTACTCAGTCACGCACCTGGAAACACAACAACGTTTGGAAGATATCTCAACCACTGGGAACTCTTGAACCCTTCTAACAAAAGTGAAAAGTTCCTGCAGACTTTGCCTGGCCTCCCTAATTGGACTGTGGACTTTACATGCAATGGAGACAATATAAGACATACTGTGTCACTGGATACACAACAAATCTTTAAAGTGAAATAATGACCATTCCAAATGGTACATGTATCATGAGCTCAAATTTCAAAGTCATGGATGAAAATTCCATTCACTAATATATATTACAAATTACTAGTAATTTGCAACAGCCAAAGACTGGATATTACAGTAACTACTACATGTGTAATTATTTACAATGTAACGCAAGGTTACCAGTTTACGGTCGATTTATGGAAAATTACATTTTTTGTGAAAATGTGTAGGCAGAACCAAATATCTAACCCATGTGAAGAAATGGCAGTTCGTCCGTTAAAAAAGTGTGTGCCATGTCATTTCTTCCCTGCATGTTTGGTGCTATGCCAGCATGTAGTTATGAAGTAGTTAACAGTGAAGAATTCCTGTAGAGTGACCAATTAACAGTCACTTGAATCTTTGTCCTTGTAGCAACTTATAAGCACACAAATCCAAACAATTTCCGCAGAAAATGACCAAAGTGATCAACAAACAAACCACGGTATTAAAAATGGTAGTGTCCCAATGTCGCATGCAGTAGCGCTGTAGTGATAAAATGAGGTTGGACCGCCAATTTTACCTCAGTAGAACATGACATAAAGGCCCATGATGTTCCATAAAACTTGCGCAATAGATTACAAGCGTCTCTGACGACTCCAAACACAACAGTGTGTCGTGAAAACCCGGGCAAACTGTTCCTTTTGGACGCAGGAAGCCATTATTGCATAAATTAGTACAACAGCGCCACTGTGCGACTTTTACTTACCTTTCAGTGACTGTAGTTCAAAACAGTGAAATCACGTGATGCAATGATGATGATGATGATAGAAATGGCGTTCGAAAAAACGCTGGTCAGTGAGAACTGTTGCAGTATTTATGCTTGATTATATCAAGGTGTTTGAAATTTTCATAACTCAGAACACCATGGATGATTGAGATAAGAAAGCAAGGTTTGATGTAAGCTGTTGTTGCAATTTCCTAGCATTCTAGTGATTTAAAAGAAGGGACGAAATGTGGAGCATTGTATTACGTGATAAACACGACATGCGTCCGTGTCCATGTTATCTTGGTGTCCCGTCATTTAGGAAGATATTCCGTTGTGTCGCTGAATGCAAACTTATTCCCGTGCATTGAATAAATAAAAGACACGGATAAGGATCATATTCATGTTATTCCTTATTGCTCATGAGGCTTTATTTTTGCAACGTACACCTCAAAGTGCGGCTGCTAACTGACCGTAAACTGGTCTTGCACGTAAACTGGTAACCTTGTGTTACATGAATAACTTTTTCTATAATTATGAATGTCAAAAAGGCGTGATTTTTCACAGAAATGCGATATCATCAGTCAGTTTAGTTCATCCTATTTAGGTGACGCCGCAAAGTGCCTCCACAAGTTCCTGTCTCGCATGACCGAGGACCATTCAACACCCTGTAGTCCTGTATCCACTTCGATCACCTTCATCATCAGTCACCTGAGTTATGTAATTATATACGATAAAGATTAAAATGCAGATGTCTTTATCATTATTTATATGCACACTCCTGACTCCAGTTCCAGCCCAGATCACAAGACAGGATTGCTTCGTTGCAATTGAATTTAAAAAAAAAATAAAAACAAGACAGGATTACTACCAGCGTGCACTATGACTGTTCTGAATGTCACACATCCTACCGGATATGGTCAGGGTCGCTGCTGCTCCCACCCTCGACTGCATAGTTCTCCCCACAGCCCGTCGGCCTCAGTCCGTACTCAGCGCAGAGGTTCTGGTAGTCCCTGCACCACTCCACAGTGGCAGACAGGCCGTCAGCTGGCAGCTTCGCCTCGATGGCGAAGAAGTCGACTCCTTCATACGTCTGGTTTGCAGTACGGAGGACCTCAAAAGCATGGTTTCCTGGTGAGAAAAGGGAAATTTAGTTCGTATAAACAGCGTCATTGATATTGATCATGACCTTGAAAATATCAGAACATTTCAAAATTCCTTCATCTGTGATCCCTGCCGGGCGGGGTAAGCTGTTACATCAGACACTGCTTCATCAGAATCAATCTCATTAGACATATGATAGGGTGCGGATGATCAATCATTCGTTCCATTTCGTTCCATTTCGTTCCATTTCGTTCCATTTCGTTCCATTTCGTTCCATTTCGTTCCATTTCGCACTTTCTGGGGTCCCATCATTTAATATAAACCAAGATTTGCCTGAAACAAAGAAGATATTCCACTATTTTTACTTGCAACAAGGACTGCAACAAGGACATCATACAATAATGTCCTTGCTTGCAAACAAAAAATTAGAAAAAAAATACAACTATCTGCACCTGTATAAAACTGTACCTTCAACAACCATGAAACGGTTGGCTGGTTTGCCTAACAAGTCTTCAAATAATTTGCATGTTTATAATGTAAACAAAAACAGCGATCATCGCTCGTATTATCCAGATATCATGTCAGACAACTGTTATGTGACATATATGTGTAAACTATATACGCAGATGCATTGCCTTTTGTTGCAGTACATTTGACCCTCCATAGTCCATCCATCAAAAATAAGGTTAGATCTTGTTATACCCTTGATGAAAGCTGTACAGACATGTATTTTCGTTGAACGGTAGCGTTCCGCACGAAGTTTGAGGTGCCCCCCTCCCCTCCGGTCTTCAAGAGAGTCTATAATAACTCGGCCTTGTAGCTGGCAAAAGTCTGCTGCTCACTCAAGCACCAAGGACAACTGAACTAGAAAGAGCCTAACCACGGTGGTCTGTTGCTACGGTATTCTTTCCCATTGCTAGGCGCGTTCGAAAAAGTATCGGGTTACAAGACGCAATTTTAGGCTAACCGTAAAACATTTGAAAATAAACAAATAGTATCGAAGGGTAAATTTCGTCAAAATGAAATGAACTTATTGTGTTTACATAATTTTAATGTTAGATGTTTACGTTAAATCACTGGTTTGTAAAAGTTTCACTCCAAAAGACGTTTATTTTCGGGTTTCGGAGCGCTTGCCAGAGTCAGTCCGAGTCATCGTTTTAGGCAAACCTCGTTAAGTATTGGCTACGTGTATTACCCCAAATCCCCGATTCCTATATTTTTCGACGACTGGGAATAAGATCAAAAATCGTGTTTTATGAATTTTTTAATTTCTGATTTTAAGTATGGTTTTTGGCGACATATTGGTGAAAAAACGGCATTTTTGGACAATTTTCGCACTAAATTACCCATAATTTAAAATTGAGGCCATTTTTCAAAAATCCCTAAAACACGATTCTGGGGACAACGGTTACAGTCATTTTGAGCCGTGAATGAGGTATGTTGGCCTCTCCATGCTTCCAAAACTTAACGAGTTTTGCAGACATGTCATGTCGCCCGAAAGTGGGGAGTGTGTTGTTGATACTAGCGTTAAGAATCATTACAATATTCAAGGTCACCCACGGATACGACAGTAGATTCGCTACATGTTACATGTCTACAACAAAATGATAGCGTACATGTACTGTCCAGGAAACGGTTTGTATCTGTAGAAAAGTGTTGTTTTTATCTGTTGCGAGGCACGGAGAGGAAAGGGCCTGTTTTCGCGGGTTTATTGTAAATGACCGGAGATGACCCCCTAATAGAACGCGCGTTCGGTTCGAATTACTCAGATCGAGTTCGATCGAACCCAGTTCGGGTTCTAGAAAAGGTGGGAACTTTGCAGCCCAGATTTGACCACCGTGAACCTCGGAGTCAACGAGGGAATCGCAGTTAGAAGTTGAGAAATCCGATGAATACATGATAATATAATAGCCTGCCTGCCTCGGCGCGTTACAAAATGTAGAATAACTTCCGGGTCGGAGTTCAAATCGATTCAGTACTCGTAATAAACCGGAAGTCCGTGGTGTTGCTCGGTGGATGTCCTTGAATAATACCATGGAGTTTTATAACTCCATGAATATACCAAGGATGTCCTTGAATATACAAAATGTAGCTGTGCAAAGATTATCTTGATTTTTAATTGCCAGACAGTGACCATTTAAAAAAGAGAGCCGTAAAAAATCCTGCTTCAAAAAAGACTTGCACTTGATGCAAGCACGTCTAACCATGGAGTTATAAAACTCCATGGTCTAACCCTTGTTTCGGGAAAAAGAAGAAGAAGGCCAAAAATGTCAAAAATGCCTAAAAACACGCCCGCCAAAACTGATAAGATGATTCAAAGCCTAAACCTCTGCTTGGAGAGTAATCATGTGGGAGTTAGACCCGCCCATACACTGACCTTGAATATAAATTGGTTGTGCAAACATGTTACAGGTTATACATATGCTATCGGGGCCTGAGTCACTAGTATATCTTACACTACAGGTGTGAAACAAATAGAGGCGAGTAGAACAGGAAAAAACCCTGGCTCCCAGGTGCCGGGAATCGAACCCGCGCCAAATCCGGGCAGCCAGTCCACGAGTCATTGTCATAACCGCTAGGCCAAAAGGTCCAGGACCAGTTGGGCTGGTCAGTTGGTGGCGTATGAACCCCACTGTTACAGGTGGATTCACGTCCCGTTTTTCCTAGTCTCCACCAGACTCCCTGTGCAGGCTGAATAAATCGGCCGAAAAGGGGATTTAATTACCAACCTGAAGCTGGCCGCCTGTTGAGCCGCCCATTCGAGCCCCCGTTTCAGCCCCCGTTTCGTGACTACACCGAGTATAGCAGCTGATTCAGATGCCGATTCGAAAACACGAAAATTCTCCAGATTCCCCCAAAAGCCAAAACACAAATGAGGAATTGTTGCAAATGGTCTGTCATAACCCATAAAATATAAATTCAAACAGAGATGATATCAGAAAATACCAATTAAACGATAAAGTGCAAATTAAAGAATTGCTACCGACACCTAGCGACAATATCATAAACTGCGGAAGCTGGCCGCCGATTCAGGCGCAGGTCTAGCTTGCAAAATCTTACATTTTCACGAAACAAACGTAGCACGTATATTTCTGTAGTACATTTAAGATTGCTTCAGACCCAAATCGTCTACTAAAAATGGGAAACAAGCCTGCTTATTTTAATTCGCCGATTCAAGTGCAGTTTCGTAGCCTATGAATCAGCCGCCGATTCGTGCTACATACATACAGATAAACGGTCTATCTGCTAATGAACTGTACGTGGCCCGTGAACCTGAAAAACCGATCATGATAGCTAATCACCTATAGTATCCAATGAATGTATTGGATTTGACGGTCCGGATTTAATTAAGGTGCCACGGCCTCACTAATTAAAATCTTGAAGCTGGCCGCCGATTCAACTGCAGATTGGTAGCCTGGGAATCAGCCGCCGATTCGTGGTGAACTACATACATACAGATAAACGGTCTATCTGCTAATGAACTGTACGTGGCCCGTGAACCTGAAAAACCGATCATGATAGCTAATCACCTATAGTGTCCAATGAATGTATTGGATTTGACGGTCCGGATTTAATTAAGGTGCCACGGCCTCACTAATTAAAATCCTGAAGCTGGCCGCCGATTCAACTGCAGATTGGTAGCCTGGGAATCAGCCGCCGATTCGTCGTGAAATACAGCCATACAGATAAACGGTCAATCTGCTTAGTAATGAACTGTACGTGGCCCGTGAACCTGATAAACTGTTGATGACAGCTAGACATTTAGGGTATCTACGTAAGGTGTTAAATTTGACGGGCCGGATGCACTACAGCGGTACTAATTGAGACAAGTAAGGATGTCAAACTTCCCTTCTCCATTGAATAGTTACAGGGGAAAGGTTTGTCTGCAATTCAACTAAACTATACGTGGCCTGTGAACTTGAAAAACCAATTATGATAGCTAATCAATCACCTATAGTGTCCAATGAATGTATTGGATTTGACGGGCCGGATTTAATTACGGTGCCACGGCCTCACTGATTAAAATCCTGAAGCTGACCGCCGATTCAACTGCAGATTGGTAGCCTAGGAATCAGCCGCCGATTCGTGTTGAACTACATACATACAGATAAACGGTCTATCTGTTAATGAACTGTACGTGGCCCGCGAACCTGAAAAACTGCTGATGACAGCTAGGCATTTAGGGTATCTACGTAGGGTGTTAAATTTATGTACTACAGCGGTAGTATTGAGTACATGTAAGGATGTCAAACTTCCCTTCTCCATTGAATAGTTACGGGGAAAAGGTCTGTCTGCAAGTCAACTAAACTATACGTGGCCCGTGAACTTGAAAAACCGATCATGATAGCTATTCGCCTCACTAATTAAAATCCTGAAGCTGGCCGCCGATTCAACTGCAGATTGGTAGCCTGGGAATCAGCCACCGATTCGTGGTATTCTACATACATACAGATAAACGGTCTATCTGTTAATGAAGTGTACGTGGCCCGTGAACCTGAAAAACTGTTGATGACAGCTAATCAGCTATAGTGTTCAATAAATGTATTGGATTTGATGGGCCGAACTTAATTTTGGTGCCACGGCCTCACTAACTAAAATCCTGAAGCTGGCCGCCGATTCAACTGCAGATTGGTAGCCTGGGAATACAGCCATACAGATAAACGGTCTATCTGCTAATGAACTGTACGTGGCCTGTGAACCTGAAAAACTGTTGATGACAGCTAGGCATTTAGGGTACCTACGTATCTACGGGTCACGTACAGTTCATTAGCAGATAGACCGTTTATCTGTATGTAGTTCACCAGAAATCGGCGGCTGAATCCCAGGCTACCAATCTGCAGTTGAATCGGAGGCCAGCTTCAGGATTTTAATTAGTGAGGCCGTGGCACCGTAATTAAATCCGGCCTGTCAAATCCAATACATTTATTAAACACTATATGTGATTAGCTGTCATCAACAGTTTTTCAGGTTCACGGGCCACGTACAGTTCATTAGCAGATAGACCGTTTATCTGTATGGCTGTATTTCAACACGAATCGGCGGCTGATTCTCAGGCTACCAATCTGCAGTTGAATCGGCGGCCAGCTTCAGGATTTTAATCAGTGAGGTCGTGGCACCTTAATTAAATCCGGCCCGACAAATCCAATACATTCATTGGACACTATAGGTGATTAGCTGTCATCAACAGTTTTTCAAGTTCACGGGCCACGTACAGATCATTAGCAGATAGACCGTTTTTTTGTATGTATGTAGTTCACCACGAATCGGCGGCTGATTCATAGGCTACGAATCTGCACTTGAATCGGCGAATTAAAATAAGCAGGCTTGTTTCCCATTTTTAGTAGACGATTTGGGTCTGAAGCAATCTTAAATGTACTACAGAAATATACGTGCTACGTTTGGTTCGTGAAAATGTAGGATTTTGCAGGCTAGACCTGCGACTGTATCGGCGGCCAGCTTCCGCAGTTTATGATATTGTCGCTAGGTGTCGGTAGCAATTCTTTAATTTGCACTTTATCGTTTAATTGGTACTTTCTGATATCATCTCTGTTTGAATTTATATTTCATAAGTTATGAAAGACCATTTGCAACAATTCCTTATTTGTGTTTGAGCTTTGGGGGGAATCTAGAGAATTTTCGTGTTTTCGAATCGGCATCTGAATCAGCCGCTATACTCGGTGTAGTCACGAAACGGGGGCTGAAACGGGGGCTCGAATGGGCGGCTCAACAGGCGGCCAGCTTCAGGTTGGTATTTAATTGGCCAGAGGAGTTAGCCAGCATAGAAGCCGCCGAGCAGGCAAATTGGAGCTTCTATGGCCGGCTAGCTCCTCCCTTTTTCGTCCGATTTTTACTATTTATCCACTGCCTGCACAAGGAGTCTGGTGGAGACTACGTTTTTCCACCCTTTCTTTCTATTCCTGTTTTGGGCGTGCCGACCATGTGGATCCCTTTGTAGTTTGCACATAGAACTGTTTTTCATTTTTGTTAATGGCTGCCACTACCAATTAATGACTCAGCATGATATCGACGAAAACCGCATGTGGCATGACAATGTTGATGGTTTTACAGCAAAGTAATGGGATTTGAAATATTAATGACAACACCAGCTTCTTACAATGATTGAAGCCTACTCTTAATACCATGTAATCATCTCCACATAAGACCTTAGAATGCTTGCTGACTAATTGCTCCCATGTCTCACACGCGACGTTCCATACTGATTCCAAATTTGTAACGTTACGGTTCTTAGTGGCAAATGTGCAGATCTTGGCACACTGGCGACACCAAATCTGTCTTTGTCCTCATCAGTGTCTGGACACAGTATCAACGATTAGCCGAAAGGCCCTGTGGGCGTCACTCCACCGTACAGTGAGGATAGTGGCGTAAAGTGCCTTTTCCAAGGGCACAACATCGGGCATGTCAGGGGATCGGGCATTTTGTTACACTTGAATTCTGTCAACTTTCTTAATTTTATCTTCCATGTGTCCAGAATTTTGTTCTCCACTATGGTATCATTTTTTTCTCTCCAAGTTTTCTTTTATAACCGCGCAACACCGGTATAGAGGGAGTGTAAAACAAGACAGCTGGCTGCAACTTTCTCCCCTCCTTGTGCCATTTTTTTCTCTAGGTTTTCTTGAACTTGCAACTATGACAGTTGATAAAAAAACTGGACATCTATAAATTTTTGTTTTCTATATATATATATAATTATTCATTAAATCATAACACTATAGTCGATGACGTAGCCGTGGCCTGGTAAAGGAATTTGAAAACAAGTCTATAAGATGGATCTGTTTGCAAACTTTGGCTTCAAAACCTAAGCTGTATCATGGTATATCATCACACCTGGCACCTACCGATGTCTCACAAACCAAGCTTTGTCACAGGTTGCCTCAGTATGACCGGGTACAAATCAACATTCGGTTTGAACGGGCTTGGTAACTGGCGTATATTCATGATACGTGTATTTCTTTTTAAAAAAGGTGCCACAGAGATCCGTAAAAAAGGCTATAGATACAATATACATCGGTTAAATAACGAAGTTTTGACCACACACCTACACTCAGCTTTTTCTGTCCCAAAACTGCGCAGCAAAATTGCATGTACACTGTCAGCTATAATGCACTTTAAAAACACTTATAAAAAATATAGTATTCGAGGTTCTTGGGCAAGTTACTGCGCTAACTTTGTTCTATACCTAGGACATAATGCGACGCATGTTCATCTGTTTTTGGAGGCGCGTTTGTTGTATAAACCATCTTACCTTGTCCGCGGCCGGTAGTGACGAGACAAGCTGCGATCACAACGGTACAGAACAGACGGAAAGCAGACATTTTCCTTGGCTTCTTTCCGTCGGAATTTGTCCAGTAGAAATATGGAACTGCAACTACAACTTCGAAGTAGGTTTTCTACACAGGACACTAAACGAAGATATCACTGTCTGATGACGTTATAATTGATATGTTGTATATATAAACTTGTTGCTGGGAGGGGCGAAACCATTGCAACAATGGGTGCGAACATTTTCCAGAATATGCGAGAACAGAGTTACTGACAGTGCTGAAACTTCATGCTGTTTACAACAAAATACATTTTTGTAAACTAATCCTTGTGGCGCGCATAACGTACGTAATAAACCTCATCCTTTTAGTGTGGAATAATTTTCACATCGGGCCTCCCCCTCTTCTGTTGCAATATTAAAGTGACCCAACTGTTGCTTTGAGCCAAGAGTAGGAAAACAAACGGACAAAAGGCGCTGTGGTCACCTAGCAACGGCAACTTGTTCATCTCTTTGTCTCCTTTTTACATTTTTTCTTTCTCGCAATTGACCTTAGTGACTGCAATGGAGTTAGTTATGAAGCAATAATTCTCAAGTTATTGATGTTTTTTTAATACCCGTACTGTTGACTGAAATTCTCCCTCATCTTGTGCAATTTTTTTTCTTAGAGCTCAGTATCGTGCCTAGCTCTGTGCTCTAATATAATCCTAGGGATTAGAATTCAGGGATGAAGTTTGAAATATTTATGACGGCGGCAACAGGTAACAATGGGTGGGATTAGTCTAAGTGCCTTCTGCTAATTTTCCTGAGAGGAACATACGCGAATATATTTTTACACGCAGTAAAATTTCTGTGGTTATTTGTCCTTGTCAATGTCAATATGCGTGTGTACTTAGTACACAGATGGAAAGTCTTTCACTTTATTATGAAAATAAGGACCTAATTTGCATAATAAATGTAAAAATTCTATGATTCCTAGTGGTATTAAAATGATGGGAATTTCATAGTTGTGACATGTGTAAGTTAGTTAAAGGTTAACATCACTTTGCATATGCATAATAGATGATGACATATTGAAATGAAACATTGCCAAATATATGTAATTTGGGTTGAGGGAACCATATTTCATGGAGATATGAGGTCTTCGAATTCTTGTTGATGATTGTATAGTGATTCTCCATGTACCAATCCGTTTTTTACAATAAAGATGTTTTTGAAAAAAAATTAAAATTCCTCCCTCCCTCCCTCTCTCCCTACATCCCTTTCCCGTCCATTCATCCATCTATCCATCCATCTATCCATCTCTTTCCCCATCCCTCCCTTCATCTCTCTCCATCCCTTTTCCCATCTCTCCCTCCCTCCCTCTCTCCATCCCTTTTCCCATCCCTCCCTCCCTCTAAATCCCTTTCCCCATCCCTCCCTCCATCTCTCCATCTCTCCATCCCTTTTCCCATCCCTCTCTCCATCTTTCCCCATCCTTCCCTCCCTTTCTCCATCCCTCTGTTCAGAAGTACACCCAGTGCAGTTGTAAGGTGTAAGTAGATATGAGTTAGCGCGATGACGTCAGGACCAAACGGGGGAGCTAGCTGTCGAAACGTGTATCGCAGCACAAACAACCCAAGCAACATGGAACATTTGCATATCTATAGGTCCGGCCGTTTACGTGGACTGCAAACCGCACGGCACATATAAATACACTATGACCACATTTAGAAGAATAGTTCTCGCAAAGGAACCTGTATGTATTAGGGGGAAGCTACGTTTGGTTAACAGTCAGCACAGTCACAGAACCCGCTTTGCTTCTAGACCGTCTTTTGTATTAGATAAACCCAGAACCAATGCCTTGAAGAAGTGTTTCACATACAGGGCTGTAAGTATGTGGAACGACCTTCCACTTGTGCATGCAGTCCACACAGTCCTTGAGGTTGTTTAAGAGGGGCCTCTATGAACATTTCCAACTGTAGTACAGTCACCGTCACTACTTGTGCAATAGGATTGTTGTTTTTAAATACTTTTGTAATTGTGAAATTGTATTAAACTGTAATATGTTGTATGTTGTTATTGTGACTGTTAAGTATTGTATATTGTGACTGTTAAGTATTGTATATATGTATATGTGTGAATGCCAGGAAGACTAGCGGTGGACCCGGTCTGGGCCCACCGCTAATGGCAATTCGAATAAAGTTTCAAGTTTCATATGCTTCCCGGACTTCCGGGTTTTGGCTTCAGAGGAGTAGATCGGGAATTTTCGGTCACACAAGTGGTGAATATCACATCTAAGACACGATACGGCATCCCAGACTCATCCTTTATCTTCTACATTTGAAGTGGGGTCGGACTGGCGCAGCGGTAGCGTGTTCGGCTCGGGTCCAAGAGGTCCCGGGTTCGATCCCCACCCATGTCACCGATCTTGTGCCCTTGGGAAAGGCACTTTACACGAATTTCCTCACTTCACTCAGGTGTAAATGAGTACCCAGCTTCGGCTAGGGACGTCCCTCGGATAGGACGTTAAATGGAGGTCCCGTGTATGGGGAGAGCCACACCCCACGCACGTTAAAGAACCCACCGCACTTATCGAAAAGAGTAGGGGACCTTCCCGGTGTGAGTCAGGTTCAAACCTCCTATGGCCGCACTTGGGGTCGTATTGAGGTCACCTGAGTTAGCGCCGAATGGCAGCCGCTCCAGACCCTTGCGATTAAGCCCCACCACCATTGTAAGCTCCTCACAATTCAGTCCTTGGCCGGCCCACCTTACTACTTACTACATTCGCATCAACTTACAAAATGTCGATTTGAGGTGGGTCATGTAGTTTACCGTGCAGTGCAATACGGTCGACTCGGACCGACGCCCGCAGTAGAGAGTAGATTTCCGGCTATATCATTATTGAAAAGAGTATCTGATACATGGTTTACGGTGCCTGGTGAGTTCTTTAAGTCGCACATCCTTGCTGCTGTCCAAAACGTAATTTTAGACGTTCAAAGACCACATCGCGAACAGCAGCTCTATTCTCAAGGCGCGCAGTCATACTGCAATACTCATAATGGGCGCTGGACGGTGCAATATATCTGCCAAGGACAGATGACAGCCAAGCAATACAACCTTTAAACACCACCCTGTAAAATGACTAAAAGATCCCCAAATCGACATTTTGTACCGTGATACGAATGTAGGAGATAAAGGATGAGTCTGGGATGTCGTATCGTGTCTTAGATGTGATATTCACCACTTGTGTGACCGAAAATTCCCGATCTACTCAGAAGCCGAAACCCGGAAGTCCGGGAACCATGCAAATGAATAATACCGACCTGATCCAAATGAGTAAAACCCCTGTCACACATTCACGAATTTGGCCTCCCTAACATTTAATAGCCGAAAGTCACCACCTCCCCCCCCCCCCCAACCATGGTTAGGTGTAGGTTGGCGCAAAGTCGGCTGATGTTCGGCTACAATTCGGCTGCGCCTGCCGAATGCTTCAAAATGTTTAGGTTAAAACATTCAGGGGTTGGTCAGGAGGCTCGACCATAGTTGGCTGGTACGTGTTCGGTTTTAAGTCAGCAGAATACCAGCCAACCATTCGGGAGTAAGTCAACGGTGCTTAGGGAGTTTTCTAATAATAATAATAATAATAATGACTTTTATTAGCAAAAAGGCAGACTAACACAGTTGAGTCTGAAGTATCATGCTAATTTACATCTGACATCTTTAAAATCAATCACAATATTAAAAAAACAGCTATCAATAGAGGATTTAAAACATGAATCATATTGCTAAGTTCATCACTTATTGAAATACGATGAATCATATATAATCGGAAAAATAGCGAGTGGTCTGCTTAACGTAGCTCGAGAATATAGCTTTTGATGTTATAAAATATATACAACAAGGCGAAGAGATAATTCGAGAAAGCACATAAGTTACTTTTACATATATGCATTTCTATACAAGCAATTTATGGGGTCAAATTTGACTCAAATTTGACTCAAATTTAATTAAATTCGTTTCGATTCGTATAGAAAGGTAAAAGTGATTTTTTTCGAGTGTAGGGGAGCCAAAATCCGTCGTGCTGTTATCTTTAGACACTATTCGAAGTATAAATCGGTAAATTGAGTTTTGACCTTTGACCCATCATGTGACGGTCCTATGCCAGCTGGAAGAAAATGCGTGTTTTTTTACTCCCAGAAATGTTATGAACACACGATGGTGACTTCTTCAACATTCCGTACTAGCGATGTGGAATCCCGGGGATTATTCTAAAGCTTAACACCTCAAATTCAGTCAGGTTGCCTTGGTTAGTGCGGATCGAGAGGCGCTCCAACGGAGTGACACAGTTTTTGTGAACCAAACTTTGCCCCCAAGAAAAAAAGTTGCCATCGGCCGCCGGAGTTTGGCGATTCCGCTTGTGGTTTTGAAAGAGCGACCCCCCCGCCCATGATCATGCCAGTACCGGGGGAGCCCGAGGTGCGAGGTACAGGCGGACAGGTGGACGGTAAGTTTCTCTCTGGCCAAACCCGAAACCTTTTGTTTTGGGGACTTCTCTGTAAATAGGAAGTGGGGAGGGGGGCGGTGCTCTGTCTTCTTCTTCTTCTTCTTTGAGTAGGGCGACCACCTTCGATCTGTCGAAGATTTTGTTGCCATGACGGGTTTACTGCGCAAGGGGGGGGTGGAGTGATATGTACTAAGAAGGTAGGGATTACTGGACTTGTAGTTTGGACTTAAAGCCCTCTAGATTGTTACAGAGGGCAGTGTCCGCAGTCAGGTTGTTCCATTCTTTGATGGTACGTGGGAAGAAGGAGCTCTCTCTGTAGAGGGTTCTGCACCTAGGCAGCTGGTATGCCGCAGAGTGGGTGAGGCGCGTCGGTTTTGAGCTGCTGGGAGTAGGTACCGATCTGCAATTGATGATCAACGAGCCATTTGTGGTACTTGTAAAAGTTAATCAGCCTTGCTCTTTTCCGACGGGATTGGAGTGAGGGCCACTGGAGACCGCACAGCATGCGTCTGGTCATAGAAGTACAATTTATACTAATATTATTGGCTGTACGTGTGGTGTGTTTCAAAAAAGTGAAGAGGGGGTTAACGTTAGTGACACCGGACTGGACACTGGACATAAGGGGTGACATGATGGTCGGACTGGGCACTTGGACATGTGGGGTTGAAGAGCCAGTGGTTGAAGCACTATTTTAGACACCAGAACAGAGCTCTAGAGGGGGATGAGTATCAGGACAGAGGGGGTTGATGCTGTAATTTAGTACAGATCTGTTCAAATTCACCATTTTTGTAATGTGGTAAAATAATGAGAGTTGAGTCTTTATATGATCTTATGTATTGATTTTTTTTCCAATTTTCCGAAGTTATCACCATGGCCCTTATCGACGCTGCGTACGATAAGAATGAGAATGTGCGGGAGTTGATCGGCACCTCGCTGTATGACCTGGGACGGAAGCAGCCGGTCATGGTGCTGAGTTCCCTGCACTCTTACCTCATCAGACATGCCAAGGTACCATATGGTCATTACCTCCGTGAAACAGGAGGTATTGTTTTGAGTGTGTCTGTTTGTCTGTCTGTGTGTGTGTTTGGGGGGTGTTTTCACACATATTTCCACATGCTACCAGTAGGTACCTGGGGGACACTGACAAAAAGTTAGGTCAAAGGTCCCAGAAAGGTACCAGCATAGATTATCAAAGGTTATCTCCTTTCTTATCTTCAATTTTCTGCTATATGCATGTCTGTTGTCTTGTGGGAGCCAGTGGGAAAATGCAGCATGAACGTGTGTGAGGCTGACTGACTACTAGTATTAGTCTGCTTACTAGTAGTCTATCAAGTTAAATAAAGACTAGAAAGGTAACATTTGCAAAGCAAATGCATAATGTTTACCTTCGCATATGGTCTGCTCTGTTAATTCTTACTCAAACCAAGGAGGTTAACCTCCTTACTCCAACACATTCATATATGTGGTCAGACAGGAGTCTAAATCCCTCCTGCTATAAAATTGCAACATGATGTAACCCAACACCAGTTACCATGGTAACAGACAGTCTGGTTCAGGTCATTGACCAGGTCAGAGGTCACTGTATGGAGAAGAGGAGGAGGAAGAGGAAGAAGAAACGTAGCAAAAACAATATGTTTTCCTTTGGTAAACATAATTACTGTCACATAACATCTCTTTGAAATCTGTCCCAGCTTGCCCAAGGCCATCGTGTAGTCTTGCTGTCCACCATCGAGAGGATTGTAAAGGACTCCATCGACGACATGCCTCAGACTCTGGCTCGCGACCTCATCGACCTGAGTTTGGACGAAATGACCAGGTCAAAGGTGAGTGACTGACTTTTCCTGTTATCCAGTTCACTATACATACAGATACAGGCTGTGGATTTTTATATTCTGCACTATTTGTTACCACCTACAAACTACATGTATTAAATAAAGAATTCAATTTCTTTCTTAACAGTTTCTAGTCAGCGCATACTCCATAAAGCAGTGCAGGTAAAATTTTGTCTGGTGCAGATAATTTTCAATGTTACCTGCACCAGTGCAGGTATGCAGAAAAAAGCATATGGTTGTGTCGATTTACCAACCCAATGAAACTGTCTAAGGAACAATAATATCATCTTGCTTGTTTTTTTAATAATATGAATAATCCATTGTTGGAATGTCTCCCCAGGATATCGTGCCTGACTGGCAGACTGCGGCCAGCAACGTGCTGGTTGCCATGGGAACCAGGTTCTGTAACGAGGTGATGGAAGGTCTCCACCAGAAGTTCCAGCCAGGCGTCATGCCTCACTTCTTCGTGGTGCAGACACTAGGCAGTCTGGCCTCAGCCAATGGTATGTGTCTTTACTTTTTTCCTAGGGCAGTCTGGCCTCAGCCAATGGCATGTGTCTTTACTGTTTTCCTAAGACATATTCTGTAGTCGGGGGGGGGTATGCACTCATCCCAGCATTCCTTGCAGTACACATTCCACAATACACATTCCAGATGGCTGACTGTGAGCAACAAACATATAGACTTGACATGTTGCTGCACTGTCAAATGTAACATGACAGGTCTATATGCTTGTTGCTCATCTGGAAATATGATGTATATTGTGGAATGCATCTTGTAAGGGACTTCAACAAATTTTCGACTGTTCAACACCAATGTTTGTGACTCAGTGAGCAGTGGATCATAAGTACGGTTGCAGAAAGTTTGTGGTGCCCCTCTTCTCTGTTAAGGGATGGTTGTAATGCCCTGATGTAAAAGTTAGATTCTTTAATTCCTCTAAGACTTGCACAAAAGTCTGGTTCTGTGTGTCCAAGATTTTTACTCGTAATCGAACAATGGAAAATTTGGTTCAATTTTTTTGTGTCAGAAATTACAGTTCAAACCTTTCACTCAGTGAAACAGTTGAAGTTCATTTCTGTAACATGACACCATCTCCTGTGCCTATGTAGTGTACGCCATGGTCCCGTTCCTGACAGCAGTGTTAGGTACCATGTTACCCATGCTGGGGATGGCCAAACATGACAACATGAAATGGGTCTTCGCTCACGGTAAGCCTTTACTTGAAAATAACTCATTCATGTTGTCATTGTGGTTTACTTTACCAGTAGATCACACTCGGGTCCATGACCTGTTTTTCAGGTGTATGTAAAAAGCTTGTTTTCTTTGAGAAAGGGCATTTTCAAACAAGTTCCTGTACTAGTATGGACTTGAGATCTCACAAGTATGAATCAATGAATGAATGAAGACGTTCATTGTACACACACATACATACATGTACCCACCCCACAGGTCACAACAAAGGAATAGCTTGTATATACATGATTGTATACAATTTTTTAATCAATGATTCGCAAGGTTTCTTTTACCTATGGTACATGTACTACCATACACCACTATGGTACAAAAATGCATGTACATGTATTATGCTTACAGGTAAAAGTTGTGTTTTTCAATGTTTAATATGCACATTAATCAAGCATTGTCTACCTTGTCATGATGCTTCATACAAGTTAGCGTTTCTGTCTGTCCTTGCCCAGCCATTGGTAAGTTCAGTGAAGCCATCCTAGACTACGTAGCCAACATCGACAAGGCTCCCGACCCCACTGTTAAGAAGGAGATGTTCTCTGGCGAGATCTACTCTGCCTACGAGACATTCTTCAAGGTGTGGCTACAGTCCAAGGAACCTAAGGTAGGTTAATTTATTAGTATTGTATAGGTGATACTATTTAAGTTTTTTATTGACAATTCAAACTCTACTACTGCATACAATATGGAGTATGAGATAATTTTGGAATGGAAAACAGCAATTTTTGAGTATGAATAAAGGCGCAAACAAAGAAACGTCTCTTGACTTCTGCAGAGATGGTTGGAAGAGTACCCGTTTTATTGTGTGTTTTAACCAAGTTATACAAAAGAAACAAAAACAGTGGAACCACCCACTGCCCCTATGGTCTCTATCTAGAAGACCTTACCTTAGACCTTCCTCCTGTGCCTGATGGCACATCGGGCAGCAAGCTTCCACTTCCTTTTGTCAGCAGCTACTGTCTCTGCCTCCTCCCAGGGGATGTTTGCCCTTCTCAGATCCTCTTGGAAGGTCCTCCGCCATGTGTTCTTAGGCCTTCCCCTCTTCCTTTTACCGTTCTGGGGGACCCAAGTCATTGCTGTCTTGGAGTGCCTTCTTCTGGGTAGACGGAGGATGTGTCCCGCCAGCTGCAACCTCTTCCTTGCCACGATGACACTCAGAGGCTCCGAGTTGGCCCTTTCCAGGATCTCTTCGTTTGTTATGTGGTCTATCTAGAAGGCTGTTAACATAATTCTCTTATGTTGTAGCTGCGTCTGGCCGTTGTGGAGGCCGTTGGTCACATGAGCCACATCCTGACTCGAGACAAGCTGGAGGAACAGCTGACTCAGCTGGTGCAGGGCATTCTGGGATTGTACAAGAAACAGCCTGAGCCCTTCTATGTCACACAGGTCAGAGGTCAATGTTATGAAAAACCATGAAAGTTTGATAAGGATTGAATTTGTGTAGAAATGTAGTTGGTTTGAAAATAATAAAAAAATCTATTGGGCTGTTCTAGCAGTAGAAAAAATGACTCTTTATAACACCTTTATTACCAATATTATTAATATACATGTATGGTAGAGTGGATTCCTTCTACTTCCCAGATGTCTGAAATCTCAGGGTTTTTTTTGTTCCATAATGATTGCTGTATTCCAGAGCTTGTGTATGATCCTGGATGCAGCGACAGTGGAAGAGAGCACCATTCTGGAGCCACAACTGGACATGCTGCTGAACTCTCTCCATCCCGGGGTATGTCGCAGTCCATATTCTCTGTCCCAGGACACTGTACTGCTGTCGTGTAAAATGGAACACAAAGGAAAGACATTAGTTGTTTTTAGAGATTATCTTTTAGAATCATACCACAAAAATTATAAGAAAAACATTGTGAAATGAAACATGTGTGGAACTATTGCTATTCAAATGTGTAGATATTAAATGACATTTTTCAACTGTGTTTTTCTAAAAATTGTCAAGGCAGCGTTGTGCCTTTCTATACATATCTGTGACTTTTTATGCATAGTCCGTCCCTTCTTTGTGATACCCCAACCTCCATTGTTACATAATCAGGTTTGTGCCCAGCCTGACTTCAACAATGCGATGTCTGTGAAGAACCACAATGAACTGTTGAGATGCTTCACAGTTATTGGTGAGCAAGAGTTTAGTTTGTTCCTTCCTTTATAATTTTAATATAATATCAAGATGTTCCCATATGAACAAGTAAGATGAAATAGGAATATTGGGCACTGAAAGTGGCAGCAAAATGTTCCTATCCTACACATTTTTAGTTATATTCTCCTTACTGAACTACTTTTTCAGCACCAAGGACAGATGCCATTTTTACTAGTTTTTCGTAAGTACATGTATTGTTTTGGGAGGGCCTGCATGGGGGGGGGGGGGGGTCCCGACAACGCTCTACGCTAAATTCTGAGAGCCGGCTACGTATTACGCTGAATTCAAGAAGCCTCCCCCATTACGCTTTACGATAAATTCCGGGTAGCTACAACGCATTACGTGAAATAAAATGGCGAATTACGCTCTACGCAAAATGCACCGATTACGCTCTACGTTGAATTAGAGTGGTCCGTCTACGCTCTACGTAGAATTTAAACGGCCGATTACGCTCTACGGAAAAGGGCATGCGGGCCCCCTTTTGGGTGGGTTTGTCTGTGGGTTTGTGTATCTGCTTTTCCAGATGGAGTAAGTTGACAGCATGTGGGTGGGGGGGAAGATTGACAGGTAAAATGACGGGATCAAAAGGTCAGACACAGGAAATGGGATGAACTTGAAGGTCCCAGAATCCGTCTGGGAGCCAGCAGGAATTAGAAGTCAACATGTACAGTTCCTTTTTCCTAGTCCTGATTAAAGTACAATCATCATACAGTCTTCTCAATTGTTCTGATAAATTCATAAAAGCCCAAAACACTTCCTGGAAGTCTAAAATCTCTGAGTTTTTATGGTATTGAGATCTATTCCCATGTCTCATGCCTCAATGACTAGTGTATGTATTTCATACATTGATTCAGTGTAAATCTTGATAAAATTCTGAATAGTTGTGTAGTACTATTATGTTTAGGATTAGTGCTGCGTACCGGTTCGCTGGACCGGTTCAGGACCGGACCGAATGTTTCGGTTCAAGTCCAAAAAAACCGAAACGTTGAGAACCGGTTTTGGACTTGTTAAAAAAATAGCACTAACATACATTCCAGTGTTTAAAATACCCGGTCTCGCAGTCTCGCCGCGCAAGTAATTTTTTCTGTGCGAGACTTATTCCGAAAGCCAGGTTGCCCGGAGCGCAAGTTATTTTTACAGCGGCTGGGTTTACGGCCAGCGGCTTCTGAAATAAACAGTGCCGCGGTCCCGCCTGCTTGATCTCGCCCCGGTCTGCTTGCGGTAACAACGACCCATTTTCCATTGAGAAATGTTCCTTGAGAAGTTTCGTCCGTAGTCAAGTTGCTTTAATGCGCCTATAAACGCAAAAATTCATCCGAAACAAGCGGCAGTGATCGGCAGGGACGGACGAAAACATTAGCGGCCATCTTAAATTCGCGAACTCACGTTAGATCTCGCAAAAACACGCGAGGAATACGCAACGCCCCAAGCGACATTGGTGAGACTGCAGCCAGTGCAGGGTTACAGATATCGGTAGAGAGCCGATAATGAAACAAATTAAATCTAGCACCGCGTTTCCACCGCTATTTTATCTCTTGGGGCGAAATTAAGTACTTCTTTGCTGTTGTTGCTATAAAAAAATTGTACTATTAAAGCTGAAAAAGATTTTTTCTTAAATTATACACTGTTTATATAATACTAGTAGCTTAATAATATGTGTTTACTACTGAGTATAATAATACAGTATTCATTGACTCATGATTATGAAACACCCATATTAGTAATTAGGTCTATATACATTGCATTTGTAGTTCAGCAGTCAGCTCAAATTAATCCAAGGCTTTAGGTAGGCAAGTTGCTTTGCTTACATCATGCCATGGGTTTAGGTCCGGACTTGCAAGTCCGGACCTGAACCTAAACCTCTGGACTCGAGTCCGGACCTGAACCTGAAAATTGGTTTAGGTATGCAGCACTATTTAGGATAGAAAGAATCAGCTTTTTTATACAGTCAGTGTAAACAATTTCTATTTCTGTAACTTTTTTCTCTAAAACATTTTCTCTTCTTCCCCCACATCAGCCCGTTCGTTCTCAGATAGGACCATCGGGTTCCTGATGCAGAAGTTGGAGAGCGGCGGGCTAGTCAACTCAGAGAAGAACAGGATAGGGACTCTGGAGATCATCAAACATCTCATCAACTCTGCAGGTAGGGAGCTGAGAAATGGAGGCATGATGGTTTGGGTTGTTGACCTAGGATCTTAAGATTCTGGGTTTGAATCCCAGACAGGCCCCAATGTTGTGCCCTTGGGAAAGGCATTCTACACCTATTTTTTGCATTCTGCTCAGGTGAAAATGAGTACCAAGCTTTTTTAGGGACGTCCTTTCAGATGGTACTTAAAGCTGGCGGTCCAGTGTTTAGTAGTAGTAGTAGTAGTAGTAGAATTGTTTTTGCTATGTTTCTTCCTCTTCTTCCTCTTCCTCCTCTTCTCCAAACAGTGACCTCTGACCTGGTCAATGACCTGAACCAGACTGTTACCATGGTAACTGGTGTTGGGTTACATCATGTTGCAATTTTGTAGCAGGAGGGATTTAGACTCCTGTCTGACCATATATATGAATGTGTTGGAGCAAGTTTGAGTAAGAATTAACAGAGCAGACCATATGCGAAGGTAAACATTATGCATTTGCTTTGCAAATGTTACCTTTCTAGTTCATTTCTTGTTTAAGGAGATCCACACCTCAAGCACATTAAAGATCAAACCGTACAGTTCAGTCTTGCGCATCTTGTTCTTATTGTACAAAACTGGTGTGCCTACTGTAAAGATTGTTTACCAGTTTTGCAAATCAAACAGACAAATGTTAGATGACAGTTCTAACACTACCTACTATTTTTTTGTGTATAGATAAACATTTATGCCTGTTTGATTGTAGTTTACTCTCATAATTTCTATCTAATATATTAAATGATGCTTACTCCTCAATAACAACCTTTCACTGACACTTTTTTGCAACCAATCCAATGGATAAAACTGCTCTCCACCAACCACATTATTTACTAGTGATATGAGCTATTCTTGTATTACATACAGGACCATATATGGAGGACAAGAAACCCCTGGTGGTGTCAGGACTTCAGGCCATTCTGACAGAAAACAACAACAAGGTAAATAATAAGTACAATTATCAACGAGCCTGTGTCAGAAAATAGTAAGTTTTCTATATTATGTATCTTTTTCATTGTTTTTTTAAGAACAAAAAACAAAAACAAATATGCATGACACATTAATCAAATTAAACAGTAATCAGAAAACAGTAATAAATCATACACATTCTGGAAATTTACATGTAGTGAAAGCCAACAAATAATACAGATTGATGAAGTAAAACTAGCATGTCCAGATCATGAGATATCAAAACCAGAAGTTCCACTGCAGTACCATAACAAGCCACTAGAAGGCCCAAAATCTAATCATTTCAAGGTCTCATCAACACCTACCCACCTACCAAATATCAAGACCATCCATCTAAGTCTTCTCGACTTATTGTGTTTACACATGCACACACAGACACACGAATGCCACCGAAAACATAACCGTCTTGGCTAAGGTATTTAAAAATGAATGTCTGAAAAATGCACCTGATTTTTCTCCAGGTGAAGCGGATGTTTAGCCAGGTGATCATCGCCATGGCGCACCACGAGTACCTGGAGCTGGAGGGGGGCACGCTCATGGTGGAGTTCATTGTCAGACAGTGTACCCTCCCTAACAGTCCTCCTGTAAGTCTGAACAACTGCACTGGGTCTTACACTATACCTATACCAGGTCCTATACAATGGTGGTCTGATATCTGTCTTTTATTACTTCTGGGTATGGAAGTATTGTTTTGGGTGGCTGAGTTGTGGGTTTGTCTCTCTGTGTGTCTTAAAGTGCTCATGACACCAAAATACGACCTTTAATTAATAGTTATCTGATTGTAGTTAACATAACTAGACTAGTATAACCTGGCTAACAGACACATTTACAATGAATTTACACGGCTCTCCTGTCACATTCGAAATTTCAATGCCCCGCCTTGGAAAAGTCAGCACAAGCCAGTCCCGGCAGACATTTGCATCTCTACGTTTTATTTTTGCATTTCTGTGTTTTTTCCGGAAAAAAGCACAGAAATGCAGAAATAAAACATAGAGATGCAAAAATTTACCACAATTGGGAAGCTTGCCGGAGAGTCTCCAAAAATACACTTTTAAGGCCGTACAAACTTAGTTGTTCAATCATAGTGATTAAAAACAATTTCAAGCTACTACATATGGTATGTATATTTGATATTCATATGTCTTTTACTTCCTGTTTTCTGTGTCATGAGGTCTTTAATTGCTTCAGTTGCATGGTGGGTGGGAGATGATTTTGATATTTGTTGTCTTGGGCAAGGCATGCTTTGTACGACATGCTTTGTGTGTATTTTTGCTCTTTGCTGAGTTTTTCTAGGAACATTTTTTTTCTACCATCTTGTACATTGTTAAACTATCTCCAACCTACTTCTGCTGTGGCTTTCATTCTATTTTCTTAACCTATTGAATGCTGTCCCTCCGTCACCAATCTAGTGCTGAATGACTCTGCCAAGTTATGTGTTTAAAGTTTGATCATTAAATGTACTACTACTAGTATAGTCTAGTAATTTCTTCCAGTCTTGTGTCATGGATAGATGCTATACCCTTGCGTGAATGCTTGTCTAACATACTCACAACACTATCTCCAACTCCGCCTTCCCAAGGCCCATACTCCTACCAGCCCCACTGGTGACTATGTGAGTATGCCTGGCTTGTCTCTTTCTCCTTTCAAACAATGATGTACGAAACAGTATACATGTATGTGGCTTTGTGTGGGCATGATGCTCCTTGATCTTGCATCTTATCCTCTTCAAAATGTTCAAAATACATTTACTTTCAAAACTGTCTACATGTGTATAGTACATGAAACCTTTTTTGTCATTACTGTACTTGACAGTATATTAATTTATGTAACAACACTATACAGTTTGGACCGCACTAGTCTTGTAATATTCCATCAGCAACACTTAGCTGCAGTACAAGTCAGAATCATAAATAAATGATTCACTGTTGCCCTGAAGAAGGTGACAGACTGTCACTGAAATGTTGGATGTGAAAACCCACTGGTTGTTGAATAAAGAACCTTCTTATACAGCCTATATTTAGCCTGCATGCCAGAATCGTGAAGACTCCCAGTTTGACGTTATGTTCCTTTTTCTCGTGGTCACTCTCTCATTAGGGCAAGAGACCTCCAGATCCAGACTATGTTACGAACGAGATGCTACGTTCCATGTGCGAGAACGTGCTCCAGCTGGTGACAACGACAATAGAGTGCATGGAAAGGGTGCGTACGTTTCAACCATGTCCGCAGCTGGATTTAACTGTAATTTCCAACACAACAGAAATGTGGAACTTAACAAAATGGTCAGTTGGCTATAACTGGGAAACACCGACAGGAAGATAGGTCAAAGGTCCCAGAAAAGACTATCTAATTTCCTGTCATCAATTTCCTGCTACATACATGTCTGTTGCTTTATACATGTATGGGAGCCTGTGTGGAAAATGCACACTATTTTTTATACAGAATCAGCGAGAAGTTCACGATAAGGACTGAAATCTAAAATAAGAAATTCACAAAAACTCATGGAGATCTTAGATTTCTTGTTCTGTTTTTTAGGTTCTGTGGCCCTACATATTGGAACTGTTAGGACCACCACAGTACATGTCAGCCTTCGGTTCTATAGCCCGCTGTGCCGCTCACCTGGCCAACAAGAAACGGGAGGCAGATGACGAAGATTACATGCTGGACTATGAAGTTTCAGGTAGGAGAACTGGAAATAAGTACCACATAATAATAATAATAATAATAATAATTTCAATTGTTAAAATTTTTTTCCAACAGGAATCTTGATTGGTAAGCTCATGAACACTGTTTATTTACGGTATTAAAGTTTGGTAGAGATGAGTTCTGTACAAGCAGTTGCTTCCAGTAACAAACCAACACAGTTACAAGACACGCCACGCAAGCAGAAACACATTCAGACTGTTAAAACCCAAAACTAACGCCATGAAAAAGACTTTTATGTACAGGTCTGTCTTTACATGGAACACTTTGCCTGATGGCGTTAAATGCGCTAGTAAGTGTAAGTTTTGGCAGGAGCTCGTTATGTATATCAACGAATCTAATTGTTGATTATCCATGATGTAAATACTAGATGTTAGCCTTTATGTAGTTTGTATGTCCTTGTTTTATGTTTTTACGGTCCAGGAAGATTAGCTGCGTATTCGTGTATATGTGTACGACAGCTAATGGACTGAATAAAGTATCCAAGTATCCAAGTTGCCTTAGGTGCTTGGTAATGTTAGAAATCAGTGTGATACATGTACTAGGGGATGATGTCTTTGAATTGTTCTGACTTATACAAATGTGTTAAAAGTACACAAGGTGGAAATCAAGGTGTCACTGTTCCTGATTAATACAGAATGTTGCATTTGGTTAGGATTGTGTTTGGTTAGACTTTGATTTGGTTAGAATTGGTCTTAACCGTCTTCTTCTTTTTCTGACTTGTGGATCTAACTTGTTAGTGCTTTTTAATTTGGCATTTGAATTTAGATTTAGAGAAAATTTAGGTCTTGCATCCCTCTACTGCTATAATTATAATGGTAATGTTAATAAATCTGAGACTATGTTGAAATTTCTGTCATCAATTATTACTTCACTGAATGACAATTATCCAGTATCTAGCAGCATGATTTTCACTGATTGTCTGACTGTTGTCTCTCCCTGTATGTTCTTCTCCATCTCAGTCAAACCAGGTCTTAAGCAAGGTAATGAATGCAGTACTGATTCCTATCGTCATGTGTGTCTGTATCCCCACATGTCCTTGTAGCCATGTCACAGTAGTAGTGTATGTTTGCATGTGGTCAGAAAGTAAATGTTGTTTGTAGTTTGGGTCCTGTTTGGGCTTATATTGGTGTAGATTTAGTCACATTGAAAATGTGTACTAGCCTTCTTTTTGGTGTACTAATTCCTATCGTCATGATTGTGTGTCTGCATCCCCACATGTCCTTGTAGCCATGTCACAGTACATGTATGTTTGCATGTGGTCAGAAAGTAAATGTTGTTTGTAGTTTGGGTCCTGTTTTGGCTTATATTGGTGTACATTTACATTGTAGTCACATTGAAAATATGTACTAGCCTTCTTTTTGGTGAATGACATTGACTAACATCAGTACCAACTTACCAAGCAAGGTCAAGTTAGCATCAACACATAAGAAGCCAGTTCATGGTTAAAACTGCACATGTGGGAGGTCAAAGGTGAAGGCCCCTAACTTTTCCATAGTTCTTGTCTAGACCATGTCCAGATGTGTTTTGTTTATGTCTCAGGGGCCTTCAACTTTGACGTATTACCCACGATGCATCACACTGCATGTGCATTTTGAAGCTTGAATCGGCTTGTAGGTTCTAAATCAGGTGGAAAGGAAGAAGTCTTGGTTGATATAACCTTCATTAACATTTATCTGACAGGTTAACATACATGTATGTCTACCACTTTGAAAAACAATGTGTTTTAGAGATCTCTAGTGCAGCACCCCCAGTTTAGATTTAGATGTGCTCCAGTGCATTATACTGGGGGACATTACATTGGAGATCTCTTCAGACACATTTTTGTTGCGGATATATGTGACCTGACCAAATTATGTAACGTTAGGTGTTACATGCTCAGTTTTGTTCTATTCATTGCAGTGAACATTCCAAAGCCACCTGCCATGATATCCAGACTTGTGGTACGTAACCAATTTTATATCATACCCGGGCGGCGATACAGTGCTCCCGGCCGTGTTGTATCCACCCGTACAACACGGGTGTATAAACCGGGCTTCCATAGAACAATTCGAACGCGTTTCGCCCCAACCGTGTGCGCCGCTTTCGAAAATTCGAATACAGGATTCAGACGTTGGAATGGATGTTGTAGCAGGTTTTTTTGTTTAGGGACACCAAATTTTCGCTCATTTCGCCTTGAAAGACGTATTTTCTAAGGTGGGTATGATATAAATAGCATACAACACGGTGTATTCCGCATCACCCTCGGTCTCGGCCCTCCCGTGAGTCGGATCGCTGTCGGGCCGATACCTCGGGCAATACGGAATACACCGTGTTGTATGCTCTATTTATTTTCTGCTCGTTTCCTTCAAAATTTCCAAATTGTGCTTTCAGTCCTTACATTAACAAGAATACACATACAGTTCAGTGCATTTTTTTACTTCATAAAATTATTACTAGTACCTTTCTATTGGAAAATGACATTCTCCTTCAGACTTTAGTATTTGGTGAAAACCTAGTGATTTTGTTGTGTTGGACAGGTGACCACTATACATGTAGCTACACTTTGTACAATTCAACACAGATACTTCCATAATAAGCTAACATTACAATTCTTAATGCTTAGGCCTTTTTGGAAAAATCCAAGGGATCAACAAAAGTTACCAGTATGACCAGGTGACCACTATACAAATTTTAAGGTGATCACTAGAAGGTAGTGCTGTGTACCGGTTCGCAGGACTCATTTCCGGACTTGTAAAAACGTGTAGGTTCAAGTCCAAAAAAACCTGAATGGCGGGAACCAGTTCCGGACTTGGTTGGAAAAAAAAACATGTCACATACCCCTTTTCATTCCGAACCACAAAAAATCTTCCATAGATCGCAAAATCTGTGCTGCAAAATGAAGAAAACATTGCCATCGGGTATTGTCAAGTGTCGGTCTCCATGTTATGTGGCCACAGTTTCGCCCAGACAACATTGCAAGGTTGCCAACATGCAATTTTGTATATACCGTGGGTTTAGATCCTAAACCTCTGGACTTGAATCCGGACCTGAACCTAAACCTGGGTTTAGGTACACAGCACTGCTAGAAGGGTAGAATTTTGTTCAAACCTGTTGATTTTGTGTTGTTCTAGGTGATGGCAGGGCAGCCCCATGCTGGAGGTGGGCGTGGCCAGCACATCCTGTTACTGATGAAGGGTCTGTCCCCCAACCTGCACCCTGACCTCGTCGACCTATGGGACGCTGTCGTTCCAAAACTCATCCAGTTCTTGGAAGGTACTCCTTAGGCCTAGGAAAAAAATGTTGTGTTTCTGATTTCAGTCCTGGAAAAAATAGGGTCAGAGTTCTCCTGAAGTGATCTAAAACAAAATACATTATTTTATATCATACCCGGGCGGCGATACAGTGCTCCCGGCCGTGTTGTATCCACCCGTACAACACGGGACCGGTGTATAAACCGGGCTTCCATAGAACGATTCAAACGCGTTTCTCCCCAACTGTGTGCGCCGCTTTCGAAAATTCGAATACAGGATTCGGACGTTGGAATTGATGTTGTATCAGTTTTTTTGTTTAGGGACACCAAATTTTCGCTCATTTCGCATTGAAAGACGTGTTTTCTAGGGTGGGTATGATATAAATAGCATACAACACGGTGTATGCCGCATCGCCCTCGGTCTCGGCCCTCCCGCGAGTCGGATCACGGTCGGGCTGATACCTCGGGCAATACGGAATACACCGTGTTGTATGCTCTATGTACAGTTTAACAATGTAATAATGTGTGAGGTCGCGTGGCGTATAGCGGTATGGCGTTCGCCTGAGAATCAAGAGGTCCCGGGTTCGAATCCTACTGCCATGTCACCGATCTTGTGCTCTTGGGAAAGGCCCTTTACACGACTTTCCTCACCTCACTCAGGTGAAAATGAGTATATATTGCCAGAATGATCAATATGATGATCGTGGACATTAAAAAGAAACCCAAACAAGACTGGCAATGAAAACATACATTGCCATGGCGACGGTGGTTTCTAGGAATGTGGGTATAGATGTGGGTCACATGGGAGACATGCCTGTAGACATTCCATTCCTGTGGACAAAATGCCTGTACGATTCCTAGAATTCTTGCGAATCACACACAATACTGTATCATTAGGCTCCTCCCTGAGACGTCAAAAAACAAAACTAATGAAATGCATCAGGACCAGGAAAATAATGAAAAGACTGAAACATTGAACAGTATTAGAAGATAATTATATTGTGTACTTGATAATCAATTATTCTCCACAGATTGTGATGAAGATGAAGAGAAGTGGTCACAGAAAACCTGGGAGGATTTGATGCTGAAGGTAAAATTTGTTATTCTAAAGCCTTACATTCAATTCAGTTGAACAAACTCTACTATTTGTGCCCCAAAATAGATCGTCTATGTTGCTTATACTGTTTTGTCATAATTTTTTATTGTGTAATATTTGTAACAGGTAACACACAGAATGTCAATGTAGAAAATGAAAATATGATCATACTAATTTGATTAACAATTGTAAATATCGTCAATGACACACAACATTATAACAAGTTTACGACATCAATGAAGCATGCTACAAGACAGCTACCTCCATCCTTATTCACCCTGGTACCACATGATTGTCTAATCATGTTTTGCTACATACCCTTGCACATGTGACAAGTGTTGACTAGTTCTGTCAGTTCATTTTAGTGACGCTGAAGACGGATGTCACTCAAAACATCCGGAGGTAATCCCCATAATTCATCCAGTAGTAGAGGTTGAGTTGTCTTTGAATATTGTTTACCTGGATGTCTAACCTTTATCAATGTCCCCTTGTTTATTGGTTTATTTGTATCAACAACAGCATAACTGGCAGCCGTGACGTACAAGGCTGAATTTCAATGCTTGTTTACAATAACATAAATCATTCGTAGTAGAGTCATTAATAAACATAAATCATTCGTGGTAAGCAAGGGTCATTAATAAGTTCTCATACATGTATGTGAATCATGTCTACAAGGACAGGTTAAACACTTTCGGTATATGAATTGAAATATTTACAATAATATTAATAATAATATCTTGTATAACTCGTGAATCAGTTCCAGGGTTACGACGGAAGTAACGATCCATCAAACTTGTGGTACTATTACATTTTTGTACAGTTTAGGATTGGACTTTTTTTGTATCTGTCACATGTGTCCTAGATGCTGTCCAAAAGTATGGAGGTGGTGAATGATGATGACTGGGTGGTGGAGTTTGGGACTGAGATGGGGAGACAGGTCCCTCTGTACAACAGTCATCCAGAGGAGAAGGTATGCTGGCCATGTTCATTCCCTGTATTGGTGAAAAGTTGTCTTACTCTTAATCATTATTTTTTAATAATGTCATGTTAGGCCAAGGAAAAAATGTTGTGTTTCTGGTTTCAAGTGGCGTCTGTGGTGTAGTGGTAGAGCTTCCGACTGTCAAGCAAGGAGACCCAGGTTCAATCCCCAGGGTTGGACCCAGACATGTCCGGACATGCACCCAGACGTTCTGCCCTTGGAAAAGGCACTTAACACGTATTTCCCCCCTCAGTTAGAGGGATCCTGGGCCCTACTAGGGTTTGGGTTGGCGTTAGGAAGGGCATCCAGCCGTAAAAAGTCCTGCTTCAAAAAAAGACTTGCACTTGATGCAAGCACGTCTAACCCCCGTTTCGGGGAAAAAAGACGTTAAACTGGATAGAAAGAAAGAAAAAAAAAAGTTTCAGTCCTGAAAAAAATATGGTCGGAAGGTAGGGATTCTCTCTTTTGAATCCAAGTCATCCAACAAATAGAGTTTAACATTTATAAGTTAAACTGAAATGTATCAGGGCCAGGGTTGTCTACGGCCCCCACCCTTCTGTTTGCTTGTGGGAAAGGGACAAGTACATGTATTCCAAATATTTACTCATTAAAAAATGTAGTTCAGAATCTGAAAATGTGTGAAATAATGTATCAGAGGGTTTGAAATTCAGATGTCGGATCAAAAATTTTATGGCCTTGACAGATGTCGACCCCAAAAAAGGCTAGGGTGAGTGGGGTTTTGCTATGGTTATTGTCTCAGGAAGCAGAGTGTCTGTGTATGCTTGAGCAATGATTTGCTTTCAGAAATGCCTAATAGGTACGCCGACATGGTAGAAGACTTAAAGGGGCATTATGTAACATTTTTGCGCCAAAAATTTAAATATGTTAATTGAAACAGTCTTTGTGTGATTGTAATTTACTTCCACTTTTCAACATATTTCTGCAATGTATGTCACATTTCTGACATTTATGGTTAGCGCTAAAACAGTCCACACAAGGCGCACTCAGTTTGTGGTACCACCACAAACTACCAGTCAGACTGTAAACAAACATGGCTGACAGCTGTGTTTCCAACTTTTAAACACACTCATAAGATATCATATTTTGGCACCTCCATTTCCCGAATGGTACTTGCAATGGAGTAGGTTTGATTCAACTTACTTTTTAGAGAAATGACAAGAAAATTTACTTTTTGTATTGTCCTTATGTTACATAATGATGTCATATAAAAATGCTATATTTTTGAACAGAACTTCCTGTACAAGTGCCTGGGTGTCATCATGAGGTCCTGCAGTAATAAACAGTTTGTACAGCAGCACCTAGACCTGCTGTTCTCCACTGTCAAGCACACCAGTCAGGTGGAGAGGGAGGGGTGTGCCATCGGTGTGGGGTACTGCGCCTCCTCACACCTGGACACGGTTATAGCCAAACTAGAGGACGTAGCCAAGAAGGACATGGTCAGGAAATCTACTGGCTTCATGGGGCTACTCAAGGTAGGAGCAACAATGATGTCTAATGTGTTTTCTTTTCTTTTTGTTTTGTTCTTTTTTTTGGAGGGACTTGTGGTACCGTACTGTAAATCTTGAAATATTTCCTGCGGGATTTTTTTTGTGGTTTTCGCTGCCTCTCTATCAAAGAATCATGATGCAGTGAATATGTGTTTTGTGCTACAGTATTTATTTTTCAGTGAACATAAAACACTGCGAAAAGATTCTTTCCACTCCTAATCAGATCTCCACAAAAATAGATGAAGTTACAGTACATGTAATTGATAGCCATTTTTGTGAGACAGAATTGAAGGAAGCCTTTTTGGACACATGCAGCAAATAAACAGCATAATGTATAAAACATTGGATTCCAATTCTATTGACAAAAGTAAAACTTTTTAGAGACTATGACGCATGGCCATTTCAGTTTCCATTTCGTTAGTGTGGTTGAGAGGTCTACGTAAGGACCTATGTTTTGTGTTGCAGCATTTTAAATGCTCATTCTCTGTTTTGTTCTGTTTCTTTTCATTAGGATAAGTCGGAGATCGACGTAGAGAGAGTGAAGAGTACGGTGATGCTGTGTCACGGTTATCTGACCTTCTACGCTCCTATCACTCTGGTCACCTCCAGGATTGAATCAAGCATCCTCCGCTCCATGAACCCACATTTCTCCAATGTCAAGGTCAGACAATCAGCTGTTTTACAGTCATTGTAGTGAACAAGTGGCATCATGTGGCATAATGGTTAGGTGCTTGGCACTGAACTCATAGATTCTGGGTTCAAATCTCCTAACATTTTTTTTTTTTATTTACTTCAGTTTTCACCTCAAAACAAGGCTCGTGAGAGCCACTTGCATGTTTTGGGTTACAGTGAGGACTGCATGGTCAGATGTTTGTTCACCCTAGATTTAAACCGTTGAAGGTCGTACCTAGTGGGGAAACATTCACGGGGAAGCTTGTTCCACAGTTAAGTGGTTCTGGGGAAGAAACTGTCGGCATGGAATTTTCTCTTGAGTGATGGAGTATTGAGGAAGAAAGGGTGATTTTCTGCTGTTGAGGTGGCAAAGCGTGTTCTTGCAGAGAATGTTCGGAGTGGGAGTGCAAGGGAGTGAAGTTCAGCAGAGCATCTGCTGTGGAAATATCGATAGAGTAACGATGTTGTGCCCCAATGTTGTGCCCTTTGGAAAGTCACTGTACACAAATTTCCTCACTTCTCTCAGGTGAAAATTAATACACTGTACCTAGCTTCAGTTTAGGACATCCCTCGGATAGGACATTAAATCGAGGTGCCATGTTTTGGGAGAGCCACACCCCACATACATGTACATTAAAGAACCCACCACCCCTTTCAGAGAGTAGGGGCATGCCCCGGTGTGGGATGATCCAAATACTACTATCTGAAGACTTAAATCATTTTCAATATAAGTGAATAGAATCAACTCCTAAACAAGGTCACTGTCCTTGGTGCTGAAATACTACACTGTAAGGATACATGTGTATTACATCCCTTGTCTACATTACTGTACTACAGTGCGTAATGCTTGATGGAACCTGATGAGTTATCTCATTTAGTCCCCCCCGTATAACTGTTTGTAACACTCACTCACTCACTATCCGTTTAACGTCTCGTGTTCCTCGTCACTTGAGGGTTGGACGTGGAATGTCGCCCTGGCCTGATTGCTGCTCTCCAGCTGATTCTGTCCTGTGGGTCGGCCTTTTGAAGGTTCAATTTGCAGATATCTTCCTTAACAGTGTCCACCTATCTCTTCTTTGGGCGGCCATGTCGGTTCTGGCCCTCAACAGACATGGACATGATCTTTCTTGGCCAGTTCTCTGTGTTCATTCTCTCCAGGTGACCATACCATCGCAGCCTATTGTAGCGCATGACCTCATGGAGGCTGTATATACCCAGCCTACTCCTCAGATATTCTGCTGGCACTCTTTCAGACAGTTTTTTGTAAATGACCATGACTTCATTTGTAGGACCCGAGTGTGAAACAGAACTTGATCCGTGCGGTGGAGTTGATCGGCAAGGCCCTGCACCCCTCCCACCTCAACTCCGTGTTTGAGTTCACCAGGAGGGGGGAGCTCATCACTCACATGCAGGTAACTAGTTTGTACAAAGATACATAAAACATTCTGCTGCAGTATCATAGAAAGGTGTTAGATGGCTTTACTCACATTCAGGTAACTAAGAGTATGTACAAAGATACATAAAGCATTCTGCTGCAATACCATAGAAAGGTGTTAGATGGCTTTACTCACATGCAGGTAACTAAGAGTATGTACAAAGATACATAAAACATTCTGCTGCAGTACCAAAGAAAGTTGCTAGATGGCTCACATTTGAACTCGATTTTACTGACCCCTACCCACATATCAAATATCATAAAGATCCATCTACAACAATTCTTATGCATAGTTTTGTCATTGTTTTTCGGAATTTCATAGGATGTGACTTGCACTGCACCAATAGTTTTATTTATATTTTGAAACACTTTTTTTAACACTAACTCTTATTTTGTTTTAAATGCTTAGGAGTACATTAAGTTGGAGACCATGTCAGCCCTCCACAGTGACACCAGGGCGCTGGCTATGAACGCATGTTCTACACTGGTGTATCCTTCTGATGTCATTTTTACCATTTCTATTGCCATACAATGACTCTGTTACTCACACATGTATTTTTAATTTAATAAAAAGACAGTTCATGGTTTGAACCGCGCATGTGTAATGTGATGCATTATGGGTGATATGTCAAAGTTGAAGGGTGCTGAAACCTAAAGAAAACACGTCTGGACATGTATAAGAACTGTTTACATGTACAAGTTAGGGGCCTTCACCTTTGACCTTCCGCATGTAAGGATCAAACAATGAATATCAGCTTAAATGCTTTTTGCGTTAGCAATTGGTTCAAAAATGAAACATCCTTGACTTCAGCCTCAGTCAACTTGACCCCAAGATGAACGAGGCAGACACCTTTGACCTCATCAAGGTCACCACAGACAGTGTGTATGGCCTCCCTGCCCACGGTGGGGTGGGGGGCAAGGGGAAGGAGGACAGTGGTGGAGAGGGGGACAAGGGACCACAGGTGAGAGGCAGTTTGATCATCTCGCAGTATCTAAATACAATGTATTGTTACCTACGGGTATGGAGGTATTGTTTGGGGTGGATTCGTCTGGGTTTATCTGTATGCTTGTCTGTAGCAAAGACAGTTGCAGGAGAGTGGGTAGATATCTGGTTACAGTTGATTGACAGGGAGGTCAAACCTGGAAGTGACCCAGCACATGCCAGGTGCCATCTCTGATTTCTTGTTTATTTTGTGATTATTTCTGTATCAGTATCTGTATAGCCGGTTTTAGTAGGAAGAAGACGTAAGAATAGACCATGTAAAGGAAAACATCCTGTATTTGCTTGCAAATGTTACATTTTTAGTTAATATGCTCCGCCTACCCAGGCCATGATGCAGGAGACACTAGACAGTCTGAACAGCCTACTGAAGGAGATCCTGAAGAAGAGTGTGACACCAGATGGGCTACAGGAGATCTTCAAGGTATGTTGCTGATCATGGGGTGCATTACCATGATCATAGCCGAGTGGTTAGGCACTTAGGCTAATGAAAACAGGATCGAGAGGTCACAGGTTTGATTCCTGGTCTTCCTACTATAGTATAGATGTTGTATCCTTTGAAAAGACATTTACATGACTTTCCTAACACCCAAGTATAAATGAGTACCTGACTTCAGTTAGGGAGGTACATGTAAAAGGTGGTGGAAGGAGGGAGATGGGCTACGCCTTCCAATACCATGCCTAAAAAACAGTGTGTTGGGAGTTTCTTTTAAAGATTGAAGGAGACTTAGACCACCAGTTGCAGTCCGCAAGGTTTTTTTCCGTCTTCTCACTATGATTTAAGCTCTTCTCCAGACTGACTTCTCTGCCCACTCCCCCTCTGGGATAGCCAGCTGGCTACCCTACTTTCTTAGAGTACCCGGGCTCATTCACAATACAATCAGGGGAGGGGAGGGAAGACCTACTGGCTCTGCAATTTCAAACTAGTCTAAGCATGTAACAACAACCCACTGTTCCTAAGGCCTCAAACAGGCTATGGGACCTTTACCTTACCTGTTTGTTGTTTTTTACTCCGTGAAGGAGGCATACCTCCTGCAGGAGTATTCGGGTCAGCCGGTTTTTCGTGTTCGCAGCTAAAACTCACGGTTCCCTTTGTTCAATCGGCATTTAATTTTATACGTCATCTGCAGGCATGCCAGTGGTGATGCACGTATATCAATATTTACCGTAGGTGTTTTCGCGGTCAAGATAATATTCGAAAAGCACCCCTACATTTAGGGGCACATGGGACCGGCCGCGAAAAACCCGTTGTTTTGAATAGCGCGGGGGGGAGCATCCTTAATGCAGATGTGCGGGGCGGTTTTTAATGCCGACCAGATGCGGACCGTAATGGTTTATGGATGGGGCGGAATTGTGAAATGTGTTCGCACGTAAAAGTCATGTTTGTGTACGTTGTATTTCTATGAATTTTGGCATGTGGTGTGCCGTTATGTCCGTGTTGATGCACGTGTCTTTGTTTTCACCGTAGCGGTTTTTATATCGAGGTAAATTTGATATTTCAAAATCACCCCTATTTTTATAATCCTGTGGAATAGGCCGTAGGTTAAGTAGATATGTGGTAGGCCAGGTTCTCTAAGCAGATATTAGGTGGTTGTTGTGTATATTCGTTTGTGAGTATCTGTTGGGATTGTGACTTATGGTTTGCACCTAAGGTCAGGTCTATTGTCTGGCAAGATGTTAATATCATAGTTGTTCGGTAGAGCTCACACACTGTACTATTTATAGCTTATAATAGAGCGCGGAGAATGCGCCAAGATATGTGTTGTTTCCGTGTGCAACTGTGCTAACACTGTGGTGATCATGTTGTTTTGTTCAGCAGTTGACTTGAGCGGCAAGTGTTAAAATTGTTGACGTGGTTTTAGACTGACCGCCAGTTGCGCAGTTGACTTTGTGTACGTGTCTTTGTTTTTACCGTAGCGGTTATGTGGGACGGTGTTTTCGTTCCGTGTGCAACTGTGCTAACCGTTGCTGTTGTGATCATGTTGTTTTGTCAAGCAGTTAACGTTGACTTGAGCGGTACCCGTTTTTCCGTGTTCGCAGCTAAAACCCACGGTCCCCTTTGTTCAATCGGCATGCAATTTTATACGTCGTCTGCAGGCATGCCAGTGCCAATACCACCTCTCAATCTGCAAATTATAAAATTTCACGGAGAATTGTCGCCTATGGCGTCTTGTTTTATTTTCCTGGCAGCATCTGGAACCTTGGATGGTATCAGCCCAGGACCATGAGAGGGAGAGAGTCATGCAAACGACACTGGAGATCTTTAACTGCTATCTGGAAAATCTGGAGTTTGGTCCTCTGGTATGTAACTGTTTGATTCCCAGTAAAATTGGTACCACATCATGTAAGGTGTTATGGATTACTTATAAGTAGCACGTCAGCAGAACATACTTCGCCTGCGCAAAACCTGTAAAGTATTTTTTTTTATATTAATCATACACACAAAACAAAATACAGGACCTAGTGTTGGCACACTCAAGTTAAGAACTTATTTTGATACCACCACTACATAAATAACATACAAAAAGAAAATAGACATACACTTGAAAATATGTACAATTTAAAGGTTTTCAAAAGCGCAAGTCCGTAAAGTATTGTGTATAGCACTTGGGCAGAACGTCTTGTTCAAGGTCACATTTGCATATACATCCAGTCTATAGTTTACAAAAGTTGTGTACAATAGTTTACAGTACTTGAGTTATAGCTGTGATACTGCCAAACTTTTGAAGCAACGCAGACTTCACCATTTCTGAAATTACTACCAGTTGACATGACAAGATTTCTATATAATGTTTGTTTGCAGAGCCCCACAGTGTTCACTAACCATGGTACCCTGCTGGCCAGGCTGACCCCCCGCTGTACCGACCCCTCCCTCACCGTCAGACAGGTGGCCATCGACTGTGTACAGGTGGTTCTCAAGATAGGGCTCAGATATGAAGGTTGGTATTCATTTTCTTTTTGGGGACGTCTCAGAGAGGAGCCTAATGGTACCGTATTGTGTGCAATTCGCAAGAATTCTAGGAATCGTACAGGCATTTTGTCCACAGGAATGGAATGTCCACAGGCATGTGACCCACATCTATGCCCACATTCCTGGAAACCTTTGGGACCCTGCTTTGGGAAGACCTCTCTGCCCCGGATGCCCTACTTTCTGTGACCCCGGGGCTCGTTCACTATACACTCAGGGGAGGAGTGCACTGTATCTGTATAGGTACCAAGTCTTCCTCAAAATCATGAAATGATGGCAGGGCCGCAGTGCCATGCAAACAATAACCCTAACAGCAACCACTGTCGCCATGGCAATGTATGTTTTCATTGCCAGTCTTGTTCTTTTTTTTACGGCTCTCGGTGGCAAATGTGCAGATGTTGGCACATTGGCAACACCAAATCCGTAGTGTCTTTTTGGCACACTTTTAGACAGATTAGCCTAAGAGGCTCGGTAGGCGTGACTCCACCGTCAGGGAAAGTCGTGCAAAGTGCCTTTCCCAAGGGCACAACGTCGGGGCATGGTGGGTATCGAACCCGGGACCCATGGGTTCTGAGTCCAACGCTCTAACCATTGCACCACACACGCCACCATTCATTTATTTATCAAGATTTACCACATATTGTGGAAGGTCTGACGTAACAGGTGACTTTCACCTTTTCAAGATGTCAACCCTGAGAACAGACTGTAAGGTTCCCAAGGACACAAAAATGGTGACTTTCAGGGATTCAAACCCAGAATCTTCATATTCTGAGTCAACAACCCTTCGGCCGGGTCGTGTGGCGCAGCGGTAGCGCGTTCGGCTCAGGGCCAAGAGGTCCCGGGTTCGATCCCCACCCATGTCACCGATCTTGTGCCCTTGGGAAAGGCACTTTACACGACTTTCCTCACTTCACTCAGGTGTAAATGAGTACTACCTAGCTTCGGTTAGGGACGTCCCTCAGATAGGACGTTAAAGGGAGGTCCCGTGTATGGGGAGAGCCACACCCCACGCACGATAAAGAACCCACCACACCCTTCGAAAAAGAGTAGGGGCATGCCCCGGTGTGCGATGGTGCAAATTCTACAGTGACTGGCCTCAAGGTTAGCCCTTAATAATAGCCCAGTGCTAGTTGGGCAGCCTTGGCTGTGTCTTCAGCCGAATAAATAAATAAATAACCCTTCGGCCCATGGTCGGACTGGTACTTTGGGTGATGTGGAATATACCGTGTAGTATTCTATATCGGTATTACGATACAAGTTATGGAACATGGTCTCTGTCCCTGGTGCTGAAACGCTGCTGCTTTATGTCAGCAAGGGGGACTTTCCAAATTTAACTTGACTAATTAAAATCTGTTTGCATGGTTGTATTTTTGTTGCTCCTCTGTATCTTGCTTGTTATAAAACTAAAAATGCAAAAGTATAACCTTATTTAGTAGGTAGAAAACACATGATAGGGAACTTTTTGCATGCTGTAAAAATGGTGACCAGATACAATTTCCTCATCTCTTCTTCTCTCTTGTTGCATTATACTCAGGCCAGCCAGTTGACCACAAGGACCAGATGGTGGAAGCCCTGACCACCCTGAAGGAGAGAGTGGTCAAAGATGACCCCCAGGTCCTCTTCAGTGTGGTCAGTGACCTGGCCAAGGTGAGGCTATTATATACTTCGTGTTCTCAGAGTTCCATTTTTTGCAAACATAGGAACCTGGTACAAAGTTGTGTTAATTACATTTACGCAAAAGGAAACCATTGTGTTTTTGCTCTGTTTCTTCTTCTTCTAATTCTTCTTCTACTTGTACTTGTATGCTAGCTAATGGAGGAAATAAAGCACCTAAAGCACCTTCTTCTTCTACAAACAGTCAATGACCTGGACCAGATGTCTGTCACCATGGTAACTGGTGCTGTGGCAGACACCCTGTGGCATTGGATTATATTATGTAACAGGCCAGAACTGGAGGGGCTGGTCACTGTTTACATGTACATGTACACAAATAGTTTGACTGCAGGTCTCCTCTCTTATATCATCTACATGTATCCCTTACAGAGATTATTATTTGACCGTTTGGGCACCACAAAAGATCTGACAACCAGTTTTCTCCACACTTTTCGTTTTTCGTTTTACAGTGTCATGCCAGTCCATTTTCTGATACTATCCTCCCATCTTTTCCATTGCCTACCCCTCTTTATTCCTCCCTGTACTGTTGACCTACCCCTCTTTATTCCTCCCTGTAATGTTGACCGTGACACGTGGCCATATACCACTTCAGTTTTTGTCTCTTTACCGTGGTTAAGAGGTCTTTTTATATCATACCCGGGCTCCTGTACGACCGGGTGTATAAACTGGGCTTCCATAGAACGATTCGAACGCGTTTCGCCCCAACCGTGTGCGCCGCTTTCGAAAATTCGAATACAGGATTCGGACGTTGGAATGGATGTTGTAGCAGTTTTTTTGTTTAGGGACACCAAATTTTCGCTCATTTCGCCTTGAAAGACGTGTGTTTTCTAAGGTGGGTATGATATAAATAGCATACAACACGGTGTATTCCGCATCGCCCTCAGTCTCGGCGCTCCCGCAAGTCGGATCGCAGTCGGGCCGATACCTCGGGCAATACGGAATACACCGTGTTTTATGCTCTTTGTATGGACCTGTAGTTCAAGACAATTCAGTTGTCTTTTCCATTTTTGCACAGGTTCTAGTGAAGAAGGTTCCGACTGACCAGTTGTTGCCGTTCCTGGACCGGCTGCTGCAGGGTCTGATCGACGTCCACCCTCACGCCTCCAGCGGGGCGTGTGTCGTACTCAACAGTATGGTGAAAACACGAGGGTCATCCCTACACCAGCAGGTCAGGGCTTACTAGCACGTCGGCAGAACGTACTTCGCCTGCGCACAACCCTGATTTTTCAAATTTTTCGTTGGATGTTTGGTCAACGTTGCATCAACATTTTGTCTGTTGCAGACGATATCTTTTCCTATACAACATCTGAAAACTACAGATAGGCTGTCAACCTTATATGCTCTAATACAACCTTATATGAGACGTTCTGCCAAAGTGCTATGCACTATACATTACGGGTTTCACGCAGGTGCAGTGCGTTCTTCTGAGACGCTTCATGCTGGGCTTACTGCTTGTGTTAGCATTGCAGTCTACTTTGAAAATTTAATGCAGAAACTTCTGCGACAATCTTACAACTTACGTGCCCGGAAACTAACACACGTGTCAGGGTGGGGTAGCTGTCTTGTGATTTGCTTCATCAATGTCCTAATCTTTTTAAAATGTTAAGTGTGTGTTAGATAATCAATTTGTTCAAGTAATCACAACTACACATTAGGGATTTTCATGATGATTTTATTAAAGACGTGTTTAATGTACGCATTGGATGTTTGTTGTTGCCATTGTACATTGTATGTGTTCAGAAGTCCAGGAAGACTAGGTGCAAACCACTTTCTTTCATAAAGTCTTAAGTCTATGAAAAATATTTTTTCCAGGTGCGTGATGTGGTTGACGCGCTGCACGTGAAGTTGGGTGAGATCACCGTGGAGCAGACGAAGAAGGGCACCCTGCGTACGGTCCGCACCATGGCGACCCACCATCTGGTGGGCGTGGCAAACGCCCTCCTCCACAAACCATTGCCTTTTGATGAGTAAGCAATATACGATTACCACAACCTCTAGAGTGCACATCATACCATTTCAACTCTCATACTACTATGTTCAAATGATGGTTTACATGCATGACTGTATTGCATAGTCCAACCTGCCCAAGAAGGCCACTCAGGGGACAGAGTTAAAGTGGTCTTCTTGGACAGGTTGCTTAATTCTTGTGCCTGTGGACAAAAAGTTCAGGACCGGGGAAAAGGTGGTTGTTATGGCCACACCTGGTAGCCATGCAGCTTGAAGAGCTAGCCGCTTTGGTACAGTAGGTTTGACTGTAACTGAATGTCCATTGGCAACAATCCCTGAATCAAGATCTCAAAAACATAACAGTTGTGTGATACAGAAAGGTCGCCCGATTTTAGATCGACGAGGACCGCGCGTATTTTGGGCTAGAAAATCGTCCCCGTCACATGGAGCGAGGCTCAGGCGATCGCTTGGGAATACATCTTTGACCTAAAAAATTGGGCGACTAGTCGCTGATGTGTCACGTGTCAGCGAGCTTCGGCCGACTCCTAAAGATCGCCGGAGATCCCTAAAATTTGATCGATGCTCGACGAAACATCGGGCATACTACCGCCGTAAATGTCGTTTAGAGCTCGCCGACTCGTCGGCCGATCGATTTTCGCACAATGTGACGGCCCCTTAACAGTCATCTCTTCCGCCACCTCCCATAGGAACCTGGTGGAGTGTTGGAAGATCCTGGCAGCCGAGCCCCAGCTCACCACCAACCTCATCGACCACCTACTGGAGATCATGGCACGACACGTGCCCTACGAGGAGAAGGCCGTGAAGGACAGGAAACAACGACCTCCGCGCACAGCCACAGCCCTACCCATGGCTGTGAGTGGACATTTCAGAGTCTTCCCACATTGTTCCTAAGTTAGGCTACAGAAGGGATGGTTTTATGCAGTGTTCGAAATACTTTTTTGAGCCAGGTAGCACAGTGTGCTACCTAGTGCAAAAAGTAGGTAGCGCATCAGAATTTTAGGTTGTTCCCCTTTATTAAACAAAAATTTATTTTTATTAAACTTCTCCTCTACTCCTACTAGACCCTACTGCTACTAAAACCTGAGACTGAGTGTAGTGTAACGTTAGGCATGTGGTGTCGCTGGTATAAAATCAGTGATTTTCGGCTCGATTTGAAACAATACGGAGCCTGTAAACTTCTCCTTTTTGATTCCTAGATGTCTGACGGTAACGAAAATATGGAAAAATATTGTTGCAAAAATGAGAGAGACGGAAACTAGGGTAAATCTCTTTTATTTTAACGCTGGATTTTCATTTTCAGCAGTACATATTTTCAGGTTGCACGGTGCGCTACCTGAGTCAGAGAGCAAGTAGCGCACAAGAGAATCAGGTTGCGCGGCGCTACCGCACTTCCGGGTATTTTGAACACTGTTATGAGTGACAATTTCTCTTAGCACCCCAAATCTAGCCTGGCGTCCAAACCTATTCTAGCTGCCTAGTCTCTTTTTACACTCTTTTGTTAATATATATATTAAATATTTGTGGAGAGGACGAAAGAGACTCGGCAGCTAAAGTAGGGTTGGACAACATACTACCTCGAATCTGAAGCAAGATTGTTGAAAAAATAAGATATATAAGATATTGAAAAAAAATAAGATATGGAAAATGGAGAGATGCATGTGAGTGTTGTTAAACTCTGATCACATTGAATTTGCTACATTTTTTAATGATATCCTGTTATGCTCCTAAATCTTATGGGAGAGTGTGAAAAGAAACAACATACTCTATGATAATTAAGTTTTTATTTTAACCAGATTTAAGTTTACAGGGAGTAGGAGGGGAAAGAAAGAAAGGTTATGTTTTAGGTTTGAAGTTCAAACATCATCAGTAATGCAATGGAGGACAGAGCATATATTATGTTAACTTGTGTGATGATGTCACAGGTCACAACAAAACCAACAAAGTTGAAAATGACAATCTTGATGAGAAAATTTCAGTTATTTATATTTACAGTTTTGGTGCAAAAAATCTTACATAATATCACTTTAACTTATAAAGGATGACTGGTTTATTTGCAACATGTGCACACACACACACATACCATTGCAGCCTTACATTAATTGGGGCATGAGACACTTAAAATCCACAATGAGATACTTAAACCAGCATGTCGGCAGAACGTACTGCGCCTGCGCAAAACCTGGATTTTCGCTGGATTTTAGGTCAACATTGCATCAGAATTTTGCCTGTTGCAGACCATATCTTTTTCTACACAACATTTGAAAACTACAGACGGGATGTAACCCTTATATACGCGAATTCGACCTTATATGAGACGTTCTGCCAAAGTGCTATGCATAATACATTACGGGTTTCGCGCAGGCGCAGTACGTTCTGCCGACGTGCTACTTAAACCTACTAATATTTCCAGATTTACAGCACTGAGTATGAAATAACTGCTGTGACTGTTTCCCTGCCCCCGTAGGCTTCCTGCGCCCTCGCTGAGATTTTAACGGTCCCAGAGACGGAGGAAGTTGTCATCAGTAACTACCACAGGCTATTCTCTGCCATCATGGTCAGGGTGGGGGCAACTACAGGGGTCAAACCTCCACCCAAAGAAACACAGGTATGAGACACTGCAGGTATACTATAGGTAAGGAGTCAGAGAGAAACACAGATTCTGTACTACAGTATAAATTCGAGGGGATTCATCCCTCAGGATTCATTCCTCAGCTAACCGACATCTCGCACACGTACGCAGTCGTCCCTCAGTAAGACATCTGGAGCCGCAAAGTTCCCGTTTAGAACTTTATTTCAGCCTGACACACGACCGGTTTCGCCTGTGTGGCTTCTTCAAGTGTACAGAGTCTAAACGACACAAGTAGCATGAAGTTCTCACTTATTCTGTACTACATTACACCGAACAACACATTACACCTCTCTATATGTATCTGTATAGCTGGTATAACCGCCCTTTGGCGTAACACACCAGCTTCGCAGGCACACGGCACTACAATGTAGTAGGCGATCAAGAGAAACACAAGTATGAGAAACTGCATTGTATAGGTTAGGATTCAGAAAGAAGTACAGGTATGAGACACTGACTGTACTGTAGTCTAGTAGGAGAGAAACACAGGTATGAGACACTGCAGGTATAGGTTAGGAGTCAGAAAGAAACACAGGAGATGCAAAGAAACACAGATATGAGACTGCAGGTTTAGGTGAGGAGCCAGAGAGAAACACAGGTATTAGACACTGTACTAGTGGGAGATGCAAAAATTTATTCCAAGGTGAGTAGACAAAAGATTAGGTTTCCCAATTTAGAAGCAATCTCTGCTTTCTTCTTTATATTGTATTCAACAGGCCAGCTCAGAACAGAAACCAGCTCCTAAACCTAAGAAGAAAGATGCAGGCACTGTGTCTCAGAAGAAGGAACTAGATCCTTGTGCCCAAGCCATTGAAACACTGCAGGTAAGTTGAGCTACACACATATTTGATCTTCTTTTTGCAGAGCTGTAAAGTATCTTAATGATCTCTTAAGGTTCCAATCAGCACTAAAAGCAACAACAACACTAGAAATTACAAAATCTTGAATCTTGACAGTTGAAACTGTTTTGAGAAGACTTCGGCTTTGTCTGATGAAAACATTGTCGCATACATTGTATATGCACAGCAAAAGAAATGATATTCAGATCATTCTGTAAAATAATTTTTATGTTTTGTTTTCGGTGCTTTCTTTGCTTTTACATGCGTATCTGTAGTTATTTGAATACAGTAGAGTCACAGGAAGTGTAGGGGGAAATGGTATAACCGCAGGCTGACAAAAAGGTCGACTTGGAGTTCAAAATGGTCTCCTACCTCTGGGAGGAAGTGGAAGTTGAAGCCGAGGTCAAAATGGTCTCAGTTTTTTCAGTATAACAGCTACATCTAAAGCATCCGTGAATAGTTTCATCAGGTTGGTAAGTCACTGAATAAAGAGACTCTTTCTACACAACCAAGTGTTTTATTCAGCCGATGTTTCGGTGACCATCTGCAATACGCTTGTAAATATGTAAATACGTTTGGGAACGCATCTACAGCAGCGACACCTATGCTGCAGTGCAATGTGAACCAGTCAGAATTGCCCTGAGGAAGGTGACGGTCACCGAAACGTCGGCTGAATAAAACACTTTGTTGTGTAGAAAGAGTCTCTTTATTCAACTACATCTAAAGCAATGTAACCACACATTTGTGCAGGGCTTCCTGACCAGAAGTAAGAGTGAAGGCATCCTTGAACTGATGGACGAGGAAGAAGGCTGGGAACTACTGAAGGATGTGGACAAGTTCCAGGATGGAATCATGCTGCTGGCCAGGTCTGGATACAGTAGTACACCCCTGTTCAAGTACCCAATATCTAAAACCAGCTCAGAAAAGGACATGACTACATGTACAAGTATCAGAGTTACTGAGTAAACCCTGGATTGAAGTGTTCAAAAATCTGTTGCAAATATATGGCTATAATGAACTGACGCTGTCGCCCCTGCCCTTGATGCTGAATGACATTTGTAGAGTCACTACCATCCCTGTCCCTGGTGCTGAACGACATTTGTAGAGTCACTACCATCCCTGTCCCTGGTGCTGAATGACATTTGTAGAGCCACTACCATCCCTGTCCCTGGTGCTGAATGACATTTGTACAGGATTGAATGGTTCAAAAATCTGTTGCAAATATATGGCTATAATGAACTGACGCTGTCGCCCCTGCCCTTGGTGTTGAATGACATTTGTAGAGTCACTACCATCCCTGTCCCTGGTGCTGAACGACATTTGTAGAGTCACTACCATCCCTGTCCCTGGTGCTGAATGACATTTGTAGAGCCACTACCATCCCTGTCCCTGGTGCTGAATGACATTTGTACAGGATTGAATGGTTCAAAAATCTGTTGCAAATATATGGCTATAATGTACTTTTTCGTACATTATACAAATGTAACTTTATGTCCTATGCAAATAGTATTCTTGCAGATTGTTGTTTCAAACTGAAAATTCATGTGGAGGTCAAAGTGAAGAAATAAATGTAATAATCATCACTGTGACATCATAAACTCAAATGTTGTCTGTTTTGGAATCCCTTTCTTACAGGGGTCTGGCCACCACCAATGTCCAGCATGTGGCCCAAGTGGTGGCCTGTCTAAACTCCTTCCTGTCCAGTCTGCTCGAGCCACAGAGGGTTGTGGTCGTTGCCTTCTTTGCAGAGGTGAACACATCAGATTCTGTTTTTGCTTCTAATGCTTTAAACCTATGGATAAAGCCCTTGTCACACATAGCCGACCATGGCCTCCCGACCTTCTCGGGACCATGGTTGGGAGTTACTCGTGAGCAAGGTGATCTGTGGTGGAACGTTGGTCAGTGAGGTTACCTACTAGCCTTTAATAAAGAGTGTCACTACAGTGGAGAGGTCACTACAAAACTGTGAAAATAAAAGCACCACAAACATTTCAACCTCTACAGTATGAAGATCGTTATGATGTAAAAATGCATTGTTGGAATGGAACATATACCAGATATTGTGCATGACTGTGAAGTTGGAAAAACATGATTAACACTTTTGGTCTGATCGTTTTCAGCTGATTAACCAGAAGTGCGTGAACGATCTGATGCTGGTGGAGCTGCTGGTGAACAGCATGCTGGGAAGACTTGTGGACGAGAGCCACATCGTGCGCATGTTGTGCATCCGGGGGCTAGGCAACATTGCCAGTGTGGGAGATGGACAGGTAACTTCTATTTGTTACTTCCAGGACGGAAGTATTGTTTTGAGCGGTGCTGGTTTGGGGAGAGGTTTGTATGTTTTGGTTCCAGAGTGGCAACAGAGAGATAGAGAGTGGAAGGTGGTTCTGACAATGAATTATAGATACATGTACATGTAACTAAAAAGTATGTAGATCATGGTGACCCAATATGTGCTGGGTTGGTGCATTTCAGTGTGTAATAATTGTGCAACAATTCAGTTAGTGTTGTAATTATGATTGACAATTACTAACAGTGTTGTTTTACAGGTTCATAAATACTCCACGACAGTTCTGTCCGCCATGATGGCGGGAATGGACGACAAGGAGGACCCCGAGGACGACATCACGCTGGAGGCCATGGCCGGTCTCTCCAAGATCCTTGCCGAGATCGACGAGGGAAACGTACGCGCCATTCTCATCAACATCACTCTCAGGATACGGCCGTGTTTTGAAAAGGTGGGAGGACAAACAAGACAGGCAATAAAAACTATTGCCATGGCAAGGATTGAATGTTTGTTGTATGTCATCATCATCATAGTCCTTTTCATCCTGTTGGACGATCAGTTCACTGTTTATGGGCTCGACGGTGAGCAGCTAGACCGGCTCTGCTCCTGCAGGGTTTGTCACAGGTGTGCGCACATTCCAAAAGGCAAGGTTGATCTTCTTCAGTACTGGTGCTGTTCTTGGTTTGTGATGTCAAGCCCTCTAAGTGAACTCATAGGCAGGGTGAAGTGATGACAGCTTGCCATAGGACTGTCATTGTCGTTGTATGTGCTGTTAACATTAAAAGAAATTATGTATGGTATAATTGTAGTTTCTTTTTGCTGTTTTATGTTGCCAAACCAAAATGATTCTTTGGTTTATAGAGCACAGGGGTACAGAAGTACATGTAACACACCAGGGAAAACTGATACTGCATGCCCCAATGTTGTTGTAACAGTTGGAGTTACATTTGTAAGACCTCACGTCATCATGTATCTTGGCCAGGTTTGGCCATTACAATGCTTCCTAGTAAGGAGTACGTGCCTGGGTCTGGACATGGCAGGAAAAGAGTCGCACTGTCCTTTCAGATGGGGACGTAAAGTCAGCGGTCCCATGTATGAGAGAGCCTATGGCGTCAAACCTCTGCACGTAAAAGAACCTAACGCAATTTTGTTCAAAAGAGTAGGCCCTGGGATTATCTGGTGTGCTTGGATAAATACGCAACTTGTAGCATTGCACTACAGCGTACGAAATACTAGGTTGCCCAGTTGCACCGTGCAACCATATTTTGCTTGGTGCAACCTATTTTTACACCCAGGTAGCCCAGTGCACTACCTAAATTTTGTGGTAAGGATGCCCCTTTCTTCCATTGGGAACTGTTTATTGACAAGTTCCCATGGAAGAGGTCATCACTTCAGGTAAGGGGAAACAACTGTGTCAGAAATGTATAAATGCACATTGCATTCTAACAAAGTTAATCATAATGTAGAAGAGTTTAAATTCGGGGCAACCTGGAATTTTGATGGGCAACCTAGCTTTCATCCTAGGTTGCCACTGGGCAACCTGGTTCAAAAAAGTATTTCGTACACTGCACTACTAGCCTGAGGTTGCCCGCTTGACCTTTTTCTATTCCTTTCTCAACAGGAGAAATCATCAGTGCGAGCAGAGGCCTTCAAGCTGTTTGGTAACCTGTCCCGGTTTGGAGACGGCCCCTCCAAGGCTCCATTCCTGGAGCAGATCCACACCAACTTCATCTCACTTCTACTCCATCTTAATGATGAGGATGATGAAGTCAAGAAGGTAGGACAGGTCTTTAGTCTATTAAAAGTTTCTTCTAAAAAGTCAAAGCCCTTCCTGTACTAAATTATATTAGGGTGGCACTCATAGCCCTTATGCCACACAACTTTGTGCAATCACTACAGTAGGAGGCTAGTTGACTAGTAGTGGTGTGTGTGTTCAACTCCTATATACTCTTTCCCTAATGCCAAGTGCTAAGCAGAGAAAGCAGTATGTACCATTTTTAAAATCTTTGATATGACTAGGCTGGGATCAAACTCACAACCTACCGATATCATGATGTAATTCATTAACTGAATGCAAACTACATGATTGTATATCTACACTATCTGTACTTCCCAGAGGTTTGAAATCTCTGATAATTTTTTGTTTTCTTTCTTCCTTTGCCTCAGGGTTGTAAGTCGGCACTGCGTCAGCTGGGTCCTCTGATTGGTTCAGACGTGATAAACGACATGTTCCAGAAGCACCTGCTGGAGGAGGCCAACCTGCACTACGGGGAGTTCATGAACAACCTGGCCAAGGCTCTGGTACTCAAGCTTTATTTTATTTTTTGTGGCCAAGTCAATTTGGTGAAAAATACAATAAGCTGTTTAATTTGTTGGTTCTCAGATTCGCCTCTTCACTTTTTTTCTGATTTGCAAATCTGGTTCTGAATCAACTAAAAAATGCTCATATTTTGCCCCCAACAGTTGAAGAAAGTCCTTTTCTATCAATGCAGTGGTTTGATTAAAGGTTAAAAATTCATTGTTTAAATTTTAACCCAGCCTTTTGTGTTGACTTCATGGCTCCTATAGTACTGGAGCATTTGGGGCTATAATAGGATGCCCAGGCCTGTTTTTTTTTTCGCCCTGTCGCTTCATATTTTTTGTGAAAAAATCCGAGAACCAACAAATTAAATTGGTTTGGCCTAAGAAACAAAAATTGATTATTCTAGCAAAAACCTTCAAACTTACCTTTAAAGATCTTTTATATTACAGCTACTGAATGTTTATGTTCTTCTTCTAGACTTTCAGTGCCTTCGAATTCTATGCTCAGAACTTAGTGTTTTTGTGCTATTTTAGTTAAGTCCTAGTCACTGTGAAGACTTGTCCAGGAATTTTTTTCTGTCCTAACTTTGAATGGAAATCACAGACTGAGTACTTGGTCAAAAGTATACTACCATACAGATTACTTGTAGAATTACATGTACAATTATTATGTTCAAACAAAAAATGTATTTTTTCTGTTCTTCAAGCTCTGAAATCTTTTTCCCTTGCTGAATCTTAACTACTAGAGAGATTTTGTTACCTTGATTTCTGTGTGAGCTAGTCTTAGCCTAGCCTGGTATCCAGTCTTGTTAGCTTTGGTCCGCTCCCCAAGATCCGCTACCCTGCCAGTTGACAGGGTAGCGGATCTTGGGGAGCGGACCAAAGCTAATAAGACTGGATACCAGGCTAGTCTTAGCCACCTTCAAATTACGAATCTTCTGCTGCTGATTCTGTGTTCTAGCTACAGAAAAATTCACGCCGAGATGATGATGATCCTTCTGTAAGTATGATATGCAAATTGCGGCACATCTGGTTCCTTTCTGTCCCTAACTTTCCTTTTCAAATATAGACACGTGGTAGCCTTGTACCTGTACTATTCTAGCTCCAATTTGCTCCTCTGATCATGATCACTTCCCGGCCAGATAGCCTGGCATCGTGTGGCGTAATGGTTTGGGTGTTTGGTTCAGAACCAATAGATACTGGGTCAAATCCCTTGACATGCCCTCATGTTGTGTCCTTGGGAAAGGCACTTAACACGACTTTCCTCACTTCACTCAGGTGAAAATTTGTACTAGCTTTGGTTAAGGATGTGCTTCGGATAGGACATTAAATGCGTGGAGAGAGCCACACCCCATGCATGTTAAAGAACCTTTTGAAAAAGAGTAGGGGCATGCCCCAGTGTGCGATGGTCCAAATCCTGCTGTCTGGAGTTAGTGATTCACTTTAAATCACCAGACTGAGTGTAGCAGATTCCTTGTCAGGTCAATGTTGGCTACCTAACACCAAAGACTTCAAAAAAAAGTTTGATATCTGAAATGATTAATGACGTAACAGTCGAACATCAAAATGGGGATGTAAGCCAGACTGTTCATCATGATAGCAATCACAGGAGCAAGCTGAAGCTAGAATAGGATGGACACTAGGATATAGACATGTGGTGAAGGTTTAATTTTGGTCTAACCACGCATATTCATCTGTTATTCCTTCTAACTAGCTGAGAACAAATCTTCCAACAGAAAAAAATTATGCACAGACTAGTGTCATAGCTTCTTTTTGTCCATGATTTACTTAGTACCATATTTCCTCAACAGTACCTGATATACATGACTGTACATTCACAGTCCAATGCAATCTTTGTGACACGTTTTTCTGTTGATATGTTGAAGAGGGTAAAAAAAACAGCAGTCTTGCTGATTATGATAATGTTATATTATATCCCTGTTTTGGAATTTGAAATACAATGTTCAAATAGAGAAATAATTTTGCTACTTGTTAATATGTTGCAAACCGACATCTCATCTAACCTTCTCCCTGCTAACTAACCCCATAACCAATACAAATTTGGTGCCAAAAGACTACTTCAGTAAGGAGAAGGTTAAGCTGTAACAGTTCACGAATATGTTATAAGTTTTGCATATTTCTAAAATTGGTTATTGTTGCCCTTTCCATTATAATTCTATCAACAGTAACTGGTACAACACTGGGTATTCATACATTTCTAATCAAGTGTTGCTATACTATGTAGAATGGGATAGTTTTTAAATTAATAGCCTGTAACGGTTGTTTTCCAATGCAGATCACTGACTTCTCCGACAAGATTAACTTCTATGTCATGGGCTGTGTGTCCTTCTTCAAGAGTACTTGGGAGACAGTCAAGGGAAATGCCGCCATGTTTATAGGTGAGGAATTACAATGTACACATGAGCAGTAACTGATTTGAGAAGGCCTTATGGCGCAGTCACATTCATCATAGGCTGTAACATTATTTGTATATTGTTGTGTACTACTTGTAATTTTTATGAATGTATGTTTTTAATGTGTGTGCCCAGGGATACCTGAAAATCAGATCAACGGATCTGAGGTATGCCCTGGTAAAATAAATAAACTTGAAACTTGGCCGTCTTAGGATTTTGATCAGCCGTAGAATTTTCAAGCAGGTGTTGTGTTTCGGACATTGCTTTTGCTCAACTCTTTACAAGTCAAAATTATGATATGAAAATTGTTTGGGTTTTTTTTGTCTACAGGGTTCTTGCTAGGAAACCTTCCCCAGGATAAGCATATGGCCATCAGTAAGGAACATGTGTGTGGAGGTATGTACATGTACCTTGTCTTACTGGTACATAGTCTTGCCTTATCAGTGTAATTATGTTAGGATCAAGGAGTCTCACCCTTTTGTACTATTTATATCAAAACGGCCATGGTATATTATAATATAGCAAGTCAAGTTTGTATCACTGTTGACATAATCTTTTTGTGATGAATGAAAAAGGCTTGTATAAAGTCTTCAAACCTATACATTTATATATAAGCTCCTCTGTTGTGTGGATAAGCCAGATGTGATGCGAGAAAAAAAAAACCTGTAATTCCTGATTTTTTCACGATTCACTGTTTTCACCGTCGCTTCTGCACAGTGAACTTTACTGTTATGAAATCATTCGTCTTTCAACCTCCCTCTACCACCACCATAAAGTTCTGAGAACATGTCCATTTTCCTCAGACTGTAAAATTTTGCTACCATGAAGGCAAAGCGTTTTGTAGGTCAAATGTAGCCTCAACATCTATGTTGTTTACTGTTCCAGCCATGATTCAGCTACTGAAGGACCCCTCCCCCCATGTGAGGGTAAGGGCAGCTGAGGCCATGAGTCTGCTACATGAGTACTGATGTCATTATCATCATCATCCAATGGCTGCAGAGGAGTCAACCATACACCTCATCCAGGCTTGTCAATCAAAAACCATGCACTGATGTCATCATTATCTTTATCCAATGGCTGCAGAGGAGTCAACCATACATGTACATGTACATCTCTCCAAGCTTGTCAATGTACTGATGTACACAGGTGCAATGCCTTACCAATGCACTGGGAAAACAGCTGATGATATTTTGCAGTATTCTGAGACTTTTCCTCTCCTTTGTCCAGCAAATTTCAATTCTGCAATTTTAGTAGACTGCTATATTCAGATTTGCCAGTCTAATACAGGATAATAAATTAGTTTGCACTATGCACCTCGAGATCTGTTTCTTATGAAGCAAGTTTGAACTGTAATTTTCAACACAAGAAATTGGACTGTACAACTCCAGTCTTTGTCACTTCTGTGATATTTGGGGGTAAGTCCAATTTCTTGTGTTGGAAATTACAGTTCAAATTTGCTTCATAATGACTTCTGCCAACACAGATAAAATTTCAAGATAACACTTCTATTTCTGTTCTGAATTCTGACTTGACTGGTGTTTAATCTTCAGCATGCTAAGTTACAAATGTAGCTGTTTGGTACCAAATCAATTTCTGTTGGTTACAGGGTTAGGCAGCAGGGAAAAGGTTAAGATATTTTTGAATGTCTGTAGGAACTTTGTGAATGATGTGAAGTAGGGAAGCGGTATGATTTTTATTGTTTGATGGAGTTCATATTTCTTCCTGCATTACAAATGATATCTGATCTTCTTTTGGTTATAAATTGTAGGATGATTAAGAGTAGAATTAAAGTTAGATAAACAATGAAGTAAGCTACTTTGGAGTAGGAAACAACTGCCTAAGTTGTTGTTAAGAGCCAGTAGCCAATTACTATGCTGAGATGAAAGATGGTATATATGCATAATTTTGTTTAATACCTGACAAGAATATATAAATTACAATGTATACAGATACATGTATTACTATTTGTGTTGGTTTAAGAACCTGCTGTAATGATATTTGTTATCAATATTTTTGTAATGTTAAAGATTGAGAGCAGAGCGTATGAAATGCTGAAGATCAATATGCTGCATTCAGTTTAGTGAAAGTGAAGTATGGTATTTTATTTATCATATTGTTATAGTCATGTAGTGCATATAAACCAATGATATTGGAATAGGATCTTACTCTAAGCTATGTTTATTTGATACTTGGTGGAGTAGACCGATCCCAAAGCCCGCTGACCGCCATCAAAACATAGAAATGCAACATAAAAAACATTAAACTGCAAATATGCAGCCACTCTCTCATTGGTTGCACTGCTAATTGCCATGCTATCATTGGTTGAACTGCTAATTGCCATGCTATCATTCGTTGAACTACTAATTGTGATGGACAGGCAGGATCGGTCTATTGATGCAATGATAAAGTTATTATGATAAAATTAGATGTGTTATGAACACAATCATGATCAAGCTTACATGTCAGAAAGATTGTTGTTAAAATTTTGTGTTAAGCCAAGGATCCATGGTTAAGCTAACGTCTTTCTATTATGAAGAATGAAAAATTTGTGCTGGTGCAGATATTGATATGGACCTAGTCATATTTTTATGACCTTATTATGTAACATCATATGCAGTATGGTTAGCATAATAGATGCTATTAATTTGTGATTGCAGATTTATGAAATTACTTTTTTTGTGTCTGTTGTTCCATACAGCTTACAATTATCTATGGTCATTTTTGTTACACATCAACTAGCCAGTTTTCCCAATGACAACATTGTTTGAAATGCACAAAATAATGGATAATTGACTGTCACATCTTTAAAAGGTGGCCTAAACTTTTTCAACTTTAAAATTCCCATTAAAGGTATATAAATGATGACCTGTGTGTGTGTGGTCCCTTTCTGTACTTTGTATTGACAGTTTTGAGAGGGTCTGAGTGGGGGGATCCCGGCAAGGCGTAATGGTAAATTCAGGAGGCCTGGCAACGTTATTGGCAAACTGACTAATGTTCTTGCGAAAGGTTTTGGAAACCAGTTCATGGGATTGATCCATTTCATTTATAATGGGGTGTCTGGAAAAAACTAGGCTATGACAAGACCAGATGCTATCTTTGTCATTCAGGACAACAAATAATGTGCTACATAGAATTAAAGCAACCAATTGCACTTCACGAATAATCTATCCACAACGTTGAATTGGAGGGCTGGCTACTATTAACTGAATTAAAATAGGTAGCTACATGTATTCCTCGCAGAAAAGCCGCGCGCAGATCCCCTTTTCGGAAGAAAACACTGTTCTACATGTACAGCAATGAAACTTTCCAGCAGCATACTAGTAATTAGGATGCATGGAAACTTTATGACAGTAACTTTCATCCAATAATATTTGCATAAGAATTACAGCATGAAAACCTAAGTTCGAACCCCAAATTTTCATAGCTCTTGTTAACTGTGAGATATATTCCTGTCAGAGAATCCCAGCAGTCAAATAAATCTTCCAACCTAACATCTGCTTTAATCAAGATACTAGAACGTAGCATGTCACTGATCTTCAGCATCAACGAAAACAAAAGCACGTGGTGTCCATGGTGAACTGCCTATCTCCAGGAGAGAATCTGATTGGCTAATCAGTGCGCCACGCCCACTTTTCCGCGAGCTCGTGACTTCCGGGATTTCGTCATGTGCCCGTCACATGATCCACAAGATGGCCGGACAGAAAGTCGTGTTGCTGTTCCTCTCCGTGTTTCTGGTGGCCAGCGAGGCGTCCAGCCTCCACGGTCAACCCTGTCTGGTGCGGTCCAACAACAGGCATCTCCTGGGAGTGAAGTAAGTCCTAGTTTAAAGTAGGAAGGTCAATAGGACGATGTTAAACACAGATATCGATGACCGGTTTTTGATGCCCCTCTCCCTACATCAACATTATGAAACTCTTGCTTTGTTCGCGCAAGGACATTACACTGTGTAATGTCCTTGGTTCGCGCTAGTAGAGATAAGAAAGCAACGTCTTTTTCTGCTCCTTACTCATACACGTCGTCTGGGTCATGAATTCTCATAGATTATTCCGCTGGACACCGTCCCTAATTGTTTCGTCTATCCTAGCCTCTACCAGGCTTCGGAAAGCGGCTGGAAAGAGTAGAAATTGGCCAAATAGACAGATATACACGCAAGGGGATTGGTCCGGGAGGGACGCGGCAAACTGTACTCTCTCGTGGACCAACTCCCCTGGCATGTTATCTGTCTATTTGGCCAATTTCTACTCTTTCCAGCCGCTTTCCGAAGTCTGGTACTGGTAGAGGCTACGTCTATCCCCCATTTTCTACCCTTTGTTTGCACTTACTACAATGTATAACAATAGTCAATGCGCAGCTAGTATACGTAGTTAAGTTAGCAGTAGTAGAGTAGAGGCTATACCGGCTATACAGGTACATGTACAGATACAGAGTAGAGTAGATCATTTCGACCACGTAGGAAGATAAGTAAGGAAGGAAGATCTAATCTAAGAAGAAGAAGAAGTAGTCATCCACTGTAAATTGGATATCTGAAGTGTTCAAAACCTCATGGATTACTAACACTGCATTAAGTAGATGTCTTTCCAAAGTGTTCAAAACCTCGCAGATTACTGACGCTGCATTAAGTAGATCTCTTTTCAAAGTGTTCAAAACCTCGCAGATTACTGACGCTGAATTAAGTAGATCTCTTTTCAAAGTGTTCAAAACCTCCCAGATTACTGACGCTGCATTAAGTAGAATCTGATGTCTTTCTGTTCTTTTTTCTTGATAAATTATGTTGCAGTTACTAGCTATAAGGATACCCGATTGAGTTATTAAAATTGGTGTTAGGCATACTAAGGCCTGCATATGCCTGCAATGAAGCTGGTGTGTTGCACCGAAGGGCAGTTATACCGACTATACAGATACAGATACAGATACAGATACAGATATGGTATTCAGTTAGCCTGGTAGCCAGACCATCATAGGCTCGCCTGTATCTCTGTGGTGCTGAAAGTACTGCCCACGCACCCAGGCCCATTAGCACATACCAGGGGTTTTTACGGGGTTGGTTTCAATTAGTTTGCCTATAGAAATAGAAAGGCTGTCTGGATAGATTTTGCATGTCAGGTGAGGCCTATGCTTTGTAATAGTAGGACAGGGGCCAGTAGAACACCCCTAAGCCGGCCTGTGGAGAATGGTAACCAGGCTAGGATCCAGTCTAACCACTGCACTTCCTTTCACAGCAATGACATGTCACATGATGATGACTATCAGAGTGACTAAGCCATTTGCCACAAAAGGCTAGAGACAAAGCAATGGCCTGAGGCCAATATCGTCACGTAACGGCCATATCCTGTATTGCAATGAAACCTCATTTGAGTCATTGTGTAACTTTGTGGGGCCTTACAATCTAACTCTCTAATGGCTACTTTACATGAAGAGATAGGAAGGCTCTAACCCAGAGTCTTAGTTATAAGTCTAGTTACTGCTACAATACAATGTGTCACCTTTTATCAATTGTAAATATGAACAAGATAGTCCTCTACCACTAGTACTTATCAGAATGCTAAAAACTTAGATGACCTGCATGTATCAATAACTAAACAGTCAATATACAAAGTCCATGTTTACAAGTGTTCTTGTTGCGTAACATTAGACCATTGTTTCCACCAGGAACTATCCCCGGCCATGGGAGTACCTGAAGGTGTCGGACGTGCCCAAACAGTGGGACTGGCGGAACGTGAACGGGACCAACTACGCCAGCACCACCCGTAACCAGCACATCCCGCAGTACTGTGGCTCCTGCTGGGCCATGGGGTCAACTAGCGCCATGGCAGGTCAGGGCTAATTTCATTCTTTTATTACCTCCTGGTACGGAGGTATTGTTTTGAGTGTGTTTCTCTCTGTGCGTTTGCTTGTGTTCGTCGGTATTTGAATGCAGTAGAGTGGCTTAAAGGGGATTTTGGTTACCACAGATTGATCTTAGGGTCAAGTTGGAAGGAAGTGATGGCTGGCAGGCAGTTTGGAAGTGTTGCCTCAAATAGCATGTAGAATGGCTGAAAGGGGGAGGGGGATTTTGGTTACCACAGATTGACCTTAAGGTCAAGTTGGAAGGAAGTGAGGCTAACAGGCTAGGAGGAAGTGATGGCTAATAGCGTAAGTAAGATTGCAGTCATAGTATCATAAAATCATAGAATCAAGCACTGCATACTTAACAATATTTCTAGTCAGCTATTGAAATTGCAGACACTGGTAATAAAAGTCATCTTATTGTTTCAGCTTATTATATTATGCTGCAAATTTGTCAATCTTTGTCAAGTGTTTCAGTATCTGTGTTAGTTTGCTCTCTATATACATGTATCTACTATATATATTTTCTGCTTAGCCTGACATCAGTGATTTTCTTCTCCATTCTTGTGCAGATCGAATCAACATCAAGCGTAAGGGCGCCTGGCCGTCGGCGTACCTGTCCGTACAGAACGTGCTGGACTGCGGCGATGCTGGGTCCTGTCATGGAGGGGATGACCTTCCCGTGTACGAGTACGCGCACAAGAAGGGGATCCCGGACGAAACCTGCAACAACTATCAGGCCAAGGACCAGAGTAAGGCAGCAGTTATAGTTGGAGCTTATTTCTCGAAGACTAAAAATCTATTTATTGTAACCTTTTTGCAATGACTGTTACACAGGCACTGAATCAAATCAAAATCAATTTATAAGAAAAGAAAAATACTTAACACTTTTTGCTATACTATGTGTAATGTGTTTCTATGTTCTTTAAGAATTTTTTGGAAGTGGACATTAAACTATATATTGAGTGAATATATATATATCAGAGTGTTGTGGTGCACTCTGGTGCCCCAAGTTAGCATCATTTTTTGTATTTTCTGGTGTATATAATATTAACAACCTTACCTTGTTCTGTATGTGTAGGTTGCAATCAGTTTGACCAGTGTGGAACCTGCACCACGTTTGGAGAGTGTGCCTCTATTCAGAACTACACAGTTTGGAAGGTAGGCGACTTTGGGTCAGTGAGGGGCAGGGAGAACATCATGGCAGAGGTGTACAAGAATGGACCCGTCAGGTGGGTCTGTTACATGTATTTACAGGGGTTTTGTATGCATGGCATCAATGGCCAAGTGGTTAGGCTAGTTAGTGGACCTGGGATCGAGAGGTCACGGGTTTGATTCATAAGGCAACAGACATACGTCATCATCATCATTGGCAGTATCTCGTGTTAACAGACATACATGTACATATAGCTGGAAATTGAAGACAGGAAATGAGATAACCTTTTTCTGGGACCCTTCTAGGACCTTTGACCTAACCTCCTGTCAGTGTTTCCGACGTACCTAGCATGTGGAAATAACTCCAGAAACACAAGCAAACTTGCAAACAGACACATGGAAAACAAAACCACCGCACACAGAGGTAAAATGATGTGATGATTGTGTTACTAATGATTGGATTTGCTTGCAGTTGTGGCATTATGGTGACCGATGGTTTCGAGAAGTACCGTTCGGGGGTGTTTGCAGAGCACCATATCTTCTCTGCGGTGAGTGTAGAGTTTGGCAACTTACTTTCTAACCAGTTTCTCTTCTTGTATCATTGTCCACAGCTGTGGCATCATGGCCACCAGTGGGCTTGAGAAATACACAGGAGGGGTGTACTCTGAGTTTCATGCACATTCCAGCGTGAGTACAAAATTCCACAATGCCCAATCACCTTCAATCTGAAAAATCAACCATTGATGATTCATTTTCAAACCAAAGCCAATTAATTGTTGGTGCCCTGTTGAGCTGTCCAATCTCAAATCAATTAAGCAATCAAATCAGCTACAGTAAATCTTGAAATGATTGTGGTGGTTTTACATGTATTTTCGCAGTTTTCGGACTCTTTCCACCAAATCATAATGCTGTGAATATGTACATGTATTTTGTATTGCCACTGTGTAACACGGAAACCTTTTCCTCCTTAAAACCACTGCGAAAATAAATGCATTTACAGTAAAATCCTCAAGAACTGCTTTTCTAAATCATTGAATGTCTAGCTACTCAATTCCAAATCAAAAGTCTAACTCTAAGCTCCTCAAAATCCCAACAAATAAACAAACAAACAAACAATCAATCAATGGCCACAGAATGATAGACCACAAATCTTCATAATCCTCAAGATTAATGTAAAGTGCTGGGTCATGGTTGCTCATATGTTGTTGTTGACAATTTAGACCAGTCCATTTCAAGAATTTGCCATTTCTGGCATCACTTGTTCTCTATGCCTGCGTCACATTGTCGACGAGCTTTGGCCGTATTTGTTGACCGCCGAAAGGTCGCCCGATTTTAGATCGACCAAGGATCGCGCGTATTTTGGGCTTGAAAATCGTCCCAGTCACATGGAGCGAGGCTCGGGCGATTGCTTGGGAATACATCTATGACCTCAAAAATCGGGCGACTTAGAATTTAGGAAGTATGGATCAAGCTAAAAACTGTTCAGAAACCATTGCCATCATTTCTTTTACATGTAGGTGGTAACAGTCCATTCAGAAAATAAAGATTTGCATACATCTACACATCATATAAACCCAATACATGGATTGGTGCCTGCAAGTGCAGGTAGACATGAGAAATACCTGCACAGCTCCAATTTTACCTGCACTAACCTGCATATGCAGGTGGCAGTCAAAATTCAAGATGGTTTTATTGGTTTGTTGCAGTTAAAAACTGAATTATAAAGCAATTTACAAAACATTAACATGTTAAAAATATAAATTTACATCGTATACAGGCACGGGATTGAAGGACCAGTGAATATACAGGTTGTGGACAATATGATTTCGCAGTTTAGTTCTTTGAAGTTGTAGTCACAATCAAACACTCATATTGTTGTTGTATACTTAATATATTACATACGGCCGTATTTCGAGCCCTGTCCAAGTATGCAGAAATGTCTGGAGCCCTGCTCTTAATGGTAAAGTTTAGCTTTATTCCAACATGAAGAAGGAACTCACTATAAATTTTCGGTCAAACACGTCAACCTTCGTCAGATGAATGATCCACTCGCTGACGTCGTTCCGGAAACCGGAAGCGTGATGACGTCATCAGGAGTGAATCGAAAGTGGCGGGAAGACGGAATCTCCCACCGTCACGGTTCAAAGAGGGTTGATGGGCCCTGATGTAGACTGCCTCCTTCACTCCCCTCACAAAGTAATCCTGCTCTGTATCCAAAATGTGAACTTTGTCCAGTGTATTACTGTATGTGCCCTGCTCTTGTTGAATGTGTAGTCCCCCTTCCCTCCCCCCAGGAGAACCATGTGCTGTCCATCGCAGGCTGGGGTGTGGACACGGACGGGACTGAGTACTGGATCGGCAGGAATTCTTGGGGAACTCCATGGGTGAGACTGTCGGCACTGCCATGCTTTTTTTTTTTAGGTTTTCCTGTTCCTATAGATGTGAAAATGCAAGAAGTCTATTCTTCATTTTAAGTAGATTTGCTGCATTTTATGACCTGCTGGCTCCCAACCAGATTCTGAGGTCTTTGACCTTCTGTCAGTCTACCTGTCAGTCTTCCCCCCACCCACGTGCCGTTAACACACTATATCTGGACAAACAGATACACAGTACCTAGCTGCGGTCAGGGACGTCCTCTCGAATGGGACGTTAAGTCAGACAGCGGTCTCGTGTTTGAGGAGAGACACACCAGATTCCACCGCACTTATCAAAAAAAGTAGGGATCCTTCCGGTGTTAGTGGTTCAAGCCTTACAGTCTGGTCTTAAGCAGCTTGTACTTACTGTACAAAACTGGTGTGTTATGCCTAAAGGGCAGTTTACCGGTTATGCAAAACAAGCAAACCCACAGCTCAGTCACCGAAAACAAAACTTCGGAGAACCCAGAAGTAGTGCAGTAAACCAAAAAAGCGTCATGCTTTCCTGTTATTCTGATTTTTGTGTGTATTGAGCGACATGTTCTTGTACGTACTCCTTCAGGGCGAGGGCGGTTGGTTCAAGATCGTCACCAGTCTGTACAAGAACGGAGAGGGCAACAAGTACAACCTGGGCATCGAGGAAAACTGTGCTTACGGCGACATCGAAGGAATGACCACGGTGTCTTAGGACAGTTTAAGACATGTCTCACACTTTAAGACATGTCCCACACATAGATGGTACAATTCTTTGTTGCACAACCCAAAGTATTTATCTGCTTTTGTTTTGGTAGTCTCTTCTGCTAGCTTCCTCAGAGGTGCAATACTGACTGTGGTTCTACTTCCCACTGCTAGGTGGCACTGCAAGGAGAAGAATACAGTCCCAAATGTTGTTAGGTTAATACTTTTGGTTGTGCAAGAAAGAAAATTGTATTATCCATTTATAATACCAACCTAAGGAAATTATTCAGGTGGCACATTCAGAACAACTATAGTTAATTTTACTGCACATTATTGAAATGACACCTTTTTAGTACAATAGTTAAGTTTTGGTCAAATTCACGAAGGAAGCAAGATTTTAACACTTCTTTAAGAAAAGCAAATGCTGCTCTGATTTGAATATGACATGTGTATCAGATTTTTGAGAAATGTATTCATAGAATTAGGTAGATTGCTGTGCAATCGTACCAATGGTAATTTGTCTGACATGAATATATGTTGAATGAAATTTCTTCAATGCAGCTAAAATGAGGTACAAGTAACAATTCATGAATTACTGAACTATACATTAATATGAAATTAAAACGTGATGACCAATACACCAATTATTACCGACATTCACAAATTAAAACTGGGTTACCGGTAGTTGACAAAAACTATCAGTTGATATTGTCTTCATTGCCTTGATAGGTGAAAAGATGTATAACTAGAAAGGTAACATTTGCAAAGCAAATGCATTATGTTTACAAATGTACCTTCACATGGTCTAGCCTAAGAAACTACTGCTCTGTTTATTCTTACTAAAACAAGAACTAACTTGTAATTAAAAGGGATGGGTAGTTGCTATGAGGAATATTTCACAGCTTGTAGATTGGTTTGGATCGTGAGGCTGTTCAGTATCACCCGAAGGCACTATATTCTCGTATGGCGTGACATTTCAATTATAGGCATGTATCAAACTGAGTGTGTATTCAAGTGATGGTTGCCCTGGGGGAGTGAAACTATGCGTGGTAACGCTGACGTACATGTAACGAAAAAGAACAAACAGACTTCACTTCTTAACAGTTGCGATCGACAGATAATGTCGGTGGCAGTCATCTAGTTATCTTTGAAAAAGCTGCAAAGCTCCAGATATTTCATGGCGGGAGTTCCAGGACCGTCATTTCTCGGAGCTAGCTCGACCGTCTCGACAGACGGCCACATCGGAATCAGGAGACAGACCTCCAGGTTGTGACATAACGTACACAGCGGAAGCAAGCACGACTCATCAAGTAGTTGAGAAAAGTACATGACGCTACGTGACATGTACATGTGTAATATGTTCTGTAACATTCTGCTACAACTCTAGATCTTGTCATTTAAACCCCAGTAAGCCTATGAAATGAACAAAAATCAGTGTTAGTTCCTTAGTCATTTTTGCACAGAAATGGCTCTAAAATGCACCAGGAAGCCTCTCTTTTTTATCAACCTTTTGGGAAAAGCAAACCACCCCACCCCCCAAAGAGAGGGAAACCGCCGCTCTCCTGCATTCTCCCCTCCCCACCACCAAGGAGGTTCGAGTGGAGAAGGCCTTCTCTCTAACCTCCTCTCTAACCTCCTTGCCACCACGAATCTTACGCTGCCCATACGTGGCCCCCAGATGCCCCTCCCCCCTTATCAAATTTCTGGATCCGCCACTGATTGTACATCATCATGCCCCGGAGATACAAACACTTGATTCGTCTTTGTATGGTAGTGAATAGGGGTGCTGATTTCAACCCACACACTGTTTGGTTCCACTAAGCTGTGATTTCATGTCGATGTGAATAAACCTCATTTAATAGTGAATAAACCTAATTTAATAAATGTCCTATTAATGAACAAACAACATGTTATAATTCAGGCATTCTCGTATGGCTTGACATTTAATTATCCGATGATTGTTGTCATGGCAACGCTAGCGGTAGGTTGTGTGAAACTGATACCACTGACGTAGCAAACACGTTATATAAAACAGATTGTCGATAGCAGTCATCTAGGTTATCTACGGAAAAGGTACAAAGCCCCAAATCAGCGTTTCTTACGATAGGCAACATACTTGTCTTCAGTGCGCATCGAAAATGAACGGCAGCACGGTGAACCTCACCGGGGGAAACTCCACGGTGTACGAGACTTTCTGGTCGTGTTTCTTCTGGCACATGAAAAACAAGACGGAGTACGAGCAGGCAGTAGCTGCGTGCTCTCATCTGCCCGCGCCGTATCTAGACGAAAACAAGAAAGTCGGGATCGCCTCCGCCGCTGTCGGGACAGTCGCTCTCCTCATGAACCTCGTGGTTTTGTCCGGAGTACTGAAAAACCATCACCTGTCTAAACCCATGTACATGTTTGTGGCAAACCTGGCTGTAGCGGACTGCGTGGCAAGCTTGTTCTCGTTCTTATTCTGCGCCAGTTTCCAGTTGGAACTGATTCGACCATGGGTTGTGACGTCGACGGGCTTAGTCTGTACCTTCTTTTTAGTGTTGGTCTTATCAGCAGTTGGCGTGGTCCTCCTGTCCGTGGACCGTTATCTGGCCATCCTCCACCCGATATTCTACCAGACCCGCGTGTCTGGGCGACACGTTGCCGTCAGTTTGGGGATCGTGTGGCCAGCTTGTGTGCTTGTCTGCTTGTCTCCTCTCATGGGCTGGAACTGCATCGACATGACCTGCATGACGATCCTGCCCGTAAGCTACCTGATTCTGATCAACACCATCTTGTTGATGGCCGTAGTGATAGTGGTCTTTGTCAACGTCAGAATCTTCTTCGAACTGAAGCAGCGCTTCTCCAGACTGGGACCCCCCGAGAACCCTCAGGACGATCTGCCCGCCGCACGCCGCAGGGAACAGCGAATCGCGGCAAGACAATACCAGCAACTCCAAGACGTATGGAAGATGCAGGTGACAGTTGTCATCATTTCAGCGGTGTTCATCATCTTCTGGCTGCCGATTTGTATCGGGGGTGTGCGGGAGTTTGTGTGCTTCGCAAGAAAAGACTGTGAGATAGAGGCAAGGCCGTACTGGGGGTTCCTGATCGCGCTCTGTAATTCGGCGATAAACCCGGTCATCTACGCACTCAGGATCAAGAAGATTCGGGAAGCGGCGGACCGTAGGGCGCGACGACTCGCCAACGCGGTTCGTGAGAAGTTGGGGTGGTCATCGAATCAAGTGGTCAACATTCAGATTGTTGGAGATGCGGGGGCAATGGACGCTGATGCTGGGCTGAGTTCGGACAGTACTAGTCGGACTAACCAGCCGCCTAAATGGGCAGTCAGTCGAAGAGCGAATCCCAGAAACGCACCGAGCTCAAGCCATGTTGGAGATGCACGTCCGATGGACGCTGTTGCTGGACCGAGTACGGACAATCGGACTGACCAGCCCCCTAAATGGGCAGTCAGTCGAAGAGCGAATCCCAGAAACGCACCGAGCTCAAGCCATGTTGGAGATGCACGTCCGATGGACGCTGTTGCTGGACCGAGTACGGACAATCGGACTGACCAGCCCCCTAAATGGGCAGTCAGTCGAAGAGCGAATCCCAGAAACGCACCGAACTCAAGCCGTCTAGATGTGCTCTTCGTAGCCTCGCCAAGGTCGGTAAAGATACCTGGAATTGAAATCTCAAGCAGTGTGGAAGACAGTGAGTAAGCAAGGTGTGTCATGTCTTACACATTTAAAGGAACAGAAGTAATGATGGGTCATGTATCTGTATGAGTTTTGTTGAGATCCACAATTTGACTAAAAAAATGATATTTATAGATTTTACCTTCATTGTTTGCACAAACCTTGTTTGTAAATAAATTCCATTTGAAATGTTCACGACAGATTATCGGAGAGTGTTATTGCTGGTAAAAGGTGGAAAGCCCCAAAGCAGTGTTTCTTACGACAGATAACATAGTTACTTATCTTCACTGTGAGCATCGATCGCAAAACGCTGACATTTTTAGGAAAGTCATCGATTGAGTTAATTCATTATGTAAACTGGTTTTTAATAAGAATCGGTTTTGTTCTAAGACTGCTGTAAACATTAAAGCTGCATTATGTAAGATTAGGACGATACAAAAACTAACGATACATAATTTGAACACATAGGAGCTGCCCTTAGAACTACACACAGAGCTTGGTTGTTTGCTCTTTCACTGAAATTGTTATTTCCTTGGTTCCACTTGTTTGTTTGTATAGTACATGTATGTTCCTGTACATGATAAATTAATATTCCAAAACTTTGCATGATATTTTGGTACGCGAGTAGATGTTAGTAAGAATAAAAGACACTTTAGATTTTGCCTCCTGCACGCGGCTTCCTTTGCAACTGCAGCTCCTTGTATCTTTCTTTATTAGATTTGAACCACAGGATCGAGCTTTGAACATTGTTTTTTTTTACCAGAACGTGGGTGTCCTGTCGGCGTCTTGCGCTTTCTGATATCATGACAAGCGTACAGTAATTGTAATTAAAAGGGATGGGTAGTTGCTATGAGGAATATTTCACAGCTTGTAGATTGGTTTGGATCGTGAGGTTGTTCAGTATCACCCGAAGGCATTATATTCTCGTATGGCGTGACATTTCAATTATAGGCATGTATCAAACTCAGCGTGTATTCAAGTGATGGTTGCCATGGCATGGGGGAGTGAAACTCTGCGTGGTAACGCTGACGTACATGTAACGAAAAAAAACAGACTTCACTTCTAAACAGTTGCGGTCGACAGATTGTCGGTGGCAGTCATCTAGTTATCTTCGAATTCGAAAAAGGTGCAAAGCTCCAAATATTTCATGGTGGGAAATTCCAGGACCGTCATTTCTCGGAGCTAGCTCGACCGTCTCGGCATCATCGCGGCAGACGGCCACATCGGAACCAGGAGAGAGACCTCCAGATCGTGACATAGCGTACACAGCGGAAACAAGAACGACTCATCAAGTAGTTGATAAAAGTACACGACGCAACGTGACTTGTCCTAATATGTTCTGTAACATTCTGCTACAACTCTAGATCTTGTCATTTAAACCCCAGTAAGCCTATAAAATGAACAACAAAAAATCAGTGTTAGTTCCTTAGTCATTTTTGCACAGAAATGGCTCTAAAATGCACCAGGAAGCCTCTGGATTTTATAAACCTCTTAGGCTTGAAAGCCCGCCCCCCCCCCCCCCAATGAGAGGGAAACCGCCGCTCTCCTGCATTCTCCCCTCCCCACCACGAATCTTACGCTGCAAATACGTGCCCCCCCCACCTTATCAAATTTCTGGATCCGCCACTGATTGTACATCATTCATGCCCCGGAGATACAAACACTTGATTCGTCTTTGTATGGTAGTGAATAAGGGTGCTGATTTCAACCCACACACTGTTTGGGTCCGCTAAGCTGTGATTTAATGTCGATGTGAATAAACCTCATTTAATAGTGAATAAACCTAATTTAATAAATGTCCTATTAGTGAACAAACAACATGTTATGATTCTGGCATTCTCGTATGGCTTGACATTTACTCATACGTAAATTGTTGTCATGACAACGTAACGCTAGCGGTAGGTTGTGTGAAACTGATACCACTGACGTAGCGAACACGTTATATAATCTTCAGTGCGCAGGCGCGGCCGACAGATTGTCGGTGGCAGTCATCTAGGTTATCTACGGAAAAGGTACAAAGCCCCAAACCAGCGTTTCTTACGATAGGCAACATACTTGTCTTCAGTGCGCATCGAAAATGAACGGCAGCACGGTGAACCTCACCGGGGGAAACTCCACGGTGTACGAGACTTTCTGGTCGTGTTTCTTCTGGCACATGAAAAACAAGACGGAGTACGAGCAGGCAGTAGCTGCGTGCTCTCATCTGCCCGCACCGTATCTAGACGAGAACAAGAAAGTCGGGATCGCCTCCGCCGCTGTCGGGACAGTCGCTCTCCTCATGAACGTCGTGGTTTTGTCCGGAGTGCTGAAAAACCATCACCTGTCTAAACCCATGTACATGTTTGTGGCAAACCTGGCTGTAGCGGACTGCCTGGCAAGTTTGTTCTCGTTCTTATTCTGCGCCAGTTTCCAGTTGGAACTGATTCGACCATGGGTAATAACGTTAACAGGCTTAGTCTGTACCTTCTTTTTAGTGTTGGTCTCATCAGCAGTTGGCGTGGTCCTCCTGTCCGTGGACCGTTATCTGGCCATCCTCCACCCGATATTCTACCAGACCCGCGTGTCTGGGCGACACGTTGCCGTCAGTTTAGGGATCGTGTGGCCAGCTTGTGTGCTTGTCTGCTTGTCTCCTCTCATGGGCTGGAACTGCATCAATTATATGAACACAAAGACCTGCATCAGGTACCTGCCCGTAAGCTACCTGATTCTGATCAACACCATCTTGTTTATGGCCGTAGTGATAGTGGTCTTTGTCAACGCCAGAATCTTCTTCGAACTGAAGCAGCGCTTCTCTAGACTGGAACCCCCCGAGAACCCTCAGGACGATCTGCCCGCCGCACGCCGCAGGGAACAGCGAATCGCGGCCAGACAATACCAGCAACTCCAAGACGTATGGAAGATGCAGGTGACCGTTGTCATCATTTCAGCGGTGTTCATCATCTTCTGGCTGCCGATTTGTATCGGGGGTGTGCGGGAGTTTGTGTGCTTCGCAAGAAAAGACTGTGAGATAGAGGCAAGGCCGTTCTGGGGGTTCCTGATCGCGCTCTGTAATTCGGCGATAAACCCGGTCATCTACGCACTCAGGATCAAGAAGATTCGGGAAGCGGCGCACCGTAGGGCGCGACGACTCGCCAACGCGGTTCGAGAAAAGTTGGGGTGGTCATCGAATCAAGTGGTCAAGATTCAGATTGTTGGAGATGCACGTCCGATGGACGCTGATGCTGGGCAGAGTTCGGACAGTATTAGTCGGACTGACCAGCCGCCTAAATGGGCAGTCAGTCGAAGAGCGAATCCCAGAAACGCACCGAGCTCAAGCCGTGTTGGAGATGCACGTCCGATGGACGCTGTTGCTGGACCGAGTACGGACAATCGGACTGACCAGCCGCCTAAATGGGCAGTCAGTCGAAGAGCGAATCCCAGAAACGCACCGAGCTCAAGCCGTCTAGATGTGCTCTTCGTAGCCTCGCCAAGGTCGGTAAAGATACCTGGAATTGAAATCTCAAGCAGTGTGGAAGACAGTGAGTAAGCAAGGTGTGTCATGTCTTACAAATAATTAATGAGAGGTAATAGTGGCACATGTATCTGTATGAATTTTGTTGATATCCAAAATTTGACTTTAAAAAGTTATATTTATAGATTTTACCTTCATTGTTTGCACAAAACTTGTTGTTTGTAAATAAATTCCATTTAAAATGTTCACGACAGATTATCGGAGAGTGTTATTGCTGGTAAAAGGTGGAAAGCCCCAAAGCAGCGTTTCTTATAGCTTACGACAGATAACATAGTTACTTGTCTTCACTGTGAGCATCGATCGCAAAACGCTAGCATTTTTAGAAAAGTCATCGATTGAGTTAATTTATTAAGTAAACTGATTTTTGATAATAATCGGTTTTGTTCTAAGGCTGCTGTAAACATTAAAGCTGCATTATGTAATGTTAGGATGATACAAAAAGTCAATTTTCTGGTCATTTCTTTACAAAGTAAGTTAAATCAACCCTACTCCATTGCAAATAACTGTCATTCAGGAAGTGGGGAAGCCAAAATATTACACCATATAGGTGTGTGTAAAAGCTGGAAACACAGCTGTTAGCCTTGTGTGTTTACATTCAGAATTTCTGGTGGTTTGTAGTACGCCTCGTGTGGGCTGTTTTAACGCCAACCATGAATGTCAGAAATGTGAGATAATTGCACAAATATGTTGAAAACTGGAAGTAAATGACAATCACATGAAGATTTTTTCAATTAAAATATTTCTATTTTTGGTGCAAAAATGTTAAATAATACACGTCATGTGATTTCAGGTTCTTATTACATATCGAGTATTGTTCCTAATACACTCATTCCATGTGTGAGAATGAAACTCGAAATTTCCCTAATACATGTATCTTCATAGTTGAATGTGACGTTTTCTTGTGTTGCGTCATTGAACATAGATTTATGGAGTTATATATATATTTTACAGAATCGTCTACATTAAGTAACTCAAAGTGTTTATCTTATTTGATAACAGGAAAGTAATGTTCTGGTACAAAAACGTTGTACTTGTATATCCCAGCCTGGAGTGGTAAAAATAAGCGGCCGGTGCTTTGTGATGTTCAAATGGCTGCTGGCAGTCCTTTTTATCCTAGATACTCGATTGATGGCCTGATAAGATGAAATTAACAAAGGCAGGATGTAGTCATTGAGTCTTTGTCCGCCTGAGGTATGATTGTAACAAGCGTGCGGATTTCGCAAATGACAGCGTGACTTCGCATTAGCACGAAAGGTCTGGAGTGGCGACAGGTGTCTTTAGATCTAGATCTGTGAAGTCAGAATAGCTGCTGGCAGTCCCTTTCGTCGTATATACTCAATAGATGGGTTGAAATAAGAAAAAAAGCCTTTTCTTCATGAAGTAAGATTTGCACTTATTTAATTGCTGCCCACAAAGCTTTTGTTACACGATGGCTGTGGCATTCTCGTATGACTTCATATTTTAATTAAAGAACCATATCTTCAAGTGGTTGTTGTCATGTAGGTGCTAGCGGATGTGTGTGTTTGTGTGTGTGTGTGTGTGTGTGTGTGTGTGTGTGTGTGTGTGTGTGTGTGTGTGTGTGTGTGTGACAGGTTGTCGCAGGTAGTTGCCTAAGATATCTACGGAAGAAGGTACAAAGCACCAAGCAAATTAATCAGCGTTTCTGAAGAGATGCAATTACAACACACTGCATTCTTGTCTTTAGTAAGCATTGCAAAAGGAATGGCAGCACAATGAACCTTACCGTCGGAAACTCCACGTACGATACCGGTGTACAAGACCTTCGAAAATTCGGGCCGTGCTTTTCGTGGGTGGATGAAACGCTTGCCTACGTATGCCTCTTGTATGGACCATTCAATAGACCGATCCTGACTGCCCATCACAATTAGCAGTTAACCAATGATAGTATAGCAATTATCAGTTTGACCAATGAGAGAGCCCGTCAAATATTTGCATTTTTGTGTTTTTATTTTGCGTTCCTAGATTTTTGCAGAGGTGCGCGGGGTATGAGATCGGTCTATAGTGGCGTCTTTGTCTTACACTGACGCAAAAATTAACGTTTATGTACTGTTGCACGTGATGTGATTTCAGGTTCTCATTACATATCGAGTATTATTTATAATACACCCATTCCATGAGTGGTAATGAAATTTGAAATTTCCCTATAATATCTTCATAGTTGAAAAAGTGACGTAGCGGTGGATGGTTAGGCAGTTTTCTTGTGTTGCGTCGTTAAATTTTGAACGTTAAATTCATATCATGAAGTTCTGTGTATATTTTACAAAATCGTGTACATTAAGAAACTCGCAGTAGCATGTTTTGTTTATCTTATTTAATATTAGAAAAAAATCTTCTTATACAAAAACATTTACTTGTATATCCCAGCCTGGAGTGGTAGAAATAAGCGGCCGGTGCTTTGTGATGTTCAAATGGCTGCTGGCAGTCCTTTTTATCATAGATACTCAATTGGAGGCCGGATGGGTTGAAATTAACAAAGGCTTGATGTAGTCTGAGTCTCCGGCCGAGGTATGATTTCAACAAGCTTAATTGCAACAAGAGTACGGATGTCGCAAATGACAACGTGACTTCGCTTTCAAGATTCAGAGCTACGAGTGATGTTATTAGAAGCCATTCGCTGTTGCTTCGTAAACATCTGTCCAGTTAACGTTTCTATGCAGCGAGCCACATCAAGCAGGAAGAAGGTGCCAGAATTGGCAGGCGATTCGTGATAGAAAATTATGGATTCTTGAAAAATGAGAGAAATGGCAGAAAAAGATGTCCTTCGTGGTCGCGTAGGCGGATTTTACATCTTATGCAGTTTTCAGCACGCAGCAAAGTTATTGAAGGAAAACACATCTAGACAAAATTGTATCGTCGCATAGCTACCTGACCAATGAGGGGCCCCATTTGATATATATCGTAGCCCAGACAAGTACTCAATTAGCTACTTACTATTGTGTTATGGGTGTCAGTGTGTATTATAACTAGCTTTTGATCAAATAAAAACAAGAGTTCGGAGACCTCGTACCTCTGTGAAATATATAAATTTTGTCGTTTTATTTTCTCTCGTTGATTAGATGGAAACACGTGTCACAAGTTTGAAATTCCCAGCAACTAAGGAATCGTGGAATTTTCGTAAAACTTTTTTTATGCAGAGTAGATCCTTATTTCCATAATTTGTATATCTTAACGTTCCACCTGCCTTAAATTACATATGAGAGGTGTCATTGTACTGAAGTCCTTTATGTAAAACACTGGAATTACAGAAATTTCTAATTAATTATACAAATTAGGTCCTCATTTGCATATAGTTGTGTGTATCCCTGTCTAAGCCACATGCATACCTAAAATAATTGGCATCCATTCTTCCTTTCTCCCGTTATTCACTAATAAAGATTTTCACAAAAAAAGTAACTGCTAGGGGACTTAAACTAAATTTTGCTGATGGCAAAAGCCATCTGCCACATAAAAATCAAGATCATATCCTGTTCAGTACAAAAAATGGAAAACACTGGTATAATAGAATTTCCTCATTAATCATGCAAAGTCATATTTTGCATAATTTGTGTCCATATCTGTCTGCGTTGCCTACATGCCCAAAATCATGAAAATCCATCGTTCCTTTATCCTTTTTGAAAGACTTTATCAAGAGAACAAGCTACTACAAGCAACCGAACATATACCACTTTTCCTTACATAAAACTTATCTGCCACCAAAAAGTCAAGACCACAACATATCCAGAACAAAAGATACAGAAATCGGAAGGTCTGTTGCAGTACCAAGGAATGCCACCAGGAGGCCCAGAATTGACCTTGACTTCCCAAGTCCTTCCCACATACCAAATATCATCACAATCCATCCAGACTGACCACAAACATCTGGAAACAAACACAGACAGACGCACACACAGACGCACACACAGACACACCCAACAATACCGCCATTTTTGTAGACGTAACAATACCGCCATTTTTCATGGACGATGGAGGTAACTTGTTTTCCATTCTTCCTGGTAGAAATTGTAGAAAAGAAAGTCTCATACAGGATTTAAATGGGAGTCAGAGAACACAGGCATCGTTCTGTTGAAACATGGGAAACACGTTGACGAACAGGAAAGTGACGATGGCGCCGACACAGGAGCCCGCCTGCATGACTGCTCCACAGTACAGCAGCGCCCTCTGGCCTTCCTCACGAAAAATGGACCCGATGGTCACCTTCACGTAGGAGAAAAGGCCCACGACTGCGATCCACGCAAATACCTGGATAGAAAGGAAAACAGAGAAAGGAAATGTTACATATAAAAAGTACATCTCTTTACAAACAAAACCACAGCATGTACAGGACAAAAGATTTAAAAAAAAAAAAGTTCTGCTGCAGTACCAAGGAAAGCTGCTGGGAGGCCCAAAATCACGTAGGCCTACAAAAGTACACATCTGTCAGTAAGTGACCAAGTAATTAGAATTTGCTGATAGAACTTACCACCAAGAACACTCCTCCATCCGTTCCCAGCAGTACAGGGGTGGGGCTCATGGCTGCAAGTGCCAGGATGTACGCTCCCACGGCTGTCCCCGCCAGTGACAGCACCCCCACCAGCAGGAAGGACTTGGTGGGGAGAAAGAAGGAGATGAAACACGCCAGCGGGTTGGCCATGTTGGCCAGGGTGACGGCCAGATGGTAGGCGGTGTTTCCGTACGGGAGACAGGAGTACGACTGGATGGAGGGGAGGACGCCGTTACTGAGGGCGTTGACCCAGGCCTGGACGCACAGCAGGTAGACGTAACCTCCTCGCGTCAGCCCTTTCCTCTCGGCTACCAGAGAATCTTTGCCGACATCATCAGCAACCGAGTTGTGGCCTTCCACCTTCTTTCGATAGGTGGCGCTGGAGACAGCTTCGTTCTCATCAGCAGTAGAGGTTTCAACGGAACCTATCCTTTCGATGGACTCCATCTCTAAACCAGGGTTGGAGCAGCCGTCGGTTCGTGATTCTGTTGACTTGATAGCCGTATCGACGTGCTCCTTCTTAGCCAATGGGAGATGGTTTAACAGAACGAAAGCGATCCCACACACCAGCATCATCGTGAAGAGGAACCAGAAGAAATTCTCGACTGGGAAGTTGGGGTCCTTGGTGACGTACACGTTGGTGTATTCTGTGATGTTCTTCAGAACTCCGTTGACGACTGTAGAGTTGACGAATGAGACGTTGAGACAGTCAGGGTTCCCGCCAACGCCTTGCCCCAGCGCGACCAAGCTCGGAACGAAGCCACTCATCCCTTCGCCAATGAAGTAAGGGTTGAGATAGGGGGCGCTCAAGACCGCCATGAAGGGCATGAAGGTGACAGAGGATGTGCAATCCACGACGGCCAGGAAGAACGTGAGAACGAGCAATGCGACACTGCGATTGGCGCCTGCTACAAAGTTTGTGTACTTCCAGAAAAACGGCAGCAACGCGCACGATACTGTTCCAATTGATACAATAGTGTAGATCACCGCTTTTACGCTGACTTTCCCAGGTGCGAACACGCTTGCTAGCGTGAACGCGATTGGTCCGATGTTGGCCAATGCGATGATGACTGACAGGTAAGACGGTAGGCTCCACCCCTCCGGGGCGTGCTGGACGATGATTGGCAGCTCCACCCACAAACCGTTGATGGCGATCCAGGAGCCGGAACCAAAGAGAATGGCGAGGAAGTAGACTAGGAGGTTTACTTGTAGTTTCTTCATCGTGACCTTCGACGTCCTTTCGATAGGCGGCGCTTAAGTACTGTCCTGAAGAGTCACCTTATTAGCCCAATCATTGCGATCAGTTTCAGTTTACTGTGAAGCCAGACGAATACATCTCAGGTCTAAACTGTGACCTGTTTTAGGTATCCCTGCACGAACATAATGAAACACAATGATGTTGTGTTATGTTGTATTATATGTGACGTTATAAAACAAGTGTGTAACTTGAGTGTAATACCACATTGTTCTTGTTCTTTGTCTGATGTTAATAAAAAATACAATAACCCTTCACAAAGATACACAAACAAGTGACATTCAAAATTTATCGCCATCAATACAGTATACTAGTATCATATGTGGTCCCTGCAAAATAATATGCACATATTATTAGAGAAATATTGTATGAATCTGAAATGTTTCAATAATGTAGTTATAAGTTACTGTCGAAAAGAACAAGTAGAATCAAATAAAAAAGTGAATCCGTCCTCATCAACAACGTCTATGGGCCCACTAGATAGCTTTAAACAACGCTTACAGGTGGATGTTAAAGTTAGGTGTAACGGGTCGTTTAGTGAAATATAACCAGCTGCCGCCGCACCGCGTGCCTGTGAAGCTGGTTTGTTACGCCGTACGGTGGTTCTACCGGCTATACAGATAACGTTACAGATACAGATCGTTAAGCTCCTGTCACACATTTAGGTTGGCTGAAGTTTGGGAGCAGTCTGACCAGATTTAGGTCACGCCTACATTTCTATACGAATTGAATCGAATTTGAGTTGAATTTGAGTTAAGTTATAAGTTTTATTCATGACCCCAGGAAGACTAGTGCAGTGTTTTATTGCACTCACTAATGGAGATGAACAAATCTGAGTCAAAGTTGACTGCGACCGACTCCCGAACACCAGCCAACCACCAGCCAATCATGGCCAAATTAAACCTCCCGTCCACACCCGAATGTTTTTAACATTTTGAAACATTCGACTGGCGCAACCGAACAGTAGCCGACCGCTGGCCGAACAGTAGCCAACCACAGTCGACCTTGCTTCCGACCTACCATGGTTGGGGGGGGGGGGTTCGCCAGCTACTAGACGGCACGCCAGCTACTTAAGTAAGCTGAGAACTTAATTGTGTCCAAACATTGAAAAATGTTTGGACACAATTTATCCGTTGCGATTTGCGGGTTAAAACGACTGCTGGCCTTTGTAAGCAATCTTGTTTACCACCGACGCCATCTAACCTCCTTGGTACAACGTACCGCGTACCGGCACTGGAACAAAGGTCAGATAAAGCCCTGGTCACACATAGCTGAAAATGGCCTGTGTCCGATAAAACGACGGAAGTCATGTCTTAACAATAGTCATCACTTGAGACATTATTTCAATGTTTGGACACAACTAAGTCCTCAGCTCAGCTTACTTTAGTAGCTGGCGTGCCGGTGTTACTTGACAAGACGCTGACATACAGCACTGAGGTGGGCGTTGTTTTTCTACACTTGAACTTCGGTCTGTCTCTCATTCAAGTGTCACAATTAATCGCTGTAGGCAGTCTTACAACCTTGTTTTTGAGAATGGTTTCGGAGGATTTAATTCAAAGGGGCATTGTGTAACATTTTTGCACCCAAAATTGAAATATTTCAATTGAAAAAAATCTTCATGTGATTGTCATTTACTTCCACTTTTCAAAATATTTCTGCAATTATATCACATTTCTGACATTCATGGTTGGCGCTAAAACAGCCCACACGAGGCGCACTCATTTTGCAGCACCACCACAAAATACCAGAATGTAAACAAACATGGCTAACAGCTGTGTTTCCAGCTTTTTAACACACTCGTAATATTTGGCACCTCCACTTCCTGAATGGCACTTATTTGCAATGGAGTGATGTTGATTCAAATTACTTTGTAAAGAAATGACCAAAAATTGATTTATTGTATCGTCCTAATGTTACATAATGCAGCTTTAATTGGTTCTAAGGCATCACAATGAGAAGATCTAGACGATATCTTGACGTGGCAGAACGCGTACGCAGCATAACAAATGCTGGGGATCGTCCATAAAGGTATATAATACTCCATGATATATGCACGTAACCACGTTTCATAATAGAATCCCACAAACTTTGATAACACGCCACTGTCGTGCCCGAACAAACTGAAAATTTACCTTGGTTTTTGCGGGCACGACAGTGTTGTGTTGAAAATCGTTGTTGCTCGATGATTTCGACTTCAAGACGCTTCAAAACGTGACAAAATCCACCATCTTAGCTCAAGACATGTCTTCTTATAATTAAGTGACGATTTAAGAACAAAGGTAAGTACTCGGATGAAGGTTAGACGCCCAGCTTAAACATTGCGCAATACAAAATAAATCAAGCTACTGGATAAATTCTGTGAAGAGTCAGACGGTTTCAGATAGCATGTCCGCTATCTTTCATCTGTGACTGAGAAAGGTAAGTACTAGCTATGTACCTGTCCATCCTACCAAATTTGGCGAAACGTGCTTGTCATATGTTAAACGCACCTTTGGTAAAACATCCTCCAGGATCCTGTATTGGTTTTTCACGTTTTTCGTTGGATGTTTGGACAACGTTGCATCAAAAGTTTGCCTGTTGCAGACGATATCTTTTCCTATACAACATCTGAAAACTACAGACAGGCTGTCAACCTTATATGCTCTAATACAACCTTATATGAGACGTTCTGCCAAAGTGCTGTGCACAATGCATTACGGGTTTCGCGCAGGTGCACTACGTTCTGCCGACGTGCTAGTATGGGGTCCCTGAAAAACTAAATAGGATGAAACTCAGGCTACATCTGTGGTTGATAGGATCAGATGAAAATCAGTGTTTAACAAATAAAATCGTACTTCATACTTCATTGAATTAACGGTTAGGTCATTTACCTACTTACCTAGCAGGATTCTCTAATGGCAAGGTCACATACGTCCTACGATCGTCGCACGATTGCAAACGGAGGGCAGTCGTGCATGTGTCGTGCAAATTTCAGCTGCCTTGTTACTAAAATGTCTATCTTAGATCTTTGTCGGTGGTTGGTTCTGTCACAGCCTGCTTGAAAATCCTGCGAAAATCAGAATCGCACGACGAATACGACGAATGTGTTCGTGCACTGCATATGTAATGTATTTGATTACATCTCACCTCTGCCCCACACACATTAGTTGCGTCAGGGTTTTGTTTACTATTTGTTAATGATTAACGCAACTTTATGCAAGCATGATGTATCACTAAATGTGACCTGGGTGAGGTGTTCTAGTAGATTGATAGCACGAAAAGTTTTCAGGACCATTTTGGGTTTAAACTTCATTCAAATAGATGTTGGTTCATATGGTAATTTAATGTTACAACTAGAAAGGCAGACATTTGCTCAGGAGTAAATGTAGCATATGGCTTCAGCACAGTGGTCCCATTATAATGTCCACAAAAAATTAAACAGATAATATCGGAAAAATAGACAAGAAAAAAGGTTAAAATTTTACTTTAATGACAGTCCTTAGCAATAAGTATTGAATAAAAACGCTTAAATTAAAAGAAAATAAAACTAGAGGTCAACGATCTCATGCCTTCGTCAAAAGATGTTATCGTTATATAACTTAAGAAGGTAGAAGTGATATATTAGTCCCCCTAAATATGGAAGTTGGATTGTGAAAATTACCCCTGCCGATGCAGTCTGCAATCGTGCATTGGGCAAGGGAAAAAAACATCTGTGCAGGCTGTAAGGCAACACCGCCTGCAGCTACATGGACTATCCCCTCTGGGACTTTCTCCCTCTGGGACAGCCTGTAGCCCATGTGTCACAATGAAGGTAGAGTATCATGGAAGCCCTATCATGGAAGGAAACTGAATTATATAATTGCTTCATTAATTATGCAAATTACATCATCATTTGCATACTGGTCATCTAATTATGTCAAGCATCACTTACCCTACCTATGCCCCAAATATCAGGATGATCCGTCGACCGGTTATTGAGTTATCCTACTTTAAACATTTTCATACAAATGCTCCTGCAGTTCCAGAGCAAGCCGCTAGGGGGCCCAAACTTATGTCACTTCTTCCCGAGCACAAGACCTATCTACCATCCAAAAATCATGACCCTAGCTCCTCCAGATCACCATATTTCAAAACCGGAAGTACCGCTGCAGTACCATAACGAGCCGCCAGGGGGCCCATATTCCTATCACTTCTAGACCTCATCAAGACCTACCCACCTACCAAATATGAAGACAATCCATTTAAGCCTTCTCGAGTTATACTGTTGACAGACTCACGCACACACGCACGCCCATGAAAACATACCCTTCTTGACGAAGGCAAAAATGAGCAAAAACAGAAAAAGTTAAATTTTGACTTTATTATATAGACATAGAAAAAAAGAAACACCCCTGGTCTTGAACCCTCGACTTCTCGCTTAGCTCCACAACATCAAGTGTTTCCATACCGCCATATAGTCCCCAATACCTATACAGTGCTTTTTAGTAACAATTGTTCTCGAAACCCCCATACAGTAGATTTCAGTAAAATATTCTCAAAACCCCCATACAGTGATTTTCAGTAACAAGTATTCGTAAAGCCCTCCTGTAGTACATTTCAATAATAGGTGTTTTCAAAAACCCCATACAGTGCTTTTCAGTAAGAGTGTTCTCGAAATCCCCATATTGAGTTTTCAAGGATCACCCCGCCACTAGTGCAAATTTTCGTATTTTTGACAGAATCCACGCCACCCTGTGTCTGCTTGAAGGCCTAGCCAGCCTGTATCTGCTAAATGACAACGTACCCATGCTACCCTGTATCTACTTGGAGATTGTAAATGTTAGGTCATTTGGCCCCAAAAGTTAAATCCATTTAACGAAATGGCAGGGGAACAAGGAGGAACCTGACGAAAAACAATGTTTTTCATCCATACTTATGGTATGAATTGAAAAATAACTAACTACAGTTATTGGTACCGTCCGCAGCCACGGTGCACACAGCGGTACAGCGCTTCTTCTCTGCACCGTTTGTCTTTATCTTCACGTCCTTCTTTCCAGCGACTTCAAGGGTCCAGTCTGGGGGGTGATCGTACGTTATCGGCGTCTCATCCGTGTTGTAAATGTCACTCATGGGATAGTCGTACCTCTCCCTCAGCTGGATGAGACGCCGTTGGAACGACATGACCTTGTCGTCCAAGTCCTGCGGGAGTTTCTGGGCGACTGACGTTCTTCTCCTTGTGCTCAGCCCGTCTCTTCTTGAAGCGCGTGAGCCACCCATTCGACGCCTTGAACAAGCCGCGGCTGTTGGACAACTTCTTGGCCTGCAACTTCATCATGGTCCCGTTGACGGCGATGCCCTCTTTCCGCTGGAGGTCGAACCACTCCATCAGGGTGTTTTCCAGCTGAGGATCTTGCACCTTGCGGCCTGCTCCAGGAAGACGTTTGGCCGATCTTGGCGCGGCGGCGATGTCCAGCGCCTGTTTCTTCCACAGGCGAATTGACCCTTCAGTCGTACCGAAGTGCAAAGCCGTCTTCCTGTTGCTCCACTTTTCCTTGCGCTGCGTTGCAAGGATCATCAATTTCCTTGCATGATCGTAGGACGCATGGCGTCCACCTGACTTGGCTTTTGGCATTTTGTCAAAACTAGCGAAAAGCGATCGAGATTGAAGCAAGTCTGAACACCACTATGGCAAAAACAAGACTGACAGAGGGAAGGGAAAATCAGGAAAATTTGTAACAGGTAAATGATCAGTGATTGGCTAGCGGTCACTGTATGTTAAATTTCTGTTATATGGTTGGCTGTTACTTTTTATTCACACCTTATGAGATATTGAAGTTGTCTTCGCCAACCTTTGCAAGAACAATACCAAGTGTTTTATTGTTAGGCAAAGTACACGTGTTCATTTTTAAATTTCCCACCAACGTATCGCCGCCGGTCCAATCAAATTGAAAAGACTCCACTCTGCCGGTCTAACAGTGTCTAAAAATTATGCATAGTAACCCACCAACGGATCGCCGCCGGTCTAATCAAATTGAAAAGACCCCACTCTGTCGGTCTACAACTGTCTAAAAATAATGATGCATAGTTGGCGTTATCAAAAAGACTTCCGGCGGTACCACCACAAGATCAAAGACTTTGCCGCACAAGTGCGGTTCTCTTTCACAGTCTTTGTATAGTTCTGTGGAAAACTGATTCGCTGCTTATCAAAACAAGTTCACCAGAAACGTGTTTTCTAATATTTGAAATGAAGATATCAGTAACAAAAATTATATTTCCTATCAGTCGCCACTAATTTTTCGTACAAACCTCTCATCCAGCGCTGTGTTTTTGATCGCCGGACGTCTCCAGCACGTCGGCAGAACGTACTGCGCCTGCACGAAACCCGTAATGTATTATGCATAGCAGTTCGGCAGAATGTCTCATATAAGGTCCAATTCGCGTATATAAGGGTGACATCCCGTTTGTAGTTTTCAAATGTTGTGTAGAAAAAGATATGGTCTGCAACAGGCAAAATTCTGATGCAACGTTGACCAAAAATCCAGCGAAAATCCAGGTTTTGCGCAGGCGCAGTACGTTCTGCCGACGTGCTGACGTCTCCGTTCTGCTGCAATCACTTACTTACCTTTCGATGCTGTCAGCCCGCACGCTGTGAGCTGCCGCGGGGCGGAGGGTGTCGGCCGGGCCGCGCGGCCGCGCGCGCGGTATGTTAAAAACTGTTGTAAACATGCCGGAATAGCGCTGAAAAATGCTAGAAAAATCGTTACAAAACTGGACAATTTTTATTTTCTATCATAAGGTTTTTCTGGCCATATTAATTTCCTTGCGATCCACTGAAATGCTGGACAGGGGGTGCGTAGCTAAAAGGGGTTTTTCCCTTGAACGTTTTAGCTCCGAGTGCTGGGTCCGCGATCGGCCCTGAATCGGGGGTGCGTAGCTTATACGAGATGCGTAGCTAATTAAGGAAAATACGGTAACATTCCATACATTATTGGTAATGATTTTTGTTGGCATATTTCAAACTGTTGATTTTCAAGATTAAAAAAAAACGTTTACACGCTGCATTCCAATGCTAAAGAGGACATGCCTACTATAAACTTGAATGCAGTTCCTACTGTCAATATCTACAGCTGTTCCAGGTTTTCCATGTAGTTAAACCAATGATCCCAATCAGCCAATCAGCATCAACCTATCCACCTGCATGCTAGATCCCTTCTGCATTATGTTACTCACCTGATGAGAAAGTAGGTCATGTGTTCCAAATATGGTCATGCCTTGCCATACATACAATGTAGTAAAAACCCAAATAAAACCACTTTGAAAGCCTGTATCAAAAAAATGAAGAAAAAAAAACGTCCGAGGGTACATGTATTTGCCCACTGTACCTCCATACCAAATTTCAGGTCATTTGGTAGCCTCTACCAGGCACCGCGGATCGCTGAAAAAATAGTAGGAATTGGCCGAAATAAAGGAATAATACCAGGGGAGTTAGCCGGCCAGAGAAGCTCCAATTTGCGATCCGCGGTGCCTGGTAGAGGCTAGTCATTTGGCCCGAAAATGAAGAAACTGAATCCATTTAAAGAAATGGCAGGAGAAGGAGAAGGAGGAGAAGAAACATGAGTAAAACAATATATGACTTCAGCACTATAGTGCTGAAGCCATATAAATATTAGGCAAGGAAGTGATCGGGAGAGCGGACTAGAGCTAGGCTAGGATGGATGTCAGGATACCAACACCTGGTCTGTTTTTATAAATGAAAACCACACTCTGGATTAGGAGGCACACTTTTACATTTATTTCCTGAAATGCTGAGGTATGGCCACGGGTCATGGTTTTAACAGTCTGAGCAGCTCCAATTGTTTGTTTTTCTAACTGCACTACAGCTAAGAAACCAAGAAAGCAACCAAGCTAATGCATTAAAAGATAACTGCCAACATTTGCTGTACTAAATAACATCTACAAAAAATGTCCTATAACTTCGACTATAAGTTTACAATTCTTACAATTCTATGCAAATCCACCGAACACAGAATTCTTACAGATGCATTGTAACTGCTTTAAAGCAACTTTTTCCTACTTGTGCGTGACAGAGCAATATATATATATATATACTACCAGTCTTTGCAGTGCAAACACAAAACTTAGAACAGCTTTTCTAGAATAAGCATATGTATACATTAATATTCAACAATGTAACACAAATATGGTACATTTGTATCTGAATCACAAAACACTAAGATATGTTGGTCCAAACTTACCTCATCAAATATACAAGTACAATCAAATATGATCAATCCAAAACTTTGCCAGAAACATACATGATGTTCATGTTACTTAGTACTCTATACATCTTTACTATGAGATTACT